>CM038676.1:449554480-450754480 GCA_021605205.1 Aegilops longissima | reverse complement strand
CATATACATATGGTTGAAATACAGAAATATAATGAACCCCTCAAACACCTCATTGGTAGTATCAATCACATGAATACTTTGATTACTCTTTGCAACAAGCGATCGGATATTTTGGATCTTAAGATGGTGTCTTTTCTGGAGAATTTAGGGAAGCGTAAAGAGCCTCCCGGGTTTGAGAAAACCCTTACAAAAGTTGCCAAAGCTTCGGATGACTAAACTTAGATCCTTGCTTTACTCCAAGCTAAGGGCGTAAAACTATAGCGCTTGTTGGGAGGCAACCCAATGAATACAATTTATTTTTGCCTTTTGCTTTCTATTCTTGTGTGTTTAAAAAATTATGCTACTGTTATGATTGTGTTTTTTGTGTTTTAATTAGTGTTTGTGCCAAGTAAAGCCTTTAGGATCTACTTGGGTGCTAGTTGTTTGATCTTGCTAAAAAAGACAAAAACTTTGTGCTCATGAAAATAATTTTCATAAATCACACAAAAGAGCTTTTGCTCTAATTCTTTTTGCAGAAGATATAATATACAAATTAACCTGGTCGTCCTAATTTGGTAGAATTTTTGGAGTCCCAGAAGTATTCGCTAAAGTCAGATTGCTACAGACTGTTCTGTTTTGACAGATTCTGTTTTCTTTGTGTTGTGTGCTTATTTTGATGGCTCTATGGTTTTCTTTGATGAGTTTTTGCCATAGAAAAGTTGGAATACAGTAGATATAATACAAAAACAAAATATGAATTGGTTTGCTTTCTTATACTAACGGATCTCACAGAGGTTTTGTTGAGTTTTGTGTGATTGAAGTTTTCAAGTTTTGAGTTATCTTACGATGGATGAAGGAAGGATGTAAGAGCCTAAGCTTGGGGATTCCCCGTCATCCCAAGCTATTATCCAAGAATGAGCAACCAACTAAGCTTGGGGATGCCCCCGAGTGGCATCCCCGCTTTCTTCCAACAACCATCGGTATTTTACTCAAGGCTATATTTTTATTCGTCACATGATATGTGTTTTGCTTGGAGCGTCTTGTATGATATGTATCTTTTCTTGTTTTTTTCGTGTTTTAAGTCATCAATCCTTGCTGTACACACTTATTTGAGAGAGCCAAATTTATATCATGACTTGTTAGAATTGCTCTCTATGCTTCACTTAAATCTTTTATGAGCCAGGACTTGCTCTAGTGCATCACTTATATCTTTTCGAGCATGGTGTGCTTTGTTATTTTTGAAGAAATGCTCTCTTGCTTCACTTAGATTTATTTCAGAGTTAGTAAAATTTTGAAGAAATTCTCTCTTGCTTTACTTAAATTATTTTGAGAGAAAGAATATTTGTTATGCTCATTGATACGTCTCCGTCGTATCTACTTTTCCAAACACTTTTGCCCTTGTTTTGGGCTCTAACTTGCATGATTTGAATGGAACTAACCCGGACTAACGTTGTTTTCAGCAGAATTGCCATGGTGTTATTTTTGTGCAGAAACAAAAGTTCTCGAAATGACCTGAAACTTCACGGAGATTATTTTTGGAAATAATAAAAAATACTGGCGAAAGAATCAAGGCCAGGAGGCCCACACCCTTTCCACGAGGGTGGGGGGCACGCCTGCTCCCCTGGGCGCGCCCCCTGCCTCGTGGGCCCCCTAGAGCTCCACCAACCTCAACTCCAACTCCATATATTCGTGTTCAGGGAGAAAAAAATCAGAGAGAAGGATTCATCTTGTTTTACGATACGGAGCCGCCGCCAAGCCCTAAACTCTCTCGAGAGGGCTGATCTAGAGTCCGTTCGGGGCTCCGGAGAGGGGAATCCGTCACCATCATCATCATCAACCATCCTCCATCACCAATTTCATGATGCTCACCGTCGTGCGTGAGTAATTCCATCATAGGCTTGCTGGACGGTGACGGGTTGTGTCGGTGTACAAAAAGAGGTGTACACTTTTTGTACCCCTATAACCGTGCAGTGCAGATCGAGCCTGCAGGCACCACCACCGACCGAGCAAGGCAAGGGAGGTGAGCCAAGGTAAGGCCGAAGCTCGAAAGGAGCAGAACAACGCCAAGACCAAGACCACAAAGAGCAAAGGGGACGAAGCGACTCCCCCGGCAAGATCCTTGCCGGGGGGCGGTTTTAGCAAACCCGGCAAGACCCTTGCCGTGGCAGCTCGCCCCACACCTACGGAGCGAATCACCCTTGAGTCCACTGCCCCCATGGGGCAAGGATTCGGGAGACATCCCCGTGGTGGCATGCAGATCTTTGTGAAGACATTCAAGATCACATACACACTATAGAAGATGACGACCCTTGGCGGGATCCCAGCCAAGGAGGACCACAAGGCCCCCGGCAAGAGCCTTGTCGGGGATGACAACAGGCGCCATGGCAAGACCCTTGCCGGGGCTACGGCGAGGCCCTTGCCAAGAACACCCGTAGGTCCACCATCAGGCCCACGCCAATCAAACCTCCACCACCGTTCGCATGCAGCTGCCGACCCAACCAGTTGGGCAGGCACCTGCGTGGCGGCAAGCGGATCTTCGTGGAGACCCACCACTGCGCCACCTCAGGCTGCTGCTTGCCTACATGGCACCATGGCACCGCTGGCAGTATGGCGTGTCGACACAAGAGGGAGCGGCGATGACGAGACAGGCTCTCCCGTCCCCCGATAAAGCAAGGACACCTAAGCAAGACGCATTAAAGGCGCCTTGTCATGTAATGCGAGGATAAACTCGCATCATCAGACCCTTTCCACCTCCCCGTGTGCCACTTTGGCAACCCCTTTCCCTATAAAAGGAGGCCCAAGGCGACCAGGAGGAGGATTCGGCTTTTTGGAGCTCCTCACGCTCCATTGCTAGTTCAAGAACACAGATAAACAAACCACCAAAGCAGGAGTAGGGTTTTACGCATCCTCGCGGCCCGAACCTGGATAAGGGAACCGTGTGCTATCTGTTTGATCCGCTCTTCTCACGACCCCGCGCCCCACGACCGTAGTAGGGATTCTTGTGATCCCATAGGTGTCGTTCCCACCGACAGGTTGGATGAGATTTATCATGTAATCGAGTTAGTTTTGTTAGGGTTTGATCCCTAGTATCCATTATGTTCTGAGATTGATGTTGCTATGACTTTGCTATGCTTAATGCTTGTCACTAGGGCCCGAGTGCCATGATTTTAGATCTGAACCTATTATGTTTTCATGAATATATGTGAGTTCTTGATCCTATCTTGCAAGTCTATAGTCACCTACTATGTGTTATGATCCGGCAACCCCGAAGTGACAATAATCGGGACCACTCCCGGTGATGACCATAGTTTGAGAAGTTCATGTATTCATTATGTGTTAATGGTTTGGTCCGGTACTCTATTAAAAGGAGGCCTTAATATCCCTTAGTTTCCACTAGGACCCCGCTGCCATGGGAGGGTAGGACAAAAGATGTCATGCAAGTTCTTTTCCATAAGCACATATGACTATATTCGGAATACATGCCTACATTACATTGATGAATTGGAGCTAGTTCTGTGTCACCCTATGTTATGATTGTTACATGATGAACCGCATCTGGCATAATTCTCCATCACTGATCCAATGCCTACGAGCTTTTCACATACTGTTCTTTGCTTATTTACTTTTCCGTTGCTACTGTTACAATCACTACAAAACCCAAAAATATTACTTTTGCTATCGTTACCATTACTTCCATATTACTTTGCGACTAAATACTTTGCTGCAGATACTAAGTTATCCAGGTGTGGTTGAATTGACAACTCAACTGCTAATACTTGAGAATATTCTTTGGCTCCCCTTGTGTCGAATCAATAAATTTGGGTTGAATACTCTACCCTCGAAAACTGTTGCGATCCCCTATACTTGTGGGTTACCAAGACTATTTTCTGGCGCCGTTGCCGGGGAGCATAGCTCTATTCTTTGAGTCACTTGGGATTTATATCTTCTAGTCACTATGAAGAACTTGAAAGACGCAAAAACAAAAATTTATCCCTCAACTACGAGGGGAGGTAAGGAACTGCCATCTAGCTCTGCACTAGATTCACCTTCTGTTTTGAGTAAGCTTGGGACACCTAAACCTGCTTCTGCTATTAATTCTGATATGGCGCATGTTATTGATGATGCCACTTCTGCTATGCATGATACTTATGATGAAACTACTTCTATGCTTGATACTATTGTGCCACTTGCTGAATTTCTTGATGAACAACTTGCTAGGGCTAGAGAGAATGAAATTATTCAAACTGATAATATTGATGAAAGTGATGATGAAGACTCTCCCCCTAAATATGAATTACCTGTTGTGCCTGAGGGCTATGTCATGGATGAAGAAACTGCTAGAGACTTTCTTACTTGCAATGATAGAAGTGATCTTAAGAAATTATTAGCTAAGCTTAAACAAAAAACTCTGAATGCTAGAATGAAATATGATCCTGCTTATGCTACTTCACCTATATTTGTTACTGATAAGGATTATGAATTCTCTATTGATCCTGATATAATTACTTTGGTTGGATCTGATCCTTTTTATGGCTATGAATCTGAAATTGTTGTGGCACATCTTACTAAATTAAATGATATAGCCACCCTGTTCACTAATGATGAGAAAACTCGCTACTATTATACCCTTGAAATATTTCCGTTCTCATTAAAGGGGGATGCTAAGATATGGTTTAATTCTCTTGATCCTGGTTGTGTGCGTAGTCCCCGGGATATGATTTATTACTTCTCTGCTAAATATTTCCCTGCTCATAAGAAACAAGCTGCTTTAAGGGATATATGTAATTTTGTGCAAATTGAAGAAGAGAGTCTCCGACAAGCTTGGGGGAGGCTTCTCCAATTACTTAATGCTTTGCTTGATCACCCTCTCAAGAAAAATGAAATACTTGATATCTTTTATAATGGACTAACCGATGCTTCCAAAGACCACCTGGATAGTTGTGCTGGTTGTGTTTTCAGGGAAAGAACTACGGATCAAGCTGAAATTCTATTGAATAATATGTTGACCAATGAAAATAATTGGACACTTCCTGAACCAACTCCTAAGCCAACTCCAAAAAGGGGTGTTCTATTTCTCAGTCCTAAAGATATGCAAGAAGCAAGGAAATCTATGAAAGAAAAAGGTATTAAAGCTAAAGATGTTAAGAATTTACCTCCTATTGAAGAAATACGTGGTCTTAATTTACCGCCTGTTGAAGAAAAACATGGTCTTGATAACCCGACACAGGTAGTAAAGGTAAATTCTCTCTATAGATTCGATGAAGGTGATATTTCTCGTTATAAGTCTGCTAGCCAATGCTTAGATGAGTTTGATAATTTTATTGTGAAACAAGAAAACTTCAATGCTTATGTTGGTACACAATTAAAACACAATGCTTATATGATTGAACACTTGAGTGATTATATGCCTAGAGTTAAAGGTGAACTTAAACTTATTAGTAAACATGCTTCTATGGTCACCACTCAAGTACAACAAGTACTTAAAGCTCAGAATGACTTGCTCAATGAATTGAATAGTAAGAATAATGACTTTGCTATTAGAGTTGCAACTAGAGGGGTAAAGTGACTCGGGAACCTTTGTATCCTGAAGGTCATCCTAAGAGAATTGAGCAGGATTCTCAGAGAAATAATTTAGATGCACCTAGTCCTTCTAAAAAGAAGAAAAAGAAAAATGATAGGACCTTGCATGCTTCTAGTGAATCTGTTGTAGACACACCTGAGAATCCCAATGATATTTCTATCTCTGATGCTGAAACACAATCTGGTAATGAACATGTACCTAGTGATAATTCTAATGATGATGTTCATGTTGATGCTTAACCTAGCAATGACAATGAATAGAAATTGAACCTGCAGTTGATCTTGATAACTCACAATCAAAGAATCAACGTTATGATAAGAGAGACTTTGTTGCTAGGAAGCACGGTAAAGAAAGAGAACCATGGGTTCAGAAACCCATGCCTTTTCCTCCCAAACCATCCAAGAAAAGGGATGATGAGGATTTTGAGCGCTTTGCTGAAATGATTAGACCTATCTTCTTGCGTATGCGTTTGACTGATATGCTTAAAATGAATCCTTATGCTAAGTACATGAAAGATATTGTTACAAATAAGAGAAAGATACCGGAAGCTAAAATTTCCACCATGCTTGCTAATTATACTTTTAAGGGTGGAATACCTAAGAAACTTGGAGATCCAGGAGTACCAACTATACCATGCTCCATTAAAAGAAACTATGTTAGAACTGCTTTATGTGATCTTGGAGCCGGTGTTAGTGTTATGCCTCTCTCTTTATACCGTATACTTGATTTGAATAAGTTGACACCTACTGAAATATATTTGCAAATGGCTGATAAATCAAGTGCTATACCTGTCGGTATTTGTGAGGTTGTGCCTGTTGTGGTTGCAAACGTTACTATTTTAACGGACTTTGTTATTCTTGATATTCCCGAGGACGATAGTATGTCTATTATTCTTGGAAGACCCTTTTTGAATACTGCAGGGGCTGTTATTGATTGCAACAAGGGCAATGTCACTTTTCATGTTAATGGTAATGAGCATACGGTACACTTTCCGAGGAAACAACCTCAAGTTCATAGTATCAACTCTATTGGAAAAATTCCATCGATTATTATTGGAGGTTTTGAATTTCCTCTTCCTACTGTTAAGAAGAGATATGATATTCTTATTACTGGGGATGTGCATATCCCCGTTGAGGTAACATAGTGTTATTCGAAATTTCTCCGGTTTCATGGAATTCGGAATGAGTTTGTTAACAAGACCTGATCAACCTTGTTAGTGGATTCCTTTTGATGAGCATGAGATGGATGAAGTTAGAAAGCACAACTCTATGTACCTTCCTTTTACTTTCTGGTATTTAGTTGAAATAAAGAAAAAATAGTATTTTCTGTCTATTTTCTGAATTATCCGTGCAATAAAAAATACCCCGAAAATAAAAGTTCTCCAAATGTCCCGAAAATGAAATATGATTTTTTCTAGAATATTTGAGAATATCTGGCACTGAGAACACAGCAGGGGGAGCAAGCACCTGGCCACGAGGGTCCAAGGTGCGCCCACCCCTACAGGGCGCGCCCCTGCCTCGTGGGCCCATGGTGGCTCCGCTCCACTTATTCCAGCCACCACACACTCCTTCTTCCTCCCAAAAAATCACCAACCAGCTCAAGCACGAGTTCTAGTTCATTTTGCTGCGATTTTCGATCTCCTTGCTCAAAGCACCTCTCACAAAACTGCTTTGGGGGATTGTTCCTTGGTATGTGACTCCTCCAATGGTCCAATTAGTTTTTATTCTAGTGCTTTATTCATTGCAAGTTTGTGCTGCCTAGGTGACCATGTTCTTGAGCTTGCATGTCAAATTTATATGGTTCCAAGTAGTTCTAATGCATGATATAGTCTCTAGTCACTTGTAGGAGTAGTTGCTATCAATTTTTTTGAGCTTGGTTCACTTTTATTTGAAGTTACTAATAATTTCAGAAATTTTCAGAAAATAATGAAGAGATTTTTGAGGGGCTCTTCGAGCCGAAGCTCGAAGGATAAGCAAAGTGAAGAAGAAGAGAGGCCCAAATATAATCTCCCTCGCATCGCGGAAGTTCGGCCGTGTGAATGGCCTTGTGATGATTTCTTGAGAGTGGTCGGGATTTATGATGATTTTTATGAATTGGCTAAGAATGCAGGCCTCACCGACTTACTCCACGACCAACGCGAACAGTATCTCTTACTCACCAATACCTTTGTGCAAAATTTTCATTTCCATTCTAGGAGGTCTCCACCTTCGGTGGATTTCTATTTATATGATGAGTATAAGGAGATGACCCTTCGTGAATTTTGTGAGGTTTGCAAGTTGCCTTTTCTGGGCAGCGTAGAGGAACCACATCGTGACGATGTGGAGGGGTTTATTGATACAATTGCTGTAGGGGAAACTAGAAAAGTTTTCGATGCAAGAATCACTAGCATACATTTTCCTGTTTTACGTTACTTTGCATTATTTGCTAGTAGATGCTTAACTGGTCGCGGAAACTCTGGCAACCTAAGTGCCCCTCATATTGTTACTTTGTGCCATGCCTTGTTTCATGATGATTCATTTAGTATGGGTGCTATTATTGCAAAGCGGTTAAATCTTAACCGTACTAAGGGCCCCATCTTGGGAGGCATCTTCGCCTCGCGCCTCGCTGCATACTACAACATACCTATTAGGCATTATGAGAAGGAAGAAAAATTGTTGCCTACTATTCTACTAGATTACAAGAGTATGGTTGCGCATGATTTCATTGTTAAGAACAGAAAAAAGGAGCTTAACTATAGACTATTATTTGATAAAAATCACCCTGAGCCTATTACCTTGCCTTCTCCTTCCTTGTTTTATTTAACTACAGGCGAGTACCTCATTCCGTTGGAGGCCATTCACGCCTACCGGAACCCCACCTCAGCTACAGAGCCGGATCCGGAACCACAATTTGCTCCTCCACGCCAATCTGTTTACCTGTGGAATCCGAAGGAGATGGCCAGCCAGTGGCAACCTGAGGCTTCATCTCAGTACGACCCCAACTATAACTTTGGATATCTGCCAGGCCAGCCGTGGCCATAGACCAACTTAGGCCAAAAGCCTAAGCTTGGGGGAGTACATATTTCTCACCGACATTACATTCATATTCACACACTCATGCTAGTTTTCGGTGCTCATACTTTTTCATTGTAATATCCATGCTAGTTTATTTTCCTTTTTGCTTTCTTCTTGTGCGTTTGATAAACCTTAAGAAAAAAACAAAAAAATTTAGTAGTAGCTTTTAGCTAGTTTACTTCCTTGCTTGTAGTAATAATTAAAATAAAACCCAACAAGATTTCCCGTTCTTCTTTTGCTTGTTGGGAGCTTTCCCGTGTAAATAGTTTTATTTCTTTTCTTTTCTTTGGGGATCGATAGGAGAAGACCATAATGAAAATGTTGAAGTGGCTCTTATATGCATTATTGTTGATTTAACCAAGAGCCCATATTACCTTGTCTTCTCCTGTTTATTGAATGCTCGCAGATTCCAGCTTAGTCCAATGCACGTGCACTATTATTATTATTCACATCGTTCGGTCGTGCAAGTGAAAGGCAATTATGACGATATCCGATGGACTGATTGAGATGAGAGAAGCTGGTATGAACTCGACTCTCTTGTTTTTGTAAATATGATTAGTTCATCGTTCCTGATTCAGCCTATTATGAATAAACATGTTTGCAATGACAATTAGAGATTATAGTTGCTTATGCCATGCTTAATTAGCTAGGAGTTTATAAGGGTTTACCTTGCGTGCCAACATGCTATTAAAATGGTTGTGATGTGGTATAGTAGGGTGGTATCCTCCTTTGAATGATTCGAGTGACTTGACTTGGCACATATTCACGCATGTAGTTGAAACAAAATCAACATAGCCTTCACGATATTTATGTACATGGTGGATTATATCCTACTCATGCTTGCACTCAGTGCATATTAATTATTAATGCATGTTCATGACTGTTGTCGCTCTCTAGTTGGTCGCTTCCCAGTCTTTTGCTAGCCTTCACTTGTACTAAGCGGGAATACTGCTTGTGCATTCAATCCCTTAAACCCCAAAGTTATTCCATATGAGTCCATTATACCTTCCTATATATGCGGTATCTACCTGCCGTTCCAAGTAAATTTGTATGTGCCAAACTCTAAACCTTCAAATGAAATTCTGTTTTGCATGCTCGAATAGCTCATGTATCAACTAGGGTTGTCTGTATCTTCCATTCCAGGCGGGTTATTCTCAAGAGGAGTGGACTCCGCTCCTCATTCACGAGAAAATGGCTGGTCACCGGGATGCCCAGTCCCATGCTTTATGCAAATCAAATCAAAATAATTGCAAACATAACTCCCCCGGGACTGTTGTTAGTTGGAGGCACTCGTTGCTTTGAGCAAGCCATGGATTGATGCTTGTTGGTGGAGGGGGAGTATAAACTTTACCATTATGTTTGGGAACCGCCTATAATGTGTGTGGCATGGAAGATATCGCCATCTCTCGGTTGTTATGTTGACAATGAAAGTATGCCGCTCAAAATATTATTTATCTCTGCTTTAAAATCGAGCTCTGGCACCTCTACAAATCCCTGCTTCCCTCTGCGAATGGCCTATCTATTTACTTTTATGTTGAGTCATCACCCTCTTATTAAAATGCATCAGCTGGAGAGCACCGCTGTCATTTGCATGCATTACTGTTAATTTATATTGGGTATGACTATGAATGGATCTCTTTTACCATGAATTACAATGTTTAGTCAGTCCTTGATCTTTAAAGGTTCTCTGCATTTATGTTTTGCGGTCTCAGAAAGGGCTAGCAAGATACCATCTTATTATATCATATCAAGATTGTTTTGAGAAAGTCTTGTCATCCGAGATTGAAAGTGCAACTATCCCTAGGTGGTTTTGGTAATTCATAACAACATATAGCTCATTGAGCTAATGCTATTCCAAGACTATTATTTCAGGAAAGCTCAATGAATGGCATGGCATGGATGATGAAAGTGGATCCCTCAAAATACTAAGGACAAAGGATTGGCTAAAGCTCAAAAGCTCAAGACTCTTCATTTTATATTTTAGTGATCCAAGATCACATTGAGTCTATAGGAAAAGCCAATACTATCAAGGAGGGATGAGGTGTTGCTTAATGAGCCTCTTGCTTCATGTGCTTAGTGATATGCTCCAAAACCCTCAGCTACTTTCTCACAATCCACAAATGACCTAAACCTAAAGCCAAAATCGGTCACACCGATTCTTCCTACCCGGCGCCACCGATTTCAAAAGTCATAGCCACTGCCACAAACCCTAGGCAAATCGGTCCTACCGATAGGGATCTCGGTCTCACCGAGATGGGATTGTAATCTCTCTGTTTCCCTTCGTAACGTTTCGGTCTAACCGAAGTGAGCGATCGGTCCCACCGAGATTGCAATGTAAACTCTCTATTTCCCTTTTGTAACATTTCGGTCTCACCGAAAAGAGCAAATCGGTCCCACCGAGTTTACCTGACCAACTCTCTGGAAAGCTTATTACCAAAATCGGTCTCACCGAGTTTGTGTAATCGGTCTTACCGAGATTACGTTATGCCCTAACCCTAACCGAATCGGTCTCACCGAGTTGCATGTCAGTCCCACCGAAAATCACTAACGGTCACTAGGTTTACTAAATCGGTCCGACCGAGTATGTTGAATCGGTCTCACCGAGTTAATTAAATTGTGTGTAACGGTTAGATTTTGTGTGGAGGCTATATATACCCCTCCACCTCCTCTTCATTCGTGGAGAGAGCCATCAGACTGAACCTACACTTCCAACTTACCATTTCTGAGAAAGAACCACCTACTCATGTGTTGAGGCCAAGATATTCCATTCCTACCATATGAATCTTGATCTCTAGCCTTCCCCAAGTTGCTTTCCACTCAAACCCACTTTCCACCAGATCCAAATCCTATGAGAGAGAGTTGAGTGTTGGGGAGACTATCATTTGAAGCACAAGAGCAAGGAGTTCATCATCAACACACCATTTGTTACTTCTTGGAGAGTGGTGTCTCCTAGATTGGCTAGGTGTCACTTGGGAGCCTCCGACAAGATTGTGGAGTTGAACCAAGGAGTTTGTAAGGGCAAGGAGATCGCCTACTTCGTGAAGATCTACCGCTAGTGAGGCAAGTCCTTCGTGGGCGACGACCATGGTGGGATAGACAAGGTTGCTTCTTCGTGGACCCTTCGTGGGTGGAGCCCTCCGTGGACTCATGCAACCGTTACCCTTCGTGGGTTGAAGTCTCCATCAACATGGAGGTACGATAGCACCACCTATCGGAACCACGCCAAAAACATCCGTGTCTCCAATTGCGTTTGAATCCTCCAAACCCTTCCCGTTACTTTCTTGCGAGTTGCATGCTTTAATTTCCGCTGCCTATACACTCTTTGCATGCTTGCTTGAATTGTGTGATGATTGCTTGACTTGTCCTAAAATAGCTAAAATCTGCCAAACTATAAAATTGGGAAAAGGTTAAGTTTTTATTGGTCAAGTAGTCTAATCACCCCCCTCTAGACATACTTCAAGGTCCTACAAGTGGTATCAGAGCTTTGGTCTCCATTTGCTTTGATTTCCATAGCTTTTGGTGGTCATAGCCTTGGTTTCACAACCTAGGAGAGTATGGCGTCTAGCGAGGGAAATTATCACCGTAGAGGTCCTTACTTTGATGGTACTAATTTTGCTAGTTGGAAGCATAAGATGAAAATGCATATTCTTGGACATAACCCCGCCGTTTGGGCAATTATTTGTATTGTCTTGCAAGGTGAATTCTTCGATGGGAGAGAACCGAACCGTGAAGCTAATGTGGAAGAATTGAAGATGCTACAATACAACGCTCAAGCATGTGACATCATCTTCAACGGATTGTGCCCCGAAGAATTCAACAAAATCAGCTGTCTTGAGAATGCAAAGGAAATTTGGGATACTTTGATTGATATGCATGAAGGTACCGAGTCCGTCAAGGAATCCAAGTTGGATGTGCTCCAAAGTCAGCTTGACAAGTTCAAAATGAAGGATGGTGAAGGTGTCGCTGAAATGTACTCTAGGCTTGCTCTTATCACAAATGAGATTGCCGGCTTAGGGAGTGAAGAGATGACCGACAAATTCATCATCAAGAAAATCCTAAGAGCATTGGATGGAAAGTATGATACCGTGTGCACATTGATCCAAATGATGCCAAACTACAAAGATCTCAAGCCAACGAAGTCATTGGAAGGATTGTTGCTCATGAGATGTCACTCAAGGATAAGGAGGAACTTCACAACAAGTCAAGTGGTGCTTACAAAGCCTCAAGTGAAGCCCCACATCATCAAGTGAGAAACAAACCTTCAATGAAGAATTGAGCTTAATGGTGAAGAACTTCAACAAATTCTACAAGAGTAAAAGCAAAGAAAGAAGCTCCAAGTCAAGGACTTACCATGACAAAAGATCTTCTAGTCGAGAGCGCAATTGCTACAACTGTGGGAGGCCTGGACACTATTCCAATGAGTGTACGGCACCCTAGAAAAGAAGAGAAGATTCTCCAAGAAGAAGAAGCAAAAGAGAAGAATCACCACCGAGAGAGAGGATGAGTAGAGATGATCGTTATGAACGAAGATCCTCACGGAGAAGCAAGGATTCGGAAAGGAAGGACAAGTCATCAAAGAGCTACACAAAACAAAGACATCAAGCTCATGTTGGTGAATGGGTATCCGACTCCGACTCCGAAAAACACTCCGAGAGAAGCTATCACTCTGACTCCGAATATACTCAAGATGAAGGTGTTGCCGGTCTAGCACTTGTGTCAACCAACTCCTACGACATATTTGATTCACCAAATGAAGGAATTGGAAGATGCTTCATGGCTAAAGGTCCAAAGGTAACACATCCTGAGTATGTTGATTTCAATAGTGATGAAGATGACTTGCTTGTGGATGATGATTTACTTGTTGACAACTCTATGATGAATACTATGATGAAACGTCAATTAATCATGCTAATCAAGATAAAACGAATGACAATGATAAGGAGAAGATTGAGCTTCTAACTAAAGAACCAAACACTCTTAAGTTGGCTCATGAAACTATCTTCGAAGATCATCGAGAACTTTTAAGGGCTCATGAGAAGTTACGCTTTGAAAAGCTCAATCTTGAGCAAGAGCATAAGTTCTTAAAAGCAACCAATGATGATCTCCGTAAGAAAAGTTCTTCTTACATTGCCAAGCGTTTACTCCTATCTACTTACATGCCTCAAGTCAAGTCTAGTAACAAGTACAAGAAAGATACTTCCTCTAGTAGTAACAATAATAATGTCAAATCCAATATTGTTGCTTCTAGTAGTTCTTTTGATTCCACTAATGATTCTCTTAGCCAAGTTACACTTGAGCAAGAAAATAGCTTATTGAAGGAATTATAGAGAAGGTGTTTACAAGAGCCTTGCGGAGTAAGCAATTGAGGAAATTGTACGCAAGCAAGGAAGACACGGAAGAATCAAGGTGTTGGTTTTGAACGAAAGTTCAATGCCAATGGAGTTGAGTGGGAAGAAGATCAATACCCCAAGACGAAGTTTGTTCCTCAACAAGAGAAGTATGATCCTACTTCCTTCAAGGTAACACAAGCACAAGATGATCTTTCACCACAAGACCACAAGAACAAAGGCAAGGACAAGCTTCAAGAAGAGATTGATGCATTTGAAGAAGCACCTAAGGTCTCGGTCAAGTGGATTCCCAAGACTACGTCAAGTTCTACTTCATCAAGTACAACCACAACTCCAAGGATTCCCATCAAGATAATGTGGATCCCGAAGAAGAAGAACTAGAGAGTTCTTGAGGGTGACTCCGCCAACATTCTTCACACATATCATTATGGCAAGGACAAGTGCAATCAACTTCCACATCTTGCACTAGTTCAAGGAGTCACAAACCCTCATGTTGGTAAGGCAAGGGACAAGGCAACCTAATGATTTCATGGACATCATCTTGTGTGTGCATCACTCTATGTCCTTGGATATTCTTGTTTGTTCCTTGTGGGACTAACCCATGTAGGCAAGTTGAAAGTGCAACTCACTCCAAAGGATTGCTCCAATTGATCTACATCAACATTGAGCATCCACATCTTCAACACCTACATAAAGTCATCATCGACAAAACCCAAGGTTAGTTCATCCCTCTAAGGGGGGATCTCACATCTAGGGGGAGCTTAACTCTAAGAATTGAGTCAAAGCAACTCTAATGGTGTGAACACATCAATGCATTATGTAAAAGTGGTAACCCCACTTGAGCTTAAACGATGAGTATGACCTATGATCAAATGTTTATCATTTGACTCCTAAGTCAATATACTCATATATAGATGACCTAGTCATCGCCAATTGTTTGATAGATGCTAGAATTGGTTGTGCATGCTTTGCCACATATTTCATTTGCTATCTTTTTGTGTGAGCATGTTGGTGCATATTTTACTCATTCAAGGACATCCACTTGTTGTTTTGATTGTTTGGTTCTTTCTTCTTTTGGCCAAGTGGATGGACAAGAATGCCTAAGAACCTTCTCTAGCTATCTATGCTTTTCTCGTCTCAAACTCTATTCATGCTACATCACAAAATTTGATCAAGTCAGATTCGAACCACTCTGTGTGAGGAGCACTCGGAGTCCCCGATTCTTCATAGACTTAAACTTCCAAAACTTCTTTGTGATTCTCGGTCTGACCGATTCCTCCATTTCGGTCCTACCGAGATCACTAAGTCGATCTATGTCGGCGGTTGGGTGCGACATATGCCAAAGGATGGCTTATCATGGTGGGGGCGAGTAGAACATCGCCGGTGCCTGGAAACGGGATGAGGCGAAGGCATGCACGCCGGCGGATCTTACCCAGCTTCAGGGCTCTCCGTGGAGATAATACCCCTACTGCTGCTCTGCGGGGTCTCTGCATGATCACTATGGCAAAGTGGGTACAAGGTTGCTCCTTGAGTTGTTCGGGGCGAGGAAGGAGAAGGGCACGGCTAACTCTTCTCTCCCCTCTATGTGTGTCTAAAACTACTAGGGTCCAACCTCTTGCATGGGTGCCCCGGGGGGTTTATATAGGCCTACCCCCCGGGGGTACAATGGTAATCTGGCTGGGCGCGGGTCCCAGCTGTCTGTCTCTCAGGTCGTCGTCTTCTCCACCGACTGCTGGGGCCCGCCGACGGGCCCGACATGGTGCCGACAGGCCTTGTCCACCGCGGGCGGGTCTTGCCGGATGCGGATTACTGTAGCCGCGCCTCTAATGACGCTGGTTGGTCATGGGGTCATGGCAACAGTGCCGCCGCCCGACGGGCGATCGCTGTTGCCATTCCCTGTCTCATCTAGTTAATGGCGTGCGGGGCCCGTGGGAGGGGTCGGCCGACTCCTGGGGGCCGACTCCCAACGGATCCGGCTTGTGGTGCTCTCGCCGTCTTCTGCACCCCCGCCGATAGGCGGGTCCCGCCGTCTCTGGGTCGAACAGACAGGCCGTCGTGGGCTCAGGGCGCCGCCCATGGGGCTGATGTCAGGGCCAGCATGGCAACAGTGCCACGCCGGATGGAGATCTCCGTCGGTACGGTGCACTATGGCCATGCCTGCCCTCTGCGAACGGGGCAGCGATGGGCCGCGCGGCGGCCGCACCCCGTCCCGTCTGTAGTTGCGTAGGCAGGAGGTGGTGGGAGTCGCGGGCTGACTCCCCATAGCCGGCTTCTCTGGAAGCCGCCAGTTGGGAGTCGGCTTATCTCGAAGCCGTCTCTGGGACTCGGCTGTGAGGGGCAGTCGGCAGCTCTGCCGCCGATTCTCAGAAAGCGGCTCTTCGTCTTGGGGTCTTGAGGGGCGTAACCTGCCCTGATGTCTTGAAAGGTCCGGGGGCTCGGGTATGCCTACCCGTGGCCCATTACTCCGACAGTAGTCCCCGAAGCTGGTGAGGCGCCGAGGGCAACACGTCGAGGAGCCTCAACAGTTTCATCCCTCTGGTGGAAGAATCTGGGCCTTGCTCGCCGTCTTCCTCTAGGCCGACTAGTTGGAGTCGGACTCGCAGGAGGCCGTCTTGCTCCTTAAAGGGTTTGAAAGTCGTAGTGGGATCTAGGCAGCGTGCCTGATAAGCTTCCAGGCAGCTGCCCGTTGCGGGCCCGTCACGTGACGCCATGCGGTAGGGTCAATCTGTCCACCCACACGCGTGACAAGATAGGCCGTCAGGCAGGACCCGCCACTACCGCGCCTCGGTACGCGAACGGATCCGTTGCGGCCGTGCGAGCGGTTGGGGTTTCCACGTCGTTACTACGTGCAGTAACTTCGTGGGTTAAATCGTGGGGGGCGTGGGGTCCGGGGCGCAGTTAATCCCACGCCCGCCCCATCGGCTTCTCAGCCCATGAGCCTATAAGTAGGCGGGAGGAGGGGGGGGGGCGGCGAAGCACGCGCACCCATCTCCCTGCTTCCCCCGCTTCCTCTTGCTTCTTCTTCCTCTTGCCGCCGCTGCATCGAACCACGCCACGCCGCGGCGATGAGCTCTTCCTCCGCCGCTGCACCTCCTGCCGCACGCTCCGGCGTGTGGGACGGCTCCGAGGTGGACGACGACCACATTGAATTCCTCCGCCAGACGCGCCGTCTCCCTGGCAAGAGCCTAGTGCGGACCCGCGCCGCACCGGCGGGTGAAATAACGCCGGTGCCGGAGGAGGGAGAGCGGGTCGTATTCCGCTCGCACCTCATGCGCGGCCTAGGGCTGCCGGCAAGTGGCTTCTTCCGCACCTTCTTGGAGTTCCACGGGCTCCAGCCGCACCACCTCACTCCGAATACGGTGGTGCTGCTGGCTGCCTTCGCCGCCTTGTGCGAAGGCTTCCTTGGCGTTCTCCCCACCATCAAGCTGTGGGGGGAATTCTTCCAGTCCAAGCTCGGCACGCACGTCGTCGGCGTGCCGGCTCTGTGCGGCACCTTCATCGCGATGCGGAGACCGGTGGCCGACAACCCGTTTCCCACCATTTCGCTGATCAAGTCGGTGAAGATGTGGCAGCGATCCTACATCTATGGGAAGAACGTCGCTCCAGAAGGCGACTGGGTCAATCTGCCGCCTTACGAAGCCGGCGTACTGGCGGGGAGGCTCCCCAGCTGGTCCCACCGGCCAGACGCCGACTCTATTTGGCGCCGCCGCCGTCATGACTCTGAGTCTTGGCAATGGAGGGCTTGACCGGGGCCGACTTGCTGGCCGCCTTCATGGCGCGCCGAGTCCTTCCGCTCCAAGGCCGACCTCATCTGATCTGTCAGATGAGCGGCCACCGGGACCCCAGTCGGCTGTGCTCGAAGGACATGCCCCACGCGGAGGTGGCGGACACGGTGAACTACATGGCGAACTATAATCTCACGGCGGATTGGCAGTTCGGCAAGGAGCCGTACTCGCGCGCCAACCCCCCGCCTGTGGTAAGTCGTCTCTCTTCCTCTTCTGTTTTCTTTTTCAGCCGAATCCGACCTTTGATATTTTTTTGGTTTTTTCGAGTTAGAACCCCCTCATGCAGCCCTCAGCCGGCACCACGGGGCCGGGCCGTGAGTTCGTCCCCGACCGAGCGGAGAGCGATGTCGACGACCCTGACTTGGGGGCGGCGGCGATGGAGGCCGACACCGAAGGAGGAGGAGGAGGGGCTGACGACTTCAGGCCCTCGGCTACCTTCACGGACTGGCCTGAAGATGACAGCGAGGGGGAAGTCGTCCCACGCCGCCAACCGAAGGTCGGCCCGCCGGGCGTGAGTTCCTCCGCCGGCTTGGGTGGTCGAGGCAGCGCGAAGAAGCACCGGGCCGGGCCGAGCTTGCTTGGCGGCCGATCGAAGAAGTTTAAGGGGACGGCCGCCGCGACCAAGCGGGAAGAGGCGGTCGCAAAGGCTAACCGCTTTCGCAAGGAAGTGAAAAAGCCGCCACTGGTCTCCGCGTAAGTGCTTCTGCTTTGCCTTGTTTTCTTCCGGTGAATCTTTTCCAAAATTTTTTACACGTCTTCTTCGCATCAGGGCTCCCCTTACTTTAGAGAGGGTCGCCGCCGCCTCCGTCATGGGGTCGGCAGAGATGTCCGCCAATAATCGGCGGATTGACCCCGCCGCCGACCTCCGGGAGGCGACGGAGCAGAACGCGCAGGAGAAGCGTGACGAGGAGGAGGCCGCCCGTCTAGAGAAGGCGGAGGCCGAGAAGGCGGTGGCCTCTGCCCAGCGGAAGCTGGATGAGGCCGAGGCCGCCGTCGCGGCGAAGCGGCGAGCCGAGGAGGCCGCGCGCCTCCAATCGTTGTTGCTCGTCACCCCGCTGAGCTCCGCGCCTCCGCCCCCGGAGTTCACGGGGCAGACTGAGGGAGCCGGCGGCGAGCACCCCATCATGGAGAAGGAAGGCGGCGAGGCCTCCATGTCGGGAACGGCCGTGCCGCCATCGCTGCCTCCGCCGTCGTTTGGGAGCACGCGAGGTAAACAGCAGGCGGACCCGCCGGTGCCGCCGACTGAAGACGAGGCCGTGGCGAAGCTGCTCTTTCAGGTCGCCTCGCCAGCGGTGCGCCGCCGTCTTGAGAAGGCGACTTGCGCCGCCTTAGAAACCGGCGCCGCCAGCTCGGCCATCCCAGATGCCGAGGCGACAAGCGCCGCGCCCGTTGGGTGGGTGCGAGGAGGCGGCACATGCCCGCTGAACCAGGCGCTTCTGGGCGTTTAGGCGAAGCTGTGAGCCGAGGGCGACGCCATCGAATCGCACCAAGCGCTGGCGTGTGAACTGCCGTTCGGGTATGTTTTCTTCTTTGAGTTTTTCTTGTTCTTCTCGTGAAGCGGCGCCATACAGCCACTGCTGAGTGTAATCCCGAGTTTGGGCCGGCTTTGCTGAGCGGTGCTCAAACTCTATCCGCTAATTCCACATATTTACCTTTATCTAAAATGCTTATCACATGAGTATCACAACCTCCAGCGTCCTGCCTTCAACCGCAATGTTGAGGAGCTGGGCAAGCAGACCGCCGACTTGTCGAGGAGCCGTGAGTCTTCTTTCTTCTTCCGGGCGCATTGGCGCTTCCACGGCTGTAGTCCCGAGATTCGGACGGCTGCTGAGCGGTCGGGCGGATCTTCTGGCGACCTTCTTAGTTGACGACTTAACGTCCTTTTCTTTTATTCTTGAGAGGCCAACGCCACTCTCCGGCGGGTAGCTGGGCGCAGCCGACACCGCCTTGCATGCCAAGGGGAGGAGTGCAACAAGCTTCGCCGCTGGCCTTGCTTCTTGGCTACTTGCGTGTGAGAGCAAAGGAGCTGCTTAAGAAGGCGCAGGGGCGAGGCGGAGAAGAAAGAGGCTGCTCTCTGGCTGAGTTCAAAGCGCGGCGCTCCTCTGGACCGACAAGGAGGCTGCGTGACCTCCGGCTTTCATGAAATCGAGGACATCGTCGATGGTGAGTTTCTTTACTTTCCTTCTTTGAGCCACGACTATAGGTCGGGCTGACTCGATTTTGACTTGCTTCTTTTCATCTTGGCAGACTTCTTCCCCGGCCATACGAAGGCGGCCAATCAAGCCATCGAGGCTGATCGCGAGGCGCGTAGGGCAAATGGTGCGGAGATTGCTGCCAACGCCTCCGGACCCTTGGCAGGCAGCTTCGAGCATCGAGGCTCGTCTGCGGCGGCCCATCGGATCTGCGCCCGGCTTCAGCGTGTCGGCGCCCGAGGCAATCGCTGCCCTATGGCGAGACATGCGGTTCTGCGCCTCGGTCGGACCGCCCGACCGGTGGGAAATCGCGGTGGCGTCTTGAGGCTGGAAGAGTTCCTCGGCCGGCTGGAGCGCGCCGGCCTTGGAATCGTCAAGCGTGGTATCCAAGGCTGGATCTGGACCGGCTGGCTGCGTTCGGTCGAGCCCAGCGGAGCTGCTGGTTCGGAAAACGCCCTCGTCGGCGTCACGGTGGCGATCGCCGACTACGAACACCAGCTCTTCGTCCACTGGCGGGCTGAGGACGGCGGGAGGCGCCGCCGGAGTAGTTGAGATGAACTTCGGATTATAGCGAGACTGGCGGAAGTGATCGGCTCCAGCACGAGGAGGAAGGCGAGGGAGGACGGAGGTGAGATGGGCGCCAGAGACGGAGCGGGCGACCAGCCTCGGCTTCGACCGCGCCTCGGCAATGAGCCGCGCCCGACTGGGCCGGCTGCCGCCGGAGATGACCAAGCCGAGACTGCCCAGCCGGCCGCCCCGGCGCCTGACACCGCTGTCTCCTCCGGCCCTCCAAACCCGTCTGCCGCTTCCTAGGCTACCGTCTTGCCTTTATTTTATCTGCTTTGATAGTCTTTGAAAAACTTGTTAATTCGCACAATTCCACCCGCGGGGGTGTATTTTGAACTTTTGCTTGAAGATTCGGCCAAGGGCCTATGCTGTGTAAATATTATCCTAATTATATCTTTCCTTGCTCATTGCTCCTATGGTTTTTCCTTTGCGCCTTCCTTAGTTGCCTTGCCGATCGGACAACGCTCTCGGACTGCCGTTTGGATCAAGTGCTTGGCTACTCTTGGGAAGGCAAGTACTAACCATTTTTAGAGTCTTTTAACAAGTTGGATAAGCGGCAAACCGACTACTCAAGAGTCGGCTTTGTGAAGAGAGGCCGGAAGCCGGCTTAAGCTATGTTTATGCTTTGGGTCCTTAGCCATTTTTCATGTGGCGCCCATTCTTCCTTACTCCTGCCCACCAAGCGATCGCTCTGCGAACTCTGACTTCTGACGAGACGGCTTAAGCACCACACACTACTTGTCCACTGCACGAAGCATTCCATAGTGCGAGGCGGCGAGTCCCCGGGTCGACTAGTCGAAACCGATGCCAAGCGGCATATCAAAAAGTAACATACTCGAAGGCATAATTCTTATCATCGAGATAACAAAAAAGGCAGTCCCGAGCTCGTCTCGAGCCCCAATCTTAGTACTTTAACACAAAGGGTAGTGTGGTACATCTGCATCAAGCTGTAAAATCTTGGAGAAGATTTGCATTCCATAACCGTTCCGTCTCTTTGCGGGTCGTCCTTCTTGCGTGCTTTCGGGGCTTCGGCGTCGATCGGTAGTAGGAGTCGTTGCCCGACACTTTCTTGATAATGAAGGGCCTTTCAAAGGCGCCGACAGCTTATCTTGGCGGCTGTTATTCGCTGGATCAGCAGGAGCACAAGGTCGCCCTCTTGGAAAGATCTCGGCTTGACCTTCTGTTGTAATGCGGCGCGAGCTCTGCTGGTAGATCTTTGGACGGCTGAGTGCCAACAGCCGCCCTCTTCCAGCGGATCGGCGTCGTCTTCGTCTTCTTCTTCGCCTCCTCGGTGTACATAGTGACTCGCGAAGTCGAACTCTATGTTCGTTGGGATGGCGGCTTCAGCACCGTGAAGCGAGGAAGAAAGGTGTGAAGCGGTTGACTTGTTTGGAGTCGTCGCAAACTCCGAGAGACGGTAGCAACTCCTCAAGCCAACAGCCGACCGAATGCTCCTGTGGTTCGACCAGTCGAGGCTTGATGCCGGACAGGATGAGGCCGTTTGCTCGCTCCACCTGGCCATTTGACTGCGGATGGGCAACGGACGCTAAGTCCAGTCGGATGCCTTGTGTCGCGCAGAAATGGGCCAGGGCGCCTTTGGCAAAGTTTGTGCCATTGTTGGTGATGATGCTGTGTGGTACGCCGTACCGATTTGTGATGTCGGCGATGAAAGTCACTGCAGTTGGACCATTCAACTTCTTGATGGGCTTTACTCCTATCCACTTGGTGAACTTGTCCACTGCGACAAGTAAGTGAGTTAGGCCGCCTCGTGCTGCTTTGAATGGTCCCACCATGTCCGGGCCCCAAACAACAAAGGGCGGCGATGGTGATAGTCTTGAGTCACGGAAGCCGGCTGTCTGACTTGGAGCGGAACATCAGCACCTTGCATTTTGGACTAATTCCTTGGCCTCTTCTAGGGCAGTTGGCGGAAGAAACCGTGTCGGAAGGCTTTGGCGGCAGTGCTCTTGAGGCCGCATGGTGGGCACACTTTCGCCTTGATGAATGTCTTGAGAATCGCTTGGCCTTGCTACGGCTCGGCCTTGCTAGTAGACACCGTGTGGCTGCTACTGACCAGCTCTCTGTTGACTATGGTGTAGGCTGCCGCTCGGTGTTGTACTTGCCGAGCCAAGATTTCGTCGGTTGGTAGCTCTCTACTTACTAGGAACTTGAGGATGGGCTGGGCCCACGAGGTGCTTGCTATTTCTTCAACCGCGATCTTGCTACTTGGGCGAGGCAGGCTGGGCTGGGGAGGCGGCAGGTGGAGTCCACGGCCGCTTCTTTGGGTTGAAGAAGTCCCGGCCGGCCAGTGCAGTCCGGGCGAGCTCTAGGGTCTTCATAGCAGTTCTTTGCGGTCCAGCGGATTACGAAGTCCCGGGCGGCTTGACCGTGGCATTCTTGGAGCCATCTGTAAGAATTCTCGTGCCGTCTGCTGAGGCTCTTGAGTCGGATCCGACTTCTTCAGGGGGAGCCGGCACAAAAATGGAATCTGATTACAGTGAAGGCTTGACGGATGGCGAGGAGGCGTGAAGGGCGGCGCGGATGGTATTACTGGCGGGTGGAGCCGATTCGTGCGGGGTGTCTGCTTGGTCGTTGTCATTTCTTGGCACGTGAAGGAACTCGCACCCTCAAAATATCCTTGAGTTCTTTGTGCCGAAGCGGTAGCTCGCCATGTTTGCATCTTTGGCGTCCCAATCGCCAGATGATTGTTGGACCACCAAGTCGGAGTCGCCATAACACGGGATCCGGCGAATGCCAAGTTCTTTGGCAAGCGAACCGTGAATGGCGCCTCATATTCGGCGGCGTTATTGGGCGGCGAAATGGATCTGCAGCGCATACTTGAGCTTGTCACCTTTGGGGAAGTGAGGACAACGCCCGGCTCCCAAGCCGGTGCGCATCTTAGAGCCATCGAAATGCATCCGCCAATGGGTGGAGTCGGTATTGGCGGCAGTCTGAGTCTCGGCCCGGTCGGCGAGAAATCGGCGGTGCTTGCGACTTGATGGCGGTGCGGGGCTGGTAATAGATGGTGTGGGGGCCAGCTCTATGGCCCATTTGGCCCACTCGGCGAAGCATCTCGGCCGATGATCTCGCCTAGTGGGGCTGTGCAAACCACAGCGATTGGATGCTCTTGAAAGTAAGGCTTCAACTTCTTGGCGGCAAAGTGCATGCCGTAGCACATCTTCTGGTAGTGGGGGTAGTTCTGCTTGGAGGTCGACAGTACTTCGCTCAGGTAATATACCGGTCTCTGGACAGGTAGCGCCTTGCCTTCCTCCTTGCGCTCAACTACAATGACTGTGCTGACTACCCGGCTGGTGGCGGCAATGTACAAGAGCATGGGCTCTTTAGGAGTCGGGGCCGCCAGCACAGGGGGAGTAGTCAGCATTTTCTTCAACTGGAGAAAAGCTTCGTCCGCCTTGTGGTTCCATTCGAAGAAGGTGGTCTTCTTCATGAGCTGGTATAAAGGGAGAGCTTTCTCGCCCAGCCGGCTGATGAATCGGCTGATGGACGCCAAGCAGCCGGTGAACTTTTGCACATCTAGCAGTCGGCGGGGTACTTCCATCCTCTCGATGGCCTTGATCTTCACAGGGTTGCACTCTATGCCGCGTTCAAAGACCAGGAAGCCAAGGAGTTGGCCGGCTGGTACTCCGAAGACGCACTTCAGGGTTGAGCTTGATCTGGAATCGGCGCAGGTTCTCAAAGGTTTCCATAAGGTCTTCCAGGAGTGTCCCTCGTTTTTCCGACTTCACCACCACATCGTCCACGTGGGCGTGGGCGTTTGCCAGTTTCTTGAGGAGGCACTACGCATCTGGCGCTGAAAGGTGGCGCCGCATTCCTTAAGCCCGAGCGTCATGGTCGGTGTGCGAAGACTCGAGCGGCGTGATGAAGGCGGTCTTGATCTGTCGGCGCGTTTAGCTTGATCTGGTGATATCCTGAATATGCATCTAAAGCTCAACGGCTCGCATCCGGTGTGGAGTCTATCACTGGTCAATTCTCGGCGGAGCGAACGGGTCCTTGGGGCAAGCTTTGTTGAGGCTTGTGTAGTCAATACACATCCGCCCTTGCTTGTTCTTCTTGATGCTTAGGACGGGTTTGCTAACCATTCGGAAAGAACACTTCCATAATGAAACCGGCTGCTAGGAGCGAGCTATCTCTTCTCCAACAACTCTTCTCTTCTCTTCTTCTGGTAGGCGCAAGGGCTGCACGGCGGGCTTCATCGGATCGGACATGTAACTTGTGCTCGGCGAATTCCGTCGGTACACCGGCATGTCTTTAGGGGACCATCGAAAATGTCGATTCTCACAGAGAAACCAACGAGCTCGCCTTCCTATTTCTGTCAAGGTTTGCACCTATGACAGCGTACCTCTCCGGTGCTCCGGGTCCAAGGGTATCTTCTTTGTTTCTTTGGCGGCTTGAATGAGCCCTCGACTTCGACTCCTTGGGGTTGGGCGATATCTCGGGCTGCTTGCCGCCATCGCCACAACCCGATCAAGAAGCCGCTTCTCGGCTGCGATCACGAGGACTCGGCTAGCCATTTGCTTTCAGCCGTGCAAGCGGGCGTCTTCTGTAGTCACCGGCTCGGTCGAATCCTTTGAACTCGGCATCTTCATCTTGAGGTAGGCGTAGTGGGGGACCGCCATGAACTTGGCCAAAGCAGGTCGGCCAAGCAGAGCGTGGTACGGACTTTCGAGGTCCACCACTTCGAACCAAACTGGCTCTCGGCGGAAATGATCTTTGTCCCCAAAGAGGACATTTATCAAGATATTGCCGATCGATGAGCAGGAAAGGCCAGGTACAATGCCGTGGAACACAGTCCGGCTGCTCTGAAGCTGTCTTTGCTCGATTCCTAACTTCTCCATCGTGTCCTTGTACAGGATGTTGATGCTACTGCCTCCGTCTATCAGCACTCGCGAGAAGCGAGCGGCCCGCCTATCCGCGGCAAGGGTGGCTCCCAAGACTAGGGCGTAGGAGCCCGGATTCGGCATCACCTCTGGGTGATCAGCTCTGCTCCAACTGATAGGCCTCTCGGACCAATGCATGAACTCTGGAGTATCTGATGCTACTGCATTCACCTCTTGCTGCCGCAGCCGCCTGTTGTGTCGATCGTCGGCCACACTGGTGAACACCACATAGGCTCCATGTTCTTCTAGGTACTCGTCTTGCCTCGGCGCCCGGCTCGATAGCCGGGCTCTTTGGGCGGCGGTGGGCGGCAGCCCAAAGGCGAGGGAGGCGGAGGCCGTCTCCTTGGCGATCTGGTGAGGCAGTGGCACTTCGGGTGGTGTGGTTTGGCGGCCCGGCCGCTATGGAACTTGCAGGGACCATCTAGAGTCGCTTTCGTGGGAGAAGGCCGGCAACCAGTTGGACTTGCCGCCTTTACGCTTGGCGGAGGCTGCCCCTCCATTCTTTGTCTTCAATCGTCGCAACTTACCGGCTGCTAGAAGCGGCTGTGAGGGCCTTGCGCTTGTGATCGTTACTGTTGCTATCGCCGGTTGGTGTCTCCGGCGGAGTTACAGGAACTGAGGGGCCACTTTGCGGTCGCGGCTGACTTCAATCTCCGCCTTCATGGAGAAGTCGGCTGTAGCGTGCTTATGCGCTATGATCAGCAGCTCGTCGAGGTCTCGGCTCGTCTCAAAGGAGCTTGTGCTTGAGGAGGTGCCTTCTGCACCCGGCGGTGAAATACTCGATAGCTTGCACCTCGTGCACGCCCTCGCAGGGAGTTCAAGCTCGGCCCGTAGCGTGAGGTAGTCGCGAGTCGACTCGTTGGGGCCTTGCGCTGAAGGAAAGCTGGCGAGGCTTGGGAGGTCGCTTGTATGTGCTTGTAAAGTTGCGGACGAAGGCTTGGTGAAATCGACCCAGCTGTTGATGCTGCGGGGCTTGGGCTGTTCAACCATGTCCGGTCCGTGCCACGGGCATGAGCGGAACATACTTTCGGCAACACGCTTGTTGCCGTTAGCTATGTTGACGGCGTGGAGTAGTCGACCAGCGATCTTCCGGCTTTCTGGGCGGTGTACTTGGGCGTATCTCGGGAGCGTGAACCCTGCAGGAAAGGGCTGCGTCTCGGATCGAGTCAAACAGGCGGACCTAGCTCGTCTTCTTCTTCAGCGCCGAGGATCGGTGGAGTCGGTCGATCCGGTGGCGGGCGTCGTTTCTCGACTCCCTCTCGGCGGCCAAAGGCGGTCGCCGAGAGTCGGATCTTCGGCGGGTGGCGGGGAGACTTCGCCTTTCTTTGCGGGAGGGAGGAGGCGGATAGTCGTCCCGCTGTTCCACTTGCTCTTAGGCGGCCGTCTTGGTCGCGCTTCGATGGAGATGTGAGTCCGACTATGGCTGACAGCGGATCCTTGTTTTTCTTCGCGGACACCGCGATCGGTGTCGAGGCGTCGCGCTTTGATCTTGGCGGAGAGGCAGGTCGTCGTTTTGTCGTTCGGCGCCTACATGCGGTATCCGGCCTCGTTCTCTGGCGGCAGCGTCGAGCTCTGGACTCGCTCCATCATCAGGCGGCGCTCTTCACCCTCGAAGTTGTCCAGCTCGTCCGCCGCTGCCTGGGCGGCGCGGATGTTCTCTGCAGGCGTGGCGTACACATGGCGATTGGCCCCAAACAGGTTGGCGATGGCCACACCGTGCTGTTGGACCGCGCCTAGGCGACTAGGCCCAGTTAGGGCCGGCGAGCCGCCCACAGCATGATCCATCTCACGCTGGTAGGCTTCTGACAAGCGTCTCATGCTTGCCAGCTTCCTCGCGCCTTCGACGAGCTGAAGGCGGCGTGCCTCCAGCATCTCGGCGTCAGCGTCTTCCGGAATAGGCGCGGTCAGGTCCTGCAGAGCCGCGTCGAGAGGGTCATGAGCTCCTTCGCCGGAATGCTCGCCATGACCGATGACGAGCACTTCGCAGCAGCGGTGCTTCGCCGCTCTCGCGAGGCGGCTCGTCGTGAACCACCACGTTAGTGAGAACGCGTCGGCGGCGCGTGTCGAGTCGAGCAGCATCGGGTCGGTGGAGCCTCACGGACTCCAAGTCCGTGGCAGGCTCGCCGGCGGCGTGGAGTTGGTCGAGGAGGCCCGCGAGGCTCTCGGGGCGCCCGTGCTGCGTCGGATGCAGAGCTCGTCGGAGGCGAACCTCGCCGACAAGTTGATGAGCAGCTGGCAGCGCAGCGATCTCAGCGCCGTGCAACGCGTCGGCGCAGACTCCGTCCGGCGTGCGGGGCTGGCTGCGCTTCGCCGAGGAGGAAAAGGGTTCCGTCGAGCGGTCTCGGACGGCGGTGCACCTAGCCCCACGGTGGGCGCCAAATGTCGAGGTTGGGTCGACATATGCCAAGGATGGCTTATCATGGTGGGGCGAGTAGAGCGTCGTCGGTGCACAGAAGCAGGATGAGGCGAAGGCATGCACGCCGCGGATCTTACCCAGCTTCGGGGCTCTCCGTGGAGATAATACCCTCTTGCTGCTCATGAGGTCTCTGCATGATCACTATGGCAAAGTGGGTACAAGGTTGCTCCTTGAGCTGTTGAGGCGAGGAAGGAGAAGGGCACGGCTAGCTCTTCTCTCCCCTCTATGTGTCTAAAACTACTACGGTCCAACCTCTTGCATGGGTGCCCAGGGGGTTTATATAGGCCTACCCCGGGTACAATGGTGTCTGGCTGGCCTTGGTCCCAGCTATCTGTCTCTCAGTCGCCGTCTTCTCCGCTTGATTGCTGGGGCCCGCCAGCGGGCCCGACATGGTGCCGACAGGCCTTGTCCACCGCAGGCGAGTCTTGCCGCTGCGGATTCTTTAACCGCCTCTAATGGCCAGCTTGGTCATGGGGTCATGGCAGTGCCGCCGCTGACGGGCGATCGCTGTTGCCATTCCCTGTCTCATTTGGTTAATGGCGTGCAGGGCCCGTGGGAGGGGCCGGCCGACTCTTGGGGGCTGACTCCCAACGGATCCGGCTTGTGGTGCTCTCGCCGTCTTCTGCACCCCCACCGACAGGCGGGTCCCGCCGTCTCTGGGTCGTCTGAGACGGCCGTCGTGGGCTCGGCGCCGCCCATGGGGCTGATGTCGAGGCCAGCATGGCATGATGCCACGCGGATGGAGATCTCCGTCGATGCGGTGCCTTTGTGGCCATGCCGCCCTCTGCGACAGGGCGAGGGATGGGCAGCGGCGGCCGCACCCCATCCGTCCGTGGTTGCGTGGCGGAGGTGGTGGGAGTCGCGGGCCGACTCTCCATAGCCGGCTTCTCTGAAGCCGCCCGGTTGAAATCGGCTTATCTCGAAGCCGTCTCGGGACTCAGCCGTGAGGCGGTGGCGGCTCTGCCGACTCTCGAGCGGCTCTTCGTCTTGGGGTCTTGAGGGGCGTAGCCTGCCCTGATGTCTTGAAAGGTCCGGGGGCTCGGGTTTGCCTACCCGTGGCCCATTACTCCGACAATCTAGGTTTTCAATCTCGCTGCAACCGATTTGAACTTTTCGGTCACACCGTGTTGCTGTAACTGAACACAGTTATGCATCTCGGTGCCACCGAGTTGTTCCACTAGGTCACACCGACAGGGTCGGGCTATATATAGTCACGGGCAAAAATTTGGAAATTTCTCTGAACCCCTTCGCCCGCGCAATAGCTCGCTCTGCCTCCAAGGTCTCCAGATCGTCTCCTCGTTGCCAGCCGCCTCCTGTCGCTGGTCTCCGCCGCCGTCAACGAAATTCAACCCCGCCGTTGCCGCTGTAGCGAGTCCATCGCCGAGCTAGGGTATGGACTCGATCACGGTGCTATCCTCGTCCGATTCCTAGCACATTGTGTTCTTATTGATTCTTGCCACGATTGAAACACTCCTATCCGATCAATGCAATCCGTAGATTAGATGAGATTTGAAAATTTATGGTTAGGTTTCCATGAAACCATCTCGGACCCACCGAGTTGAAAAACTTCGGTCCCACCGATTTGGCTTATGCCATTGCACTAGTAACTCTCGGTGACCGAGAATTGCTAATCGGTGCGACCGATTTTAGGACTTTGTGAAACCCTAGCAGTCTCGGTGCCGCAGCTGTGACTTCAGTCAACCGAGTTCATCGATTTAGGTTCCAAAACTTCTTCGGTATCACGAGTTTGAAAATCGGTTGATCGAAAATGCTTTACGTGTAAAACTAAAACTGAATTTTTGAATCATTCTTTTGCAAAAATCTCTGCATTTTGTGATGCTCATCCACTCTATCTCATCTATAACTCTTCATAGGGTCAGCAGTAAGTGTTTGCAGCATGTCAGACCAGAGTGATAGTCAGAACAGGTCAGAAGGGCAGATGCACAAGAGTAAGGGCACTAGTCCCTCAAGCAGCTCAGATGAGGGCAGCAGAAGCACTCCTAGCAACCTGCCTAAGGCTGCTACCAGGCAAAGGAAGAAGAGAACCTCAGACTCTGAAGATGAGGATTATAGAGCAGAAGAAGATGAGGCTACCTCCAAGAAAGTAGTACTCAAAAAGGAGTATGGCTCAGCTAAGCATAAAAAGCCAGGCATGCAGATTAAAAGGCCTGCAGGAAGACAACCAATGTCCAAAGCCAGAATCTCAACTCAACAACACGAGAAGCCTGATCCCAAAGAGCCAATTTCTTGAAGGAAAGAAAAGGAAGGAAAGGGTCAAGAAGACCATGGCGAGTTGTTGGTCAACCTTCCATGATGGAAGAGGAAGAAGAGCTTGCTGCACCAGCACCCAAGGCACCAAAGCTTATGGGTGATGCTATTAGATCGAGGGCTGCAACATCTAAGCCCAAGGAAGCACCCAAAGCTGCCCCCAAGGCCAAGTCTGCACCAAAGAGGAATACGGTGAGTATTCCAGTTCTTTGAGAAGAACAAGGCCCCAGTGCACGAGGTTCTTTGAGGAGGAAGATGAAGAAGGACAAGTTACGAGGAAGCTCAAGCCCAAGATACTGCACCACAATGATGCCCATCCTGTGGTGAGGACATGAACATCGAGAAAACATTCAGGGTTGAGGCTATGGAGGTTGGCGGATCCATATGCCACAAGGAGAAGGACTACTGTTGATTCTGAGTTCCATACAAAGGAACAACAGGACTTCTATGAGAAAATCTTGTTGGACAAGAAGCCCATTGTGTGTGATATGAGGTGGGTCATTGGACCTACATGAAGGAAAATGAAGAGCAAAATCACAGAGTGCAAGACAGTTTTGTTGCTTGTGGAGTTCAGATTTTGTTAGGCAAAAGCTCACAAACTGGAATGATGAACTTATCATGCAATTCTCTTGCAAGACACTTCTATCCGATGGGAGGATAGTTTGGATGTCGAAGGTACAAGGTACCAATCAAGCTGTTGAGGAGTGGGCAAAACTAATAAATGCCCCAAAGGAAAATGATGATGACCTGGATGTATATGCCAAGAAGAAAATGGGACACAACACCATGGCACATATGTACAAGGAGATCCCAGACAAAGCCCTAGAGACTTTCTCTTTTGGATCAGTCCACTTTCTTCTGTCAGGGCTGCCTACAATCAATTGGATCCTAAGGCACACACTATTGCCTAAGTTAGGTGACCGCAACATGATCAGAGGGCATGCAATCAATATGTTGCATTTATTTGATGTGCCTCAGAAATTCAAGTTCATGAGCCTTATAGTTGAAACCATTAAGAGGACTGCAGCAGATCATAAGAGGAGCTGTGGATATGCCCCTCAGATTCAGGAGTTGATTAACTCAAAGATGGGCACATGCAAATATCTATTGGATAAGGAACATTTTCCACTTTATCCAGACTTTGAGGACAATCAGGTTGTCATGAATGAGAATGATCCATCATCAGTTCAAGCTCAAGAGAAGAAGGAGAAGGCAAGGAAGGAGAAGGCTGCCAAGATGCCAACTCAAGAGGAGGCATCTGAGTATTTCTTGAAGAACAAGCATGAGCAGCTTGGTTACTTGATAGCATCATCTCTGAGGATTGAGAAGGGATTGGCCACCCTCACTCAAAATCAGGAGATCTTGGAAAGAATCATGGAACAAAAATTCTATGATCTGGATGTCAAAGTAACTGAGATTCAGTCAATTGTGGAGCAGCTGCAGGATGACATGCTGTAACATCCCAAAATTCTAAATTTTGGAATGTTATAAATAAATAGATAGTTTTGATTGATTGTTTGATTGATTGACTGAAAGTGAGTGAATTTGAAACTTTTTGAAAGTTAATTTAGAGGGAATAAAAGGACTTTCCCAAACTTTCATTTTTGCTTTTATGATCTTCGTGAATTCAAATTCTTTTCACCACAAAACCCTGGAGAGAAGATGACATGACTTCTCCATTTATTTAAAATGACAGGGGTGTTGAAAATATTTGAATTTCATTTGAGAATATTTCCAATTCGAAACTTTATGCAACTCAATGATTTTCACGGCGAAGATAAAATGACTTCTTCAAAACATATAAAATATAAGTTGGGAGTTTCAAAGAATTAAATTCAAAGTTCTTTTGAATTTATTTTCAATTGGAGTTATTTGAGTTTTATTCAAATTATTTTTCTCCAAAAATAAAATATATGGAAAATAGGGTAACATGATTCCTACATCAGAAAATTGGAGAGAAATTAATTTGAAGTCATTTTGGTATTTTTAAAATGATTTTTATTGGATTTTATTAGAGCAGGAGCACTCTTTACTTTATTTGAATTTGTGTGTATTTTATTTGAAGCTAGAATAATGTTCATCTTGTAGGAAATCTTTTTCTGAAAATTTTGATATATTATATGCCTATATAATATTTTCATTTTATTTTGTTTTATTATTTTTTTCTCTGTTTGTTTAAAAAAAAGGTTCCCCGGGCCAACTGGGCCGAAGCCCAGCCAGCCGGCCCAAGTCGCGCCGCCTTCCTCCTCCCGTGCTCAACCCGGACTCGCCGGAGTCCGAGCGAGCCACGCCGCCGCGCCGCCCCCTTCCCCACGCCAGTGCCTCCCCTCCTCCTATAAAGCCGCCGCCCGGCCCCCCCTCTCTCTTCTCTCTCTTCGCTGCCGCCCTTGCGCCGCATCTTGCCGCCGCCGGCGAGATCCAGCCGCCGCCGCCCCGCTCCGTTCCGTTGCCGTTAGCCACCGCCGACGCCGCCAACCTCCTCCTCTCGCCGCGCCGCCTCTCCCCGTGCGCCTCGTCGTCTCCTCCGACGACCGGAGCCGCCCGCCGGAGCCCCGCGCTGCCTCGCCGGAGCTCGCCGGTCCGATCCGTCCGCGAACCACCGGTTTTCCCCGAACCGCCGCAAACCGGTATAAAACCGACCCCGGTCTTTTTTTCGGTTCGGTTTTTTCTTTAAAACCCTAGACTAGAACTGTTTTTTTGTTTTATTAAAACAGCGAACGTCCACTGTTTAGACCTTATAAGCGAACGTTCATTATTTAGTCTTTTCGTTTTTGTTGATTTACGTCAGGGACCTATACGTAATTATCTTTCTTGCAGATTAGTCCCTGTTTTTCAAAACCCCGTAACTTTTTACTCGTTTGTCCAAATCCAACGAAACCAATGCCCACTTCTTCGTTATGATCCCCTCTATCCAGTAATCCAACTCAAACATGTTTTTGAAAGATTAAAGTTTGAATTAGATCAGATTTGAATTCAAACTTCGTTTGATCGTAACTTGAGTTTCGTAGCTCCTTTTGAGTTGATTCTTTTTGCAAATTAAAGCTCTTGACCTAAACTTTCTGATAAGGCCAAATTTACATAATTTTGGTACTGTTAGAAATTGTTTTATGTTGTAAGAGTTATTTGCTTGGTTTTGATGCTTTCTGAATCGTCTTCTTCGATCTTTCCGATCTTTTGAGTGATTGCTTATGTGTGGCTACTATTGATTGCTTACGATAGATTGACCGGAGTGTGACGAGTAGACCTATCAAGAGTTATGAGTGCGAATCATCTTCATCAACTTTGCAGGCAAGTAACACTTTGATCATACCTTTTCTACTACCCAGTTTTTATGCATTAGATCTACCCTCAAACATTGCATGAGTAGGATTGATAACATGTGGGTATTGGGAAGTAGTTGATGAGGTAGGAACCTATTGCCCTGCATTCAAACCTTGGGAGTTACTTCTACGTATTGCTTATATTGCTATGCTATGCTCGTAGACGTGGTTTGGGTGAGTGAAATCCATGACAGATGTGAGATTGTTAATTAATGGTTCAACTTAAGGTGGCAACTTTAATACACATCTGGGTGGATTGCTAGGGGCACCCTAGGGATATACCAGTGGACTTGCCCGGACACCTGGGGAAATACCAGTGTTGTCCTAGGAGATCCCGGGGATATACCGTGTGATCATCCTACGATCCGCCACCCAGGCTCAAAGGGATCATGAGATTATTCAAACTAGAAACTTCCGTGTGCAGCCACAAGCCATTATGGGCTCTGGCATAGTTGATTAAGTTGTGCGAACTCTTACGGGTAGACTAGCAGATGTAGGGGTTGTAGGTTGGTACGGTCTACCCACATGTAAGGTGCTAGTGCTTCTGAAAGACTATGTCTCGGTCATCCGTCTCTCAAACACCATGTAGTGCGAGAAACCAAACGGAGGCGATCGAGTCTTGTGGGGAAAAGAGTATCTAGTTCTTGGATTATCCTGTTGATCTCATCATGTTACTTTAATTAATATTGTTGTGTTTAATGATGATACTTAATTGGGATTGAGGATGCTGTCAACCATTCTCAATGTTTAACAACCACCATGATAGTTAAATAAATGTATTCCTTTGCAGTAGGGAAAAATTGGCTTTTCGCAAAACGTTATAACCATAGAGCTTTTCCACCAGCCATATATGCATGTAGTATAGGCTTATTCTTTCATTACTCTCTATGTGTTACATTGCCAGCATATTCCATGTGCTGACCCGTTTTCGGGCTGCAACGTTTCATGTTGCAGGATCTTGCACGAGTAAGTGATACGTTAGGGTTACGATTTCTACACTCAACTTTGCCGTTGGTGTTGATGGGAATCCACAACCTTGTTGCTTCCGCTATATTTGGATTGAGGTAATAGTATTTACATCATTTATACATGTGATTTACCTCTGTTATAAATCCTCGAGTACTGTGTGTGTCAGCATACCGATCCAGGGATGACACTTAAGCACAGAGACTTGATCCATTCGGTCGGGTCGCTACACATGCAGGAGAGGAAGGGCAAGAATACCACTAATGTATTTGCCAGAGTGCCTAGACCTCAGAGATCAGATGCAGTGCTAGTGCCAGACACCAGAGCAACATCATCTGCACTGACTCAGCTCCTCTGCTCGAAAGCAACCAGCTCCAAATCAACTCCTCCAGCTCCCTCTACATCAACTGAAGTCTTCGTCCAAGGAGCCATCTCTACACCACCACCTGAAGATCAAGCCTGAGAGTCGATCTAGCACTATGCATTTTCAATGAACCTTTTGGTAACTTGTTGCCAAAGGGGGAGAAAAATGTATAGATCATAGGCTTCGAGAGAGAGAGAGTGTGTGTTGCTTTGGTTCTCTCTTGATTTGGTGGTTCAAACTTGTTTGCTTTTGATTGCTTGAGATACTATGCTATTCTTGTGAGACATTGATGATCATGTGTTTGATTATAAGCTACACTTATGCATGTTTGATATTATCTTATCTATCCTATGTGATCATTCACCTTGCTTGGTGATGAGTGCATGTATTCAATCTTTATTATTTTGAGTGCTCCACCAAGATGTATGTGACATGGAAGAGTAACCCATGAGCCTAATTTCTTGTGCATTTGCAGTCCAAAGCAAATCTTAAACTATGAACAAATTAAGGGGGAGCTCTTGCTTATCACATACTTCTCAAAGTGACGATGCTTTTCAATCTTATTATCATTTGTCGAAGCTTTGATCTATATGTTGTCATCAATTACCAAAAAGGGGGAGATTGAAAGTGCAACTATCCCTAGGTGGTTTTGGTAATTCATAACAACATATAGCTCATTGAGCTAATGCTATTCCAAGACTATTATTTCAGGAAAGCTCAATGAATGGCATGGCATGGATGATGAAAGTGGATCCCTCAAAATACTAAGGACAAAGGATTGGCTAAAGCTCAAAAGCTCAAGACTCTTCATTTTATATTTTAGTGATCCAAGATCACATTGAGTCTATAGGAAAAGCCAATACTATCAAGGAGAGATGAGGTGTTGCTAATGAGCCTCTTGCTTCATGTGCTTAGTGATATGCTCCAAAACCCTCACTACTTTCTCACAATCCACAAATGACCTAAACCTAAAGCCAAAATCGGTCACACCGATTCTTCCTACCAGCGCCACCGATTTCAAAAGTCATAGCCACTGCCATAAACCCTAGGCAAATCGGTCCTACCGATAGGGATCTCGGTCTCACCGAGATGGGATTATAATCTCTCTGTTTCCCTTCGTAGCGTTTGGTCTAACCGGTGAGCGATCGGTCCCACCGAGATTGCAATGTAAACTCTCTATTTCTCTTACGTAACATTTCGGTCTCACGAAAAGAACCAAATCGGTCCCACCGAGTTTACGACCAACTCTCTGAAAGCTTATTACCAAAATCGGTCTCACCGAGTTTGTATGTCAGTCTTACCGAGATTACGTTATGCCCTAACCCTAACTGAATCGGTCTCACCGAGTTGCATGTCAGTCCCACCGAAAATCACTAACGGTCACTAGGTTTACTAAATCGGTCCGACCGAGTCATTGAATCGGTCTCATCGAGTTTAGTAAATTGTGTGTAACAGTTAGATTTTGTGTGGAGGCTATATATACCCTCCACCTCCTCTTCATTCGTGGAGAGAGCCATCGACTGAACCTACACTTCCAACTTACCATTTCTGAGAAAGAACTACCTACTCATGTGTTGAGGCCAAGATATTCCATTCCTACCATATGAATCTTGATCTCTAGCCTTCCCCAAGTTGCTTTCCACTCAAACCCACTTTCCACTAGATCCAAATCCTATGAGAGAGAGTTGAGTGTTGGGGAGACTATCATTTGAAGCACAAGAGCAAGGAGTTCATCATCAACACACCATTTGTTACTTCTTGGAGAGTGGTGTCTCCTAGATTGGCTAGGTGTCACTTGGGAGCCTCCGACAAGATCGTGGAGTTGAACCAAGGAGTTTGTAAGGGCAAGGAGATCGCCTACTTCGTGAAGATCTACCGCTAGTGAGGCAAGTCCTTCGTGGGCGACGGCCATGGTGGGATAGACAAGGTTGCTTCTTCGTGGACCCTTCGTGGGTGGAGCCCTCCGTGGACTCGCGCAACCGTTACCCTTCGTGGGTTGAAGTCTCCATCAACGTGGAGGTAAGATAGCACCACCTATCGGAACCACGCCAAAAACATCCGTGTCTCCAATTGCGTTTGAATCCTCCAAACCCTTCCCTTTACTTGCTTGCAAGTTGCATGCTTTAATTTCCGCTGCCTATATACTCCTTGCATGCTTGCTTGATTTGTGTGATGATTGCTTGACTTGTCCTAAGATAGCTAAAATCTGTCAAACTCTAAAATTGGGAAAAGGTTAAGTTTTTAATTGGTCAAGTAGTCTAATCACCCCCCCCCTCTAGACATACTTCAAGGTCCTACAGAGATTTATTATTATTGCTCGCTAGTTGATTATGCCATTGATATGAGTAAACATGAGACCTAAATGTTGATTATTGCTCGCTCGTCAGATTCATTTTCACTAGATTCAGAGGAGGTATATTTGAGTACCTTGGCACCCTTTGCCATGAAGCAATAGGTGGGAGCGTAGTCATCACTATCTTCATCATCTTTGTTGGTGAGGTCATTTTCTTCATTGTAGAAGATGGACTTGCTGACGAAAGCGATGCGAGCAGACGACTCGCCACACCGGACTCAGATTCTTCTGATGCCTCCTCTTCCTCATGTTCCTCAGATTCAGCTTGAGTCCATTTCCTTGCCAATGAATGCCCGAGCCTTCTTGGAGCTGCTCTTCTTGTGAGAAGAAGACTTTGAGGATTTTCATGATGAAGATTTGACGATTTCTTCTTCTTCTTAGCGTCATCAGGCTGTAATCCTTGTATTTCTTCTTCTTTAATTCCTTTTCTCCGAGGACAATCTTGAATGTAGTGACCAGGTTTCTTGCATTTGTGGCATAGTCTTCTCTTATAGTCCTTTGGATGAGGAATCACCGCTCCTTGAGGATTTTCCAAAGTGACCACGTCTTGAGAACTTCGGAATTTCTTCACGAGCGGTGCTAGCTCTGGCTCAATTCTTGGATCTCCAAGGCTACTACGAGTCTTCACAATCGATTCGGACACGCCTTGGCCTTGAGGCACGCGATTTTCCGTAGCTAGAACCATAGAGATCTCTCTTTTGACAAGCTGGAACTCATGAGTATTTAGCCTCTCGAGGATGTCGGCTAGATCAAGTGACTTGTAGTTAGCACGCTCTTGTATCATCGATGCGGAGTATCAAATGAGGAATCAGCGATCTCAACAATTTCTTCACCACCTCATGGTCGGTGATGTCGATGGCACCAAGCGCTCGAAGCTCATTTGAGATGTCGATGAGGCGATCGAAGGTTTGTTGAACATTTTCATTGTCGAGTCTTTTGAAGCGGTTGAAGAGATTCGAAGAACATCAACTCGAGTCACGCTGAGTTGAGACTCCTTCATTTACTTTGGACAGCCTATCCCGGATAAGCTTAGCGTTTCCAAAGCACTCACTCTTCCATCTTGTCCTTTACTCATATGGCCACATATGATATTCTTAACGAGAATCGAGTTGCTTGAATCTCTTCACATCGGCAGAGTTCGGTGAGGGTGAGACGGAGGAACACCATTTTCCGCAACATACCGTAGATCGTTGTCAATTGCCTCAAGATGCATTCGCATCTTGTTCTTCGATAAGGGTAGTCCGTCCCATCAAAGGTAGGACACCCAGCTGAGACCTTGATCATACCTGCGGTTGACATAACTAAAACTCCGGTGGTTAAACCAAAATCACACGTAACAAGGGAGTACCTTGCTCGATACCAATTGAAAGTCGTTATATCGACTAGAGGGGGTGAATAGGCGATTTTATGAATTCTTCAATGAGGAATTTGCGGTGAGGAAATTCCTAAGTGAAGAACTACTTGCAGCGGAATAAGTACTCGAAGTAAGCATAAGAGAATGCGGGCATGGTCATCATGATGAAATGAAGACAATCAAAGAGTATGTGAAGCGTAATCACGAGGATAACACAAGATGAAGACAAACAGTGAAGAAATTGAACTGAGGAAATTGAGAAAGTATTCAGTCAAAGTCTTCAAACACAGATATGAACGAACACTCAACACAGTAATGAGGAAATGAAAGAGTTGAGGAAATACAACCAGTTAGGTTGGTGAAGACAATGATTTGGTAGACCAGTTCCAAGCTGCTTTGTCTCGGTTATGCGTCTGGTTGGAGCGGCTAAGTATTTAAACTCGAGGACACAGTCCGGACACCCGATCGCTGAGCACGCAGCTCAGGACACCAAGTCCTCATCGTATTCTCCTTGAACTAAGGTCACACGGACCTCCTCCAATCACTCGTGGTAATTCTTGAGCGACTTCCAAACCTTCACAGACTTGGTCACTCGGCGATCCACAATTCCTCTTGGATGCTCTAGACCATGACGCCTAACCATCTGGAAGAAGCACAGTCTTCAAAGGTAACAAGCGTCGGATCCACGCAGGATCAATCTCTTCAGTGATGCTCAATCACTTTGGGTTTGTAGGGGTTTGGTTTTGGGTTTTCCTCACTCGATGATTTTCGCTCAAAGTCCTCGGAGGATGGGTTGCTCTCAAATGACAAGTGTCAAGTTCTCTCGGAGCATCCAACCAGCTAGTGGTTGTAGGGGGCGGCTATTTATAGCCTAGGGAGCAGCCCGACATGATAAGACATAAATGCCCTTCAATGATATGACCGTTAGGTGGATAAGATATTTTGGGACAGGTGGCGCGAAGACGCAAGCGATCGGAAATTTGACTCTCAAATTCCTCGGGGCTATCATGTTCCTCCTTTGTGTAGGCCAAAGAACTTCGTCTCTGTCACTAAAGAAATTGATGAATCTGTATGAGATTTCCAATGGCTTCACTCAAAGGATTGGTAGGTGTAGGATTTTGAGTTGAGCATCACATGGAAATTTTCCTTAGTATTTCCTCGACCCCCTTTAACAGTACGGTGTTTCCTATGACTCAAGAAAGAGAAAACGAAATTACGAAAACAAAAGTCTTCACGCTTCATGTTCCTCAAATGAATACCAAGTCTTCAAGGTCACACCAATTTCTTCACTTTCAAAGTCTTCAGAAAGTCTTCAGAATATCAAAGTCTTCAGTCGAAGAACGGAACTTTCAAAGTCTTCAGAATATCAAGGTCATTACCCAAAGATCGGTATTTGTTTGGATGGTTGCCATTTCTTTGGCATGCCAATGAACTCTAGCCAACTCTAGTTCATTTTTCTTGCCAATGTCGGCCAAATCATGGGCAACCAATACCTCAACTAAAATTTTGGCTACCCAATGCTTTGATGGGGCAACCTTGGGCACAAACCAAACATACCGTTGGTCGTGCCACAGCACTAACACGACCCTCGGCACACTGAAACCGACCGTGTCTAGCGAAGATATGAGTGTGTCGCTCACAGCGGTCGCCGTGTCCAGAGGCGGTGCTGGAGCTGCGCCCCGTTGTTGGCCCCAACGACCCACATGAACGGTTGTCGGTGGCGAGGAGGTCGTGGGCCAGCTCCTCCATTGGACTAGTCTGCGCTTACGTCGTCCCGACGGGTGCCCCACATGTCGGTTTCCTGTTTTCCGGCCATATTCGAAGTCCATCTACGCGTTGCGCATTAGGCCTTTCACTATGTAGGCCAAGCGAGACAACTTATTGTTTATTTGAGCCGTTCAAGTGTAATCATGTGGCATTTGCTTATTTCTCATTCCTCTCGAACCCTCTTCTCCATCGATCATGTCGCCCTCCAGTCGAGTCCATCCTCCCGCATGCCTCATTTGAACATTCCGCTGAGTATCATTCGCATGTACCCACCCTAGTCCTCTTTCAGTAGATCTCCGGACCCCGAGATCAAATCGAGAGGGAACGAGTGGGGACACGTGATACCTAAGGCAGATTCAAAATTTTGAACCGGTGATCATAGCATCCACAAATCATATATAAAGGGTATTCAATGTTCGTTTGTTTTTGAACGTACAATATACTCCCTCCTATCCTTTCTACTTTACATATAAGTTTTATGTGTAGTCAAAGTATCTCTACTATGATAAAAAAGGTATGAACATTCAACAACGCCCAATCAATATTGTTAGATTAAATACGTACTCTAGATTTGTACTCGAGATGGTTTCCAATTTGACTATTGACAAGATTAATAGTATGAGATGTATAATGTGAAAATTATATCATTGGAAACTCCTTTCACATAAGAAACTGACCGTATGCTTTGTGTAAGTTGCATGTCATATATTATTACTCTAACATTTGGTCAAAGTTAGCCTCGAAAAATGCATTAGACCCTGTATGCTTTGTGTAAGTTGCATGTCATATATTATTACTCTAACATTGGTGTAAGTTGCATGTCATATATTATTACTCTAACATTTGGTCAAAGTAGTATAGTGGAAGGGGATCCTCTGACGTAGGTATCCCTGCCTTACCCTTCCTTTCGGTCACTTACTGGCGGACCCCATGCTTGCTAGGCCCGTATGTCGGTTACTCAATGGGTTCGCCACGTCGAGGATCCTCATCCGTAGTATACTCCTCTGTTTTATTTACTCCACATAAAACGGAGGGAGTGGTGGTATAATAAATAGCGGGCGGGGAGGGGAGGGACGTCGGTTTGCTCTCAGCTGCGGTCCCTGGCGGCGAAAACACAAGACAAGCACATTCCATTCGGTGGCGACATGGAGGTCCAGCGTGCGGGCTGCAACGCGAATCGACAAGAGCGATGTCAGATCAAAACCGATTGACCGGTCGTCACGGAACCACTATTCACACCGAACCTTCGCTGCTCGGCCTCGCCAGCCACTGCCCTAAAACCACACCAAATCTCCAGCCCATTCCCCACCTTTGATCCCTAGCCCGCATCAAGCGTCCCTAGTTCACCGAAAGCCATGGTGTGCCACAAGATCACTTACTACAAGATCTTGGCGACGGGCGCCCACAAATCGCGGCGGTCGGCGCGCCATAGACCTCCGTTCCCAAGCTCGCTGCGGCGGGCCAATCCCCAAGTTCTCTGGAGCCAAGCTACGAGGAGGAGGAAGCCGATCAATGTTCATTGCGGAGGTCGCGGCGCGAAGGCCCCGATGGGTATGAGGCGATGGGCGTCGACTTCGTGCGGCGTCCGAGTCCCCATGGTGCAGGCGGACCAGCGGTTCAACATGGCGATACTAAAGGAGGACCGGAGGCGAGGCTCAACTTCGACACGGCGCGCGCATGCGGTACCATCGAGGCTCTCCTGCAGCGGAACCGGATGTCGTGGATGTGAACCGGCGGCGGAGGCTCAACTTGAGGCGGAGCGCGGATGCCGCTGCCATCGAGGCCCTCCTGCAGGCGGAACCGGACGTCCTGGACATGAACCGGGCGGCGGAGGCTCGACTCGACGCAGAGCGCGCGGATGCCGCTCTCGCCGACACCCTCCCGCAGCGGAACCGACATCTGGACTTGAACCGGGCGGCGGAGGCTCGACTCGGCGGGCGCACGGATGCCGCTCCATCGAGGCCCTCCTGCAGCGGAACCGGGCGTCCTCGACTTGAACTGGCTGTGCTCTCGTCGTGCAAAGCGCCCGACGCTCCGCTTGAACGAGTAGGCTGGAGGCCGAGGACAACCACGGTGCGAGAGACACCGTCGGCTGGTTCGCGCCGGCAGCCAAAGACGACGATGCCGTCTCTTTCATGACGATGATAGTTTTCTTTATGTTGTTGTTTTATGGATCTTTTGCTGTGTAAAACATACTATATTTGTTATGCAAGTCGCTGACTTGGGTCGATCTACCATTTCAGGTGGTTGGATGAATATCCTCGTCTCCTAATCCTTCTTTCCTTCTTCCTCACCTCTTCTTCTTCCCCAACAGACCACCGCATGGGCGTCGGATACTCCCCAACATGCGGTTGGATAAACATACTCTATGAGCGAAAATTATGTGTCACCGATAGGATGGCTGAGTTTGGTTTGTTCACATGCGACAAGACGCGTGTCGAGGGTGCGTTCCTTGGTTGGGTTTGCGGCGTGCGGGAGCGATCGTGTGAGGGTGCGGTGCGATCGCGGCGTGCAGGAGCGACCGTGTTAGGGTGCGGTGCGACCGCGCGACAGCCGTCTTAAGTGTACCTCCTTCTCATTTTAAAAACTTTAGGCAAGCTTGGCAAAAATGTGTGGTGAAGTTTGGTAATGCAAGGCCTAGACCCAAACAGGATAAGTACGTGCACGCACTAGGAGTACTAGTGTTAAAAAAGAAAGGCGGGTTTTCCTTCGGGGATTTAATCGATACAAATCCTCGTTTCACGTGTCAATTAATGCGTATTTTTTCTCGAAAGACCAAAGAGCTAACCATCTCACTCCTCATCGCTTGATTAATGCAGCGCCATGCAAACCAACCTTCTCACTTCCGCATGCATGCAGGGATATTAATGTCCTTGGTTGCTAACCCCATCAATTTTGCCTCGATTAGTGTTAGTGGCCCTTTGCAAATTGTAATTTTGATATACTGGCCTTGTGTACAAAAAAGGGAGGTAGTAACTATATTTGACTTCCTTCCCCATTGCGGTGGCGTCGACGATTTTTTTGTGGTTTGGCGAAGTCGTTCGACGGAGAACACCATTGAGGAGACCACGGTAAGTCATTCGCAAGTGCCTTTGCAAGCCGAGACAACCGCCTTATTTGCATCCAGAAGTCCTTTACTAGTACTACTACTAGGAGTACTAGTGCGGTGAGATGGTTTCTCGAAGAAGACGATGGAGAAGCAGTCAGCGAAGAGTGAAATGATGGTTGCTTCGTCCGTGCTTTGTGATTTGACGCATCACTGCTTTGTGATTTGTCATAGAAGGGACAGGGGAGTAGACTCTATGCTCTATATTGTACTACATGCGTCCAAGCATGGGAGAAAGAGGAGAGACGTTGCATTTTTCTATTCCTTCAATCAATCAATCAGGGAGCTTCAGTTCCATCTTTTTGGCTTTGGCAACACCATCCACAATGGTTCCCACGATGCTAAAAGCTATTTTCATATTTGGCTACACATTGTGGATGCCCTTAACCGTACCACTTGGTTTTGCTCCTGTGTGCTATCTATACAAATCTCAATTATATTGATCTAAAAAATTATAGAATCAAGATTAGTAAAAAGGAGGTGATTTTGCCGCGCGGATGGCGGTTTGCTAACATGCGGTCCCATGTGTCAGTGCTTTACCAAGCCGATCCGCGTCCCACATGAGGCAGAACAACGGCAGAAGCAACATGTGGTTAAGTTGAAGAAGATGAGGGAGAAGCGGATTCAACAAGGAGTGAAATGATGGTTGCTTCGCCCCTCCAACTTCTTTTTTTAGCATTATTACTTCGTCCCTCCAACTTAACTATGGGAAAGGCACAACGTTGTGATTTGACGCCTCACTGCTCATTACTACGCCGGGCGCCATGGTAGGGTGCTTCACCCGGCTGCTCTGCTCAGTATTCGGTATGGCACGTGGACCCGGTAGCTTGATGTCCCACATGTCGGCAAAAGGACTAGAAGATTTATGAAAGCGAGCGCTCCACTCTTCTGACGGAGGAGTAGACCTGACGACGCCCGATGAACTGTCACTTGTCTTGATAGTACTATAGTTTTGTTGTTTCATACGATCCATCGATACAAACCCGATTAAGCAGAAAGGGCGGATTTTTCCCCGGTAGATGATACTGGCCATACATTTCAAAGGCAATTTTAATGTATGCAAACTGAATAATTATAAGTAACAATATGATATCTAGTAAAACTAAAAACACATATGATTTATTGTGTTAGAGTGTAGTAGTAGTGCTGTATTGCATAGTTGTTAGATGTAACATGCGAGAACGTGTAGAGATGTAGTTTTGGAGGGCCTACAGAGAGAAAAGCGTAATACGGTCACCGAACTTCAGAATAAGCTGATTACGGTCACTATATCGTTTTGCGGTGATTATCCGGTCACTTGCTCACAGTTCAGCATCGGATTGCACTTTGTTGACCGCCAAATAGTCTGCGTGGCGCCATGTTGACTAGTTAAATTGACCACGTTCCTTGTGGGTCCCACCTGTCGTTCGCATAGGGAAAAGGTCGATAAACACAAATTTACTCGGTAGCGACAAGGCTCCAACCCGTGCGCGGGAATCACCTGGTTGTGTATGTGTCTGTCAGGGCCTGATGTGTGCGCATGCACGTGTAGGTTCAGCACTTGAGCGTGAGAGTGTGTTTTGGTCGTGTGGTGTACTGGTGTGTGCATGCATGCGTGCGTGTGTGCGTGTGAGTGTTGCGTGCGTGCATGGCTGCGTGTGTACGTGTGAGTGTTGCGTGCGTGCGTGGGTGCATGTGTTTGTGTGAGTGTTGCGTGGATGCAGTTTGTGTGCATGCGTGCGTGTGTGTATAATCACCTCACCAGCTCCTGTGTGTTAAAACAGACGGCTCAGCATACCAATACAAGGCCACCTTGTCCGCTGTGCCCATGGTCATGACTTCGAACCACCGTCAAAATATATTTTTGTCGTTTGTTTTCATTCTTACTAGCAAGATGCCCATGCGTTGCACGTAACATCAAGATGCATTTGTATGACTTGTTTATCTTGTGAGAGAAAAGGATGAACGAGGGAAGGCCTTATTTGCAAATGTGGAGAGGTGTGTGGGTACCTTTTTGCAAAATTGCCATAGTTTCTTTCCTATCCGTCAGATATAAATCGGACGGCCTATATTGCAGGATGGCAGGCACACCATCATCACCAACTCTGTTTTTTATAAGAGTGTATTTTATGTATTTTATAAGAGTGTAGATGTAGAGTAGATACAAGTCGACAGGTGGGCACGATGGTAGTGAGATAATGTGATGCAACACTAGAGGTGCCACGTGGAGCGTTTAACTAGTCAACTAGTCATGTCATGAGCAAATACGTAGTTGTACGGTGAGCCCGTGACTGTATAATAACCACTAAACGTAAACGGTGACCGTAATGAGTTGATTATGAAGTCCAATGTATGTATCGTGCTTTCGCTTCAAATACAATGATCGTCATTGCATATATCGCGAGAGAAAGATGAAACATGCATGAATTTTCTGGGGGCTTACTTTTAGAGGACACGGAGATAGTTTTGTGTGCATACGTGAAAGGGGCGTCTGAGGGGTATGCGATGGAGAGAGAGATGCTCTTCGTTTCTCTTTATTATGACTAACTTTGTATATAATATAAAAATATACAAATTCACAAAGGCGGAATAAATATCATTGTGGGCACCATGCAATGCAAATTAGTGTTAGATACTCCTCCATATAACTTTGTAATGTTGTATATATGTAGAAACTCTAAAATAATTTTTGGCCACACTTTATTCAAAAGGAATGTTGTATCTAAATAAGCGTGAAGAGAGGGCTTTTTAGATCAATGGGGTACGTGATGTAACATGTGTGAATGTGTAGTTGATGCATTTGGCGGGGCCTAGAGAGGTATGTGTGTATTACGATTCGAGAGAGGCATGGATAGAGGGGCCGACGGGGGGTGGGAGAGATAGCATGAGAAATGAGAGTGGTCTAGAGAGAGAAATGAATATGGCGTCACGACAAGAGATTCCATTCCCTTGAGTGTGTATATGCAAGGGGGGGGAATAGAGGCACCAGGAGAAATTTTCGTGTGTGTGGTGTTTGTGTTGGTATGTGTGGGTGTGAGAAGATAATGAGACGTGGGGGCGGAGGGTGTGTCACCGCGTGAGGTCCGATGGGTCGAGGTGGCCCTTCGTTCGGTTCCTCCTGCGCCACATTGGTCGGCCCATGACACATTTAGGAAGACCCATGGATGACTAGTCGTACAAGACAAAGATAGCAGAATTGTGAAGGACTCTGTGTCCACTGACAAAGCCGGCTAGGATTTGTAACCCTAGGTTCTCGGACTAAGGTAACCCCTTTATCTCTGATATTACTATTCATCCAACCTAACTTTAAGGGGCATCCTACAGAATGCTCTGCTAGAATCATACTCGTCGATTAGGAAGAGAGGTGTGAGACAATGCGTGAGAGACAGGCGTAAAGATAATGTGCGTACATGAGACACGTAGGCAGGTCCATGTATATAGAAAGGGTCGATGAGGATTGTGCGTGTGTATGTTTGCGAGAGGAAGAGTGCTTGTGATAAAGGTTAGTGAAAACAGTTGTAAATGGTTACGAGAGGGAGGGAGGGTTATATCTAGAGCATGTGTGCGAGAAAGACACCTCGGGAGAGAGTGTGTGAGCATGTGTGAGAGACCATCGATGGAGAGTGAAACTACACGTAAAAGACTGCTCTACACATTGATTAAAGATATAAATTGTATCCAAATATTAGGATGGGATCATGATATTTGCAATTCGCGTAAGGAGCGGTCATTGATCCATCAGACATCTAGATTCTATCAAATTTGAGCATGTCTATGTTATTATTCGACACAATTGATCCACATAGTTAGTATTTTGAACTCCAGACAATGCATCGCTTTAGCAATCGAATATAAATGTGAGTATAGTTCATGTTGTGTGTGTAAAGCACATTATACATACGAAAGTTACACAATGGACATTATAAATAGCTACATATGAACTAGCATACATTTGAATTCAACTTAAGGTGGTTTAAAAAAATCGAATTCAACATGAAGTCCATTCAATTATTTGAATTTGATATCATGGCATTTGTAAACCATACCTAAATTATGGGGGCACCAATCTTTGCTCTGATTTTGTACATAATAGCATATGTAGTCGTGTACAAAATAGATTCAAATTTAGCTCCTCCATTCCAAAATAATCGTAGTTATAGGATTTTCAAGTGTCAAAATTTCAAAAAGAAGCAGATAATTTAATGAGGTTTTCAAACATACAAGGTCAAATATAACGTTGTCTATTTAGGTCAATCCTCATAGTTCAAGAGTACTCTAAACGTGAATGCTTGTGTTTCAAAATTTGAACGGCGCCAAAAGAGCCTCTACTAGCTTAAAACCGCATGAGACCAATGTTTGGTAGTACAAGGAAATTACTTTTCTAATAACTCCAACCCGTGAAACCTACCGGCCCGACGTACAAAGGTCTAAACCGGGGTAGGTTTGTAGCTTCATCTAGACGCCACACAACCGCCTCGAAAAACATTCATACACAATGGCTGCCTAAGCACACATGCTGTGACGAAATCGCCTCCGCCCACTATTTGGGACACAGGATTACCATCCTACCCCGACCATGATGGTCCGAAATTTAAGAGGGGGCAAAGTTTGTAGTTTCCCAAATTTCAAACAAGCGCGTCCCATCTTCTGCTCAAAAAGCCAAAAACAAGCGCGTCCCTGCATCAAACATGGTTCCCCCACCCGTCCGATTCCCCATTCGTACTCGTGGGCGCCAAAACTACCTCTCCACCAGCCACGAAACCCGGCGTCCTCCGTCCGCCACCCCATTCCACCCATCAACCGCCGCCCTCCTCCATCACGCCGAGCCGATACCCGGCGTAAATCGTCCACCGCAACATCAACCGCAACGCCCTCCACGGCTAGTAGTTAAGCCGAGGCCGAGCCGTCTGTACCCGAGCCAGTTCAACCACGCTGTCCTGCGCATCACCGCTGCCGCTCCAACTTCGCCACTCTCCACCGCACCGGAGCTGTTCTTGCTACGCCGTCCTTCACCGCCTCGGATCTGCTTCCCCTCCGCCGACATACGGCCACGGCAACACAGTCAACAATTTGGCCATGGGTTCGTCCAAGCCTGCACCCTCCAGAACATCGGTTTCCCCTGTAAAAAGAAGAAGATCGGCGCGACATGTGGAGGTGACCACACCGGCAACCGAAGAAGGTACTCCTCTTCCCTTATTCGTGCAAATCTTACGTCTCTGCTTGCACGGTATTCATCCCACAGAAGAGACTAGTTGACCGCTTCTTCTTAATACTAGATATTCCTAGTAACTCGCGATGCACAAGGTTTCTCCTCATATACTATTTCACCTTAGCTAGAGGTCCGTCGCCCCAAATTTCAATTTCTGGCCGCTTGATTCCCAATTAACGGAAGCATTCCCAGCGTAACAGCGCTAGTATGACTATTACGCCGGGAAGCAGCGCCTTGGTGTTTATCTAAGGGCGTGTGCGGCCTAGAAACTCTGGGCGCCCGATCCGGAGGTCGGCCGGGATTAAAGGGATGGCCTGGGCGCTGCCAAGCACGGCGGTGGTGTGAGGTCGATGGGAGGCGGGGCGGCGGAGGCAGGGTCCAGGCCGTGGTCGGCGGTTCGAGAAAGATCGTCAACAGATGATGGCGGGAGGTGAGCGAAGGCCATCTGCCTGTTCCTTATAGATCGGACGATTCATTAAAAAATTGACTGACCTATTTATTTTCATCATTGTTATCTTAGATATGACCACATGTGGTGGTGTCTTTGGAGGAGTACCGCATTTCTGTGCTCATATATTACAAAATCATCTTGAGTAGAATCTAATTTTGTTTGCCATGCAATGTTGTAGAGCTATCATGTGTCTCCTGTCATTTATTTTTCAGCCACCTGCTATCTGCTACTTTTACAGTGCACTAGTTCTACACACACTTTACCCATACTCTCACTATTGTGTTTTTATGCAAGGGTATTTCAGAGTCTGCCTCGAGAGAAGCAAAAAAGAAAAGAGACAAGTCGTGCCAACTTTCTACGCGGCTAGGCACGGCACGTTACATCGCTATAAAGGGTGTAGTGTCAGCAGATGGAGACGGTAAACGTAGCTCTGGATTTGATGACCTCGCTCGCAATGAACCACCATCCCAGGTGCTTGCTTTAACTTCGCGGTGTCATATGTGGTTGCATGTTCCATATGGTGTCTATCTTGTATTTGAAAGGCCGAAGTCAGACTTTATTAAGATAAGGAAATATATATTTTACATGAACCACCATCCCGTGAGCACCAGAAGACAAATAGCTAGTCGTAGCATCGGCCGAGCCAAGGACAAGCCCAACAAAGACAGGCATCACCGAAGCCAACTAAAAAGCGCGATGGTGGCGAAGCAGCCCACCTCCCACCGGGCTCTCGTGTCCTAGATGATCATGTTCACCACTCCAGCCGGATGTCTAGCTTGTATTGCTTCCAATTTGGTTAAATTGCATCTGCTTAGCTTACACATTATACCTTTGAATATGACATGCCTTTCTGTTCTTGGTACATACTAGTACATCTGTGTATTAACCATGTTCTTACATCAAACTAATGTTCTTGTGTATCCCTCATCAATCACTTATGATGAGGCAGGCAGGCAAGGAGACTACTCATTTAAAGAATGCAGCGTCAGCCTCCCGACATGATTCTCAAGAAACAGAAATGCTAGATGAAGATAGTGAACGTAGCTCTGTAGTTGATTACAGCATTTCCCCTACACTAGCATCGCAGGTGCTTGCTCTAACTTGGCAGCGTGATATGTGGTTCATGTTGCATATGGTGTCTAGATTGTAATTCTTCCAATCTGGTTAAACTACATGTGCTAGTCTTCTTAGCTTACATTATACCTATTAATGTGACATGCCTTCCTGTATTTAGTACATAGTACATTTGTCTATTAAGCATGTCCTTACATAAAACTATTGTTTTTTTGTATCCCGCATCAATCAATATGACGAGATTTTTTTCACCTTTACTATATGCAGTGCGATATTAGTTGCATCTTTCATATGATTTATAGCATGCGCTGCTTCTAATTTGTTGAAATTCCATTTATGATGGGACGCTTTTAACTTGGCAGAGTCATATTGGTTGCATCTTTCATGTGGTGTCTAGCTTGCATTGCTTCTTATTTGCTGGAATGGTTTACGCTTAGTTTACACAAACAGTTGTGAACATGCCATGTCGTCCTGTTTTTCGTACATATTCCATCCTGGTATCATGTGTTTGCCTTACATCAAAGTAGTGATTGTCAAGATCATGCATGAATGAGTTCGAAGAGAGAATTTTATTGCTTTTTCTTGTCGGTTTTACTTGACAATTCAAAATCAATATAGCGGAAGGAAGTTAGCAAGGCAGCGGATAAAGGTGCTCCTTCCAACGGAGGGCCTCTACAGCTTTCTACTCCTCCACACCCCAAGATGATTTCCAAGACAACACATGCATAGACACTCAACAAAGCTGTGTTTATGATGAGCACGTCTCCCTAGTGCAGCATCACTGGTGCTCCCTCTAACTTGGCATTGTTATATGTGGTTGCATGTTATGTGTGATGTCTAGCTTGTATTGCTTCTAATTTTGTTGAATTCCATCTGCTTACTTTACACATTATACTTGAATAAGACACATGTTCCTGTTTCTAGAACATACAATATCTGTCTATCACACCATGTTCTTAAATCAAATTACTACTATTGTGTAACCTGCAACAATCACTTATCATAAGACACGTTTGACTTCAAAGTGTGATATAGGTTACATCTCACCTTCTTTTCTAGCTTGTACTACTAATTTGTTGAGATGGCACTTATGACGAGACAATTTTAACTTGGTAGAGTGATATTCGTTGCATCTTTCATATGGTGTCTAGCTTTCATGCTTCTAATTTGCTGAAATGCCTTCTCCTTAGTTTACACATCATAAGTTGTGAATACGCAATGCTATGAATATGCAATGGCACTAATGACGAGAGACCTCTAACATGGTAGTGTGATGTTGTTTGCATCTTGCATATGATTTATTTCTTGTACTACTTCACATTTGTTTAAACGCCATTTATGATGAGACATTGTTAACTTGGTAGAGTGATATTTGTAGCATCTTTCATATGGTGTCTACCTTCCATTTCATTGCTTCTAATTTGGTGAGATGTCTTCTTCTTAGTTTACACATCATAGTTCTGGTTATCTCTTCCGTCCTGTTTTTCATACATATTACATCCTCCTATCATGTGGTTGTCTAACATCAAAGTTCAGTTCGTCTGCATCACGCATCAATTTCTTCTGAAGAACTAAATTGTTATTCATTTTTCTTAACGGCTTGACTTAACATGGCACAGAGAAAGAGGAAGAAACACATAATGGAAGGGAATGAGAAGCAGATGAATCCTGCATATTCTGCTCGTACTGATGGTGCAATAGAAGGTCAAAGTCCAGCGGAAAATTCTACAAACACGGCATCCCATGCTACACGAGCTGCAAAAAGCCAAACAAAACAAATAGCTGCCACCAAACAAGCGAGACAGCCCTAGTTCTTGCAACACCTACCACAGTACTACCGTGACGACTTACACGTCGTCAACCGAGCTAGCAACACGTTCCCAAGCTCCCATGCCACGACACTACTTCCCAAACACTCTTGACACAAGACGAGTTGGCAATATCAAATGAACCTTGTGAGCTTCAACAACAAGAAGGTAGTTGCTTGGAGTCAAGTTACGATTCCATGCTTCTTTATATGTAGTCTCACGGTTTGATGTACACTAACACTTCCTATGTTCGTTGTTGGACTAGCACCTAGGCGCAAGAGGAAACAAACATCGTGGATAATGCTCGATAGGTTAACTAAATCTAGAGGAGGAAGAATGGAGATCCGTTTTGAGGCAGGTTTAAAAGGCCACGTGATGCTCTGAGTCGCCCAAGTTAGTATCGAGGCAGCGGTTGCCGTTAGGTGTCATGTACGTATCCTCCCAACATGGATTCAAGACAGAATGACAAAGATGAAACCCAGTTCAACACCTTCCCGACCATTTATCTGTAAGTATGGTTATTTATGGAAACTAGTAATATCGTCTTGCTCGTCCCATACTTTCTAGGTTGTTGATAATGAGACTCCCATAATTTTCAATGATGAGGTTCAAGTTGGATAGCCAAGATGATGCAACCTGACAAGCTTGCACCCATGTTTTCAAGTCTGCTCATGACAAGATGTCGGTATAACTTGAGGAAAACTCACTTTGAAGGCAAGGCTAACGAAGAACTTTCCCAAACATCTCCAGTGGAAAATATATCGGATGAAGACTGGATGGGCCTTGTTAAACGTTGGTCTGATCCGAAGTATCAGGTACATTATATATATGTGATCATATCACATGTTGAAGTCCTATTTACGCATGTGTCACACAAATCTATCTTCTTGTAGGTGAACTGTTCAAAGAACAAGGCCAACCGTCTTTAAAGTAAAATTCAACATGCATTTACGTGATCTCATAGCTATATTGCACAATCGCAAGGCTCTTGTAATTAGCTGTTGTTTCACTCTTTTGTTGTACCATATTATCAGATCTATATTGACTTGTTTGAAATGTAGAGGAAAGCCCGCAGGACCAAAAAGTACCGAACCAAATGATGTGGAAATCTTCAAGGACCTGTCACACCAAAGAAGAAGAAGGGCATGACTACACTAGTCAAAGCCATCATTGTAAGTCCTTAATCCTCATGCCTTTTAATTACTACTTACTCGACTTGTGCCTTGAATGCGTGGTTTGCAGCCAATGTCTATTACTCTTTTCAATTTTATACACAATTGTCTTAGCGTGTCATTGCACCTTACAAGGTTTAAAAGAGAGGAGTGATGTTCCTTTGATCTTGACCCGTAATCTAGTTCCGTGCTGGACTTACCCACACAACATTACAATTGCCTGTTTATGCATTCTCGCTTGTTTTGTGATATGAATGATGTCATACTATGCTTACCGTATTATAAACTTTGTCTCTTTATCCTTAGCCCTCAATACAATGTGAAGAAATAGACAATACATTAGCGATGGTACATGGTCATATGTTTGGAACCTAGTTTTATTATGTACTTTGCAATAAAATACAACTAATATTTTACATGGGTTCACCAGAATAAGTTCTGTATATAGACCAAAGCTATTTTGTTTGGTTTTGATGCCTCCTTAATATCTTCTGTTCTGGTACTACTAATGTAAAACCTCAACTTTTCAGCGAGCTATGGAAAAAATGGTGGAACCGCCACCTTCTGAAGGTGGCGAGGCAACTATAACCGCAATGTCACCTCTTGCTGCAGTGGGTCAGTACCTATCCACTAACAGTGCAAAAAGCACGTTCCTGCGTAATACTGGGTTGGTTGTTAAGGCAATATCATCCAAACTGCCTCATGATCAAGATATGCAAGCTCAAAGCAATGTTGTATCTGCGCTCCAGACACAAGTCCATTCCCTAACAGAGGCCCTTTGTGAAACAAGGAGAAACATTGCTCAATGTCGTCAAGATATGCATGGTTCTGAAACCAGACTATCAGACATTTGTTATGTTGTTCAGGAGCCTAGGGGAAATGAAGGCGAGGGTTATGGTGCTCCATCAGACAATACAGCATGAACGTAACAGTCAGGTCAAATGAACTGAGCTTCTGAACTTCTGGTGGTGCATTTATATGCTAGACTGTTAAGTTTTATGCCAACCTTCCTTTTGCTATATAGTTGTAATTTGTTTTTGTGCGATACAAAATTTATTCTTAACGTGCAGCCACTGGCTGAAGAAAACAGCAAGCCATTTTTGTATAGTGTAGGGTGTTCCCTATATTTGCACTGGTGGCGATCTTTGATGCCGAGTGGATGTAATCTGTGCAATCGCCTTAATAGCCTAGCGTTTGTTTCGGCCTTATTTATTTCCTAGTCTTTTTTCCCTGGTTTGCTAGTGGCGCAACTACCATGGGCCATATATGGGTCGTAGGATCCATGGGTCTCCTCGGGCCGTCGATAAATGGGCTCAGAATCGTGGGCCTCGGGCCGTCGATAAATGGGCCTGTAATCGGTGGGCCTCGGGCCATCGGATAAATGGGTCTACATGGGCCGTAATCGGGCGTAATTGGTATTGGCCCAACACGGTAACGGGCCGTAGGAATGCAAAGGCTTAATTTGTCACAGGCATAACGGGTCATTAATGGGCTAGAATATAGGACGGGCTGGAAACGGCTCAACGGGTTAACAGGCCAGAAACGGGCCGACTCTTGCCATGGGCCGAATTTGGCCCATTAGGGTAACAGGCCAGTAATGGGACGACTCTTGCCATGGGCCGAATTTGGCCCATTTGGGGAACATGCCAGTAACGGGCTCACTCTTGCCATGGGCCTAATTTGGCCCATTAGGGGAACAGGCCAATAACGGGCCGGAAGTAATCGAGGGCCGAAAAAGAGCCCAAGAACGTATGGGCCGTCAATAGGCCGAAAGCTAACACGGGCTGGAAATGGCCCATGTAAATCATGGGCCGTTAACGGGTACAATGAAAATTACTGTTCATTATGGGCTAGAGTCACCGTGGGCCTGTAAAGGGCCGAAAGATACGAAGGCCTCATATGGGCCGAAAGACGTCGTGGGCCATACATGGGCTGAAAGTGAAATGGGCTGGTGTTATATTCGACGGCCCACATGACGTTGTTGGGCCGATTTCCTTTAGGGCCTAACGGGCCGTGAGTTAACGGGCCGTAAAATGGGCTATTTGTGAAGAGACCGTTAACAGGCTTTTCATGGGCCAGCCCGTTAACTTTTGACGAAGTCAAACGGGCTGGCTTTGTAAGCTAAATGGGCCAGTGGTGGGCCATGGCATGTGTCGACATACCATAGGCACCTATCTGACCCACTGACGAGCTGACACGTGTTTCGTCCGGCCAATAAGAATTTTACACGTGGAAATATCCCATTGGTCGGGCATTTAACGGTTATCGGATCCAAAACCCGACCGATAGCTTAACGGCGTTCGCTTACGGTGGATGCCACGTGTCGGTCACCCTTGACGAAAGCACTTCTATGACGCGATTTATCGTCATGGAAGTGGACACTTCGTGATGATAATTTTGGTAATGTCATGGAACACTTCTCTGACAAAGACAGTATGACTATCGTGATTCGTCATAAAATCGTCATGGATGTACATGCATGACAAAAAACGCGACCTACTGTGACAAACACGTATCATCACGGAAGTGTATTTTTTTGTAGTGTATACTTGTGGGTTATCACTCATGATCTTCACTTATATTTGTTTCAGCTTATGAAAAGCAACACATGAAAATTAGTCCCAAAGTGATAGATATCCAAGAAGGATAAAGTAAAAGAAAATGTCATGAAGATCATTAGACAAAATAAACTTGATTCTTAGTAATAGTTTTGAGATATGATGATGTGATATGTGAGTCATCTTGTTGAGTAATTATGCTTTAGTAAGAATATTGGTTTTAAGGTTTGTGATTCCCTATGCAAGTACGAAAGTCAATAATCATGCAATGAAAATTATATCCTACTTGTGGTGCATTGTTCGGTGTTAGTTATGCTTAATGCTTGCTTATGAGATTGTTCGTTTCTTGGTTGGTCGCTTCTCAATCTTTTTGCTAGCCTTCATTTTGCACTAAGTATGATCTCTACTTGTGCATCCAAAATCCTTTAAACTAGTTTTGCCACATGAGTCCACTATATCTACCTATATGCGGTATTCTTTTGCCGTTCTAAGCAAATTTGCATGTGCCATCTCTAATTTTCAAAATAAACTTCTCTTTTGTGTCTTTGTTTCGCTCACGGAATGGTAACAGGTGGCTAATCTTTTCCATGCTAGATGTGTTATTCTCAAGATGAGTGTTTATTCACTTGTCATTGCACGAGAGTAAGGCAAAGGTTTTAGGGATGCCCAGTCCCGAAATGCAAAAAATATTTACTTTATGTTGTCAAATAATAAATTCCTTGAAAATTGTTTGTAATGGAGGGCACCCGTGGATACGGCTATCCATGGAAAGTGAAAGAATGGTGGAAAAAGGAATAAACTTTATTTTCTGTTTGGGAACCGCCTATGGCATATCTAGCATGGAAAGTGTTCGTAGCTCTGAGTCGTTTTCGTTGGTGGGATGGTTACACCTCCCAAAATGTTTTTATCTCAATTTTTTTGCTTTGAGCTCTGGCACCTCTACAAATCCCTACTTCCCACTACGAAGGGCCTTTCTTTTACTTTATGCAATTTTTATTTTTTGAAATTTGAGTCTCCATCTTCTCTTACAAAAGCACCAACTAGGAGGCAATACGGTCGTGCTCAAGTATTGGGTGTAGTTAATATTCGAGTGTGTTTCATGGATGGATCAATGTTTGAGCATGATGGGCTAGGGATAACTTATTTTAGCGTTGATATTTTGAAAGACATGGTTGCTTGTTGATATGCTTGAGTATCTAAATTATTATGTCAAAACTAGACTATTGCTTTGAATCACATAAAATTCCAATTGTCCATGCTATAAAGAAAATAATATGATATGACTTGATGAACAACACTCCACATCAAAAATTCTGTTTTTTATCACTTACCTACTCGAGGACGAGTAGGAGTTAAGCTTGGGGATGCTGATACGTCTCCAATGTATCTATAATTTTTATTGTTCCATGATGTTTCATTATCAATCTTGGATGTTTTATAATCATTTTATAGTCATTTTATATCATTTTTGGTACTAACCTATTGACATAGTGCCAAGTGCCAGTTGCTGTTTTTTTCATATTTTTTTCATCGCATGAAATCAGTATCAGATGAAGTCCAAATGCCACGAAACTCCATGATAATTTTTTATGGGCCAAAAGGAAGCAGATGGGCCCTGGTTGCACATGGGGGGAGTCCCAAGGAGGGGACAACCCACCAGGGCACGCCAGGAGGCCCTGGCGCGCCCTGGTGGGTCGTGCCCACCTCGGGTGCCCCCCGGACTGCCTCTTTGCTCTATAAATACCCCAATATTCGAGAAACCCTGGAGGCATCTATGAAATATTGATCCAGCCGCCGCAGAGTCCAGAACTACCAGATCCAATCTAGACACCATCACGAAGGGGTTCACCACTTCCATTGGTGCCTCTCCGATGATGCGTGAGTAGTTCTTTGTAGACCTTCGAGTCCGTACTTAGTAGCTAGATGGCTTTCTCTCTCTCGCTGAATTCCCAATACAAAGGTCTCTTGGAGATCCATATGACGTAACTATTTTGCGATGTGTTTGCTGGGATCTGATGAACTTTGAGTTTATGATCAGTTATATCTTTTTATATCCGTGAATGTTATTTGAGTTTCTTTGCTCTCTTATATGCATGATCTCTTATAGCCTCGTATTTCTTCTCCGATATTTGGGTTTTGTTTGGCCAAATTGATCTATTTATCTTGCAATGGGAATAGGTGCCCGGTAGTGGGTTCGATCTTACGGTGCTTGATCCCAGTGACAGAAAGGGAACCGACACGTATGTATCGTTGCTACTAAGGATAGAAAGACAAGATCTATATCTACCGCCATATAGATAAACATATCTTGTCTACATCATGTCATCGTTCTTATTGCATTACCCCGTTTTTCCATGAACTTAATACACGAGATGCATGCTGGATAGCAGTCAATGTGTGGAGTAATAGTAGTAGATGCAGGCAGGAGTCGGTCTACTATTCTTGGACATGATGCCTATGTAATGATCATTGCCCGGATATCGTCATAATTAGTTGAAGTTCTATCAATTGCCCAACAGTAATTTGTTTACCCATCGTTTGCTATTTTCCTTGAGAGAAGCCACTAGTGAAACCTACGGCCCCGGGTCTTCTTTCTCATATATTTGCCTTGCGATCTACTTTTCCTTTGCATTTTTATTCAGATATATTAAACAAAAAAATACAAAAATACCTAGCTACATTTTATATTTATTTATTTTATTTGGCGTTTGATCTATGGTGGGTTGTGCCCCCCTGGACCGCCTCTTTGCTCTATAAATACCCCAATATTCCAAAAACCCTGGAGGCATCAACGAAATATTCATCCAGCCGCCGCAGAGTCCAGAACCACCAGATCTAATCTAGACACCATCACGGAGGGGTTCACCACTTCCATTGGTGCCTCTCCGATGATGCGTGAGTAGTTCTTTGTAGACCTTCGGGTCCGTAGTTAGTAGCTAGATGGCTTGCTCTCTCTCGCCGAGTTCTCAATACAATGGTGATATGTCTCCAACGTATCTATAATTTTTGATTGTTCCATGCTATTATATTATCTGTTTTGGATGTTTAATGGGATTTAATATGCTATTTTATATTATTTTTGTGACTAACCTATTAACCGAAGGCCCAGTGCCAGTTCCTGTTTTTTTTCTATTTCAGTGTTTCGCATAAAAGGAATACCAAACGGAATGAAACCTTCGCGATGATCTTCCTTGGAACAAACGCAATCCAGAAGACTTGGAGTTGAAGTCTGGAACTCCGCGAGGCGGACACAAGGCAGGAGGGCATGCCCAGGGGGTAGGCGCGCCCCCACCCTTGTGGGCCCCACGGAGCTCCACCGACGTACTTCTTTCACCTATATATACTCTTATACCCTAAAAACATCCAGGATAGCCACGAAACCACTTTTCCACCACCGCAACCTTCTGTACCCGTGAGATCCCATCTTGGGGCCTTTTCCGGCGATCTGCCAGAGGGGGAATCGATCACGGAGGGCTTCTACATCAACACCATAGCCTCTCCGATGAAGCGTGAGTAGTTTACCACAGACCTTCGGGTCCATAGTTATTAGCTAGATGGCTTCTTCTCTCTCTTTGATTCTCAATACAAAGTTCTCCTCGATGTTCTTGGAGATTTTTTGCGGTGTGTTTGCCGAGTTCCGATGAATTGTGGATTTATGATCAAGATTATCTATGAATATTATTTGGTTCTTCTCTGAATTCTTATATGCATGATTTGATATCTTTGCAAGTCTCTATGAATTATCAGTTTAGTTTGGCCTACTAGATTGATCTTTCTTGCAATGGGAGAAGTGCTTAGCTTTGGGTTCAATCTTGCGGTGTCCTTTCCAAGTGACAGTAGGGCAGCAAGGCACGTATTGTATTGTTGCCATCGAGGATAAAAAGATGGGGTTTATATCATATTGCTTGAGTTTATGCCTCTACATCATGTCATCTTGGTTAATGTGTTACTCTGTTCTTATGAACTTAATACTCTAGATGCATGCTGGATAGCGGTTGATGTGTGGAGTGATAGTAGTAGATGCAAAATCGTTTCGGTCTACTTGACACGGACGTGATGCCTATGTTCATGATCATGCCTAGATATTCTCATAACCATGCGCTTTTCTATCAATTGCTCGGCAGTAATTTGTTCACCCACCATAATATATGCTATCTTGAGAGAAGCCACTAGTGAAACCTATGGCCCCCGGGTCTATTTTACATCATATAAGTTTCCGATATACAATTCTAGTTTCCTATTTATTTTAATTTGCAATCTTTACTTTCCAATCTATACAACAAAAATACCAAAAAAATTTATCTTATTATCTTTATTAGACCTCACTTTTGCGAGTGGCCGTGAAAGGATTGACAACCTCTTTATCACGTTGGTTGCAAGGTTCTTGATTGTTTGTGCAGGTACTAGCACTACTACGGAAAAGCCTATACACAGAACTTTAGCAGTAGCGCGCGTGAAATAACTGCGCTGCAGATACATATACAGCAGTAGCGCGTCCCGTTGTAAAAGCGCTACTACGAAAATTCCCACCACTAAGCCGATCGGATACACATAGTAGTAGCGCTCTTTTAGAAACAGCGCTGCCGCTAATTTTGCTGTAGCAGCGCGTTTATGTGTAAGGCGCTATTGCTAACAAAAATAAAATGAAATGAAAAACAAGTAGAAAAGTAAATGAAAATGAAAGAAATAGAAAAAGGAGAAAGTAAAAAATAAAATGTAAAAAAAATAAATGGAAAAAGGGAAAATAGGAGAAAGGAATAGCAGTAGCGCGTTTCAGGAAACGCGATGTATCTAACTTAGCTATAGCGCGTTTTCAGGAACGCGCTACCGTTATGTTTCACTTAAACAGCGGTTTCCCTCCCCCCAGCCACCACTTCTCCCCCAAATCCCTCACCCTCGCCGCCATCTCCACAATTTTTTGTCTCCTGTCGGCATGGACGCCCGTAACCTCACCGTCTCCCCCCGGGGCCGCCGTCATCCTCACCGCCGCCGCCCGAGGCCGCCCTCAGCCTCACCGCCGCTTCCCAATGCCACCCTCGACCTCACTGTCGCCGCCCTCGACCTTAACACCGCCCGAGCCCGCCCTGGACCATCGCTGCCCGTGCCCGAGCCCGCCCTCTCCGCCTGCCTCAAATGCCGAGCACCTCCCGCCACCGCCTCTCCCTCTGAAGTCCCCACCCCTCCCCCCCACTCCTCTCTCTCTGCATTTTAGAGCAAAAAATAGTAGAGCAAAAGTTAGTTTATAGCAAAAAAATTAGTTTAGAGCAAAAGATGTTAAGTAGTAGATGTTAGAGAAAAAATTAGTTTAGAGCAAAAAATTGGTTACAGCAAAAGTTTGTTAGGGCAGTAGGGTTTAATTAGGGTAGATGCTGCTTGTAGTATACAGTGATACTAGTAGATGTTAATTAGGTTAGGGAAGTAGCGGTACTAGTAGATGTTAATTATATGTTTTTTAGTTAGGGCAGTAGAGTTTTGCTAGGTTAATTAGGTTAGTAGTGCTGCTAGTAGTAGTGGTACAGTGGGTTAATTAGGTGAAGTTAAATGAATAACCTAAATGAATGAAATTAGTAGTTAACTGAATTTTGTTTCCTTTCATCATTATAGAGCACTAAAGTTAACTGAATTTTGTTCTATTAGTAGTTAAATGAATTTTCTTCTACACTTTATTTTTTAATTAGCTTGTGAAATTTGGACATGTATATTTGGACATGTGGTTGCTTGTGTATATTTGGACATGTGTTGCGGTGTCGAAGATGGATATTTGAACACTGTTTCCAGGGAATGAAGCTGAGTGGCCTATGTTTTGCCGGAATGTTGATTCATTTCCGTTCCGGCAAATTTCAGGTTCTCGATTTGTCCACTTTTTAGCAAAGGTCATGCCGAAATTTTCCGTGAATTTCGGCATGACTTGTGCTACAAACTAGGACATATCGAGTGCCCGAGATTTGCCGCACCGGGAAGGAGTCAACATTCCTGCAAAAAATAGGCCTTTTTATGTCATTATTCATTTTGTTAGGTCTAGAATTAATGACTAGATTTAATCATAGGAAACATGGCTATCAACGATGAAGGACAGGGTTCTGGTGATTGCGACAACGTCTACCTGGCGGCAGACGAATTTTTGAGCCTTGCCGACGATCAACCGATGTTGTTGCTGGGCCCACCAATCGCATCAGGGACTGAGGCCGACACGCAGATGGGTGCTGAGACTGAGACCGGCGCTGAGATTGAGACCGGCGCTGAGACTCAGACCGGCATTGAGACCGGCGCTGCCTCGGGGAGCGGAGCCGGTGAAGAACCAAAAGCAAAGAGGCAATGGCTTCCTAACAAACTCAGGACTACTAGATTGGTGGTCACGGAGGTGGACGGCGGCAATTTTGAGCCAAACACGCCCGAGGAAGCGCGCTCGTGCTACGGCAATCAAATAGGCTGCATCGTACAGACAACCGCCACCATCAATGATGAGAAACTACAGAAGATAGATAATATGAGGCCCTCCCTCCTAAAGAAGTTGCACCATATATTCTTGTTCCCAGGCCGGAATGAAAAGGAGTATAAAGATCCAGATAAGGACCCGACAATGAAGAAGATAAACAAACACGCCATGACCAAGTTTAGCGGCGCGTTGGCCGCCTGGAAAATAAGGGTGAAAGCAAGGTTCATCAACAAAAAGGAACCCTACTCCGAGATTGTAAAGGATAATCCGACAATCATGGCAGAGCACTTTGAAATATTCAAGGCGGCTTGCGAGGCCGAAGCTGCCAAAAAAATTTGAAGTACATGAAGGGGCTTCAATAGAGGAACATTGGGTGCCACCACCTCGGAAGACGTGGTTACAACGGGTAGAGGTCCATATGGGCCAAGGAGGATGCGGAAGCCGCGAGTCTGGGCATCCCAGACCCCTTGGCGGAGTTCACCATCCCGCAGGAGCGTGACGTCCTCAGGGCCTGACACCGTTGGGACCCAATGAAGAAGGTTTTCGAGACGAACGCGGTCACGATGGAGTTCATGAGACTGCTGGTAATTTTAGTTTATGATCAATTCGACTGCACGTTAGTCATATTTGTAAACGATCCTTGTGCCTTTTGCAGAGAGATAAGCACAAGATTGCGGCCGAAAGCGACTCGCCGTCTGAGGCGTTGGCGAGGCCCAAGTGGGACACTCCATTCAACCGGGCATTGAACATATTGAAACGACTCCTGGTGGAGACTCGACCGTCGTATGGACGCGTGCACGGTGTCGGAGACGGCGCCACATGGAAGAAGTACTATCGTGAGACCACGGAGGAGAGAAAGGAAAGATGGAGGTTAACTGAAGAAAACATCAACAAGAAGGTTGAGATTGCGGTTGAGAAGAAATCATCTCAGACAGTCACAACAGCGGTAGCTGCCGCAAAACAGGTGCTTGTAGATATGTTTCCTTGGTTTCGGCCGTTTTCAATTGGACCAGGCAAAATCCAAAAAAAATGCAGCGAACTTTCCCCTTGCTGACTTCTTGGGAGCAGCTCGACTAGGATTACACCAGCACCTGCAGCTGCACCTGCTCCCGCACCTGCTCCGGCACCGGACGTGCTCGGCAGTGCTTCATCTTTGGCTGAGCTCGGCGCCCTCACGGTATCTATCACACCGGCCCCCTTCAATAAATGTATAATCTCCCATTTTCATTGCCTTTCAGATGTCTCACATCGCAGACTTTTCTTTGCAGGCCGACGAAACCCCGTGCACCATATTGTACACCATTGGCGACCAGAAGGTGGACGTGGGGAAGGCGACGATAATGAAGCCGAAGGAACCATTGTTCCACAGCCGGCCGATCCCCCCGAACATCTTCAAGGTTTCTGTGGCCAGTGTTAAACCGGGCCACGAGAATTTGGCTCCTCTGGTACTAGTGGGGGATGATGACGAGACCCCGCGGCGGCTTGGTGATTGTTGCAATGGGTGGGTCTGTTGTGGCCAAAGAGTGTGCTTCAATGCTCGAGGCGGCCGGGCAGCACACACGAGCACGCAGTTAGGTATGAACATCAACACCTCACCTACCAAATTAGTGTTGGCTGTCGTGCTGGGTGATAGCGGAGGGGGTGAGGAAAAGGCTCCATTAGTCGCTGGTGACGTTGCCATAGATGAGGATGAGGATGACAATGGCACTCAACAGTATGTCAATACTTCCGCCTACCTAGGGTTTGAGCGTCATGAGTCGGTGCCTGAATTGCCATCTCTGGAGGTTGAATGTATTATGGACGACCTTCCGGTAGTAAAAAAGTCTAGGAAGAGACCGAGGAAAGGCAAAAAAGCTAATTCTATGATCCAGCCGCCTCAGCAGCCTCGAGTTCAAGACCGTATAGATATCCCCGGTGCGGATAAATGGCTCCACACCTGGTATGACGCCTTTAAAGGTCATCTTCATGGGTTTAACCCTTGATGGGTCTATGCCCATTTTGCGCACTGTATCCTGATAAAGCAGGTTCAGGCTGCTGCCGCCGTCCATTAGGACTCTAGTGAGGTGAAATCCGTCAATGATTGGGTCTAGAACCAATGCGGCGAATCCGCCATGGCGGATGCTAGTGGTGGTCCTTCGATCAAAAGTGATCGGGCAGGGAAGACCACGGGTTGAACTTTAGGGCGATGGCTCCATCGCATATCGTCCCTTAGTGCACGCTTCCGCTCCCTTTTGGGTATGTGGGTTGCGTATATCATGTTCATCGTCCGCTTTTGTGAAGCCTTCATCCTCTATTGTTCGGGCGGTCGGGCTCCTCCTCGTCATCGCTATGCAGCCCTTGTCATTGTTTTCGCATTTAACTTGCTGCTGCTTGAACACCCAACAATCCTGTTGGTGTGGTTGGCTGGTTTTGAAGTGCCGTGTCCGCACGAGCGATCGAGTATTCGGTCCAAATTGGGCGGGCCGGAGTATTTCTTTTAAATGGCTTTTCCACGACGGGTTTAGAGCCTCTGAATCCGGCATTGACCGCCGTATCCTCGGCATTATTGCCGTTAATGCGGCGCTTGTGCTTGTTGCGACGCGACCTGCCATTGCTGTCCTTGGTATCCAATTACCAGGGGCTCTTGGTCATGTTGTTACTACGAGCTAGCCAGCTGTCCTCTCCAGCAAAAGCGGTTCATGAGTGTTGTGAGGGCTGCCATGGATTTGGCTTTTCCTGCCCTAGGTGCTCGCAAGCCACTCGTCGCGGATGTTGTGTTTGAAGGCTGCAAGGGCCTCGCATCCGGACAATCGACGATTTGATTTTTCTTGGTTAGGAACCGTGTCGAGAATTGTGCGGCCGATTCCTCTGGCTGCTGGATTATGTGGCTTAGGTCATCGGCGTCGGTGGTCGCATATGTGCCACAGAAATTGTCGAGGAATGCGGCTTCCGTGTCTTCCCAACAACCAATTGACTCTGGGCAAGCTGTTAAGCCAATGCCGGGCTGGTCCTTTAAGCTTGAGTGGGAGATATTTGATGGCGTGTAGATCATCACCGCGGGCCATGTGGATGTGAAGGAGATAGTCCTCGATCCAAACCGCAGGATCTGTTGTGCCATCGTATGATTCAATGTTTACGGGTTTGAAACCCTCGAGATTTGATGATCCATCACTTCATCCGTGAAGCATAGTGGGTGTCTTGGCGCCTCGTATTGGGCTATATCACGCGCGGCTCAAATGAGCTTTGTCTCATCGTGTTCGGCCCGGCGGAGTTGCCATATCCGTGTGACGGTTATCTTCACGTGTCATGGGGCGCCCACGCGATCCGTAGATCGATCTTGTTTGCCTTGCCTTGTCCTCCAATATATCTCGCAGTCCGGCGCATTTCCCAGCGCCTTGGTATTTTTTGAGCGGCGCTGGGTGCGGCTTGAGTTGAGGCGAGAGGCCTCTCTGTCAGCAACCACGAGGTGGTCGGTCAGCCGTGTCATCGCGCCGGTGATGTAGGTTTGGGTGCTTCCTCCTCTAATCGGGTAGCAGCCTGCGTCTTAGGTAGTTCTTGGAGGGGCGCCGAGTTCATACTCTTGACCGCAAGGACTTTAGTCCATCTGTCGACTAGCAAGTCTTCGTCGGCTCTAAGGCTGTTGCTGCTTTTCTTGAGGCTGCTTGCCGTGGCCATGAGCCTGTGTTAGAAACGCTCTTGTTTGACGGATCCTCGGGCACGACATTTAATTCCGTCGCCGAGGCTTGCCTCATCTTCGAGGGAGGCATGTAATTATCGCCCTCTACCTCTTTTTCTGCCGCTCTCTCATGAGGGCTGGCTTCTCCATCCTCCCGCGCTGAATCCTGCCGGAGGGGTTGTCTTCGCACTTTGTCCGGGTGTTATTGTCTCCGTGCGGAATCACCGCTTTTGCTGTGGCGGGATTTAGAGCGGCGGCGCTGACGCCGGCGCTTAGGCTGTTTCTTGGAGGGGTCATCCTCCGCTGTTCCATCGCCATTCCCATCTTTTGGGATGTCCACCATGTATATGTCGTATGACGAGGTGGCCTTCCAGTGCCCTGTGGGTGCTAGTTCCTGTTCGTCTCCTGCATCGTCGTCCATACCGTCGATGTCTTTGGAGTCAAAGTCGAGCATGTCCGTTAAATCATCGACAGTGGCTACGAAGTGGGTGGTGGGTGGGCTTTTAATTTCTTCGTCGTCCGCATCCCAGCCTTCCTGACCATAATCTGGCCAGGGCTCTCCTGATAAAGAGAGAGACTTTAGTGAATTCAGGATGTCGCCAAAGGGCGAAAAGGAAAGATGTCCGCGGCGGTGAATTCCATGATCGGCGCCAATCGGATTCGATTAGCGGCGCAGAAGGCTCGGAGTCCGGAGAGGAGTCCGGTGCCTTGAGTTACGAAGCCATAAGGGCGGGGTAGGTGTACGGCTCAACCGCCCGTAGAGATCGCAGCCCCGAGGCGGTGTCCAGCCACCCGCCCTCGATCGGCGCAGCCGGCTCCGAGCTAAAGGTCGGAGCGACACCGTGCGGCCTCCAGACACTTGCTCGATGGCGAGCTAGATCATGCCCCTCGTGATGATTAAGGGGCGCTTGGCTGTGGCTCGAACCCGTCAAGATCAAGTCTCCGCGACGAAGCCGTAGTTCAAACTTCCAAATCTGACCTGGCCAGCGGGCGTAGCTTTCAATCTGCTCTAGATGGCCAAGCGAATCAGCCCGCAATGCAAAGCCGCCGAATACGAAGATCTGTCTAGGGAGAAAAGTCTCACCCTGGAGCGCATCGTTGTTGATGATCGGAGGAGCCATCGGGCCTAAAGATGATGACACAGAGGAACTCTCAATGAAAGCACCAATGTCGGTGTCAAACCGACGGATCTCGGTAGGGGTCCCGAATCAATGTCTAGGCGGATGGTAACAGGAGACAAGGGACACGATGTTTTTACCCAGGTTCGGGCCCTCTCGAAGGAGGTAAAACCCTACTCCTGCTTGATTAATATTGATTATATGGGTAGTACAAGAGTAGATCTACCACGAGATAAGAGAGGCTAAACCCTAAGAGCCTAGCCTATGGTATGATTGTTGTTTGTCCTACGGACTAAAACCCTCCGGTTTATATAGGCACCGAAGAGGGTTAGGGTTACACAGAGTCGGTTACAATGGTAGGAGATCTACATATCCGTATCGCCAAGCTTGCCTTCCATGCCAAGGAAAGTCCCATCCGGACACGGGAGGAAGTCTTCAATCTTGTATCTTCATAGTCCAGGAGTCCGACCAAAGGCTATAGTCCGGCTATCCGGACACCCCCTAATCCAGGACTCCCTCAACGCTGATCATGGAATTCACCGCCACATACATCTTCTAGCACTCGCCCTTTGGTGACATCCTGAATTCACTAAGGTCTCTCTCTTTATCAGGAGAGCCCTGGCCGGATTATGGTCAGGAAGGTTGGGATGCGGACGACGAAGAAATTCAAAGCCCACCCACCACCCACTTCGTAGCCACTGTCGATGATTTAACCGACATGCTCGACTTCGACCAAGACATCGACGGTATGGACGGCGATGCAGGAGATTTACCAAGAGCCAGCGCCCACAGGCACTGGAAGGCCACCTCGCTGCATTTACATATACATGGTGGACATCCCAAAAGATGGGAATAGCGATGGAACAGCGGAGGATGACCCCTCCAAGAAACAGCCTAAGCGCCGCGTCGGGCGCCGCTCTAAATCCTGCCACAGCAAAACGGTGATTCCGCACGGAGACAATAACACCCAGGGCGGTGCCTAAGACAACCCCTCCGGCAGGATTCAGCGCAGGGAGGATGGAGAAGCCAGCCCTCATGAGAGAGCGGGAAAAAGAGGTAGAGGACGATATTTACATGCCTCCCTCCAAGATGAGGCAAGCCTCGATGATTTACAATTAATCTGCTGTGCCCGAGGATCCCGTCGAACAAGAGCGTTTCAAACGCAGGCTCATGGCCATGGCAAGTAGCCTCAAGAAAGAGCAGCAACAGCTTAGAGCTGACCAAGACTTGCTAGCTTACATATGGACTGAAGTCCTTGCGGCCGAAGAGTGAACTCGAGCGCCCCTCCAAGAGCTACCCAAGACGCAGGCTGCTACCCCGATTAGAGGAGGAAGCACCCAAATCTACATCACCAGCGCATGACACGGCTGACCGACCACCTCGTGGCCGCGACAGAGAGGCCTCACGGCCCTCAACTCAAGCCGCACCCCGGCGCCGCTCAAAAAATACCAAGGCGCGGGGAAATGCGCCAGACCTGCGAGATATATTGGAGGACAAGGCAAGGCAAAAAAGATCGATCTACGGATCGTGTAGGTGCCTCGCGACACGTGACGATAACCATCACGCCGGATATGGCGACTCCGGCCGGGCCGAGCACAGTAGACAAAGCTCATTTGAGCTGCGTCGTGATATAGCCCAATACAGAGGCGCCGCACACCCACTATGATTCACAGATGAAGTAATGGATCATCAAATCCCTGAGGGTTTCAAACCCGTAAACATTGAATCATACGATGGCACAACAGATCTTGCGGTTTGGATCGAGGACTATCTCCTTCACATCCACATGGCCCGCGGTGATGATCTACACGCCATCAAATACCTCCAACTCAAGCTTAAAGGACCAGCCCGACATTGGCTTAACAGCTTGCCAGCAGAGTCAATCGGTTGTTGGGAAGACCTGGAAGCCGCATTCCTCGACAAGTGCGACCACCAGACGCCGATGACCTAAGCCACATAATCCAGCAGCCAGAGGAATCGGCCAGACAATTCTGGACACTGTTCCTAACCAAGAAAAATCAAATCGTCGATTGTCCGGATGCAGAGGCCCTTGCAGCCTTCAAACACAACATCCGCGACGAGTGGCTTGCCCGGCACCTAGGACAGAAAAGCCAAATCCATGGCAGCCCTCACAACACTCATGACCCGCTTTTATGCTGGAGAGGACAGCTGGCTAGCTCAGAGTAACAACATGACCAAGAGCCCTGGTAGTTCGGATACCAAGGACAGCAATGGCAGGTCGCGTCGCAACAAGCACAAGCGCCGCATTAACGGCGATAATGCTGAGGATACGGCAGTCAATGCCGGATTCAGAGGCTCTAAAGCCGGTCAGCGAAAAAAGCCATTTAAAAGAAATACTTCGGGCCCGTCCAATTTGGACCGAATACTCGATCGCTCATGCTAGATACACGGCACCCTCGAAAAACCAGCCAACCACACCAACAGGGATTGTTGGGTGTTCAAGCAGGCAGGCAAGTTAAATGCCAAAAACAATGACAAGGGGCTGCATACCAATGACGAGGAGGAGCCCCGCCGAACAATAGAGGACAGAAGGCTTCCCCACAAAAGCGGACGATGAACATGATATACGCAACCCACATACCCAAAAGGGAGCGGAAGCACTAAGGGACGATATGCGATGGAGCCAGCCGCCCTAAAGTTCAACCCGTGGTCTTCCTGCCCGATCACTTTTGATCGAAGGGACCACCCCACTAGCATCCGCCATGGCGGATTCGCCGCATTGGTTCTAGACCCAATCATTGACGGATTTCACCTCACTAGAGTCCTAATGGACGGCGGCAGCAGCCTGAACCTGCTTTATCAGGATACAGTGTGCAAAATGGGCATAGACCCATCAAGGATTAAACCCACGAAGACGACCTTTAAAGGCATCATACCAGGTGTAGAGGCCAACTGTACACGCTCAGTTACACTTGAAGTGGTCTTCGGATCCCCGGATAACTTCCGAAGCGAGGAGTTAATCTTCGACATAGTCCCATTCCGCAGCGGCTATCACGCACTGCTCGGACGAACCGCATTTGCAAAGTTCAATGCGGTGCTGCACTACGCATATCTCAAGCTCAAGATGTCAGGACCTCGAGGAGTCATTACTGTCAATGGAAACACCGAACTCTCTCTCCGGGCGGAGGAGCATACGGTGGCCCTCGCGATGGAAGTACAAAGCAGCCTCTTAAGGCAACTCTCGAGTCCGGCTATTAAACGTCCAGACACCGTCAAGCGCGCCCGGAGTAACCTACAACAAGACCGCCTGGCACGTCCATAGCACGCATAGCAATGCGGCCCAAGCCCCGGCCCTCGCGAAATTGCTAAACCAGTACCACGCATACATAATTACGCTCTTGAAATACTATGGGCACAGGGGAAGGGGCACGACCACGGCATGCCCAGAATGCGGCTCAACCTAACCAGGGGCTCCCCATTGTGTCATTTTTTCTTTTCTTCTCTCTTTTTTTTACTTTCAGGACTCCGTTCTCACGAAGCCCTGTCCGGCAGTATAATCGCCGAACACACGATGCAACAGCCAGGGAAGCAGAAAGCTACGTCGAGTGTCCAGGTGGTCTCTATTACGAGCAGTATACTTGTTTTACACACCATCCCGCAGCTTACCCCTAGAGGGGGACATGTTAAAAAGTCCCGTCCCTTGCTTATCGCACTATTTGTATCGTTTTGCTCTTACTGCAGCCCTTTTGAATAAACAATACATAGCTTCTGCCTATTATTGAATCCCTTTTTCTATATATATATATATATATATATATATATATATATATATATATATATATATATATATATATATATATATATATATATATCATTTATGACATTGTGCAACCGTACACTTTGGTACAGGCAATACACTGTGGGCTTAAGTACCCCACAACATGGTGTGATAAGTCCGAACACTTTCACAAGTGCGGCACCCGAACTTATAGCATTATATGCATCGGCTCGAATCATGTCTTGGGTCAATAGTTGGGTTTGCCTGCTCCCATGTTTTGGTACCTTACGTTCCATTATATCGGCTAAGGTAGCTGGGGAGAACCATGCGATTGTGCCCGGTTGAGCTGGGTTAAGCACCTCGGTGGAGAAATCTAAAACTGACCGTCATGATAGGGCGAGAGCCGGTCGCTGTTCGAGAGGTTTTGAGTCCCTAAAGACTTATGCCGCTTAGGCGAGGAGTCGGCATTGTCCGGCCTAGGCGTGGATAGCGCCCGAACTCGGTCTTCCGAATACTAGGGGCTTCACCAAATTTAAAATTATAGAATTCTATGGCTAAGTGAGAGTGTTCAAGCATTATAGTCTGGTTGCCTTGTTACGTTGCGTGAGCGCCTCCTCGAAGGACCCAAGAATGGGAACAAGAGCGCAAGTTTATCCCAACACCCCAAAGACTGTGGCATGGGGGCTGAAGCCGACGAATCGCCATCTCTCAAATTTAATACACGGCCGCACAGAAGGTAATATTTTAAATTCAAAAGTGTTACTTAGCGCATATGAACAAGTTTTCAGCGTACAGGATAACACATGCGAGTCTACTCAAATATTACATCTTTGGAACATTCATCCGCTATAAGGCGGGCACCCTTCAGGACGCCCTCATAATACATTTCAGGCTTGCGATGCTCCTTGCGTGGTGGTGGTCCGTCTGTCACAAGCTTCTCAGCGTCCATCTTGCCCCAGTGCACCTTAGCAAGGGCAAGGGCCCTACGGGCACCTTCGATGCAGACGGAGCGCTTGACGACGTCAACCCATGGATAGGCATCCACCAGCCACCTCACCAGCCCGAAGTAGCTCCCAGGCATGGCTTCCTTAGGCCACAGCCGAACTATGAGGCCCTTCATGGCCTGTTCGGCCACCTTATGGAGCTCGACCAGCTGCTTCAACTGGTCGCTTAAGGGCACCGGGTGTCCGGCCTCGGCATACTGAGACCAGAACACCTTCTCCATCGAGCTTCCCTCCTCGGCTCGGTAGAATGCGGCAGCATCGGACACACTGTGGGGCAGATCTGCGAATGCTCCTGGAGAGCTCCGGATTCGGGTAAGTAACAGATAATTCACTTTCACATGCTTGCTTTGCATATAGAATGCCTTATCCGCCGCTATCTTCTTCATCGCCTCAATTTCCTAGAGGGCTTTTTGGGCTTCGGCCTTAGCGGCTTTGGCGCTCTCAAGGGCCGAGGCGAGCTCGGACTCTCGAGTCTTTGAGTCACGCTCCAAGCTCTCGTGTTTTTCCACGAGAGCCTGGAGCTCTTGCCGCACCTCCGCCACCCGCGCCTCCGCCACCCGCGCCTCCTGTTTCTCTCGCTCGGTGTGCTCCGCGGCCGCATTGCTTTCGGCCTTGGACACCCTTCCTTCAGGGTCGCCACCTTGTTCGTGGCCCCTGCAGTATTCACGTTATTCCTATCATCTTTTGCAACCACATCTTTTAAATACTCCCATAAGGTATTACTTACCTTCCTTGTCCTCGAGCTGCTTCTTGGCAAGTCCGAGCTTGTTCTCGACCGCCGAGGCTCGCTGCTAATGCATCAACCTCCATGAGTCGGTCGGCAGAGGTCAGCAGTGCAGCCGCATTCCCATATTGACATACTTATGTTAGACTCCTGCGTATATCTTTTTAGATCCTCAGTTCGGCTATTTCTTTCCGAACACCAAACTGAGCATCAGGGGCTACTGTCTATGCGGTAATAGTTTTACATATCTTAAATACATACCTCAAAGCCTGTTAGAAGGCTGGCACAGGCTTCAGTCAGCCCGCTCTTGGCGGACTAAAATTTCTGGATCACCACACTCATAACAGTGCGGTGCTCCTCGTTGATGGAAGCGCTGTTAAACGCCTCCATCAAATCGCCCGGTGCCTCCGGTTGGCCGGAGGTCACCGGTGTCGCAGTCTTGCCCTTCTTATGAAGGGGTCGCCTGTCGGACTCCGGAACCACTGAAGGTTCTGGTATGGAGTCCGGCACAGAGCCGGACTTAAAGCCCTTTGGGGTTTTATCCCCTTTGCGCCCGGAGTCCGGGAGGTCGCCTTGAGGCGCCTCCAGGGCCACCTCCTCCTGGCTGGGCCCCTTTTGGGACTCCACCCCGGCGTCATCCGAGGCGGGAGGAGACGAGGCGGTCGGGAGTGAGGTGCTATTCACATCCGACGAATTCAGGGAGCCGCTCGATGAAGCGTCGAGCCTGTCCTTGGGCGGACTGCATGGTTATATTCGGCGTTAGAAGATGTTGTGCAACAAATGGAACGCCATGAGTTATTCTGGTATCCGGACACTTACGATTTCGCCAGGGGCTTGGTCCTTGGTGGCCACTCCTCTCCGCCGTCGTCGGCGTTGGTGGTGTAGTCCGGAGGAGGGTCCTTCCTTCTTGACCCTCCGGCCTCCCGCTTAGGCGGCCTTCCTTTTCTTCTCTCTCCGGCTGGGAGAGGCCTCTTTTCCTCCTCCTCGCCTTCGGCGGAGTCCGCCTCGAGTCATCGGACGATGAATCCGACAACACTGGCGCCGAGAACTCCTCGAGTTCTCGTGGCCTTCTTCTTGATTTCTTCTCCGCACCACGTAGGTGCCGGAACCAGCAGCCCGTCAAGCGGGCGTCCGCTGGAGTCTTCGGCAAGGGAGCGGACAGTTAACTTTGTTCGGGCGTCTTCTGCCAGTCCCGTCAAAGGTGAGGGAGTTTTAGATCCGATAGAGTCAAACTATGAAAAAGAGTCCCGTAAAGGGTAAAATAGCTTACCTCGCTGGATTAATGCTGCGAGCTGAATCCGCGATCTTGATGGCGGATGCGGAGCCTTGGCGCCTTGAACAAAGACCTTCCGGGCATCTTCGTGCGTAGTGTCAAGAGCTGGTTCAAGGTTTGGTGTTGTGCGGATCAAACTCCCACAAGTTGAAGGCCCGTTCTTTGGCATGGGAGGATCCGGCGGATGAGCATAACCTGACTACGCTGACAAGCTTGAGTTTCTTGTCCACTGTGTTTGGACGCAGTTTGGAGTCCGTCAGCCCTTCCAAATTACCCCACGTCAGCCCGTATCTTTCCATGAGGTGAGCCGTGTAGGAAGCTAGATCAGAATTGGGGCCGCTGCCCATTTAAGTCGTCGTATGCTCGGTGATGTAGAACCACCCGATTGCCACCCCTTTATGGTCTCCACGAAGGAGCCCTCGAGCCATAGGACGTTGGCCATCTTGCCCACCATGGCACCTCTGCACTCCGCTTGGCGGCCGCCCACTACCTTCGGCTTGACATTGAAGGTCTTCAGCCACAAGCCGAAGTGGGGCTGGATGCAGGGGAAGGCCTCGCACACGATGATGAACGCCGAGATGTTGAGGATGAAATTCAGGGCCAAATCATGGAAATCTAGTCCGTAGTAGAACATGAGCCCCCGGACAAATGGGTGAAGTGGAAACCCTAGTCCGCGGAGGAAGTGGGGGAGGAACACCACCCTCTCGTGGGGCCTGGGGGTGGGGATGAGCTGCCCCATGTCGGGGAGCCGATGCGCGATGTCGTCGGACAAGTATCCGGCCTTCCGCAGCTTTTTGATGTGCCCCTCCGTGATGGAGGAGGCCATCCACTTGCCTCCCGCTCCGGACATAGTTGGAGAAGGTTGAGGTGGGATGTGCGGACTTGGGCGCTGGAGCTCGAGTGCGCAGAAGTGGATAAGCAAAGGAGGAAGAAGGCGTGTGTGAAAAAGTGGATCCTTATCCCCTTATATGGACGGACAAAGCTATGCGTCCCCATCGGCCTGATAAAACTCGCTTATCTCCCAAGCGCCGTAATCAATGGCGCGGTTGGGTTACCCACGCCCGTATTGATGAGAATCCCGGAATAAGGGGACACGATCTCTGCTTTGACAGGACGTGCCAAGGAAACCGCCTCGCTAAACACGCTGAGGTGGGACAGTAAAAACGATTCGAATAAAGGCTTGGCCATCGTGTGATGACACGCTGCGGAATACGTCAACAGATTGAACTTGTGTAAATATTATTCTCTCTATGGTGGTATGTGGAACTTATTTTTCAAAGCCGGACACTATCCTTGTGTTCAAAATCTTCTATTAAGTATTCGGAGGAGGAACCCGCCTTGCAATGCCGAAGACAATATGCGCGCCGGACTCGTCGTCATCGAAGCCTGGTTCGGGGGCTACCGAGGGAGTCCTGGATTAGGGGGTGTCTGGATAGCCAGACTATAGGCTTTGGCCGGACTCCTGGACTATGAAGATACAAGATTGAAGACTTCGTCCCGTGTCCGGATGGGACTTTCCTTGGCGTGGAAGGCAAGCTTGGCGATACGGATATGTAGATCTCCTACCATTATGGCGACTCGTGTAACCCTAACCCTCTTGGTGCCTATATAAACCGGAGGGTTTAGTCCGTGGGGCGAACAATAATCATACCATAGGCTAGCTTCTAAGGGTTTAGCCTCTCTGATCTCGTGGTAGATCTACTCTTGTACTACCCATATCATCAATATTAATCAAGTAGGAGTAGGGTTTTACCTCCGTCGAGAGGGCCCGAACCTGGGTAAAAACATCGTGTCCCTTGTCTCCTGTTACCATCCGCCTAGACGCACAGTTCAGGACCCCCTACCCAAGATCCACCGGTTTTGACACCGACAGGCGCCCAATCGGATTCGGTTGGCGGGGGCGCAGAAGGCTCGGAGTCCGGAGAGGAGTCCGGCGCCTTGGAGCTACGAGCTTCGCAAAGGACGGGGTAGGTGTACGGCTCAACCGCCATAGAGATCACAGCCCCCGAGGCGGTGTCCAGCCACCCGTCCTCGATCGGCGCAGTCGGCTCCGAGCTAAAGGTCGGAGCGGACACTGGTGCGGCCTCCGGGACACTGTTCGGCGGCAGAGCTAGATCATGCCCCTCGTGATGGTCTGGCGCGCTGGCTATGGCTCGAACCGTCGAAGATCAAGTCTCCGCGACGCCGGCCGTAGTTCAAACTTCCAAATCTGACCTGGTGGCCAGGGGCGTAGCTTTCAATCTGCTCCAAATGGCCAAGCGAATTGGCCCGCAGTGCAAATCCGCCGAATACGAAGATCTGTCCGGGGAGAAAAGTCTCACCCTGGAGCGCATCGTTGTTGATGATCGGAGGAGCCATCGGGCCTAAAGATGATGACACAGAGGAACTCTCAATGAAAGAACCAATGTCGGTGTCAAAACCGGCGGATCTCGGTTAGGGGGTCCCGAACTGTGCGTCTAGGTGGATGGTAACAGGAGACAAGGGACACGATGTTTTTACCCAGGTCCGGGCCCTCTCGACGGAGGTAAAACCCTACTCCTGCTTGATTAATAGTGATGATATGGGTAGTACAAGAGTAGATCTACCACGAGATCAGAGAGGCTAAACCCTAGAAGCTAGCCTATGGTATGATTGTTGTTCGTCCTATGGACTAAAACCCTCCGGTTTATATAGGCACCGAAGAGGGTTAGGGTTACACAGAGTCGGTTACAATAATAGGAAATCTACATATCCGTATCGCCAAGCTTGCCTTCCACGCCAAGGAAAGTCCCATCCGGACACGGGACGAAGTCTTCAATCTTGTATCTTCAAAGTCCAAGAGTCCGGCCAAAGGCTATAGTCCGGCTATCCGGACACCCCCTAATCCAGGACTCCCTCACCTACCATTATACCTTATTCCACCATAGTGCTATATCCATGGCTTTCGCTCATGTATTGCGTAAGAGTTGAAAAGGCTGAAGCACATTAAAAGTATGAACCAATTGCTTGGCCAAAACCGGGGTCGTACATGATATGAATATTTTGTGTGGGGTAGATGGAGCATAGCCAGACTATATGATTTTGTAGGGATAACTTGCTTTGGCTATGTTATTTTGATAAGACATAATTGCTTAGTTAGTTTGCTTGAAGTATTATTGTTTTTATATCAACATTAAACTTTTATCTTGAATTATATCAAATCTGAACATTCATGCCACAATAAGAAAGATTATGTTGAAATTATGCCAAGTAGCATTCCACATCAAAAATTCTGTTTTTATCATTTACCTACTCGAGGACGAGCAGGAATTAAGCTTGGGGATGCTTGATACGTCTCCAACGTATCTATAATTTTTTATTGTTCCATGCTATATTATATTCTGTTTTGGACATTATTGGGCTTTATTATACACTTTTATATTATTTTTGGGACTAACCTATTAACCGGAGGCCCAGCCCAGAATTGCTGTTTTTTGCCTATTTCAGAGTTTCGCAGAAAAAGAATATCAAACGGAGTCCAAACGGAATGAAACCTTCGGAAACGTGATTTTTGGAACGAACGTGATCCAGGGGACTTGGACCCTACATCAAGAAATCAACTAGGAAGGCACGAGGTAGGGGGCGCGCCTACCCCCCAGGTGCGCCCTCCACCCTTGTGGGACCCCTGTTGCTCCACCGACGTACTCCTTCCTCCTATATATACCTATGTACCCCCAAACTATCAGATATGGAGCCAAAAACCTAATTCCACCGCCGCAACTTTCTGTACCTGTGAGATGCCATCTTGGGGCCTGTTCCGGAGCTCCGCCGGAGGGGGCATCGATCATGGACTGCTTCTACATCAACACCATAGCCTCTCCGATGATGTGTGAGTAGTTTACCTCAGACCTTCGGGTCCATAGTTATTAGCTAGATGGCTTCTTCTCTCTTTTTGGATCTCAATACAATGTTCTCCCCCTCTCTCGTGGAGATCTATTTGATGTAATCTTCTTTTGCGGTGTGTTTGTTGAGACCGATGAATTGTGGGTTTATGATCAAGTTTATCTATGAACAATATTTGAATCTTCTCTGAATTCTTTTATGTATGATTAGTTATCTTTGCAAGACTCTTCGAATTATCAGTTTGGTTTGGCCTACTAGATTGATCTTTCTTGCAATGGGAGAAGTGCTTAGCTTTGGGTTCAATCTTGCGGTGTCCTTTCCCAGTGACGGTAGGGGCATCAAGGCACGTATTGTATTGTTGACATCGAGGATAACAATATGGGGTTTATATAATATTGCATGAGTTTATTCCTCTACATCATGTCATCTTGCTTAAGGCGTTACTCTATTCTTATGAACTTAATACTCTAGATGCATGCTGGATAGCGGTCGATGTGTGGAGTAATAGTAGTAGATGCAGGCAGGAGTCGGTCTACTTGTCTCAGACGTGATGCCTATATACATGATCATACCTAGATATTCTCATAACTATGCTCAATTCTGTCAATTGCTCAACAATAATTTGTTCACCCACCGTAAATACTTATGTTCTCGAGAGAAGCCACTAGTGAAACCTATGGCCCCCGGGTCTATATTCCATCATATTAATCTTCCAACACTTAGCTATTTCCGGTGCCTTTTATTTTGCTTTTATTTTACTTTGCATCTTTATCATAAAACTACCAAAAATATTATCCTATCATATCTATCAGATCTCACTCTCGTAAGTGACCGTGTAGGGATTGACAACCCCTTATCGCGTTGGTTGCGAGGATTTATTTGTTTGTGTAGGTGTGAGGGACTCGTGTGTAGCCTCCTACTGGATTGATACCTTGGTTCTCAAAAACTGAGGGAAATACTTACGCTACTTTGCTGCATCACCCTTTCCTCTCCAAGGGAAAACCAACGCAGTGCTCAAGAGGTAGCACATCTCATTCCCCTTCTTGGTATCCAGGCCCTTCCTTGGCGGACCGAGAGGGTATCGACACCGTCATCGAGGAGGTCACCAGGGACGCCGAGGCCGAGGCCGAGGACACCGCCAAGGGGCCTGCCGGGGAGGCCGGCAAGCACACTGCCAAGGAGGGGGCGGTCAACGACCAACCTTCCTCCTCTGCTGCCTCCGGCTCAGGCAAATACCTGAAGGTGAGCGATGACCTGTTTGTCCACCTCCCAGGGACGGCGAGCACCAGGGTGCCCACCGAGGGGGAGGTGTTCGATGACGAGGTGCTCGCCGCCGCCGGGCTTGATGTTGTTGACAAACCGAGCACCGGTGGCGGCAGTTCCCGGGAGGAGCAGCTCCTTCGGGGCATGAGCGCCAACTTCCAGAAGCTCCAGGCGCTCCACCGTGCCCGCATGGACAAGGAAAAGTCCAGGATGGCGGCGGTGGACAAGGCGGAGGCGGATCTCGTGGGGCGCGTTGCCGAGACACAGGCCTGGTTCCGCCAGGCCCACGTGGAACTGAAGGTTGCCCAGGATCTGCTGGCTGAGCACAAACAGGAGCTTATCCTACTGAAGGACGATGTCGAGAAAGCCCAGGAGGCAGCGAAGGATCAGCCGCCAAGGACGAGGCCGCTCGGCACCAGCACTAGGCCGAGCTGAACTCCCAGGAGGAGGACCTTGCCGCTCGTGAGGAGGCACTTGCCGCCACCCTCCGCGGCAAGGATGAGGAGGTTAAGAAGCTTGCCGCGCAGCGGACCCAGGAGCTAGAGCAGAGGCACAAGGAGGCACTCAATGCTCAGGCCCAGGTCCATGCCGGCAAGGTGAAGGAGCTGGAGGTGGAGTGGGATGGGCTGAAGGAATAGGTCCTGGGGCTGGTGAAGGAGAAAGACACGCTCAACGGCGCTTTGGCGGAGGCGTAGGCCGTAGTCCTCGGCAAGGCCGAGATGCTCTCCAAGGCCAACGACTCCATCAAAGACCTGAAACTAAAGCTGGAGGGTCTTCAGGGGACGCTTTCGGAGGTCAGTGATACGTCTCCAATGTATCTCTAATTTATGGAGTATTCATGCTATTATATTATCCATCTTGGATGTTTAATGGGCTTTACTGCACTTTTATATTATTTTTGGGACTAACCTATTAACCCAGAGCCCAGTGCCAGTTTCTGTTTTTCTCCTTGTTTCAGTGTTTCGCATAAGGAATATCAAATGGAGTCCAAACGGAATGAAACCTTCGGGAGAGTTAATTTTGGAACGGAAGCAATCCAGACGACTTGGAGTGTACGTAAGGGAAGCAACGAGGAAGGCACGAGGTAGGGGGTGCGCCCACCCCCTTGGGCGCTCCCTCCACCCTCGTGGGCCCCTCGTGGCTCCCCTGACCGACTTCTTTCGCCTATATATATCCATATACCCTAAAACCATCGGGGAACAGAATAGATCAGGAGTTCCGCCGCCGCAAGCCTCTGTATCCACAAAAAACCAATCGGGACCCTGTTCCAGCACCCTGTCGGAGGGGGAACCCTCACTGGTGGCCATCTTCATCATCTCGGTGCTCTCCATGACGAGGAGGAAGTAGTTCACCCTCGGGGCTGAGGGTATGTACCAGTAGCTATGTGTTTGATCTCTCTCTCTCTCTCTCTCTCTCTCTCTCTCGTGTTCTTGAGGTGATACAATCTTGATGTATCGCGAGCTTTGCTATTATAGTTGGATCTTATGATGTTTCTCCCACTCTACTCTCTTGTAATTGATTGAGTTTTTCCTTTGAAGTTATCTTATCGGATTGAGTCTTTAAGGATTTGAGAACACTTGATGTATGTCTTGCCGTGCTTATCTGTGGTGACAATGGGGTATCACGTGATTCACTTGATGTATGTTTTGGTGATCAACTTGCGGGTTCCGCCCATGAACCTATGCATAGGGGTTGGCACACTTTTTCGTCTTGACTCTCCAGTAGAAACTTTGGGGCACTCTTTGAAGTGCTTTGTGTTGGTTGAATAGATGAATCTGAGATTGTGTGATGCATATCGTATAATCATACCCACGGATACTTGAGGTGACATTGGAGTATCTAGGTGACATTAGGGTTTTGGTTGATTTGTGTCTTAAGGTGTTATTCTAGTACGAACTTTATGATAGATTGAACGGAAAGAATAGCTTCGTGTTATTTTACTACGGACTCTTGAATAGATCGATCAGAAAGGATAACTTTGAGGTGGTTTCGTACCCTACCATAATCTCTTCGTTTGTTCTCCGCTATTAGTGGCTTTGGAGTGACTCTTTGTTGCATGTTGAGGGATAGTTATGTGATCCAATTATGTTATTATTGTTGAGAGAACTTGCACTAGTGAAAGTATGAACCCTAGGCCTTGTTTCCTAGCATTGCAATACCTTTTGTGCTCACTTTTATCATTAGTTACCTTGCTGTTTTTATATTTTCAGATTACAAAAACCTATATCTACCATCCATATTGCACTTTTATCACCATCTCTTCGCCGAACTAGTGCACCTATACAATTTACCATTGTATTGGGTGTGTTGGGGACACAAGAGACTCTTTGTTATTTGGTTGCAGGGTTGTTTGAGAGAGACCATCTTCAACCTACGCCTCCCATGGATTGATAAACCTTAGGCCATCCACTTGAGGGAAATTTGCTACTGTCCTACAAACCTCTGCACTTGGAGTCCCAGCAACGTCTACAAGTAGAAGGTTGTGTAGTTGACATCAAGCTCTTTTCTGGCGCCGTTGCCGGGGAGGTGTGTGCTTGAAGGTATATCTTTAGATCTTGCAATCGAATCTTTTAGTTTCTTGTTTTATCACTAGTTTAGTTTATAAAACAAAACTACAAAAAATGGAATTAAGGGTGCCTCATACGCTTCATCTTTTTAATATCTTTCGTAAGTATGATGAAAAGGAAAATTGTGCTCAAGTGCTAGAAGAAGAAGTCTATAAAATGTTTGGCACTAAATCTTTGAATGATGAGCATGATTGCAATGTTATTAGTATGAACTCTTTGAATATCCATAGTACTAATGATGATTGCACTAGTTATGATGAAAATGTCTCCTATAAACATGTCAATTTTTGTGGAGTGCATTGGGTTTGCAAGTACACACCAAATAGGGAAGATAGATATTGCAAGAGGCATAAGCATTTAGAAACTAAATTGTTGCAAGAAAGGCTAGATGTTTGTGCTGAAAATTTAAATTTTCTTAGCCGTACTTGTGAACTTTGCAATGAACGGGATCATTTAACTATTCGATGCAAATTGTTTCATGATCTAATCGTGTCCAAAAATTGTGATGACTTGATTTCCCTTGTACATTATAATGAACTTAGTTTTCTTATGGGTTACGAAGAAATGAAACGTATAACTAAGCATCTTCCAGAATTTTCCCGTTATAAACTTCTTGATTTTGATCTAGAGAAAATGTATATGTATTGTGTGGTGAATTGCATTGAAAATCCTTATATTGCCAATTACATAAAGACAAGAAAACAAATAGAAGATGAAGAGAATACTAATGAAAGGGAAGAGACTTCCCAATATCCTCCTATTATTTCTTATGATGAATCAGGTAACGAGGAGGAGCCTTCTATTCAACCAATCCCATTAATAAGGAGCTCCAAAAAGAGGATTGAACCCACACATGATGTGGTGAAGAATAAGAAAATAAAAAGGAAGAGAGGTAAAAAGATATCTCTCCCAAATAATGTTGCTCCTATTATTGTTGTGCCTCATGAAAATGAATTAAAAATAATTGTGGAAGATGATGCACTTGATGATGATCTCGTTATGCCTATTGCTTGTTGTGATCATTATGATTGGGAAGATAATGATACTTCTTATGATCTTGAAAATCTTTTTGGCACTTGCTTGGAAGAATATGACAATTGCTATACTATTGGTGCTATCCATACTATTAATGATGAGAGTGATTATGCTTATGATATGAAAAGGCCCAAGCTTGGGGATGCTATGTTTGAAGAAGATGATGTTTTGAGAATATAATTGCTGCAATTAATGTTTGTCCCAAGCTTGGGGATGCTACGTTTAATGAAGATGATATTTTTAGCCTCCAAAGTTTTGATATGCAAATTTGTTATGATGATAGCATGCCTCCTATTTATGATGATTATATTGATGAAAGTGGGTTTGGAAGAGTGTCAACTTTAGGAAGTAATGATCCCACTATTTTGGAGGATGTTGAATCATATTATGATAATTATGAAAGTGGATTTGTAGAGGTCATGACTTTATTTAGTAATGATTCCACTATCTTGGAAGAGGTTTCAATTGATTATGATGAGAACAAAGTTGCTACTTTTGATGATTATTGTGATGAAACTTATGCTATAAAAAGTAGTGATGATTATATTTACAAAACTTGTCATGATTATGATTACCCTTTTTCTGAACATTACTCTTTTAATGTGGAAACAATTTATAGTATTCGAGTCTCTTATGATACCCCCACTATTCCGAATGAGAAGAATTTTGCTTATGTGGAGAGTAGTAAAATTTCTGTGCAAGTAGATCATGAAAAGAATGCTTTAGGTGTTGGTTATATTTTTCAATTCATTCATGATGCTACTTAAAATTGTTATGAGGGAGGAATATATGCGTGTAGGAATTGCAATAATATCGAGTTTCCTCTCTATGTGCTTAAAATCTTGAAGTTATGCTTGTTTTACCTTCCTATGCAAGTTGATTCTTGTTCCCATAAGTTGTTTGCTCACAAAATCCCTATGAATAGGTTAGACTTAAATGTTCTAGTCATATTCTTCATGATGCTCTCTTTATGTTTTAATTCTTATCTTTTATGTGAGCATCATTGAAATCATCATGCCTAGCTGGGGGCGTTAAACGTTGGCGCTTGTTGGGAGGCAACCCAACTTTATTTTAGTTTCTTGCTTTTTGGTTCTGTTTAGGAATAAATAATATATCTAGCCTCTGGTTAGATGTGGTTTTATGTTTTAATTAGTGTTTGTGCCAACTAGAAGCTTTGGGAAGACTTGGGTGAAGTCTTTACGATCATGCTGTAAAAAAACAGAAACTTTAGCGCTCACGAGATTAGCTAAAACTTTTTACTGGAGAGTGATATTTAGTTGATTCTTCTTTAATATGATTACTAGACAAATTCCTCAGGTCCGCAAATTTATTTTAGAATTTTTGGAGTTCCAGAAGTATACGTTTATACATATTACTACAGACTGTTCTGTTTTTGACAGATTCTGTTTTCTATGTGTTGTTTGCTTATTTTGATGAATCTATGAGTAGTATCGGAGGGTATGAACCATAATGAAGTTGGAATAAAGTATATATTACACCAACATGAATTTAGAATGAGTTAACAACAGTACCTAAGTGGTGGTTTTATTTTCTTATACTAACGGAGCTTACGAGTTTTCTGTTGAGTTTTGTGTTGTGAAGTTTTCAAGTTTTGGGTAAAGATTCGATGGAATATGGAATAAGGAGTGGCAAGAGCCTAAGCTTGGGGATGCCCAAGGCACCCCAAGGTAATATTCAAGGACAACCAATAGCCTAAGCTTGGGGATGCCCCGGATGGCATCCCCTCTTTCGTCTTCATTCATCGGTAACTTTACTTGAGGCTATATTTTTATTCACCACATGATATGTGTTTTGCTTGGAGCGTCATTTTATTTTCTTTAGCTTTTCTTGATGTTTGAATAAAATCCCAAGATCTGAAATTCTTAAATGAGAGAGAGTCTTCACATAGCTAAATAATTATTTAACTACTCATTGATCTTCACTTATATCTTTTTGGAGTAGTTTGTCATTTACTCGTGTGCTTCACTTATATCCTATGAGTAAATGGTTGAATGATTTGAATGTCATAAATTTGAAATTATATAAGTTTCATATGATTATCCCGTGGGGAGTAATGACTTCACATATAAGAAGTAGAGGTGGTAAATTTATTGAAGGTTAGCAAACATTGTATTGGTCACTTGAACAATTCATGAAAGAATATTGAAGAGAGATTTCACATATAAATATACTATCTTGGACATCTTCTATGATTGTGAGCCCCATTAATTATTTTCAAACCTGAGCAAATTAGTTGAAGTTGGACAAGGAAGACAACATAATGAGTTATGCTTGGGTATATTTGTATAGAAGTTATATTGTTATGGATCCTCTAACATGTGGTGCTTGCTATTTAGAATCTTTTGCTAGCCAAAATATCTGTACTAAGCGGGAATACTACTTGTGCATCCAAATTCCTTGAACCAAGTTTCTTCCATGAGTGTCCACCATATCTACCTATATGCAGTATTTACCTGCCGTTCCAAGTAAATTTGCATGTGCCAAACTCTAAACCTTCAAATAGTAATCTGTTTTGTATGCCCGAATCGCTCATGTGGCGACTAGGGGCTAGCAGTATCTTCCATGCTAGGTGGGTTATTCTCACGATGAGTGAACTCCGCTCATCATTCACGAGAAAATGGCTGGTAACTGGGATGCCCAGTTCTATGATCAAAAGATCAAAAACAAAATCACAAATAATTTAAACCAAACTCCCCCAGGATTGTTGGAAGTTGGACGGCACCCTTTGTTTCGGATAAGCCGTGGAGTGTGAATGTTGGTGGAGGGGGAGTAAAAACTTTACCTTTTTGCGTGGGAACCGCCTATAATGTATCTAGTATGGAAGATATTGGAAACTCTTGGTCGTTATGTTGACAATGAAATCATACCTCTCAAAATTATTTTCATCTCTGTTTTTGCTTTGAGCTCTGGCACCTCTGCAAATCCCTGCTTCCCTCTGCGAAGGGCCTATCTTTTACTTTTATGCAAGAGTCAGTAGTATTCCTTCTCATTCCAACCCACTCTTTAGTTGGAAAGCATCATGTGATGGAAAGATCTAAGCATATATGGCCATTCAAATATATTTGAGCATGAATTATTATTGTTGACATTACCCTTGAGGTAAAAGGTTGGGAGGCAAAACATTAAGCCCCTATCTTTCTCTGTGTTCGATGAATACTATTTGTTCTAAAAATATGCTTTGAGTGGTAGCAATCATGGAAGACTATATGATAGTTGAGTATGTGGGATTTGCGGAATCAAATCTATGACATAGACTCTTCCTAAAAATAAGATGAACTGTAATTGTTTGATGACTAATAACACGGTTTGTTAGTTTTCAAGAAAGTTTATGATCTATACTTTAACATGTGAATAGTTTGTTACTTGATCATGAAAAGTTCTATGAGTTGAGCTACTGTTATGACATATGATGATGCTAGAAAAGTTGATTGAAATTATCATTGATCAAACTTGTGCACCTGCTAGAATTCACACTTCATAAATTATTTATTTTATCATTTACCTACTCGAGGACGAGCATGAATTAAGCTTGGGGATGATGATACGTCTCCAACGTATTTATAATTTATGAAGCATTCATGCTATTATATTATCCATCTTGGATGTTGAATGGGCTTTACTATGCACTTTTATATTATTTTTGGGACTAACCTATTAACCCAGAGCCCAGTGCCAGTTTCTGTTTTTCTCCTTGTTTCAGTGTTTTGCAGAAAAGGAATATCAAATGGAGTCCAAACGGAATAAAACCTTCGCGAGAGTTATTTTTGGAACAGAAGCAATCTAGAAGACTTGGAGTGTATGTAAGGGAAGCAACGAGGAAGGCACGAGGTAGGGGGGTGTCGGTGTCAAAATCGGCGGATCTCGGGTAGGGGGTCCCGATCTATGCGTCAAGGCTGATGGTAACAGGAAGCAAGGGACACAGATGTTTACCCAGGTTCGGGCCCTCTCGATGGAGGTAAAACCCTACTTCCTGCTTGATTAATATTGATCATATGGGTAGTACAAGAGTAGATCTACCACGAGATCGTAGAGGTTAAACCCTAAGAGCTAGCCTATGATGGTATGATTGTAATTGTGATCGGCCTTCTAGGACCAACCTCTCCAGGTTTATATAGGCACCGGAGAGGGCTAGGGTTTACATGGAGTCGGTTACAAGGAAGGAAATATAATATCCGGATCGCCAAGCTTGCCTTCCACGCCAAGGAAAGTCCCATCCGGACACGGGACAAAGTCTTGAGTCTTGTACCTTCACGCTTCAATAGTCCGGACGTTGTATACAGTCCGGCTGTCCGGATACCCCCTAATCCAGGACTCCCTCAGTAGCCCCTGAACCAGGCTTCAATGACGATGAGTCCGGCGCGCAGTATTGTCTTCGGCATTGCAAGGCGGGTTCCTTCTTCGAATACTCCAAAGTATCGGTTACGACGAATAGTGTCCGGCCTCCAATCAATGTTGTGCTCTTCGGCTTCGGTGCCTCAGTAATGACCATCTCCACGTGTCGAGTGAATGCGAGGAATCGAGGCATTTTTGCATTTGTCACCCTTGATCCTCCGGGCTAACCGTCTATTTGAAGGGACGGGGATTCTCAGATCCAAACCTCACTCTTCCTCCCAGAGCCAGCATCCAACAGAGCGCTCTGCGAAAAGCCATTCCAACATGGCCGGCCGTCGTAGCTCTTCTGCTTGCCCTTCTCGTTCCAAGTCGGGGAATTGGGGAGAGTGTTCAGTTCCTCATAGCCGTTTGATAGAGTTACAAACCCAAGGGCTTCTCCCACCGGCGTTCATGGTCCCCGTCTGAGCTGGAATAGCCACTTATGACGGAGGAGAACAAGCTGAGGGATCTCCTAACCCATCTCCGGAGGAGCGTATATGCCTCATCCCACATCTGCTGAGGGGCGTCGGATTCCCTATCCATCCATTTCTTCGCGGGCTCCTAGAGTTCTACGGCTTCCAGTTGCACAATCTTACCCCTGCCTCCATTCTGCACATAGCAGGGTATGTTGCCCTTTGCGAGTTTTTTAGGCTGTGAACCACACTTCGTATTATGGAGGAAGCTGTTCTGCCTCGTCCCCCGCACCCAGGGGGAGTCCCTATGTCAAGTGGGCGGGGCTGAAGTATGGCGCATTGCCGAGACCGGATACTTGTCCGGCACTCCTGAGAAGGCACCAGAAAACTGGCCTTCGGAGTGGTTCTATATAAACGACGTCCCCCTTCCAGATCCAGTCCGGACAGGTCTCCCCCAGTTCAGCAACGCCCTGCCGAGGGCACGCCTAAGCTGGCGCCCCCGGGGCCCTCAAGAAGAGGACACAAGGGAAATATTCCTCCTGATGAACAGGATAAAGTTATTGGCCAAATCCGGACTAACGATAGTTGAGGTTATGGCGATATGCATAAGACGGGGAGTGCAGCCGCTCCAATATCGGGGGAAGCCCATGTGGCATTTCAACGGGGAAGATGACGCCTCCCGCTGCAGCCGTAAGGGTCCAGACTCCGCTGCCTCTTTGGCAAGGATATTGTCTGATTTGTACAAAGGGGAAGAGGAGGAATTCCTTCGCATAAAAACGCGGGACGGATTCTCCATGTACAACCCCCCCCCCCCCCCAGCGTGGGTAAGTTGCCATTCTTTTTCCCTGATTTACTTACTCTAGCGTTCTTCTGCTAAGATTACTTGCATCAATGCTTCTGAGCAGGAACTAAGGAGGGTCGTAGAAGGAATCTTCAGCCCCTCCCCGCAACCAGAGGACCCTGGAAGGGCCCTAGATCCGGGACTTATAGTGGATCCGGATATCACTGTGGAGCTTGTCAACGGGGTATTCTATCAAGCGAGCTGGGATGGCGCCCTAGTGGCCATTACGGCCGACTATCCTAGACTGCTCCCCGCGTCGCGTGTAAGCCGAACTAAAAAACCCTATACTTCGAAGAGGACCCCCCCCCCCTAGGTATTATGATTTACCCTTGAGGCGTCATTCTATTTGCAGAAACAACGGCCGGAGCGAGGGGCCGAGCCCCTAGGGACTCGTCAACCACGGGCGTCCAGATCGGGCAGGCTCAAGAGGAAGGCGGTGAGGGTTGACACACCGCTACAGAGGTAAAGCAATAACTTGTCCTGTAATTACAGAATTTAAAATATGACAGCGCCCTTTGTGTCTGGCAGGAAGAGGAATAACCGACTATATCCGGAGACCCTACCAATCCGGGTTCCAGAACCAGCTTCGGGGGCAGAGGCGGACACGGGGCCAGCACCGCATAGTTCCCCGACGGAGGATGCGGATAGGCGTTCGGCCACGAACTCCGAAGTGGAGAGCGCCATGAATCACCGGAGCCGGAGGGCCGTGCTCCGGAACAACATCTTTTCCGAAGAGGCTTTTAATGCCTTCAATTCGGCGGACGCATACGTCCGAGCTGCTCGGGGCGGGCTTGCCCAAGCGACAAACCTATATACCAAAGACATACGGGTAAGAAATTTTGATAAGTATGTATAGCAGTAGCCCGAGGCTGGCAAGCGCATTCTTACGCGAGTTAGGCAGGAGAAGAACGATCTTAAAGATGCCAAAGTCCAGCTGGACGTCGAGTTAAAAGATCTCCGCGCTCAGCTGGCGGACCCCGTGAAGGAGAACAAGAGGCTTCGATGCGGCATTTACTATAAGTGCCTAGACGAACTGTAGTATAGTTCGGCGAGGAAGTATATTGAAAGGATTTTGCTTGCAGGAATGTTAACGGGTCGCCCGAGGAGGAGATGCCTCATCTCGCAAGTGATTTATCGCAAGACCTTTCAGAATCGCACGAGCGAGCTCGGCAAGTGATGTAGGGTGTTGCTCAGGCTTTATGGCCATCAAGCTTGTTGCCGAATGGCATGGCGGAGCTTGTGAATATGCTTCAAGGAGCACGGCGGCGCTTCCGACTCTGGAAGGTGTCCGCTTGCTAGCAAGGCACAAGAGAAGCCTGGGCTATGGTGAAGACGCGCTACACCAAGCTGGACCCAAACCATATGGCCGAAGTAGGACCGGCGGGGCCCGATGGGCAAGAAATTCCTGTGAGTCTGGTGTATGACCAGGTAGCGTTAGCCGCTAAGTATTCTCAACAGGATTGTAAGCTAGATAACCTGTTGGACGGTATAGAGGAGCAATATAGTCAGTCCAAGTGACTGTGTAATTTAATGGGCATGATTAGCCCCTAGCTGGATTAAAATCATTTGTCATGGCGGACCTTTTCGCTTCAGCCCCCGGATCCTATAGTCCGGGGTGTGTCCGAATACCCGCTTAGTTATACAAAACCGGGGTATGCGTGGAAACAACGCGTAGGGGTCATAAGTGCTTGAACGGACAAGTACCCAACTAGTTATGTTATATTACATGGATAGTAAGAAACATCTTCCGAGAGAATAGTTCATTAGGGTTCCTTTCCGGTACGCTTATGACGATGCACATGTCCGCATCGAATGATGGCGCAGGTACAAGACTTCGGGATTTATGTTATAATAAACGAATACATCTTGTGTTCGCCGACCGAATATTCTCTTAAGGAAGCTAGCCTTCGCTTCACCCACCGAGGTACACATCCGGCTGAACCGGCAAGAATAATCGCAGAGGTGCTCCCTTATGCCCTAGCCAATTAATGAGAACGAGGGCATAAATACAAGAGCCAGGCAACCCAGCTTGGCAATATCTTAAGTCATATTGATGCATATAATCGTGAAGAAAAGGCACATATGGAAAAAGAATGCATATGTGATGGGCAGAAAGCCATGTGAGTAATTATTTTTAGCTTCTGTATAGGAAGCCCCCAGGTATTGCTTACACACTTAGTGCGGCCGGAGTGATCCGGAGATCCGCACTGTATTGAATACGTTGTGTGAAGAGAGAAAAAGGTCGAGAAAGGAAAAAAGGATGGAGCATAATTAAAAAGGAGGGGTTAGGAGACGAACACTGTGTTCGGCGCTAGGCGTAGAATCTCCGTAGTCTAGCCGCTTTCCATGGGTTCGGCTCGAGTCTGTTGTCGGATGCATTATGTAAGCGGTATGCTCCTCCGGTGAGAACTTTGTCAATGACGAAGGGACCCTACCACTTGGGTTTGAGTTTGTCCTTCTTCTTCTCCGGTAGGCGTAGAACGAGCTCGCCAATATTGTAAGTTTTGGCCCGCACTTCTCTGCTTCGATATCGTCGAGCCTGTTGCTGATAGAATGCGAAGCGGGCTTTTGCAACGTCACGCTCCTCCTCCAGGGCATCTAAGTTATCCTGCCGATCTAACTCAGCTTCCTTCTCTTCGTACATACGTACGCGTGGCGAATCATGTATTATGTCGCAAGGTAATACTGCTTCCACGCCGTACACCATGAAAAATGGTGTGTATCTGGTGCGACTTGGCGTGGTTCGTAGCCCCCAGAGTACGGAGTCGAGCTCCTCCACCCAGTGCGTATCCGACTCTGTCAAGGATCTCACTAGTCTGGGTTTGATGCCGCTCATGATGAGACCATTTGCCCGCTCTACCTAGCCGTTTGTTTGGGGATGGTAGACGGAAGCGTAATCGAGCTTAATGCCCATTTTTGCGCACCAAGTTTTCACTTCGTCGGCTGTGAAATTTGAGCCATTATCAGTGATGATGCTGTGGGGGACACCGTATCGGTGTACGACCCCAGATATGCAGTCTATTACTGGTCCGGATTCAGCCGTTTTGACTGGCTTCCCCCTTTAAGAGGTCCAACCATATCCAGCCCCCAGACCGCAAAGGGCCAAGTTATGGGGATTGTTTGGAGAGCGGTAGGGGCATATGACTCTGATTGGCAAAGAGCGGCAACCAACGCAATGTTGGACAAGGTCTGTCGTCGCTTTCGGGCGTCGACCAATAGAAGCCTCAGTCGGAAGGCTTTGCTGACTAGCGCCGAGCCAAGGCGTGGTGTCCGCCCATCCGGCATGGATTTCAGCCAAGAGTTGCCGCCTCTCCTCTTGAGATGCACCTTTGGAGCACTCGGTCAAGCTTTTCTTATAGAGTTCCCTTCGTGGACTTTGTAAGCTTTAGAATGCCGGACTATGCAGCGTGCTTCATTTTGGTCTTCGGGTAGCTCCTGCCTATTTAGGTAGGCCAAGAAAGGCTCGGTCCACGGGGCAATAACGGCCATGATTTCGTGGGCTGAGGATGTTATTTCGGTGGCAGAGCCTCCGATTGTGTCTGATGGTTCAATATCTGGGTGTGTATTCGGGTCTGAGCTGGTATTGTTGGACTCCCCTTCCCATATTACGGATGGCTTGAACAGCCTTTCCAGGAATATATTAGGTGGGACAGGGTCGCGTTTGGCGCCGATGCGGGCGAGGACGTCCGCCGCTTGATTGTTTTCTCGAGCCACATGGTGGAACTCGAGCCCTCAAATGCAATCGACATTTTAGGACGGTATTACGGTAGGCCGCCATTTTCGGATCCTTGGCATCAAGTCTCCGCTTATTTGTGAGATTGCGAGGTTCAATCCTCGCACTTCCGTGTTGGATGCCCATAGAGACGCCATCCAAGACCATGCAACAGAGCCTCGTATTCGCTGCATTGTTGGAGTCTATATATAATATCTGGAGGACGATTTGGACCGTGTCTCCGTGGGGATGTCAGACTACACTGCTCCCAATCCGCCAACATTTTAGAGCCGTCAAAGTGCATTATCCATTGGAATATGCGCCGTATTTTAGGGAGTTCGCTTCCATCCATTCGGCGACAAAGTCGGCCAGTACTTGCGACTTGATGGCCCGCCGTGGTTTGTACATTATGTCGAACGGAAGGAGCTCGATGGCCCATTTAGCAATTCGGCCCGTAGCGTCACGGTTGTTTATTATGTCATTGAGTGGTACTTCGGAGGCTACTGTGATTGAACACTCTTGAAAGTAGTGTCGCAGCTTCCGGGATGCCATGAAGACCGCGTATGCTATTTTTTTGATAGTGTGGGTATCGGGATTTGCATGGGGTGAGGACTGTGGATACGTAATAAACCGACTTTTGGAGCGGGAATTTGTATCCGTCAACCTCTCGTTCGACGACGAGTACTGCGCTTACAACTTGGTGTGTTGCCTCTATGTATAATAGCATAGGCTCGCCGGTGTTCGACGCTATTAGGACTAGATTACTGGCCAGTAAGGTCTTTATATCATCGAGTCCGGCCGCGGCTGCATCTGTCCACACAAAGTGTTCAGTGCGCCGCAGGAGGCGGTAAAGAGGCAATGCCTTTTCTCCTAGCCTGGAGATAAAGCGGCTCAAATCGGCCACGCATCCGGCTAGCTTCTGGATGTGCTTGAGGTCCGTTGGTGTAGCCAACTGAGACAGAGCTCGGATTTTTGTCGGGTTCGCTTCAATTCCTCTATTGGAAACAATGAAGCCCAGTAGTTTCCCCGATGGGACGCTGAAGACGCATTTTTCTGGATTCAACTTAATGTCGTATGTCCGGAGGTTATCGAATGTGAGCCTCAAGTCATCTATCAGTGTTTCGACGTGTCTAATTTTTATGACGACGTCGTCCACATATGCTTCCACTGTTTTGCTGATTTGTTTTTCCAGGCATGTTTGAATCATGCGTTGATAGGTTGTGACGGCATTCTTGAGCCCGAAGGGCAAAGTGTTGACGCAAAAAGGGCAATATGGCGTTATAAAAGCTGTTGCAGCTTGGTCAGACTCTACCATCTTTATTTGATGGTATCCAGAGTATGCGTCGAGAAAACACAGCGAGTCGTGTCCCGTTGTGGCATCGATGATTTGATCGATGCGAGGGAGGGGAAAGGGATCCTTGGGGCAAGCCTTGTTGAGGTCTTTGAAGTCGACGCATAGGCGCCAGGATTTGTCCTTCTTTGGTACCATAACCAAATTTGCCAGCCAATCCGGATGTTTGATATCTCCGATGAATCTGGCCTCGAGTAGCTTGGCTAACTCTTCCCCCATTGCCTGTCGTTTGGGCTCTGAGAATCGCCTTAGGGTCTGCTTGACTGGTTTATATCCTTTTAGAATATTGAGGCTATGTTCGGCCAGTCTGCGTGGGATGCCTGGCATGTCCGATGGGTGCCAAGCGAAAATGTCCCAATTCTCGCGTAAGAAATCTTGTAGTGCGGCGTCAATCGCGGGGCTCAGCTATGTCCCGATAAAAGCTGTCTTCGTGGGGTCCGTTGGATGGACCTGGAATTTGACTATCTCGTTTGCAGGTTTGAATGAGGTGGACTTGGGTCGCTTGTCTAGTATCACGTCGTCCCTGTCCACAGTGGCCTGCAGTGTTGTTAACTCTTCGTCTGCTAGGGCTTCAGATAATGCTTCCAAGGCTAGAGCTGCGGTTTTATTTTTGGCGTGAAGTGCAACGTCCGAATCATTGGCTAGAGTGATGATTCCATTGGGTCCGGGCATTTTAAGCTTCATGTACCCATAATGGGGTACAACTTGAAAGCTTGTAAACGCGTCCCGCCCTAGAAGGGCGTGGTATCCGCTGCTAAAAGGAGCCACCTGGAATGTGATTTCCTCGGACCTATAATCCTCCAGGGTGCCGAATACTACATCGAGTGTGATTTTTCCCGCACACCGCGCTTCTCGAGTAGGGATAATTCCCCTGAAGGTCGTGCCGCTTTGTTCAATGCGGCTTTTATCAATCTCCATCTTGCTGAGTGTTTCTTCATAAATCAGATTTAATCCGCTTCCGCCGTCCATGAGTACTTTAGTGAGCCAAAAGCCATCTACGATCGGACTAAGGACCAGAGCGGCTGGTGCCCGGACAGCCCGGAATCGAGGTTCATCACTGGCATTAAAAGTTATAGCAGTGTCGTTCCAAGGGTTTATTTTTGCCACACGGTAAATTTCAATGGAGCTTCGACGAGCTCGCTTGCGCCTATTGTTCGAGGCAAAAGTCTCGAAGACTGTTAGTATTGTATTGTGTTTGCTGGCAGGATGTTGTTCCGCTTTATGGCCCACAAGAAGATCCTCGCCACTTTTTGCCACCTGCCGGAGTATCCAACATGCCTTAAGGCTATGAGTCGGTGTTGTATCCGGAGTACTGTGGAGCTTACATGGCCCGTCGAGCCATTCTTCCAATACAGATCCCCGCCCTGGGGTGGGCTTTGGTTTCTTGGGGGTTGGGTCAGACGACTTACGAGAGTTCGTCTGTTTAATTCGGACAAAGGTTTTGACGAGAGCAGTACTATCCCAAAATTCTGTTTGGGTCTTCCAAGCGCTCTCCATCGCACAGTACTTCCGTACTATGGTTGCCAAGTCCGTGAAGCGTACTATGTCGCGGCGGCTTATAGCATTGAGGAGTCCTTCATCCGTGCAGTTTTTGCAGAAAAGTGAGACCATGTTCTCTTCGCGGCAGTCCCTGACCTTGTTAAGCGCAAGGAGGAATTTGGCCCAGTAGCGATGTACAGTTTCCTGGGGCTCTTGCCTGATGCGGGAGAGACAGTTTAGGTCTAGTTTAGAGTCCGGATTTTGATCCGATCTAACGCCCAAGGGCGCGGGCGGTCCCGAGCTCAACAGCACAGGATCCGGAGTGCCCAATTTCTTTGGCCCAACAGCTCAGGGTCAGGTTTTCCTTTGAGCAGGTCTTTGGCTCAAGGAGTTCGGTGATCCAAACATAACTTTTCCTCAAAGTTGAGGGGCAATCCGCGTGTGCTTCCTCCACTATTGCTATTTCTTGGGTGGCCGGCGGGGACCTGATGTCCCTTTGGTCGGGTTTAAGCCCAATCCGGTCGTAGTCTGTAGCGACTCCCAGAGCGGCGATGCGATCCAAGAGTTCATTAAGGGAGGAGAGCTCCATTGGATCCATCTGTTCGGCAAGCTCGGAACTGACGCGAAAGTTATGATTGATGACCCGAGAAGTCATCGTCGGCGCCACCGCCGATGGGGCGGCCATGATAAAGCCGCCGAGCTGGAGCGTCTAGCCTACAGCCAGAGCCCCCTCCGAGGTAATGTCGTCCTTGACAATGAGACCAGCCATCGAGCCTTGTGGCAACGTCACAGAGGAACTCTCAATGAAAGCACCAATGTCGGTGTCAAAACCGGCGGATCTCGGGTAGGGGGTCCCGATCTGTGCGTCAAGGCTGATGGTAACAGGAAGCTAGGGACACAGATGTTTACCCAGGTTTGGGCCCTCTCGATGGAGGTAAGACCTCCTTCTTGATTAATATTGATGATATGGGTAGTACAAGAGTAGATCTACCACGAGATCGTAGAGGCTAAACCCTAAGAGCTAGCCTATGATGGTATGATTGTAATTGTGATCGGCCTTCTAAGGACCAACCTCTCCGGTTTATATAGGCACCAGAGAGGGCTAGGGTTTACATGGAATCGGTTACAAGGAAGGAAATATAATACCCAGATCGCCAAGCTTGCCTTCCACGCCAAGGAAAGTCCCATCCGCACACGGGCCGAAATCTTGAGTCTTGTACCTTCACGCTTCAATAGTCCGGGCGTTGTATACAGTCCGGCTGTCCGGATACCCCCTAATCCAGGACTCCCTCAGGGGGCGCCCCCTGGGCCTGCCCTCCACCCTCGTGGGCCCCTCGTGACTCCTCTGACCGACTTCTTTCGCCTATATATATCCATATACCCTAAAACCATCAGGGAACATAATAGATGGGGAGTTCCGTGTCCGCAAGCCTCTGTAGCCACCAAAAACCAATCGGGACCCTGTTCCGGCACCCTGCCGGATGGGGGAACCCTCACCGGTGGCCATCTTCATCATCTTGGCGCTCTCCATGACGAGGAGGGAGTAGTTCACCCTCGGGGCTGAGGGTATGTACCAGTAGCTATGTGTTTGATCTCTCTCTCTCTCTCTCTCTCTCTCTCTCTCTCTCTCTCTCTCTCTCTCTCTCATGTTCTTGAGGTGATACAATCTTGATGTATCGCGAGCTTTGCTATTATAGTTGGATCTTATGATGTTTCTCCCCCTCTACTCTCTTGTAATGGATTGAGTTTTCCCTTTGAAGTTATCTTATCGGATTGAGTCTTTAAGGATGTGAGAACACTTGATGTATGTCTTGCCGTGCTTATGTGTGGTAACAATGGGATATCACGTGATTCACTTGATGTATGTTTTGGTGATCAACTTGCGGGTTCCGCCCATGAACCTATGCATAGGGGTTGGCACACGTTTTCGTCTTGACTCTCCGGTAGAAACTTTGGGGCACTCTTTGAAGTTCTTTGTGTTGGTTGAACAGATGAATCTGAGATTGTGTGACGCATATCGTATAATCATACCCACGGATACTTGAGGTGACATTGGATTATCTAGGTGACACTAGGGTTTTGGTTGATTTGTGTCTTAAGGTGTTATTCTAGTATGAACTTTATGATAGATTGAACGGAAAGAATAGATTCGTGTTATTTTACTACGGACTCTTGAATAGATCGATCAGAAAGGATAACTTTGAGGTGGTTTCTGTAACGCCCCGGATTCGATGCGCCAGGTGTCCGTCAGTTATTCGCCGTCGTTGCCATGTCATTTGCTTGCGTGTTGCACTTTGCCATGTCATCATCTGCATTTTATATCATGTCATCATGTGCATCGCATTTGCATACGTGTTCGTCTCATGCATCCGAGCATTTTCCCCGTTGTCAGTTTTGCAATCCGGCACTCCTATGTCTCCCGGCGCACCCTTTTACCTCTTTTCGTGTGCGGGTGTTAAACTTTCTCGGAATGGCCCGAGGTTTGCCAAGCGGCCTTGGTATAGCACCGGTAGACCGCCTGTCAAGTTTCGTGCCATTTGGAGGTCGTTTGGTACTCCAACGGTTAACCGGGTAACCGTAAAGCCTCCTTCTCTTTGCAGCCCAACACCCCTTTCAAAGTGGCCCAAAACCCACCAAACTCCCCTCCATGCTCTCGGTCGTTCGATCACGATCGCGTGGCCGAAAACCGCACCTCATTTGGACTCTCCTAGCTCCCTCTACCTATAAATATGCCCTCCCCTTCCATTTTCGCGATGAATCCTACCCCAAACCCTAATTTTCCTCTCACGCACAATGGACATGTCCGGACTGGACCGGACACGTCCAGCCGCCGCCCGCCCCAACCAGCTTCCGACACGTGTCGCCGCCGCCTCCCCTTCGCCCCGGCCCGCTGAGCCCGAGGATTTGCTCACAGCAGCCACAGCCACCGAACTCCAGCCGCGCCCGCCGCCGCCTCGCCGCCAAGGCCGCCGTGCCGCCCTCGCCGCTGCCTTCCGCCGCCACCGAGTCCATCGCCGTCCCGCCAAGCCCGCCTGCTCCGCCACCATGGCGCCCTCCGCCCGCAGCCGCCTCAAGCCCGCCCGCCACGCCATCGCCTGTCCGCCGCCCGCCGGCCGCCGCCCTCCGGCCGCCTCCGCCGCTGCGCCGGGCGCCAGCGGCCCTCGCCGCCCGGCCGCCCCGACAGGCCAAGGCCTCCCGAGCCCTCCTCCCTCGTCGCCGGCGCCGCCCGTCTCCTCCAACTCCGCGGACCTCGAGTCGCGCCAACCCTAGATCCAAAACGAGGTTGACCCCGATTCCACCAAGTCCCGAATCTGCTGTTATTATCATGCATTTTCATCGCATCATATCTCTGCATCCGTAGCTCCGTTTTGCGCGTGTAATATGTCAAATTGTTAGTCTCGACGAGTACATCATTTCATCTCATTGCATCATTTTCATTTGAGCTCATCTTGATGCCCGAAATGCTGTTAGAAGAGGGCTATGTGATGTTAGTTTCAGATTCTTATCAGTACATGCACTTTTGTCATTTTTGCCATGATTGATGTGTCCACCCTATGAACTTGAGTCCTACATGTGTTTTGTAATATGCCATGCCATCTTTACAGGGGTGTATGCCATATATTTTTGTGATCTATGTGGTGAATAGCACAAACATGCAAACTAGGCTTCATGATGTTGCTGATTTCAGCCCCTGTTATGCTGATATTTTTATGCCATGTTTACTTGATGCTACCGAGAGATCCATGCTTATTTTGAGATACTTCAGTAAGGATGTTTTGTTCTACATGTCTTGCTCTATCCATCCATTCCCTTGTTTGCAATTATGGAGTGCCATAGCTTGAGTCAATCGAGCTCTACTTTTGCTATAAAATGTTTCCTGGCAGATTGTTTACATGTTATTCAATTTTGCCAAGGTTGTTGTAGTTGATCTGTGTATGCTATGGTGTTGTTCTTGACATGTATAGCTTCTATGCCATGTCTTCTTACTGTGAGTTTCCTTGTCATGCCATGTATTGCTCTGTGGTGAGTGGTTCAAGCTCACCAACATGCCTACTTATTGTTGTTCCTGCCATGTTTAAATCGGTAATATAAATTGCCATGTTTACATGGGTGCCATCATATCTTCTGATCCTTTTTGGCTTATGGTCAATAAAGGACTTTTGTTCTATGCAATTAGTAGATTCATACCATGCCTTTGTTTGCCATGATAAGTTCCTTTAGCTTGTTGTTTGATAACTCTAAACATTGCAACCTGATGTTATTTCTGCTAAAGTCTGAAACTGTTATTATTTGCAATTTTGCCATGTCATTTTGAGCATGTTCTAGTTGTTTCTGGAGATAACTCAATGTTCATGTTTTGTCATGCTTTACCTTTACATCATTCCCATGCCTTTTGTTATTACGTTGGGATTCTGTAGCTTGTTGTTTAGGTGCTTGCAATATGCCTAGTTGCTGTTTTGGATAGATTGTTGTCATGACTTGTATAGGGTGTATGTGTTGGACCGTTGCTCCGTTTTGAGTGTGCTATATATGAAACTTGCTTGATTTTGCAGGTAGTTTCATATTATCATGTTGCACCATTGTTTTGAGGTGTTTGCTTGATGTTTGGATGCATTTTGCATCAATGCCATGCTTAACTTGTTTTGCTCATATCTTCTAGGCCGTAGCTCCGAATCTAATGAACTTTATATGTAACTTGACTAGATTTTCGTGTAGATCATCGTGGTGCATCTTAACTAGCTGTTTAACAACTTGAACATAAGGTTTATTCAGATCTGGACCAATTTCGAAATTTTCATATGAGGACTTACCGGATTTGTTATATGTTGTTTCCGGCCTCATTTAAACTTGCTTTGATGTGTTGCTCTTGTATGCATCATCTCTTGCCATGAGTAGCTTCATCTAGATTTGTCATGCATCATGCTTGATTGTGCATCATGTCTTGTTCATGTGTGGTGTGTTTACCTTGTTGTGTGCTTCTTCTTGTTAGTTCCTGTTTCGTTGCGATCGTGAGGATTCGTTCGTCTACGCTTGGTTCAGCTTCATCCGTTCGTCTTCTTCATGGACTCGTTCTTCTTCCTAGCGGGATTTCAGGCAAGATGACCGCTACCCTGGATCTCATTACTATCATTGCTATGCTAGTTGCTTCGTTCTATCGCTATGCTGCGCTACCTATTACCTGTTTATCAAGCCTCCCAAATTGCCATGTCAGCCTCTAACCTTTTGCACCCTTCCTAGCAAACCATTGTTTGGCTATGTTACCGCTTTGCTCAGCCCCTCTTATAGCGTTGTTAGTTGCAGGTGAAGATGAAGTTTGTTCCTTGTTGGAACATGGAGATGTTGTTCCTTGTTGGAACATGTTTACTTGTTGGGATATCACAATATATCTTATTTAATTAATGCATCTATATACTTGGTAAAGGGTGGAAGGCTCGGCCTTATGCCCTGTGTTTTGTTCCACTCTTGCCGCCTAGTTTCCGTCATATCGGTATTATGTTCCCGGATTTTGCGTCCCTAACGCGGTCGGGTGATTTATGGGACCCCCTTGACAGTTCGCTTTGAATAAGACTTTTCCGGCAAGGCCCAACATTGGTTTTACCATTTGTCTCACCACCACCTACTTTTCCCTTGGGAGTCGCTCTCTCGAGGGTCAACTTTATTTTAGCCCCCCCGGGCCAATGCTTGTCTAAGTGTTGGTCCAAACCAGAGCCACTTGCGGTGCCGCCCCTAGGCAACTTGGGGTATCGTCGGTTGCCGTACGTAGTGTTCATCCGGTCGTGGCCTGAGATGATGCGCGGCTACTATCAGGGTGTCGGCACGCCGGGAGGTCTTGCTGGTCTTGTTTTATTACTGTCGAAATGTCTTGTAGCCGGGATTCCGAGACTGATCGGGTCTTCCCGGGGAGAAGGAATATCCTTCGTTGATCGCGAGAGCTTATCATGGGCTAAGTTGGGACACCCCTGCAGGGTTTGAACTTTCAAAGCCGTGCCGCGGTTATGTGGCGATGGGAATTTGTTAATATCCGGTTGTAGTAAACTTGAAGCAAACTCTTCTAAAATACACCAACCGTGTGCGTAACCGTGAGTGTCTCTTTTCGGGGTTGATCGAGAGGAGAACACGGTTTCTGGGTTATGTCTGACGTAAGTAGGAGTTCAGGATCACTTATTGATTATTACTAGTTGACGATCGTTCCTTTGTTTCTCTTCTCGCTCTCATTTGCATATGTTAGCCACCATATATGCTTAGTCGCTGCTGCAACCTCACCATTTTACCCCTTCCTTTCCCTTTAAGCTTTGCTAGTCTGGATACCCATGGTAATGGGATTGCTGAGTCCTCGTGGCTCACAGATTACTACACCACTAGTTGCAGGTACAGGTTTGCGATGATCATGACGTGAGAGCGATGTTTGCTTGTTTGGAGTTCTTCTTCTGCTTCTTCTTCGATCGGGGATAGGTTCGGTCGGCAGCCTGGGCTAGCAGGGTGGATGTCGTTTGAGTTTCTGTTTATGGTTCATCCGTAGTCGGATGTGGATCTTGTATGATGTTGATGTATTCTTGTGGCATTTGTGCCTTATGTATGTATCCCCATCTATTATGTAATGTTGATGTAATGATATCCACCTTGCAAAAGCGTTTCAATATGCGGGTCTATCCTTGGTGGGACCTTCGAGTTCCTTTTGGATAGGGTCGCATATTGGGCGTGACAAGTTGGTATCAGAGCCTCGACCGACCTTAGGAGCCCCCTTGATTGATCGTGTAGTTTGGCCATTGTTGAGTCTAGAAGAAAACTAATTTCGGAGTCTAGTTATATCAGAGAGTAGGAATTCTTTTTACTCCTATGCCCCTTCATCGCTCTGGTGAGGAATCTTGACGTAGGTGTTTTGAACTACTCCTCTTCCCCTTCAAATTTTTCTTTAGGTTCACGCAGTTGGTTTTCCGGTAGTTGTTCCTCACCTCTTTTTATCCGGTGCATCTCTCGTCAAGTCGACTCAAACCTCTTTGTCTTTTGAGAGATCTATCCTCAGCTCTTTTCTATCAATGTTGGTTCCCTGTCTGAAGTTGTCCTTGTTTTTCCCACCCGCCCTCCGTTCTTCTTCTCGGAACCGGAGTCCGTAATCGAGTATCCTTCTACTCGTGCGAAGTCTTTGCTTTGTTTCCTCAATGATTTCAACCGGTGTTTTCTCTTCAAGATATTCGTTGGTTCCCCCTTCCAAGTTGCCTTTGTTTTCCCGCCCTCCCACCCTTTCTTCTTACCGAGTTTGAGTCTGTTCCGACCATCAATTTCATTCGTGCGGAACCTCTTCAGTCTTCCCTCAATTATTTCAACCGGTGAATTCTCGTCTTGTTCGTCATTCTTCATCCCTTTCTTTTTCCGGTGCACTCAATTCAAGTTTTTCGGTGTTGATCACATTCTTTTCCTTGGATCAAGTGTTCTCCTTGCTTGTCTGCCTCTCGCCATTCAATCATTCCGGAGCTCAAGACATCTCAGGAGATTCGCCTGTGTTCGAATTAATTCGAGGTTGTCACTTCATTCAAATATTTAATTGTTCCGGTGCATCATCTATCTTTTCAACATACCTTTCCAACGGTGTTTTCTTTTAGTGGGCCCTAACCCACAGGTCTTTTCCCAGGATCTTACCTGACTCTTCTAATTCCCCCGGAGTTATTCTCAATTCTTTTCGAGTTTGACGTAAGAATGGATCCCATCAGTCAGATGCTTTTCCAAGATCGATTTCAAATCATTTCATTGTTGACTCAACCTCTTTTGCTTTTCATTCTACCGGAGTACCTCAGTTATTTTGGTGGTGTTCCTCGTCGTCATTTCAAGATAGAAGATGTAGATTTCTCTTAAATCTTGTCCATTCTCCCGGAGATTCATGGTGATAGCTCGATGTTATCCTATCTAATTGTTTCCAGTCATGCAAATTCTTTTCATCCATCCGGAGTATTTCAGGAGTTACTTTCCGTCTCAATCATCCGGAGGTCATCTTTTCAGAATATTTCTTCGTTCCAAGTTTTCAGCTTCATTCATCTCAATATTCTTCCGGTGCTTCGTTCAAGTGTTCTTTAACCAGCTCATGATCTCTTTGTTCTTTTGAATCTAAATCCCCTCTAGCATATTGGTTCTTCTAATTCTTCCCGGTGATTCATTCTCTTTCGTCAGTCATTTTGAATTCTTACGGTGGTTCGTTCAAGATTATTTTCCTTGTTTATCATATTAATCCATTCGTTCTCTCAAATCCTACCGGTGGTTCATGAAGACTTTCTCAAGTTTTGTGCGATGTTTCCCCTTAATCCTTTTTCAACGAGAATAAGTAGTATGCAAATCCATTGCTTCTCATCAATTTAATTTGATGAAGGATAAGCATACAATAAATCTTATTCTTATTTCATCCAAGTGAGTAATCGTTTCCTTCGGAGTTTGTTCTTGATGAATAAATTCTAGTTCCAAGTCTTTTCATTTTTCTTTTCCGGAGTTCAATTATTTCCTCGGCCATTTCGTCGGAATCCTCCATCTAATTCATCGCAGGCTCATCTTATTCTTTCTTCCTTCATTTTATCTCGACATCCTTTTGTTACCGGAGTTCTTCACGGTGGCTCGTCATGATTTAATTCTTTCTTCAAGAGTTTCATCAATATTTTGGTGGAATTCAAGTATCTTTTCTTCTCGTATCTCGAAGTGCAATTAATTCACCGTATTCTTTTGAAGTGGAGTTTTGCATCTCTCGTTCTTCTCAGCTATTCAATCATTTCCGTTTGTGGCCGGTTATCACCTTATGATCTTGAGATGTTACCTATAAGTCCACAACAAGCATATTCTTTTCGTTGTTGATTGTCTCAACAACTCCGTTTAAACCTTCCTTCTAAAGATGCTTTCAATTTCATTCGCGGCACAAGTTGTCATTTTCTTCTCCGTTCTTTTCATTCAACTCTTTCAATTCTTTCCGGAGGTTTTGTGTCACGTCTTCATCAAGTATCATTCCATCATCTTAAGTTCATGTTCTTTTCCGTCCATTTTCAGCCAGAGTGCTACCTAAATCGTTTCAGTCTTATTCGTTTCTTTTCTCATTCTAACCACTCCGGTTAGAACGAGTGGTTTCATAGTCTATCTAATTCAGTGAGCTTTCGATTCTCGTCATTCTCGTCGTTCTTCTCTTCTTCTCGAGTGCTCTCGATTTTTTGCTTCTTCTCTTCAGTTCTTGTTTCACCTCATCCCTTTTTTTCCCTTCCGTCTCGGTCCTAAGATCTCGGGACGAGATCTCTTGTTAGTGGAGGAGTGTTGTAACGCCCCGGATTCGATGCGCCAGGTGTCCGTCAGTTGTTCGCCGTCGTTGCCATGTCATTTGCTTGCGTGTTGCACTTTGCCATGTCATCATCTGCATTTTATATCATGTCATCATGTGCATCGCATTGGCATACGTGTTCGTCTCATGCATCCGAGCATTTTCCCCGTTGTCCGTTTTGCAATCCGGCACTCCTATGTCTCCGGCGCCCCTTTTACCTCTTTTAGGTATGCGGGTGTTAAACTTTCTCGGAATGGCCGAGGTTTGCCAAGCGGCCTTGGTATAGCACCGTGAACCGCTTGTCAAGTTTCGTGCCATTTGGAGGTCGTTTGGTACTCAACGGTTAGCAAGGTAACCGTAAAGCCTCCTTCTCTTTACAGCCCAACACCCCTTTCAAAGTGGCCCAAAACCCACCAAACTCCCCTCCATGCTCTCGGTCGTTCGATCATGATCGCGTGGCCAAAAACCGCACCTCATTTGGACTCTCCTAGCTCCCTGTACCTATAAATATGCCCTCCCCTTCCATTTTCGCGGATGAATCCTACCCCAAACCCTAATTTTCCTCCACACAAGCGGACATGTCCGGACTGGACCGGACACGTCCAGCCGCCGCACGCCCCAACCAGCTTCCGACACGTGTCGCCGCCGCCTCCCTCCGCCGGGCCCGCTGAGCCGAGGCGGCCCACAACCAGCAGCGTCCAGCTGCTCAGCAGCCCGCGCCCGCCGCCTCACTCGGCACACGCGCCGCGCCGCCCTCGCCGCTGCCTTCCAGCGCCGCCACGGAGTCCACCGCCGTCCCGCTGAAGCCGCTTGCTCACGCCGCCCGTGGGCGCCCTCCGCCCGCCCGCCGCCTCAAGCCCGGCCAGCCCCTCCCGGCCGCCTCCGCCGCTTCATGGGGCCTTGCGCCCCTCGCCGCCCAGCCGCCCCGATCGGCGCCGTGCCTCCCGAGCCCTCCTCCTCGTCGCCCGCCTGCCTCCTCCTCCAACTCCGGCGGACCTCGGGAGTCGCGCCCGAACCCTAGATCCAAAACGAGGTTGACCCCGATTCCACAAAGTCCCGAATCTGCTGTTATTATCATGCATTTTCATCGCATCATATCTCTGCATCCGTAGCTCCATTTTTGCGCGTGTAATATGTCAAATTGTTCGTCTCGACGAGTACATCATTTCATCTCATTGCATAATTTTCATTTGAGCTCATCTTGATGCCCGAAATGCTGTTAGAAGAGGGCTATGTGATGTTAGTTTCAGATTCTTATCAGTACATGCACTTTTGTCATTTTTGCCATGATTGATGTGTGCACCCTATGAACTTGAGTCCTACATGTGTTTTGTAATATGTCATACCATCTTTACAGGGGTGTATGCCATATATTTTTGTGATCTATGTGGTGACTAGCACAAGCATGCAAACTAGGCTTCATGATGTTGCTGATTTCAGCCCCTGTTATGCTGATATTTTTATGCCATGTTTACTTGATGCTACCGAGAGATCCATGCTTATTTTGAGATACTTCAGTAAGGATGTTTTGTTCTACATGTCTTGCTCTATCCATCCATTCCCTTGTTTGCAATTATGGAGTGCCATAGCTTGAGTCAATCGAGCTCTACTTTTGCTATAAAATGTTTCCTGGCAGATTGTTTACATGTTATTCAATTTTGCCAAGGTTGTTGTAGTTGATCCGTGTATGCTATGGTGTTGTTCTTGCCATGTATAGCTTCTATGCCATGTCTTCTTACTGTGAGTTGCCTTTCCATGCCATGTATTGCTCTGTGGTGAGTGGTTCAAGCTCACCAACATGCCTACTTATTGTTGTTCCTGCCATGTTTAAATCTGAAATATAACTTGCCATGTTTACATGGGTGCCATCATATCTTCTGATCCTTTTTGGCTTATGGTCAGTAAAGGACTTTTGTTCTATGCAATTAGTAGATTCATACCATGCCTTTGTTTGCCATGATAAACTCCTTTAGCTTGTTGTTTGATAACTCTAAACATTGCAACCTGATGTTATTTCTGCTAAAGTCTGAAACTGTTATTATTTGCAATCTTGCCATGTCATTTTGAGCATGTTCTAGTTGTTTCTGGAGATAGCTCAGTGTTCATGTTTTGTCATGCTTTACCTGTACATCATTCCCATGCCTTTTGTTATTACGTTGGGATTCTGTAGCTTGTTGTTTAGGTGCTTGCAATATGCCTAGTTGCTGTTTTGGACAGATTGTTGTCATGACTTGTATAGGGTGTATGTGTTGGACCGTTGCTCCGTTTTGAGTGTACTCTATATGAAACTTGCTTGATTTTGCAGGTAGTTTCATATTATCATGTTGCACCATTGTTCTGAGGTGTTTGCTTGATGTTTGGATGCATTTTGCATCAATGCCATGCTTAACTTGTTTTGCTCATATCTTCTAGGCCGTAGCTCCGAATCTAATGAACTTTATATGTAACTTGACTAGATTTTCGTGTAGATCATCGTGGTGCATCTTAACTTGCTGTTTAACAACTTGAACATAAGGTTTATTCAGATCTGGACCAATTTCGAAATTTGCATATGAGGACTTACCGGATTTGTTATATGTTGTTTCCGGCCTCATTTAAACTTGCTTTGATGTGTTGCTCTTGTATGCATCATCTCTTGCCATGAGTAGCTTCATCTAGATTTGTCATGCATCATGCTTAATTGTGCATCATGTCTTGTTCATGTGTGGTGTGTTTACCTTGTTGTGTGCTTCTTCTTGTTAGTTCCTGTTTCGTTGCGATCGTGAGGATTCGTTCGCTCACGCTTGGTTGACTTCATCCATTCGTCTTCTTCATGGACTCGTTCTTCTTCCTAGCGGGATTTCAGGCAAGATGACCGCTACCCTGGATCTCATTACTATCATTGCTATGCTAGTTGCTTCGTTCTATCGCTATGCTGCGCTACCTATTACCTGTTTATCAAGCCTCCCAAATTGCCATGTCAGCCTCTAACCTTTTGCACCCTTCCTAGCAAACCATTGTTTGGCTATGTTACCGCTTTGCTCAGCCCTCTTATAGCGTTGTTAGTTGCGGTGAAGATGAAGTTTGTTCCTTGTTGGAACATGGAGATGTTGTTCCTTGTTGGAACATGTTTACTTGTTGGGATATCATAATATATCTTATTTAATTAATGCATCTATATACTTGGTAAAGGGTGGACGGCTCGGCCTTATGCAGTGTTTTGTTCCACTCTTGCCGCCCTAGTTTCCGTCATATCGGTATTATGTTCCCGGATTTTGCGTCCCTAACGCGGTCGGGTGATTTATGGGACCCCTTGACAGTTCGCTTTGAATAAGACTTTTCCAAAGAAGGCCCAACATTGGTTTTACCATTTGTCTCACCACCACCTACTTTTCCCTTGGGAATCGCTCTCTCGAGGGTCATCTTTATTTTAGCCCCCCCGGGCCAATGCTTGTCTAAGTGTTGGTCCAAACCAGAGCCACTTGCGGTGCCGCCCCTAGGCAACTTGGGGTATCGTCGGTTGCCGTCGTAGTGTTCATCCGGTCGTGGCACGAGGCGAGATCTGTGCGTCTACTATCGTGGTGTCGGCACGGGAGGTCTTGCTGGTCTTGTTTTATTCTTGTCGAAATGTCTTGTAGCCGGATTCCGAGACCGATCGGGTCTTCCGGGAGAAGGAATATCCTTCGTTGATCGCGAGAGCTTATCATGGGCTAAGTTGGGACACCCTGCAGGTTTGAACTTTCGAAAACCGTGCCCGCGGTTATATGGCGATGGGAATTTGTTAATATCCGGTTGTAGTAAACTTGAAGCAAACTCTTCTAAAATACACCAACCGTGTGTGTAACCGTGAGTGTCTCTTTCCGGGTTGATCGAGAGGAGAACACGGTTTCGGGTTATGTCGGCGTAAGTAGGAGTTCGTGATCACTTCTTGATCATTACTAGTTGACGACCGTTCCTTTGTTTCTCTTCTCGCTCTCATTTGCGTATGTTAGCCACCATATATGCTTAGTCGCTGCTGCAACCTCACCATTTTACCCCTTCCTTTCCCTTTAAGCTTTGCTAGTCCGGATACCCATGGTAATGGGATTGCCGAGTCCTCGTGGCTCCTGATTACTACACCACCAGTTGCAGTACAGGTTTGCGATGATCATGACGTGAGAGCGATGTTTGCTTGTTTGGAGTTCTTCTTCCGCTTCTTCTTGATCGGGGATAGGTTCGTGTCGGCAGCCTGGGCTAGCAGGTGGATGTCGTTTGAGTTTACATTTATGTTTCATCCGTAGTCGGATGTGGATCTTGTATGATGTTGATGTATTCTTGTGGCATTTGTGCCTTATGTATGTATCCCCATCTATTATGTAATGTTGATGTAATGATATCCACCTTGCAAAAGCGTTTCAATATGAGGGTCTATCCTTGGTGGGACCTTCGAGTTCCTTTTGGATAGGGTCGCATATTGGGCGTGACAGTTTCGTACCCTACCATAATCTCTTTGTTTGTTCTCCGCTATTAGTGGCTTTGGAGTGACTCTTTGTTGCATGTTGAGGGATAGTTATGTGATCCAATTATGTTATTATTGTTGAGAGAACTTGCACTAGTGAAAGTATGAACCCTAGGCCTCGTTTCCTAGCATTGCAATACCGTTTGTGTAACATCCCAAATTTTCAATTTGGAATGTTATACATAGAGCATCATTGCATATCATATTTTTCGTTGCGTTTTTGATTGATCCTAGAAATTTTACACAACTCAAGGACCCACGGAGAGAGTTGGGGATTTCGTTATTTTCATATTTGAGTTTTCTCAAATTTTGAAAATAGGATCATTTGATTTTAATTATTTTATCCTCAATTATTTCTTCTATCAAAATATGAGAGAGGGAATAAAATGACTTTCCCAAAATAAAGAAATAATGAAGATTTAATAATAAAATCAAATAAGATTTTATTTTGGAGTTTTTCGCCTTTTTATTTGAATTTAGGAAAAATGCGTGTTTTTCAAAATTGCATTTAGGCCCCAAATAAATGTTCATTTAGTCCGGCTTGATTTTAGAAGCCGGGGAAAATTTATTTCTGGATTTTTGGAGTTCGTTTAGTATTTCTTTTTATTCTGCGCGGAATTATTTTTAAAAAACGCGCCACCGACCTACGGGCCGTGTCCGCCTAGGACTCCCGTCCCGCGGGGCTTTATAAGCCGGGGGGAGCCAGCCCGAGGCCCAGCCGCCACCCCAGCCCCCCCGAACCCTAGCGTCGCCCGCGCCACCGCCACCACCATGCGCCCGCTCCACCGCGCCTCCCTTGCGCCGCCGCTTCATTGCCCTTGCCGTTGCTTGGACCCGCCGCCGACCTCGCCGACCGCGGACCCGCCGCCGACCTTGCTGACTTCATGGGACCCGCCGCCGAGGTTCGCCGCCGCCTTGTAAACCGTGCCGCCGGTTTTTCTAAAAACCGGGCGGTTTTTCTTCGGTTTATTTTCGGTTTTTTTAGTTTCATTTTTTTTATTAGTTTCAGTTTTTTTTCCGGTTTAGGTTAAATAGCAAACGTTCGTTCGTTCGTTCATCTTTAACGAACGCGTTCGTCAGATTAGTTTAGTTAACTAACGTCCGTTCGTTAACCTGTTCGTCGTTTTTCTTTCTCTCGGATTTAAATTCGTGATTTTTCTGATCGCGATTCCTGATCCGATTTTCGTTTTAGTATAACTTTTCGCTCGTTTATCGGAATCAGGCGATTCAAGCGCCTGGAGTTTCATCTCGAAACCCTCTTTCCGAATAACCTACTTAAACAAGTTTTTGTTTATGTAAAACTTGACCTAGATCCAGATTAGTAAAATGGAGCTGTTTTCTTCCGCCGTTTGACTTCCGTTGCTTCGTTTGATTTGATTCTTTTGCAAACCGGAGTTATTAAGTTGAACTATCTGGTTAGATCTATTTGAGTTTTGCCTGTGCATTAGATGAGTACTTATTGTATGCTTGTTTGTTTGTCTGCGATAGAATACCCGAGTGCCACTGTTACTTGAGTCTCTAGGTTTCATGGATCATCGGCAAGGCAAGTAACACTTTGATCATACTTTTCTCATACCCAGTTTTTATGCATTAGATTTATCCTCAAACATTGCATGATTAGGATCTAATTAAATTGTGGGATGGGAAGTAGATTGAGGTAGTACCTATTACGATTTATATTCAAACCCTTGGGAGTTACTTCTCGTTTGCTTATTATGCCATGCTATGCTAGTAGACGTGGATTGGGTGAGTGTATCCATGATGATGTCGATTGTTATTTAATGGTTTATTTAAGGTGGCAACTTAAACACACATCCGGGTGGATTGAGGCACTGGTATCTATCGAGACTTGCTGTATTTCTTGGACCGCCACCCGTGCTCAAAGGGATCATGAGATTATTCAAACTAGAAACTTCGTGTGCAGCCACAAGCCATTATGGGCTCTGGCATAGTTGATTAAGTTGTGCGAACTCTTACGGGTAGACTAGCAGATGTAGGGGAAAGTAGGTGTACCGGTCTACCCACATGTAAGGTGCTAGTGCTTCCGAAAGACTATCTCTCGGTCATCCGTTTCTCAAACATAATGTAGTGCGAGAAATCCGCTGAGGCGATCGAGTCTTGTGGGGAAAAGTGCGCAAACCTCTGCAGAGTGTATAAACTAATCATGGTTAGCCGTGTCCCCGGTTATGGACATCTTGAGTATCTAGTACTTGGATATCATGTGAATCTCATCATGTTACTTCTAATTAATATTGTTGGGTTTTTAATGAGTACTTTTAATTGGGATTGAGAATGTTGTCAACCATTCTCAATGTTTCACAACCACCATGATAGTTGCAGTAGGGAAAATTGGCTTTACGCAAAACTGTAACCATAGAGCTTTCCACCAGCCAAATATGCATGTAGTATAGCTTAATCCATTATTATTCTTTGTGTGTTACTTTGCCAGCATATTACATGTGCTGACCCGTTTTCGGGCTGCAACGTTTCATGTTGCAGACTTTTCAGACGACGAGTAAGGTGCTTAGGTCGTGGTTCTATACTCAGTGATGCCGTTGGAGTTGATGGACTCGCTTATTCTTCCAAGCCTTCCGTTGTTATCGTATTAGATGGCCTTAAGCCATATTTATTTTATTAAGCTCTCTCTTGAGACATTCGATTGTAATAAGTGTGTGATTGCTACTCTGTTATAAATCCTCCGAGTACTGTGTGGTGTCAGCATTACTGATCCAGGGATGACACTGAGCACAGAGATCAGACTATTTGAGGTCTGGTCGCTACAGTTTGTGCTCACTTTTATCATTAGTTACCTTGCTGTTTTTATATTTTCAGATTACAAAAACCTATATCTACCATCCATATTGCACTTGTATCACCATCTCTTCGCCGAACTAGTGCACCTATACAATTTACCATTGTACTGGGTGTGTTGGGGACACAAGAGACACTTTGTTATTTGGTTGCGGGGTTGTTTGAGAGAGACCATCTTCAACCTCGCCTCCCATGCATTGATAAACCTTAGGTCATCCACTTGAGGAAATTTGCTCTTGTCCTACAAACCTCTGCACTTGGAGGCCCAACAACATCTACAAGAAGAAGGTTGTGTAGTAGACATCAGTCAGGGCCCGGGAAGAGACCCTGACCAAGGCCCTGGAGGACGAGAAGCAGCTGCGGAGGAACGACGCCGCCAACCACGAGGATTATGTGAAGGGTGAAAGCCTCTGGATATGTCGCCTCGCCGACGTTGCTGGCAGGATCACCATGAAGCTGGCGGCCATGGGGATGCCAAACGTGAGGTATGCCCCGGAGCCGAGCGTGAGTCCCAACGCCAAACTGACCTTGTTCTTCGAGGGCGTTCTTGGAGCCCTGGAGCAGTTTCGCTCTAATAGAGCGACCTCTCTGGCCAATGAGGCCCGGAAGCTTTGCCGGGGTGCCCTGACCAAGGTCCTCACCAAGGTGGCGTGCTGGAACCCCAACCTCGACTTCGACGCTGTGCTGGAGAGCTTGCCGGAGGATGTGGACCTCGCGACGCTCGAGGAGCGTATCAAGCCCATCATCAACCGCGTCGACGGATTTCAGAGGATAGAGGGCCAGCGCCGGGACTAGGCACCCTGTTTCTCATCGCCGCTGCGAGTTCAAGACCAAGACAATTTTTATCTTTAGTTAGAACCGCAGAAACAATTGGTGTAATATAACTTTGTAGTACTTTGAAACGATGCATGTTATTCCCCTCTTCGATTTCTCTTTGTATGTCCACCCTACGTTTAATTAGATAGGCTTGCCGGCGCATAAACCCAAGCCACAGCGCCTTGAGGACGGATCCTCAACAGCCTGCCGGGTGTGCTTGCTGCCAGGAAAACCACCTTACCGCTCTCAGCGCGGCCGCTTGAACTGTTGAGTGGACTCGAAACAGGGAAAGAGCGTTGCCAGTAGCGGAAAGGCCCCCTTACCGATCTCGACGCGGCTGTTCGAACTGTTGAGCGGACTCGAAACAGAACAAAGGTGTTGCGAATAGCAGAAGGGCCCCATTGCGTGCAGGTTTCCCATACAAAGAGCAAGATCTCCGAGGAGAATAACCTTATACAGAAAGAAATTATTCAAAGTTTCGCACGACTTAGCTTCTCTGTCGCCATACGGGTGGTTGTTGTGTCTGTAGATGATGTCGCTCGCTCGGTCATCTTCTTTCTTGGAACCCATGGCGACGAAGAACTGCCAAACTAGCTGCTAGGCCGGATCTTCACAACTGCGCCCCCGTACCTAGCGCGCCAAAGATGTCGGGGGAAACGACACCTATGGGATCACTGGAATCCCTTCTATGGTTGGCGGGCGCGAGGTTGTGCAAAGAGCGGGTCTAGAAGCCAGCACAAAGATCGTTTACCCAGGTTCGGGCTGTGAGGATGCGTAATACCCTAGTCCCGCTTTGTTGTATATTTGAGTGTTCTTGAGATTTTGAACTAGCTACGGTGCTTGCGTCGTCCAAAAGATCCGAATCCTCTCCTAGTACACCGCGGGCCTCCTTTTATAGACAAAGGGGCTGTCACAGTGGCACACAGGAGGTGGAAAGCTACACATTGTACAAGCTTATCGCCTGTCATTATAGGACAAAGTGCATTAAATGCGCTACTTAAGTGTCCACTTGCTTTATTGGGGACGGTCACGAGGCCCATCCTGCCCGTCGCCGATCCGCCTTGCTCCGGCATGTGTCCAGGCCGACGAGGCATGCAGCACCACGTAGGCTGGCAGGCTGCTGAGTTAGCGTGGTGGTAGGGTCTTCATGAAGATCTGCATGCCACCACGCAGGTGCTTGCTGAGTTGTTCTAGAGGCCGCACGTCGCCACGCAGGTGTTCGCCTAGTTGGTGGGCTGGCAGCTGCATGGGAACAGCGGCGGAGCTTTGGCAGATGTGGGCCTGGCTACGGCCCCGCGGATGTCTTCGGCAAGAGTCTTGCCGGGGCCCCGGCAAGGGTCTTGCCATGGCATCATGGTCGTCCCCGGCAAGGATCTTGCCGGGGGTCTCGTGGATATCCTCGGCGAGGATCTTGCCGAGGATCGTCGTCTTCTGATTCTCACCTGATCTTGTATGCTTTTGGTCTTCACAAAGATATGCATGCCACCATGGAGGTGCCTCCCGAGCCTTGATTCCAATGTGGTTGAGGGCGTCAGAACTCTCAGGCTCGAGGGTGGCAGCCCTGATGGTGTTGGGCAAGCTGCCCCCGCAAGGCTCTTGCCGGGGTCGTGGAGGCCGCCCCGGCAAGGGCCTTGCCGGGAGAGTCCACCCCGCCTTTCTGCTCTTTGTATTTCCGGCTTGGTGTTGGTCTGGTCGTCTTGTGCCTTTGCTTCCTCTGCCCCGCCAAGCGTGGCCAGGGGCATGGGGCTACGACTGCCCGTGCACAAGTAAAGGGGTGCAAAAAGGGGCCCCCTACTTTTGTACACTGACAGGTAGCAAATAGTAAGCGGGCACAAAAACAGTATTGCAATGCTTGAAAACAAGGCCAAGGGTCCGTACTTTCACTAGTGGAACCTCTCAACAATGCTAACATAGTTGGATCATATGACTATCCCTCAAAGTGCAATAAAGAATCACTCCCGAGTTCCTATTAGCGGAGAACGAAAGATAGAAATTGTCTGTAGGGTATGAAACCACCTCAAAGCTATTCTGTCCATTCGATCTATTCAAGAGTTCGTACTAAAATAACAAAAAGATTTTTTTCCATTCAATCTATCCTAGAGTTCGTACTAAAATAACACCAAAGCAAATTCATATTCATAATACTCAATCCACACAAAGAACTGCAAAGAGACCCCAAAGTTTCTATCGGAGAAAAGATAATAAAAACATGCATCAACCCCTATGCATAGATTACCCCAACATCAACTCGGGAATCCACAAGTTGAGTGCCATAACATATATCAAGTGAATCAATATGATACCCCATTGTCACCTCAAGTATTCATACCGCAAGACATACATCATGTGTTCTCATATCTGAATATTCAATCCGACAAGACAAAACTTCACAGGGTAAAGATTCAATTCATCACAACAAGAGTATAGAGGGGAGAAACATCATATGATCCATCTATATTAACAAAGCCCATGATATAGATCATGAGAGAGAGAGAGAGATTAAACACATAGCTACTGGTACAAACCCTCAGCCCCGAGGGTGGACTACTCCCGCCTCATCGTGGTGGCTGCTGGCATGATGGAGATGGCCATCGGAGATGATTCCCCCCTCCTACAGGATGCCAGAAAGGGTCTAGATTGGTTTTCGGTTGGTACAGAGCCTTGCGGCGGCGGAACTTCTGATCTAGGTTAACCCCGAAGGGTTTCGGAATATTTGGGAATTTATAGTGCAAAGAAGGGGTGCGGGAGGCCACCGAGGTGGGCACAACCCACCTGCGCCTGGGCCCCTAGGCGCGCCCTGGTGGGTTGTGCCCCCCTCGGTGCACCCCCAGGTGCTCCTTTGGCCCACTGTTGGTCTTCTAGTCCATAAAAAATCTCCATGGAGTTTCGTTGCATTTGGACTCCGTTTGGTATTGATTTCCTGCAATGTAAAAAACAAGCAAAAAATAGTAACTGGCACTGGCCACTGGGTCAATAGGTTAGTCTCATAAATGTTATAAAGTTGCTATAAAATGATTGTAAAACATCCAAGAATGATAATAAAACAGCATGAATACTTCATAAATTATAGGTATGTTGGAGACGTATCACCCACTTCCTATGCATAGGGATTTTGTGAGCAAACAACTTATGGGTGCAAGAATCAACTAGCATAGGAAGGCAAAACAAGTGCAACTTCAAAACAATCAACACATAGAGAAGAAACTTGATATTATTGAGACATGTAAGAGCATAAGTTCCTTCCTCATAATAATTTTCAGAAATATCATGAATGGGTTCAACAATATAACCATCACATACAACACTCTTTTCATGATGCACAAGCGTAGAAGATTTATCACTCTTTATGGCATACATGTCATCATAATAATCATCATAGATAGCAACTTCATTGTCATAATCAATTGAAACCTCTTCCAAAATAGCGGATGTACCACTAAATAAAGTCATGACCTCTCCAAATCCACTTTCATCAATATTGTAATAAGATTCAACACCCTCCAAAATAGTGGGATCACTACGACCTAGAGTTGACACTCTTCCAAACCCACTTTTATCAATGTAATCATCATAAATAGGAGGCATGCTATCATCATAACAAATTTTCTTATCGAAAGTAGAAGGAATCAAAGGATCATATTCATTAAGCCAAGCATCCCCAAGCTTAGGACAAGCATTATTTCCAACAAATAAATCTTCTAACATATTATACTCATTAAACATAGCATCCCCAAGCTTGTGGTTTTGCATATCATCACAATCATTCTTATCAATAGCATGAATGGCACCAATAGTATAGCAAATATTATTATCATATTCTTCCAAGCAAGTGCTAAAAAGATTTTCAAGATCATAAGGGATATCATTGTCTTCCCAATCATAATCATTACAAAAAGTAGTAGGTATCACAAAATCATACTCAATATCATCATCCTCCATCAACATATTTGATTCACTTTCATGAGGCACAATGATGATAGGAGCAACATTATTGGGAGGGATACCTTTTTACCTCTATTCTTTCTTCTTTTCTTCTTCTTCACCACATCATGTGTGGATTTAATTAATCTTTTCAAGCTTCTTATTGATGAGATTGGTTGGATAGGAAGCTCCTCCTCATTACCCGATTCATCATAATAAACACTAGGAGGGTATTGGGAAATATTTTCCCTTTCATTAGTACTCTCTTCATATTCTATTTATTTTCTTGACTTTAGATAGTTGGCAATATAAGGATTCTCAATGCAATTTACCACACAAAACATGTAAATTTCCTCTAGATCAAAATCAAGAAATCTCTTGAGATTAAATTTTGGAATACCCTTAGTTATACGTTTCGTTTCTTCATACCCCAAAAGAAGACTAAGCTCTTTATGATGCTCAAGGGTAATCAAGTTATCACAATTTTTTGACACGATTTGATCATGAAATAATTTGCATTGGAGATTTAAATGACCAAGTTCATTGCGAAGTTCACAAGGATGGCAAAAAAATTACATCTTTCAGCACAATCATCTAGCCTCTCTTGCAACTTTTTCGTTTCCAAATATTTATGCTTCTTACAAAATCTATCTTCCCTTTTTGGTGTGCAAGGCACTCCCAATTCACTCCGCAAAAAGTGACATGCTTATAAGAAACATTTTTGTCATGACTTGTGCAATCATCATTAGCATTTTGGATATTCAAAGAAATCACACTAATTGCAATCATGCTCATCATTCAAATATTTTGTGCCAAGAATTTTATTGACTTCTTCTTCTAACAATTGAGCACAATTTTCCGAACCATCATTTTCAAGAAAGATATTATAAAGATGATCAATAATATGATGCAACCTAACTTCCATTTTTTATGTAGTTTTATTTTATAGACCAAACTAGTGATAAACAAGAAACTAAAAGATTCAATTGCAAGATCTAAAGATATACCTTCAATCACTCACCTCCTCGGAAACGGTGCCAAAAAAGAGCTTGATGTCTACTACGCAACTTTATTCTTGTAGACACGTGTTGGGCCTCCAATCGCAGAGTTTTGTAGGACAGTAGCAATTTTCCCTCAAGTGGATGACCTAAGGTTTATCAATCCGTGAGAGATGTAGGATGAAGATGGTCTCTCTCAAACGACCCTGCAATCAAATACAAGAAATCTCTTGTGTCCCCAATACACCCAATACAATGGCAAATTGTATAGGTGCACTAGTTCGGCGAAGAGATGGAGATAAAAGTGTAATATTTATGGTCGAAATGTTTTTTATAATCTGAATAAATAAAACCAGCAAGGTAGCAAATAGTAAAGGGGCACAAAAATGGTATTGCAATGCTTGAAAATGAGGCCTAGGGTCCGTACTTTCGCTAGTGCAGTCTCTCAACAATGCTAATATAATTGGATCATATAACCATCCCTCAGTGTGCAACGAAAAATCACTCCAAAGTTCCTATCTAGCAGAGAACATAAGAAGGAATTGTTTGTAGGGTACGAGACCACCTCAAAGCTATTCTTTCCGATCAATCTATCCTAGAGTACGTACTAAAATAACACGAAGATATTCTTTCTGATCGATCTACCCAAGAGTTTGTACTAAAATAACACCAAAGCAAATTCAGATTCATAATATTCAATCCAACACAAAGAACTTCAAAGAGTGCCCCAAGATTTCTATAAACAAAGACAAGAACGTGCATCAACCCCTATGCGTAGATTACCCCAATGTCACCTCGGGAATCCGCGAGTTGAGTGCCAAAACATATATCAAGTGGATCAATACGATGCCCCATTGTCACCACGAGTATTCATATGCAAGACATATATCAGGTGCTCTCAAATCCATAAAAGTATTCAATCCGATAAACCGAAATCTCGAAAGGAAAACTCAATTCACAACAAGATAGAGAGGGGACAACACCATATGATCCAACTGTATTAACAAAGCCCGCGATACATCAAGATCGTGACATCTCAAGAACACGAGAGAGAGAGAGAGAGAGAGAGAGAGAGAGAGAGAGAGATTAAACACATAGCTACTGGTACAAACCCTCAGCCCCGAGAGGTGGACTACTCCCTCCTCATCGTGGTGGTCACCAGGATGATGAAGATGGCCACCGGTGATGATTCCCCCCTCCGGCAGGGTGCCAGAACGGGTCTAGATTGATTTTCGGTGGCTACAGAGTCTTGCGGCGGCAGAACTTCTGATCTAGGTTAACCCCGAAGGGTTTTGGAACATTGTGAATTTATAGGGTAAAGAGGGGGTGCGGGAGGCCACCGAGGTGGGCACAACCCACTGGCGCGCTTAGGCCCCAGGCGCGCTTCGGTGGGTTGTGCCTCTGGCACCCCCAGGTGCTGCTCTGGCCCAATGGATGTCTTCTGGTCCATAAAAAATCTCCATGGAGTTTCGTTACATTTGGACTCCGTTTGGTATTGATTTCCTGCGATGTAAAAACAAGCAAAAACAGCAACTAGCACTGGGCACTGGGTCAATAGGTTAGTCCCAAAAATTGATATAAAGTTACTATAAAATGATTGTAAAACATCCAAGAATGATAATAAAACAACATGAATACTTCATGAATTATAGATACGTTGGAGACGTATCAGCCGCGTAAAAGAGATGAGGATGGTGATGATGATGGTGATGTTGATGAACGACGATCACCGCGGCGATGATTCCCCCGATGGCACTCCGGCGCCACCAAGAGAGAGGGGGAACGGTTCTCCCCTTTTTGCTTCCTCCTCCATGGCCTCCCCTTAGATGGGGAAAGGTTCTCCCTCTGGTCCTTGGCCTCCATGATGATGGTGACCCCTCCGGCTTCCTCCTCCCTGACCTCCGGTGATGTTGGCCCCTTCCTACAGGGTGCCAGAGAGGGCCTAGATTGGTTTTTCGTGGCTACAGAGGCTTACGGCGGCGGAACCCCCGATCTAAGTTTTGTTCTGGAAGTTTGGGAATATATAAGAGGTATTGGCGTCAAGAACAAGTCAGGGGGACCCACGACGCAGCCACAAGGCCGGGGGGCGCCCTAGGGGGTGGGCTCGTCCCCCACCCTTATGGTGGCCTCGGTGCTCCTCTGATGCAACTCCGGCACTCTGTGGGCTTCTTTTGGTCCAAAAATAATCTCCAAAAATTTTTAGGTCAATTGGACTCCGTTTGATATTCCTTTTCTGTGAAACCCGAAAACAAGAAAAAAAACAGAAACTAGCACTGGGCTCTGGGTTAATAGGTTAGTCCCAAAAATCATATAAAATATCATATAAATGCATATAAAACATCCAAGATAGATGATATAATAGCATGAATACTTTATAAATTATAGATACGTTGGAGACGTATCAGCCCCCGACGTAGCAGTTCAGGCAGTCCAGTCAAAACGGTGTACATGTACGTACAGTCAGATGCCAAAAAATACGGCCACGTACGGATATACGGGCGGGGTCTCGAACGCCTGCTCGCGCATTTGTACGACGAGGGCTCGTGTACATGGAGAGGCAACTAGGACGTTGTCCTGTTCATGGGCAGCTAACCGGCTGGGTCAGAACGGAGGAAACAGCGTCGTGTTCATCGCGAGCGAAGCCACTGGGTCGGAACGCGTCCTGTTCATCGGAAGCCAACTGTCTTGGACGGAACAGCCGGAACGGGGTATGACGTGTCGCAGAACGGAGTAAAACGGCCTTCTGTTCAACCGTGTACGGTCGAAACGGGGTCATGTTCATCGGGAAGGGTCTGGCGTACCCCAGAACGGAGGAAACGACCTTCTGTTTGAGTGCCTATGGTCGAAACGGGGTGCTGTTGATCGGGAGGGATGTGGCGTACCGTAAAACGGAGGAAACGGACTTGTGTTGGAGCGCCTACGGTCGAAACGGGGTCCTGTTCATCGGGAGGGGTGTGGCGTACCACAAAACGGGACTCCACGGGGTACTGTTCATACACCGTCTACTGCCTCGCTCCAGCCTCCACCTGCTACTGTTCATCCACCGTTGACTTCCTCCAGCCTCCACCTGCTACTATTCAACCAGCCCTCCACGGGTTCCTGTTCATCCAGCCCCAACCGGCTCGATCTCAACCATTGCTTCGATAATATTTCCACTAATAGGAGGCTTGTTACAAATATAGAAGTCATAAACAACACTCAACAAGCTTAAAAGAAAACTATCAACAACTGAGAGAGCCCCCCCAAAAAATCTTGACATCTTCAGTTCAGACGCGGCAGCCCTAGTGACGTGCAGGTGCAATGCAGCGCAGCCAGCTTAAAAATCCTGCCCATCGTCGTACGTACGTGTCGTGATCTTCGACGTGTTGCTAGCCGCCAGCAGCTGGTCCGTGCTGCTGCTGCAGCCGGCTCATGTAGCCGAAGTGGAATTACTTGTTACAGAAAGAATTAAAAATTGAATATATCTGAAATTAAAACACGTTCAGATACATTCATTTCAGCAATAAGTAATTTGAAACAAAGGAAGTGCAATTTATGCACTCAAGACAAACAAGAAACCGCTTACTTTCAACCATAGCTGGAAACAATCATACAATGGTGCATATCAGTTGTCCATCGGTTCACCCTCGCAGGATTTTGTATCTGATAATACTATCACCGATAGGTATTAGGGGCATCTGTTCAATGTGGGAGTAAGGGTATCTCCAACGTTGACCCTCAAACCTCTCGCATCCATCCGGATTGCGGAAACCATCTAACGTGGGTCTGTACCTGTCCACGACGCGGTTCAGACGTACTTACTCCTGCAAATTTGAGACAAACATTGCGGGAGGGGGACCGATTTCACGCCCGCTTCGACGCCTGGCCTACCCAACCCCCCCTCGGCGCCTCGCCGCCCGACCACCAAGCCGCACGCGCCCATGGCGCTGCCGCCAGCGAGGAAGAGTAGTGCATGGTTGGTCTCCACCGCTCGGGTCCCAGGAAGGCCACCACTACTCCCCTCCCGCTGATGCCATGTTTGGTGGGCTCAACATCGGCGGCTGATTAGCCGCTTGGCGGCGACGTGGAGACGGACAACCCCAAGTCTCTAGAGGCAAAAGTTACGGAGGCAGAGTTAGAGAGCACCGAGGCGGAGCTGAAGAAGGCGAAGATTCAGTTCTCGGGGCCCATGGCTGAACACGGTGAACGAGCGCCAGCGACCGTTTAGATTAGGTATTAATTATACCTCTAGAGTCGGACTAGCACCGCTTAGTTGATGTAATTGTAATGAAATCCATCATGTTTATATGAAGTCTGGCATGTTTGTATAAAATTTGACCGTGTTTGTATGAATTTTTTCTGGTTGGTTCAAATTGTTGTTAAAATGTATGAGGCTACGGTTGGGCTCCTGCATCCGTGTCGGTGGACAGACGCGGGAAGAAAAAATTTACGGGTTACTGTTAGAGATGCCCTGAGTTATGGGGTGTTACTTACGGGTTTAACGGACAAGTGAACTATGGACCAATAGGACTGAAAATTGGGGGAGAAAGGGGTCCACCCGACTGAAATTCAGAGCATGGAGAGATTAGTTACTTAGGAGTCTGTAAAAGGCTATAACAGGTCCATAGGTGTAGGATTATTGTACAATGTGGCATACTAGAAAAGAAACTTAATGTGGTGCATGAATTTTATACTCCATCAAACAACACTCAAGCAAGAGCTCCTAAAAAGGAAACATGGGGCCAGGTTTTTTGGGCGATTCTCCCAGAATCGCCCCCCCTCCTCAGCTTTTCCCAGAATCGTCATTTTTTTTTTTTATAATCCTAGCTAATTAGATTTGAACTAGAAAGGATGGTAAAAGAAATTGAGTGGTGATTCTGGAAGAAGTTGGGCAGGGGGAAGAATCGCCCCAAAGAACTGGGCCTAATAATTAGTTACAGTACCATTTTTTATCTTTAAAATAATGTGGTACATGAATTTTATACTACAAAAGAACAATGATGTATTATGGACCAAACACATATAATCACGACGCATGTAGTGCACCTGCAAGGATAGCTTGCAATGCAGCATGTCTTGAAGAGGTGAAGGACCTGTGGCACTCTATACAGCATGGTACCATCTGGAGCAAAGCACCCAGCAGGCCAGGAGGACTAGCTCGGGCAAACCCATGTACTAAGAGATATCTGGTATCTTCAGTTCAGACGCGTCAGCCTTACTGACGTGCAGCGCAGCGCAGTGCACGGTGAGCGCAGCTCGCTGAGAAATCCAGCCCGTCGTCGTACGATCGTGTGGTGGCCTAGGACGTGTTGCTGGCAGCGGCTGGGCTCATGTAGACGACGTGCTGCAGGGGCCTCGCTGGCGTGGAGGAGCAGGACATGGCGGGGCTCTTCTTCACGATGGGGATGAGCGACTGCACCACGTCCGTCATTAGCGGCCGGTACTCCGCCTTGGTCTGTATGCACATCGCCGCGATCGCCGCCACCTGCACGCACGCGTCCACGATACAAAAAGGAAGAAGCTCAGAGCTGCACATCCATGGTGGAAATCGATCGATCATGCACGGAGGGACGCTGGTCACCCACCTGGATGAGATCCTTGACGGCGAACTGGCCCTTCAGGGCCGGGTCCACCATCTGCACGAGCCTCTCGCGGTTCGTCAGCCGTGGAAGAGCCTGTTATCACAACGCACGCACAGGAGTCATTTGCCATTGATTTCCACGTCATAAGAGCCAGACATAACGAAGTCTAAGTCGATGAGACTTAGCAAGACCGATGATATAATAGCATGCAGATTTCGCGATGTTTCAGGGCGCCCCCAGCTGCTTACACAAAAGACCGATGATATAATGGTATGCAGATTTCGCGATGTTTCAGGGCGCCCCCAGCTGCTTACACAAAAAAGGGGTTCTATTTTGCTCGTGTCCCCTGCTTCCGTTGCAAGCAAGCGAACCAGAGCGCCACGTATGTTTGTGTTGCGTTGTGTTGTTGTTGGTCCTAATCTCGCTACTGTCACTATTATCGTGTATGTAACCCCCCCTGCATTTATGCTGTGTGTCGAACATCTATCTCGGCGACCACATGCACATGGTTGCCGCCGATGGTACGGATCCTAGGTGGCTACGACAAACCACATGAGGAACGGTACGCTGCTGAATAGTGTGGTGAGTTGTGCACTGACCCATGAAACCAGGACGTGCTGTCCCGGCGGCCGCTGCGTGTCCACCGGCACCCGGCCCGTCAGCAGCTCCAGGAGCACCACCCCGTAGCTGTACACGTCCGACTTGGTCGTCAGCTTCCCCGTCGACGCGTACCTGCAACGCAAACCAGCAACAAACAGCATCATCAGCCATGGATCTTCATGTTGTTAACCAGAAGCTGGCAAATTCGTTTGCGTACTCTGGCGCGAGGTAGCCGGTGGTGCCGAGGACGCGGGTGACGACCTGGCCGTTGGCCTTGTTGGAGCCGACCTTGGCGGTGCCGAAGTCGGCGACGCGGGCGCGGTAGTTGTGGTCGAGGAGGACGTTGCTGCAGTTGAAGTCGCGGTGGATGACGGCGGGGGAGGTGTGCTCGTGCAGGAACTCCAGCGCGCGCGCGCAGTCCAGCGCGATGCCCAGCCGCGTCTGCCAGTCCAGCGCCGGCCGCTGCTCCCCGGCGGCCACGCCGACGGGGTGCAGGTGGCGCTTGAGGCTGCCGTTGGGCATGAACTCGAACACCAGCAGCCGGTGGCTCTGGTCGGCGCAGTACCCCAGCAGGCCCACCAGGTGCGGCGAGTGCATCCGGCTCAGCAGGTCCACCTGTAATAAACCGTAACCAAATGATTGATGATTGCATGGCTCGATCAGCACTCTGATCATTATTGATGTGATGGGGTTACACCAAATCCGGAAAACTAAAGTTAATGCCTTGAACAGGCTTAGTTAAGATACCTATTTTGCAGGTATAAACATGGAGAGAGTGCAAAAGAAGCAAGAGCGTCGACCCTCACAGACACACACGTGTGTGCCATTCGTGTCCGATCCATGGATGGAATCGGCCGAACAGAGAAACATTGCGGCACTCAGGTGTGTCAGTCATCACCACTTACAGTATGAGTTGCTAACGGCAGGTACGTAGATAGTATATCAACAGCTAGGCGGTAGCCACCGTGCGCCCCCGGACTTTTGCCGCTGCTCTAGAAGATGGCCCGGCTAGCTAGGCAATTAAACGCATGGACCGAGGCAGAAGGTGTCAGGTTCTTCATCTTAATGGTGTGGATCCGGGACCTTCAAGTCAACCGGCCGCAGACCAGCATATCATACGAATATGCGCATGCCCGTGAACGAACTAGACCCCACAAGCGCTATCGCGGACAACATATCATCCAATTCTAGACGTGATGTTAAAATACGGCGGAGTCAATTCTACATGGCGCAGTGATCTGCGATAGGAGCGTCCAATTTACCCACTGGAAACTGAATATGGCAGTCCAGTCCAAAATATGGTTTTGGCCGATGAGACAAGGCTACAAGAGAAGGTCCCAGGCTGAATTTTCAGAAGTTAGCTAACTTGATTAGCCTGTGATGTGAGCCTGGGCTAGGCTCGCTACACTTGTCTGAAATGATTCAGCGAGACCGCGGATTGGTAGCAAGAGTCACGTACTACAAGGGCACTGACCTCCCCTGCCCGGATGGCAAGGGCGGTAGGGCACGGCGCAACCCTCCAGCTCGATCGGGAAGCAAGGGAGTTGCGCATGATCCGCCAAACAAACGTAGGAGTCAGGCACCGGCACCGCTATTCTGCCGCGGTTTCGCCTTGCTGACCCCGCAACACACCCGCTGCTCATTCTGCTGATGCTGGTGGTGATGCGTCTCTCTCACTCCCCCAACTAAAGACAACACCAACAGTCTGTCACCAACGCCCGCCCGCCCGTGGCCACGGAACGGAATGACCCAACCAGGCGTACTTGGAGGAGATGCCTTCCCTTCCCAGGTTACGTACGCGTGCCCCGACCCGTGCATGATCCATCCCACTCCCAGGCGCTCGTCAACAACAAACAGCACCAACAACCACGTACCCGAACGAACGAACCGCTCCCTCTCTCTGCTGCTGCTGCTGCTGCTGCTGGTGATGGTGGTGGTTCAATTGCGTGTAGAAACTGAACTTAAGGTTGGTACACGCAACAAAGGCGGCGTGCGTGCGCACGCCCGCCCGCGCACATGGACATGGACTTGGACTTGGACGAGACGTGAGCCGATCGATGTGGATATGCATGTGCGGCTTGAACAAATGAAATAATTACCTCGACGCGGAACTCCCGCTCGCCCTGGCGCCGCGGGTCGAGCTGCAGCCGCTTGATGGCGGCCGGGGTGCCGTCGCCGAGGCGGCCGCGGAAGACGACGCCGTACGCGCCCCGCCCCAGCACGTTGCCCTCGCCGAACCCGTCCGTGGCGCGCTCCAGCTCCCGGTACGTGAACACCTGCGCGCCCCGGCTCCGCGGCTGCACCACCGCCAGCCCCAGCGGGCCCAGCCGCCCGCCGTATATGCACCCTGTGCCACACCAATCCATCAGCACCAACGTTCCACAGTGGAGTACTGCTGCATTGGTTTACCGAGCCGAGCGCACGCTTACCTGTGGCGGCGTAGCACCTGCCGTTCTGGTAGCCGCGGACGCTGCTGCCGCAGCTGGACGCCGGCGCGCCGGGCTTGTCGCCGTCCACGCTGTCCCCGGCGGCCACCAGCCTGAGCTTCGCCCGGCGGGTCAGCACCAGGATGAGCGCCACGGCCACGAGCAGCACCAGCCCTATCGCCAGCGCCGAGAGCGGCAGTATCGCGAAGAGCGGGTTGGAGCGGCCGTCGTCGCCGCCGGGCCGGAGGGGCGCCGGCCACGGGGACAGCGGCCAGGGCGCGAGGAGCGCGTCGGCTGCGACGTCCGCGGCCGCGAGGGGAGACGGTGCCGGCGGCGAGGGACTGAACGCTGCCACGTCTGCCATCCCCGCCCGAGGACGGCCGGCCGGGCCAGCAGCAGCAGCTCGAGCCGAGCAAGTGGTGGAGCGGGCGGCGTACAGGGAGATAACGGAGTAGCCCAAGCGTAGCGTACTCCCGGAGGAGGGAGATATTATAGGAGGTGAAGACTGAAGAGACGAGGGGCCGGCGCACGAGAAGGGTATAGAAGTGGGTATTCTTCTCTGAATCTACCTGAGCGTGGTCTAGCAGTACTTTAACCTACGAAGCAATGTAACTGCACCTGACACAGCCCGGTAGCTCGCCGGACCAAACGCCGGTGCCGCCGATGCGGACGGGGCGGTGAATTCACGCGACGCTGGCGTGTCGCCATGGTGGCATCTTCGGACGTGCTCTGGCTTTGTCGCGCGAGGGACCACGCACGCACCAACAAACGTAAACGGCGGGCGCGGGCACGTACGCCGTGGCTTCCGCCGAACCGGGTAAAAGCCGCTCTACGGATTGGGGGTTGTCTGATGACAGTGAGTAGATGCGCGCGAGTGTGGCTCTGACCTCCGGGCGGGCAAGGCGCCGAAAAGGAAGAGGACCGGGCTCACCTCGGCTCACATGCCGCGTGCGGGGATGCGGCCCACCGTTAAATTCCCGGCTCGTGACCGTCGTTTGGTTGTGTCTTTGTGTTGCGCGCGCGCGCGCACGCACGGGAAGCCCTGCGATGCGAGCCAAGGTGGCAAAAGAAGACGCGGGCTGGCTGGTCCCGGGAGGGAACGAACGGCGCGCTTAACTCTGCCGTAATACGGACGTCTGACGTCTAGAAGTTCCCTCTTCTCATGGTCAGGAGGTCGTACGTGCCAGCACCACCAGGGTATGTGCACTGCACACGTGAGCTGGTCGTGGTGTCATCAGAGGTTTGTTACACGTCGAATCTGTTACTCCTCGTTCGCGATGTAGTCTTTATAGATTTTTGTGAAAGTCAATTTCGCTAATTCGATTTGGCCAGATATAGAATTATCTACATCTACAATACCAAACATGTACATTCTGAAAATATAACTCATAATGTATCCAATGATATGCATTTGGTATTCTAGATGTACCTACTTTTCTCTATAAACATAATCAAAGTTTGTAATGTTTGACTTTTATAAAAATCTATAGGCACTACATTATCGAACGGAGGGAGTAACATATAATGTATTGCCTAGTCTTTTTTATTAAATCGTTTTGTGGTTGCATTGGCTAGAGCATGCACTTTTACGGAATCAAGGATGAATTGTGCTGCGAGTTGGCTCGTTTTACCCGCGAGATTCGAGAAGCGGCCGAGGTTGACAGAGATGAATGAACGCATGGCCGCAGCGATTTGCTGCGTAGATCCGCCGAATCGTCCGTGTCAGACGTACTATACGCTTTCCATGCATGCAGCTCCAACAGAGGCGCGCCCGCTTCCAACAAAAGTGTCACGCGACGGCACGTACGGTGCCTTCGTCACGTACTTGCTGGATTACCAGCATTTATCACTCTCCCCGTCCCGTGACGGTAGATGCAAGGTTTGGGATTTCAAATGGGACATTTTTTCGAGGAGGGGCGGTAAACTCGGTTACCACGATAACCACGAAATTCCAAAAATAATTCGGGCGAAATTTAAAATTCAAATTTTGTAAGACAAGAATATATACGTTTTGAACACTGAATAATCGCGGAACTAATGGAGGCGCAGTGGTAACACCTCAGGTCCAGTGCCACGCACATGCAGGTCGTGAGTTCGATCCTCGGACGCTCCTATTTTCTGGAACATACAGTGTGGCGTGCAGTTTTCATAAATCAAAAATGAAGAAGTGCGGCTGTCTATCATCGAACACAGGACTTGCAGTTCCTGTTTCATTATATTTGCCAGCAGGCCACGAATACGCTTACGCTTTGTTTGGAGCTCTCCATTGGAGAGCTCCGTATTGATTTGGTCTGAATTCCAAATCAGTGAGGAAACTGAAATGGAACGAATACGAATTCACCTGTTTGGTTGTCCAATGAATTGGCCCTTGAAATGCCTCTGAGATTTCAATACCAAATCCTGTTTGGATGACAAACTTTGGAATTGCATAGCTACATTACCAGGTTATACCTTGTTCTACATGACTCAAAATTGAAACCTTACTACGAATAAATATATAGCAACGAAAATAAATAAATATTCTAGAAATGCATCAGGAAAATGCAAAATGGTTATACATGGACAACAATATATTGCATGTTTCCTCCACTCAATAATTATTGCAGTTTTGTTGCTGTCAAGAATATCAGGAACAGGGCATGTATTGCAGTTTATTCTACCGACAGGATCAGAATATTTGTATCTCTGAATTTTGTTTAGAAAGGCATAACATATCGGAACTGAATTTTGCCTAGATCAACATTCAGGTTTATTCTTACTTCCTTGTGTAATTTTGTTTATAAAGGTCTAGATCAAAATGACAAAAACAACACACACTTTCAGTTTTGGTGAACTGAATTAGATCAAAATGATGAAAACAACATAGAATTTTATGCTGTCTAACAAAGCAGAAGCGAACTTTCTGCTGTCGAAAGGAGTTTAAAGGATGAAGGGGTACGTTTTGCGGGTGCTCGCGATTTCAGCCCAAATCGGAGCGGTACCCCTCCGAAACGTGGGAGGAAGCTTTTCGTCGGAGGCAAAACGGTTTGGAATTGGCTTTTGTTTTCAATACGAATTCGTTGTCCATCCAAACGGCTGTATTGCTGCTAGTTCAATACCAAATCCATTTCCTAGGCTCCAATGAAGACATCCAAACGCAGTGTTATGGTTCGGATAGAGATGTACCCTATTTAACTAGGAGTGAGGAGTTTAAATTCAAATAATTTAAAATGTTCAAAATTTTCTGCTCGGTATACCCAATTATCGTGGGGGAGTGGGAAACGCGGTTACCGGGCGGTAACCGAATTTACCGCCCGGTACCCAAAACCATGGGTATATGTCTTCCTGTGATTCTGTTATTCTTTTGTGGGTATGTCTTTCTGTGATGACGATTTAGAGGGTTAGAGCAACTCTAGCAGACCCCGCATAACGCCGGCCCGTAAAACGCATTTGAGTTCGCGCAAAACCGTTTTTGCGGACCGGCGCGGGCTAGCACAGATGCATACCCTTCAAATGGACCCGTAAAAAAGTATATTCGCGGAATATGCTTTTTACGGGTTAATATCGGAGTTTTGCTCGGGCAACAACGGCATAACGACCATAAGCAAAAAACTGCAAATCTGAAATTTGTCATAGGGTTTCACAAACAAGTTTAAATTCAAATGACATAAACAGTTTACGCGCAAATAAAAGCGAAGTTCATTACGCAAAAGAGGGCATGCAAAGGTTCTATGCGGAAGTATTGATCTTCAATCCTTTGCCAATATCTCTTGAAGGTTTGATTAGTACCCGTGCATGCATCAAGAGACACCGCACTCCATGCTTTGATTAAAGCTTGATCTTCCAAGATCGTGTAGTTCTTCGATCTTTGACTTTTCCCAGTTTTTGCTTGTGAATGCTCAAACGCTTCCGCTTCGATCTCCTCCAACTCGTTCGCACAACCATGATCGTCCACGCCGCCCTCCGTTTCATTGTAGTCGAATGGTTCGAAAGGGGCTTGATCAATGTCAACCGCATTCGTGTCCAACAAGTTCATGAATTCGGTTGTTGCATTGTTCGAACCACCACTATAGCGAACGATAACAATTCACGAGCTATCGAGAACAATGGCGAAAAATGAAAGAGAATAGCCGAAGACCGAAGAGATATACCTTCCAGCCATTTCATCGAACACCTCGCTCGCGGTGGGAGCAAAGACCGTGAACGGCATCGCCGAGCACCTCCTTCTTGGGGGGGGGGTGGCGTGAGAGGTTGAAGAAGATGGCTTCCTTGAAGCCGAAACCTTCCTCCGCTTTGCGCCCGTGGCCTTGCCGGCCTTCTCCGCCGGCGGAGATCGCCTTCGCGTTGGCGCCGGGCCTTGAGCGCGGCCATCGCGGGCGGGGCAACCAGATTCCGCCTGCACAACCACCCGCTGCTTCGCCGCGGCGCGACGTGTGCTTAAGCGACGCGGCGGGCCAACATGGCGGTGATTTAGATCCGCCGAGGGAAGGTGTGCGAACCTCGACGGTGACGGGGGACAGCATGGGGTCGTCCATGGCGGCGAGGGACGGCCGGCGAGGAGCAGCCGGAGCTTGCGGAGGGGGGGCAATGATGGCGGAGGGTGCGGGGAGCGGGAAATGGCGCCCGGAAATATCCCTCCCGCCAAATCTTGCGCCGGATAGGGATCAAACTTGGGTCGACCTCCCAGCTCGTGAAGATAGAGGTTGGGGGAGAAGATTTGCTGTGCCCCGTAAAAAAAATTTGCGGACCGGTACGGGATGCGGGGTCTGATCGTGCAAATTTTTTAATCCCGACTCGCAATTTGGCGGTTATTTCATGGGCCGGTGCGTTTTATAGGGTCTGGTAGAGTTGCTCGTAGGAATCACGGTGCAAAGGGGAATTGGGAGCACTGAGAGACGGAATTGGGAGCAGGAACAAGAGAGACAGCGAACTCCTTCTTTTTTTTTTGAGACAGCGAACTCCTTCTGGCACGAGCTTCCTGCTTCTTACCTTGCCCTAGTTGGGCCGAAAAACAGACCCAGCTTGTACCTAAAAAAGCCCACTCTATACAAATTTGCCATATCTAAAATAAAAAGAAGTCTTACGCACACAAGAAAGTGGCTGTGATGTTTGTACCTAAAAAGTTCCATACAAAAAGAGGAAAATATCACTATATGCTAAACAAATGCCATGCTCTACGAAAATGCAAAAACCCATGATCTATATAAAAAATGTCACGGCCTTTAGCATAAAAATGCCATGCTCTTTAAAAAACGAAAATACCACTCGTGGAAAAAATTCATGTTATTAATTATTAAAATGTCAAGTTATTAGTTATCAAAATGCCATCATAATATTAATAAAAATACCATGTTATTAATTATTTAAATGTCATGATGTTAATAATAAAAAATGCCATGTTATTAATAATAAAAATGACATGTGATTAATTATTAAATTGTCATCCTCTTATTAAATACAACTGCCTTCCTATTATTAATAATGAAAAACTGCCTTCATCTTAACAATAAATCTACCATGGCCAGGTTAATAAAACTGTCATCGTCTTCATGAGTTGGTACTATCTCAAAAACAAACATAATTGAGAAGAACTTATTGATGCATGATAGTTTTGCCATGCCACTTCACACACAAAATGCCATGTGACCAAAAAAATTATTTGCTCTTAAAAAACCATGTTTCACTAAACAAAAACGGCCATGTTTCTTAATTTGAGATATGATTTTTCTGCCATGTTTTGAACTTGCCCATATGAATTTCTCACATATAAATTCTCTCTAAAAACTGCCATTTATGGCACTTCACACATAAATGCCAAGTGACCAATGCAATTTTCTCTAAAAAAGCCATCTTTAACTAAGCAAAAATTGCCATTCTTTAAATTTGCAATATGATTTGTCTACGATGTGTTCAATTTGCCATATATTTTTTTCCAGAAATTTGTTCAATGCCACTACACACAAAAATGTCATGTGATCAGAAAACAAGTTGCTCTAAAAAACATGGTAAAAGTTGAGAAGTTGGTTCATCGAAAACTACCATGATATAGAGCAAAATGGTTCTTATAAATAATAATTGAAAATTACATGCTCTAATAGTAAAAATGTCATGCTCTTAATAATAAAAATGCCATGCTTTTAATAAAAGATGCCATGTGGTTTTATAAAAATGCGAGGGAAAGTTTGTAAGGGACACATGGGAAAAATTGACCATTTGGTTCTTTGAAAACTGCCATGGTCTAGAGCAAACAATTTTAAAAAATGTCATGCATATGAAATGGTGAAACTAGACCATCTAGGTAAACATGGTTCAGCAGTTACCATCTACTTTTCATTTGGCTATCTATATAAAAATGCTTGGTGCACTATTACTAACCATAGTGTTTCCAATAGTCTAGTAACCATTTGCACTGCTTAAAAAAATGGAGCGGGGAACCAAATTAGCCATGGTATGTACACTAAAAAACTTCCGTGATACATTTAATTTCTAACATGGTATCTAGACAGAAAATGCCATGGTGAACAGATAATATTTGCCATGGCATGTGAGGGTAGTACAAAAACAAGCAAAAATTCCAAATTCAAAAATGCCATGGGGCACCCCCTGTACAACATACCCAATGAACACCTGACACTAATATTAAGAAACATGGCAGTTTTAGAAAATTATGTGTTATGTGTTACATGATGATCAAAGACGTGGCAATCTCGAAAAATTATGCTCAAAACACATGGTAGTTTCAGAAAATGATGTGCTATGTGTCACAAAATGCCATGAAAACAACCCATGGTAAACTCAGACCCTGGCAGTTTTGACATTGAATTGCCCATGGCAATTCCTATGCATTGTTTTAATTCTACATGGGAATTTCTTCATAATTCCCTGCATTTTATAATCAAAGTGCTACCTTGGTAATATACAAAACATGGCAATTCCTCCTATAAACCACGCATACATACTCCCGTATCACTACATGAAGAATGCAAAATTGAAACAGCAAACAAACTAGAGATAATGGTGTGAACGTAATGAGAAGAAGAGGGGGTCAACCTTCATGAGCTCCAATGGCATCGGCCCAGACGTCGGCCTCCCGCACAGCTGGATACTGTCGCAAAATCAACAGTCGCCTCCCCACTGCCCTCGCCCCCCGTTGTCGCCTCGCTGCTTTGCTCTAAAACCGGCCACCAGCCTCCTCCTCCATATAGGCCAGCCATAATGACGGTTGCAAGCAAAATCAGCGAGCACCAGCCTCCCACTTGGCGAGACGCATCAGTGGAAGGCGCGGGTCATCGACGATGACCTTCTTTGGCAGGCGGCAATGGAGAAAATGGCTCGTCCCTGGCCTCGGTGACGGACCATGATGGATGTATATTTTACACATTTTTAGAGCTCATTTGCTGCATGTTCTCTTCATATATTATGTCCCATTGTACTAAATATGTGTCCATTATGCATACCATTTCTGCACTTTTCATTGTGAGCATTGCACATTTATTTATTTATTATTAGTTTTCTTTGTTTTCTTGTGTCTCCAGGTGTTTTGAAGCAACTTAGGACCAAGCACAATGAAAGGACCAAGGATGGGTTCAATAGGAAGGACTTCCAGTACCCGACTTTCCAAAGTGAACTTTCCAAAGTGCTCCAACTCAAGATATAACACCACTGGGATGTTGGGTCGCTCTCACAAATCCAACGAGCCTAAGAATGTCAAAATCAGAGCCCGTTTTACCGAAGAGCACATAACGCAAGACGACTAACCATATGCGTGGTCGTATGACATGAAAAGTGCTCCGAAAGTTGCCCTTTCACATGGTATTCTTCACTGATTTTGTCCCCATTTGTTTCCACATGATCCTTGGACAATAGTTAAGGGTGTGGGAGAGCAAAGGGTCATATTGGACCCTTCGATGATCACATCAACGGAGGAGAAACTGAGAGGCCTTTATAAAAGCACCTCCAACCCTAGGCGCCTCCATCATCTCCATCATTCATCTACATGCAGCTGTCATCCATCTTCATTGCTACACCAATACCACCTCCATAGAGAAAAAGGGAAGACAAGAGGAAGAAGAGGAGGTGCCTCCACCACGCACACCAGCCTCCGGGTGGTGCGATCTTCCTCACCGGCCCCACCACCATCAGCATCTGCACCGTCGGCGCCGTCACCATGCTCCTATCCTCCACCGGCTCCGTGTCGTCTTGTAACTTGCCCTCTCCCTCTATGATGTTTGAATAGTTATATTATTCCTTGAGGATTTGGATGAGCCCTTGCATGATTAATACTTTATTGAATAAGCGATCCAATCATTCTCTGCTAAGGATGGCAATTTTATCCACATACATGGATACCTGCGGGTACCCGACCCGAATAGGTAGGGTTTGGGCATGTTTTTACGTCAATGGGAAGCACCCGAACCCGACCTAATTATTCATCGGTAGAGCATGGACATATTTATGTATCCGTGGATATACCAAAACCTGACCCGATTTTTTTAGGGGAAGGCCTTCCTGGCTGCTTTATTAACTTAAATCACACTTACATCCTTTTCTAAAGCACTAAGAAAAGAAGGAGGTGTATCCGACCACACCATCGGTGGATTACCCCTCCCAGAACTAGCTAACTCATGAGCAAACATGTTCGAACCTCTACTACAATGTTAGATAATGACCTCCCCGAAATCTTTAAGCAAGCTTCAACGATAATCAATAATTGGTGCCGCCACTAGTGCATACCCTTCATATTTAAAGCATCCACGACGATCAAGTTTTTAGATTGGATCAAGATCCTGTCACACCCAAGGCCGCGTATAAATAGAATACCTGGTGCACCGCCTCGGCCTCGGCCGCCACCACATGCGTCATTTGAGTTTTTGCCGCTAATATAAACCCTCCATTATGGTCGCGTACTACCATTTCACATAAGCCAGTATGATCTTCGTCAGAAAAAGAAGCATCCATGTTCAACACTTGCATCCCCGGTAGTGGTTTCTCCCAAACATTTTCGAGTGGTAGTGGGCTCACCTTACCAACAGCTCGAACAAAACTCAAAGATAGTTCCTAGATAGCCATAGTTGTGCATACTGGTGTTTGTGCTTGTTCGCCTCTGACTATTTCCCTTCGTCGCCACCAGAGATACCAGCTAGTAGACGCGACAACTTCAGGTATATTAACAATGTCCAGGTAATTTTGCTGGAACTTATCATCACACATGAGGGATTCAATCACCTTTACACCCCATGGATCTACGGGAAGCACCTCATCAATAACATCCTGCAAGCCCAACTCAGACCAGATTAACTTAGCTCTAGTGCATGTAAACATGGCATGCTTCACATCTTCTGCTCCCTGCTGACACAAAGGACATTGCACGCTGGTAGGGACATGCATGTTTGCAAGTGTACATTTGAAAGGAATAGTGTTATGCAGGCATCTCCAAATGGATTATTTTACTTTACCCGACAATCTTAACTTCCACAGTTTCTTCCAAACTAGGTGATCCGGTGTACTTGCCTGTCTAGCCTCACACTCGATTTTACTACTGTATTGATCTTCCCATTCTCTATAGTAACCGGAACGAACACTATATACTCCATTTTTATAGTGCCATGCAAAAGTATCATCTGTACTATGCTGAGATAAAAGAATTTGCATTATACGGTCCACATCAATGCTCAAAAAGTTATCCCTGATAATCTGTTCATCCCATTCACCTGATGTAGGATCTATCAGGTCACTGACATGTGATAGCAAACAGTTACCTAGTCGTTTTATAATCTTCCTAGAAGGGCTATTTGGTATCCAACTATCCTCCCATATATCAACCTTTGCACCATATCCTACTCTCCAGATGCTTCCTTTTTTGAAGGTTTGTATGCCTGCAATTTTTTTTGCCAAACATAGGAAGATCCCTTCTTAAGGGTGCTGTTTAGAATGTCCCCCATGGGGTAGTATCTTGCATGCAATACTCTTGCACACAAAGAATCATAATTCCCGATTAGCCTCCAGCATTATTTTGCTAGTAATTCTAGATTAAACGCATGAATATCTCGGAACCCCATTCCACCTTTCACTTTCGGGACACACATCTTCCAGCAGGCAAACCAATGCATTTTACGTTGATCATCCTCATCACCCCATCAGTACCGCGACATTGCATCAGTGATCCCCTTACAATATTTTTCGGGAATTTGAAAACACTCATCGCATATGTAGGGATGGCTTGGGCCATCGCTTTAATCAACACCTCCTTGCCACCAAAAGATAAAGTCTGCTCTTTCCATCCATTAACCATTTTATGGATTCTTTCAATAAGGTTTAAAAATAGTCTGTGCGGTCTACACCGATCATATATGGCAGTCCTAAGTACTTTTCAGATAGTGATTCTGTCATAATATCAAGTATTTGGCACACCTCTGCTTTCACTTCAATTAGTACTAGGACTGGAAAAAATTGAAGATTTGGCTACACTCACTATTTGTCCCAAAGCTGTGCAGTAGTCATCTAGGTTACTTCTCAATGAATGTGCATTATGGTGTGCCGGTGAACAAGTCTGTGAAGGTTTTGCAAGTCTACCTTGAAGACACCACGAGTGATTGGGCGAGGACTAAGTGACCTTAGCTCAAGAGGAATACAGTGAGGACTGTGTGTCCTCTGAGTTGCAACTCAGCCACCTCAACCAGACGTATAGTTGATGCACCAACTAGATCTGGTCTACCAAATTCCATTGTCTTCACCAAGCCTACCTGCTTTCAAATTCCTCAACCCTCTCTTACTTTCTTCCACTGTTGAAGAATTTGTGATCCGTTCTCTAACGAATTTGAACTGAAGAATTTCATCACGCTATCTTTATTTCCCCAGTTCATTTTCTTCATGCGTGTATGACTGTATGATTGCATGTTCTTCACTCTTATGTATCCTAATTTGCATGTACTCTGATTCTGTAATGACTTAGTTTCCCTTGTGTTTCTATTTCTTCACTTTCATCTTCGTCAAATTCTTCAGAGTTTGACGAATTTTGAAAATTCTCCCATTCACCCCCTTTGGGAGTAAACCTGCACTTTCAACTTGTTGCAAATAGTTTATGACAAGATCAAGGAGTTGATTGTAACGAGATTGTCTCATCATAATAATACTTAAATTCAGTTCAGATCAAACTTGAATTACTAAATATTTCAATTATGAGATATAATAGATGGATATCAAAATGATTCCCATGAGATGGAAATAGAACCAAGGTTGTATATTTGATATGGTCGAAGGTAATTTTGTCGATCTAAAGGATGCTAGTAAGTGTGCAAATCTGAAGCAAGCATAGTGGAGTTGGAATCTTCGTCCTGATGAAATGGTCAAATAATTTGATTTCATCGAGGAAAGTGAAGATGCTTGTATTTACAAGAAAGTAAGTGGGAGCATGATAATATTTCTAAACACTATGTGTGCATGACACATTGTTGATTGGAAATTATATGAATTTGTTAACATAGATTAAGACAATATATAGTCCTGGTGTGACGCCCCCGATTCAATCGTACACTAATCATGCACGCAAATGTGTACGATCAAGATCAGGGACTCACGGGAAGATATCACAACACAACTCTAAAACATAAATAAGTCATACAAGCATCATAATACAAGCCAGGGGCCTCGAGGGCTCGAATACAAGTGCTCGATCATAGACGAGTCGTGGAAGCAACAATATCTGAGTACGACATAAGTTAAACAAGTTTGCCTTAAGAAGGCTAGCACAAAGCGGGATCTGAGATCGAAGAGGCGCAGGCCTCCTGCCAGGATCCTCCTAACTACTCACAGTCGGTCGTCGCCGGGCTGCATGTAGTAGTAGGCACCTCCAGGTAGTAGTCGCCATCGACAAGGGCGTCTCGCTCCTGGCTCCATCGCTTGGTCGCAGCAACCGGGCAAAGGAAGGGGAAAAGGGGAACAAGGCAACCGTGAGTACTCATCCAAAGTACTGCAAGCAAGGAGCTACACTACATATGCATGGATATATGTGTAAAGGGCCATATCGATGGACCGAATGCGAATGCCGATTAAGAGGGGATATCTAATCTGTTGAAGACTACGCTCGCAGCCTCCGCCTTGCAGATGTAGAAGAGAGTAGATCAAGTCCTCCAAGTAGCATCGTATAGCATAATCCTACCCGGCGATCCCTCATCGCCGTCCCGTTAGAGAGCGATCACCGGGTTGTATCCGCACTTGGAAGGGTGTGTTTTATTAAGTATCCGGTTCTAGTTGTCATAAGGTCAAGGTACAACTCCAAGTCGCCCCATTCGAAAGATCACGACTATTCGAATAGATTAACTTCCTGCAGGGTGCACCACATAACCCAACACGCTTGATCCCATTTGGCGGACACACTTTTACGGGTCATGCCCGCCGCGAAGATCAACACGCCGCAGCCCCACCTAGGCACAACAGAGAGGCCAAGACGCCGGTCTAAACCTAAGCGCACAGGGTCCGGGCCCATAGCACACCGCACGCTATAACGCGGCGGAGCGAACCTAGCAACCTCCATTACAAAGGAAGTCACGTTCGCGGTCCAATCCGCGCGCCGCTCGATCGGCCGACGTCACGAAGGCTTGGTGATACCACGGCGCCGGATACCCATAACTACTCCCACGTAGATGGTTAGTGCGTATAGACCAAATGGCCGACTCGGATCAAATACCAAGAACTCGTTAAGCGTGTTAAGTATCCGCGAACGCCAACAGGCCAGCCCACCTCTCTCCTAGGCGGTCCCAACCTGCCTGTCGCTCCGCCACAAAGATCCATCCAGAGGGCGTCGGGACAAGGGTCCTTTCAGCCCCAATCCGTGAATCACTCATGGGTACTCCTCGAGCCGACCCGACTTTAAGCACCACCGTATCATGTATAAAGTATATAGTATATACCGTGATCACCTCCCGAGTGATCACGGCCCGATAGTATAGCACAATGAGACGGACAAGAATGTAGGGCCACAGATGGAAAATACTAGCATCCTATACTAAGCATGTAGGATTGCGTAAAGGTAACAACAGAGTAGCAAGGACGGGCTATGCATCGGGATAGGTATAACGAAAAGCAAGAACATGCTACACTACTCTAATGCAAGCGAGATAGAGTAGAATAGGCGATATCCGGTGATCAAGGGGGCTTGCTGGTTGCTCGGCAAGAGAGAGGGGTCGTCAACTCCGTGGTCGAACCGGGCAGCAGCGCTTCGGTCTCGTAGTCTCTAGGAGAGAAGAGGGGAAAGAAACAATGAATACCATGTAAACAGATGCATATCGATGCATTACATGACAAGTAACGATGCTAGGCGTGCCCTAACATGGTATGAGGTGATACCGGTTAAGGGGGGAAACATCCAGGAAAATATCCCCGGTGTTTTGTGTTTTCGGGCAGAGGAGCCGGAGGGGGAAAGTTGCGAGTTCGATAGGTTAGGGGTGTGTGGCGGACGAACGGACTACGTATCCGGATTCGTCTCGTCGTTCTAAGCAACTTTCATGTTGAAAATATTTTAATCCGAGTTACGGATTAAAAGATATGATTTTCTAAAGATTTTATTAATTTCTGGAATTTAATTAATTATTTAAATCCAACATTATCCGTAATAGTAAATGATGACGTCAAGATGACATCGAGTGATGTCAAGATCAACGTTGACCATTGACTGGTCAACTCGACGTGTGGGTCCATGGGACCCACCGTCATTCTCTCGCTTAGGTTAATTACAGATTAGTTAATTTAATTACTATTTAATTAACCTAACTAGTTAATTAAAATAATTAAACCGGATTAATTAACTTAATTAATTCATTAGATAATTAATTAATTAATAATTAATTTTATTAAATCATTTATTATTTTTATTTATTATTTTTATTTTTAATTCCTTTTTTTTAATAAAACGTTATGGGGCGTGGGCCCCTGTGGTCAGTGGTACAGAGGCCATTGCGGGTCGGGCCAACGGGTGTGGGTGCGGGCGAGCGGGTGTGGCGCTGTGTTCGAGGCCGTAGCATGCCCGGCAATGGGGAGCCGGTCTGACTCCGTGAGAGGTCACACCGCGTGGCTGGCCGAACAGGCAGCGGGCGGAGGGGATGTGGCCGACGGAAGCGGCTAGCACGGGCGGAAGTGGCGGCAGCCATCGCGGAACTGCAAGCGGGCAGGCGAACGGAAGGGCGCCGAGGCGGCCGGAGGTAGCAGAGGCGGGAGTCGGGGCGCACGAAGCGCACGGCGGCGCGCGCGGTCCATGGATGCGGTGGTAGGGGCGGCACGGGCGCGTGAAGGCAGAGACAGGGGAGGGGGCGGCTTGGGAGGCCGGCCGGAGAGGAGTCGGGGACGCGAGGGCGGGACGACGCGGTGGTCGCGGAGTTGGCCGAACGGAGGAGCGGCGTCGATCCGTCGATGGGGGCGCCGCGGCCTCGTGCTGGTGGGCGGAGTCGCGGTGGTCGCGCACAGAACGGTGGCGCCGAGCGCCGATCGACATGGGGAGGGCGGTGACCGCGGCGACCTAGGGGGAGAGGGGGCGAAGGGAGCTCACGGGGGGGGAGTAGGGTTCGTGGCAGGGTGCTCGGTGGAGGTCGGGGAGGCCGACGGGACGTCTGACGGAGTGGATGCAGTCCGGCGAGGTGGCGGCGAAGCTCCGGGCGCCGGTGAGGCGGTCTCCTCCCTCGATCCCGATCCAATCGGGGGAGAGGGGGAGAGATATTTTGGGGAGCGGGGGGGGGGTGTCGGTGGGGGGTACGTGGGTTGGGTGAGGGGGAGTGGGGGTGGCTTATGGGGGGTGCGGGGTGGGCTGGCTGGCCGGGTTCGGTGGCTACCGGGCCGGTTGGCCCATCGGGTGGGGGTTTCTCTTCCTTTTGTTTTGTTTTATTTTCTTTTATTTATTTACTTTTCTGTTTTAAATCATTCTAAATTATTAGGCCTTTCATAAAAATGTGTTTACTACACCACTATTACCTTTGTAATATTTGGCAACCACCGAACATTTTAGTTTTAATTTTTGAAAACTTTTATTGCTATCATAAATTTGAATTTGAATTTCAAACAGTTTTGAATTAACCGTGATTAACTACAATGGATGAGGTGACGTGGCACCATCAACGTGAGATTACTTGTAGCATGATTATCCGGCGTTACAAATCTCCTCCACTACAAGAAATCTCGTCCCGAGATTTAGGAGGTAGAAGGAAACAGTCGCGGGTATTCATCACGAAGACGATCCTCGCGTTCCTGTGTGGCTTCGTCTTGAGTGATTCACCATCGGACCTTGAGGAACTTGATCGCCTTTCGGACGTGTGCGGCGTTCAGCTTGGTCGAGAATGCGGACGGATGCTCTTTATAGGAGAGGTCCCGCTGCAATTGAGCACTTCATGATCCATTGCCGGATTGGGTCCTTGAAGCAGCGACGAGCCGGGACACGTGGAACACATCGTGAACTCGAGAAAGGTTCGCTTAAGCTCCAGCTTGATATGCCACTTTTCCACGCCTTTCCGAATAGTGAATGGGCCAATATAGCGAGGAGCTAGCTTGCCCTTGATCCCGGCGATGAGCACCCTTCATTGGTGTAACGCGAAGATAGGCCTTTTCGCCAAAGTTGATAGACCATGTCTTTATGATGACATCATAATTACTCTTTTAGCGTGGTGAGCAGTCTTGAGATTCTCGCGAATAATGCGGACTTGTTCTTCGACATGTTGGAATAATATCTGAACCAAGAGTGGACGTTCCCGATTTCGACCAGTTCGGAGGGTTCGCACTTTCGTCCATATAACACTTCAAGGGGCCATCTTGAGACTAGCTTGATAGCTATTGTTATAAGAGAACTCAGCATACGGAGAGATTCCTCCCATTTCTTGTCAAGGAAATAACACAAGATCGAAGCATGTCTTGAGAACTTGGTTGACACGTTCAACTTGCCCTTGTGATCATGGATGAAACGCAGCTTTGAAAGATAAGTGAGTCCCCATAGCTTCTTGGAAACTTGCCCGTAATCTTGAAGTGAATACGCTGCCACGGTCCGAGATGATAACCAAAGGAATACCGTGAAGTGAAACAATTCGGACATATAGAGAGTTGCAAGTGACTAGCAGTGATCGTTTCTTTGACCGCCGTAAAATGTGCAACTTTAGAAAGCGGTCAATGACGACAAGAATAGCATCATTACCTTTCGCGACTTGGGAAATCCAAAGATGAAGTCCATTTCAACATGGTCCCATTTCCATTCAGGAATAGAGATAGGTTGCAGAGTTCCAAGAGCCTTTGATGCTCGCTTTGATACGACGGTAAACATCACACTCAAGAACATAGCGAGCAATGTCTTGCTTCATATTAGACCACCAGAATCTCTGACGGATGTCTTGGTACATCTTTGTACTACCAGGATGGATACATAGAGGCGTATCATGAGCTTCTTTCATAACCTCCTGAGTCATATTCAGGTTTTCCTTCTTACACATCACCACTAGGCGGCCTTTGAAGTACAAGGCGCCATCATCAGCAATAGTGAAGAATGAGGGCTTTCCTTCTTTGAGGTCGCGCTTAATCTTGTGGACTTCAGAGTCATATCCTGTATTGTCTTGATGGAGCTCACGAGATCGGGTTCGACACCAGGTATAGAGGGAACCACGGGAAACAACACGGAGATTCATCTTGCGAGACTCCTCGGGAGGGGAGCGAGTGCACCAGGAGGAACAATATGGAGGTTCAGCTTTCTGAATTCTTCAACAAGTGAGGGTTGAACCTTGTGAATCTGGAGGTGGTTGCAGTAAGACTTGCGGCTCAAGGCATCAGCCATTACATTAGCCTTGCCTGGTGTATATGAAATAACCAAGTCAAAGTCTGCAACAATCTCCATCCATCTCTCCTGACGGAGGTTCAGGTCTGGCTGAGTAAACAGATACTTCAGACTTTGGTGGTCGGTGAAGATCTCGCAACGATTACCGAGAAGGTAATGTCGCCATTGTTTCAGTGCATGGATAACAGCAGCAAGCTCGAGGTCGTGAACTAGGTAGTTCTCTTCGTGAGGGCGCAATTGTCGAGAGGCATAGGCAATCACTTTGCGCTCCTGCATTAGGACACAGCCTAATCCTTGACGGGAAGCGTCGCAGTAAATGACGAATTCCTTCTTAGTATCAGGTGGAGCTAGTACTGGGGCAGAAGTCAACTTGTCTTTGAGTGCCTGGAAGCTTTCCTGACATTTATCTGTCCATTGGAACTTGACGCCCTTATGCAATAGGTTAGTCAGAGGCCTGGCAATCTTGGATAAGTTCTCGACGAATCGACGACAATAGCTGGCGAGACCGAGAAAACTTCTGACTTGCTTGACATTCTTCGGAGGAGTCCAATCGAGAATAGCTTGAACTTGTTCAGGGTTGACGGCAATACCATCCTTAGAGATGACATGCCCGAGATAGGTCACTTCGGGAAGCCAGAATTCACATTTGGAGAACTTGGCATAAAGTTGATGCTCTCGTAGCTTTTCCAGCACAAGACGAAGGTGTTCAGCATGTTCTTCTTCGTTCTTAGAAAATACCAGGATATCATCCAGATAAACCACGACGAACTTGTCGAGGTAGTCCATGAATATATAGTTCATCAGTCGAGAGAAGGTGGCTGGAGCATTGGTTAAGACGAAAGACATGACGGTGTACTCGTATGAACCATAACGAGTCACAAAGGCGGTCTTTGGGATATCCTCCTCACGGACACGGATCTGGTGGTAACCCAACCTCAAGTCGAGTTTAGAGAACACTGATGAACCAGCCAGTTGATCATAAAGATCATTGATCCGAGGAAGAGGATACTTATTCTAAATGGTAGCTTGGTTTATAGGGCGGTAGTCTTGGACCAATCGGTTTGTCCCATCCTTCTTCTTTACAAAGAGAGAAGGTGCTCCCCAAGGAGAGCAACTTGGGCGAATGAAACCACTGCGAAGAGACTTGTCAATTTCCTCCTTGAGCTCAAGGAGTTCATGCGGCGGCATCTTGTAGGGTCGCTTGGCTATAGGAGTGGTGCCTGGTTTCAAGTCGATGACGAATTCGACAGCTCTAGCGGGGGGAATCCTCGAAGTTCTTCAGAAAGACGCCGAGGAATTCATGCACGACAGAATGTTTTCAATACCCTCGAGTGGTGCAGCGCTCAATGCATTCAAGGCATAAAGCCGTGCCTCGCATTTTGCACCAGATGAGCTTGGTAAGTGACTATTTCATCTCAAGGGTGTAGCAGATGGATTTGGTCTTAGTGGCGCAAACTATGGAAGCAGATGCGCTTTAACCAATTCATTCCTGAATGAGATCAATGCTACAGACTTCGTAATGATAGGAGAGACAAGGAATTCCAGTCCTTCGATTTCAACGGAACGCCGTGACTAATCATAGAGGTTTGACATTGACCACCGGAGTGTGCACTACTAGTGCAATGTTCATCTCTTCATATTTAATGCCATGCATGAATGCAAACTCTGCGATATGAATGAATGCGATGCTCCCAAATCGAATAAAACAGATGCGGTCTCGAATTAACGAGGAGTGTACCCATCACGAGAGCAGCTGGTCTTGAGCTTCGTTGAGATCAACGTGGTTGGCATGAACACGACCATAAGACTTGGCATTGTTGTTGCGGGCTGGTTGCTTCCACGGCGATTCTTTGGAAGGGCCGCTTGATTCTGGTTCGATTCGATAGCGCCTCTGGCAAGGTGACCTGGTTGACCACACTTGTAGCACGACCATTATTGGGAGGGGAACAGGAGCTCCGGGTGGTGGAGCCGGAAGCCTTGGCTGCCTAGTTGGAGGAGTAGGCGACGAGGTGCAAGATAGCTCGCCTTGGGCAGTGCATTTGGTCGGTACATGCTGTTGGGAATCCATATCTTACGCCTGCGAGGACGGGCCCAAGATGAGCCCGTGTCACGGTTATGCTTCGTTAGAGCTCGGTATTCTTGCGCACCAGTTTACGACATTGATAGCTTTGTTCACCAAGGTGGCGAAATCAGCAAAGTCGTGCACTAGAAGTGCGAGCTTGATGTCGCCTTGAAGGCCGTCACGGAACTTCTCTTGTCTGCGTGCATCGCTTGCAATGTCCTTCAAAGATAGCGAGACAAGTCCAGAACTCCCGCTGATAAGCTTCAACAGTCTTGTTGCCTTGGGTGAGGTTATGAACTCACGCTTCTTCCGTCCATGACTCCTTGAGGGATGAAGCGGCACGGAAGCAGCTTGGAAGTCTGGCCAGTGATGATTGTTCCAATTGGCTGAGTACGCTGTGGCTGTCCCACCATTGAGCTGTGGGTCCCTTCAGAAGAAGGAAGCAAAGGTGACATAGCTAGCGAGGGGCTACATCAGCAGACTCCATCTCATAGGTGATGTCACGGCCACCATCAACATCCGTGGGCTGGGTTGAGCTGCAGTACACACTTGGGTTGAGGCGCATGAAATCCTCAGAGTTACCGTGTTTGGCTGCTGGTCCATATTGGGGCGAGGAAACCGAGCCATCATGTTCTCCATGAACTGGCGATTCATCTCAAGTTGTTGGATCATACCAGCCATGTACTCAGGCGGTGGTGGGAAGTTGCCACCACGACCACGACCAGCTGGTCTAACCATCCCGCTAATATAACAGGGTAGTTCAAAGATTTGAGAAATTTGCAAAGGACAAGAATCATTCATGATAAAACATGCATAATGAAAGCAAAGACGATAGAAACTACATATTAGTCGGCATATCTTACAAAAGGGATCATGCATAGAGTTCGCACACGTAGTTTAGTACATAGACTAAGACATCATAGGCGGCACGCAGTGCTCGCGATTTAATGCATCTAACACTAACAAACAAGCCTACATCAGTCCCACGCGGCATCGCGGAGGTAGCTGTAGCCCCAAAGCTGGTAGTGTGGCATCGGGAACTCCACGCCGGCAACTCGGGTCCGCGAATACTCTGGTGCGGAACCCGATGCCCAAGTGGCAGAAGAGGACCAAGTGCGGGAGAGTAGCCTCCCACCTCTGGCCAACCGACACCCTGGGGCATCACGGTCCTGGCTGGGTAGATCGCAGATCGCGGCAGCTCTCCGGATCGGACAAAGGGTGCAGCAGCGTTAGAGCACGGTAAAGGTGCCGACGGGTGGTGTACAACTCGTGGCGAAGAGCTCGGTTAGCTCGATCCAGCCCATCGGCATGCGTAACAAAGTTCGATGGTAGAAGGGCTCTCGGGTGACAAAGGAGTAGGCAGCAGCAGTAGTAACCTCCTCACCAACATCGATGCGATAGCAATGTGCTCAAGGGGAGGTGTCCAACTCCGATACTCTCCACGAAGACGTGTCGAGCAGCATAAGCAGCATCGTGGACGCCATATCGATAGTCACCCCAACACCATGTGCGGTGTGCGACAAGAGTGGAGTCATACTCGAGAGTAGAGGTGGACGATGGCTCGGCATCGCTCTGGTTAAAGTCCCGTACTCCTCAAAGACGGTGTACTCGGGGTGCCGCCGATAACCCGGATAGGTCATCATCTCTGCTAGCACCGCAGTGATCCCGAGGCACCAATGGCCGTCGTGTGGCGCACGACCTGCCTCGTGGGTTCCATCTGAAAACAAAGATGTTTCAAAGGAGTCAAATGACAGTGTGGAAATTGATCAAAATACAATTCCAAGGAATAACTATGGCTTTATCCAACTTTGGGGTGAATGTGGTCACGGGATCCTAGTGTTAGTTAGTAAATTCATTTAACCCGAGTAGAAGAGAGTTCAGAGTCCCAGAGTAAAGGTCGAGGAGTAAAAGATCCTAGTACCACCCGATGGCGACGTGGGCCCGAAAGGCACACAGCCAAGTTAGTAAAAGTTTTTGTAATGTCTAGACTCGACTTCGGCCAAGGAGTGTGGAAGGGGGATTCCTACAGGCGGTCGGCTCTGATACCAACTTGTGACGCCCCCCATTAAATCGTACACTAATCATGCACGCAAATGTGTACGATCAAGATCAGGGACTCACGGGAAGATATCACAACACAACTCTAAAACATAAATAAGTCATACAAGCATCATAATACAAGCCAGGGGCCTCGAGGGCTCGAATACAAGTGCTCGATCATAGACGAGTCAGCGGAAGCAACAATATCTGAGTACGGACATAAGTTAAACAAGTTTGCCTTAAGAAGGCTAGCACAAACTAGGATACAGACGAAGAGGTGCAGCCTCCGCCTCGATCCTCCTAACTACTCCCCGTCGCCGCCGGGGGCTGCACGTAGTAGTAGGCACCTCCAGGTAGTAGTCGCCATCGACGGTATGCTCGCCCCGGCTCCATCGTCTGTCGCAGCAACCGGTAAAGGAAGGGGAAAAGGGGAACAAGGCAACCGTGAGTACTCATCCAAAGTACTCGCAAGCAAGGAGCTACACTACATATGCATGGATATATGTGTAAAGGGCCATATCGGACCGAATCGCAGAATGCCGATTAAGAGGGGATATCTAATCACGTCGAAGACTACGCTTCTTGCAGCCTCCGCCTTGCAAAGATGTAGAAGAGAGTAGATCAAGTCCTCCAAGTAGCATCGTATAGCATAATCCTACCCGCGATCCTCCTCGTCGCCTCGTTAGAGAGCGATCACCGGGTTGTATCCGCACTTGGAAGGGTGTGTTTTATTAAGTATCCGGTTCTAGTTGTCATAAGGTCAAGGTACAACTCCAAGTCGCCCTGCATCAAGATCACGGCTATTCAATAGATTAACTTCCTGCAGGGTGCACCACATAACCCAACACGCTTGATCCCATTTGGCGGACACACTTTTACGGTCATGCCCGGTCATGAAGATCAACACGCCGCAGCCCCACCTAGGCACAACAGAGAGGCCAGACCGCGCCGGTCTAAACCTAAGCGCACGCAGTGCAGGCCCATAGCACACCCGACGCTATAACGCGCCGGAAGCGACCTAGCAACCTCCATTACAAAGGAAGTCACGTTCGCGGTCCAATCCGCGCCAAGGCCGCCGACGGCCGACGTCCACGAAGGCTTCGGTGATACCACGACGCCGGATACCCATAACTACTCCCACGTAGATGGTTAGTGCGTATAGACCAAATGGCCGACTCAGATCAAATACCAAGAACTCGTTAAGCGTGTTAAGTATCCGCGAACGCCGAAGAGGCCAGCCCACCTCTCTCCTAGGCGGTCTCAACCTGCCTGCCGCCCACCACAAAGATCCATCTAGAGGGCCGTCGGGACAAGGGTCCTTTCAGCCCCAATCAAGTGAATCACTCATGGTACTCCTCGAGCCGACCCGACTTTAAGCACCACATGTATCATGTATAAAGTATATAGTATATACCCGTGATCACCTCCCGAGTGATCATGGCCCGGTAGTATAGCACAGCAGACGGACAAGAATGTAGGGCCACAGATGGAAAATACTAGCATCCTATACTAAGCATGTAGGATTGCAGGTAAAGGTAACAACAGTAGTAGCAAGGACAGGCTATGCATCAGGATAGGTATAACGGAAAGCAGTAACGTGCTACACTACTCTAATGCAAGTAGTATAGAGTAGAATAGGCGATATCTGGTGATCAAGGGGGGGCTTGCCTGGTTGCTCTGGCAAGAGAGAGGGTCGCCAACTCCGTAGTCGAACCGGGCAAGCAGCAGTCGGTCTCGTAGTCTACCGAGAGAAGAGGGGGAAGAAACAATAAATACCATGTAAACAGATGCATATCGATGCATGACATGACAAGTAACGATGCTAGGCGTGCCCTAACGTGGTGTGAGGTGATCCGGTTAAGGGGGGAAACAACCGGGAAAATATCCTCGGTGTTTCGTGTTTTCAGCGGAGGGAGCCAAGGGGAAAGTTGCGAGTTCGATAGGTTAGGGGTGTGTGGCGGACGAATGGACTGCGATCCGGATTCGCCTCGCTGCTCGAGCAACTTTCATGTTGAAAATATTTTAATCGAAGTTACGGATTAAAAGATATGATTTTCTAAAGATTTTATTAATTTCTAGAATTTAATTAATTATTTAAATCCAACATTATCCGAATAGTAAATGATGACGTCAAGATGACATCGAGTGATGTCAAGCAATCACGCTGACCATTGACCTGGTCAACTCGACGTGTGGGTCCAAAGTGGGACCCACCGCCATCCTCTCGCTTAGGTTAATTACAGATTAGTTAATTTAATTACTATTTAATTAACCTAACTAGTTAATTAAATTAATTAAACCGGATTAATTAACTTAATTAATTCATTAGATAATTAATTAATTAATAATTAATTTTATTAAATCATTTTATTTTTATTTATTATTTTTATTTTTAATTTTTTTTTTTAATAAAACGTTATGGGGCGTGGGCCCTCGTGGTCGGGGCACAGAGGCCATTATGGGTCAGGCCAACGGGTGTGGGTGCGGGCGAAAGGTGTGGCGCCTGTGCCGAGGTCGTAGCATGCCCGGCAATGGGGAGCTGGTCTGAGCTCCCGTGCCGAGGTCGCACGGCGCTAGGCGGAGGGATGTGGCCGGAAGCGGCTTAGCACGGGCAAGAAGGGCGGCAACCATCATGGAACTGCAAGCGGGCAGGGGCGAAACGGAAGGGCACCGGAGGCGGCCGGAGGTAGCAGAGGCGGAGTCGGGCGCTGCGAAGCGACGACGGCACAGGCAAGGTTCATGGATGCTGAGAGGGCGCATTGGGCGCGTGAAGGCAGAGACGGAGGAGGGGGCGGCTTGGGAGGCCGGCCGAGAGGAGTCGGGACGCGAGGGCGGACGACGCGGTGGTCGCGGAGTTGGCCGAACGGAGGAGCGGCGCCGATCCGTCGATGGGGGCGCCATGACTCGTCTTTGGGTGGGCGGAGTCGCGGTGGTCGCACAGAACGGGTGGCGCCGAGCGCCGATCATGGGCGGGAGGGCGGTGACCGGCGACCTAGGGGAGAGGGGGCGAAGGGGAGCTCATGGGGGGAGTATGGTTCGTGGCAGGGGTGCTCGGTGGAGGTCGGGAGGCCGACGGGACGCGCGACGGAGTGGATGCATCCCGCGAGGTGGCGGCGGCTCCCGGGCGCCGGCGAGGCGGTCTCCCTCGATCCCGATCCAATCGGGGAGAGGGGAGATATTTTGGGAGCGGGGGGTGGGTGGGGGGACGGGTTGGACCGACGGGAGTGGGGGTGGCTTATGGGAGTCGCGGGGTGGGCCTGGCCGGCCCTGGTGTCCAATGGGCAGTTGGCCCATCGGGTGGGGGTTTCTCTTCCTTTTGTTTTGTTTTGTTTTCTTTTATTTATTTACTTTTCTATTTTAAATCATTCTAAATTATTAGGCCTTTTATAAAATGTGTTTATCGCACCACTATTACCTTTGTAATATTTGGCAACCAATTTAACATTTTAGTTTTAACTTTTGAAAACTTTTATTGCTATCATAAATTTGAATTTGAATTTCGAAACAGTTTTGAATTAACCCGTGATTAACTACAGTGACAGAGGTGACGTGGCACCATCAACGTGAGATTACTGTAGCATGATTATCCAGGCGTTACGCCTGGTATTAGAGATAATTATCTTTGGAGATAGTAATGTCTAATAGGACTTAGCCAAAATACATATTGGCATAATACTGAGACAATTTTGTATGAAATATGCAAGAAGAGTTTCTTGACAAAGCCACTTGGAAAGAGTTTTGAGCAAGAGTTAGTATTCTAAAATACTGATGAGAGAAATACATGATTTCAATCACACTTGTATTCCATTGTATGTAAACAACCAGATATATACAATACTCCAAGTAACTTGTGAGTATAAGTTACCAGAATGACCAATTTTTTATCATAGGACATCCATGGAAATGTCGTTAAGTACTAACGACATGTTTCTCGCATACAGAGAAGATGAAGAGATTATTGTAAGGAGTTACATCTATACATACTTCTTGTAAGTAGTACATCGATAAAATCTTCAATAGTACTCCAAAAGATTTTTGGTTTCAACTAAATTATTAATGGTGGCATAGTAAGTTGGAATTGGTCCAAGAAAGTTACTACTGTGAATTCTATAACAGAAGGTTGAGTATGTTGTTGCTGTAGAAGCAACAATAGAGGGTGATGAATCAAAGGTCATTATGAACTTGGTATGGTTTCTAGATGATTGTGCAAATGGAACACTATTCTCAATAGTGGTTATGTGGCTCAATCTAAGGAATCAAAGGTTTTGCCGGTGATTCAATACATACAAAGCCAGTTTCACAAAAAATATGAATTTATGTGGAATCATGATAGATGCATTAAAATATAAATGATACACACAGATCTGAAGATTGTCAGATTAGATAGGACGAAGTCTATACCACAAGCAAAGAATGGACTGACACCGGATTGCCATTGGTGTAGAAGTTAAAAGTGCTAACTAGATTATTGACTCTAGTGCAAGTGAGAGACTGTTGGAAAAATGCCCCAGAGGCAATAATATTTGAATTATTATATTTCCACATTCATAATTAAAGTTATATTCTATGCTATAACCGCTATGATCCTGGAATATGTGATTCAGTGGAAAACTCGTATGCACCTGTGGAATGATAAACGGTTAAATAAAAGATTCATAGTCTTGCCTCTAGGACTAGATCAAGTGTTGTTGGTGATCACGTTTTCCGGATATTAGGATATTGTTTAAAGTGTTAAACGATAGTCCTGAAACAACATTGAGATTATGACGTTAGGAGAACGATCATATTGAATCAACCCAAATTTGTCTGTTATGAATTGAATAATATCGTCTACAATCAACTGTAATAACACACAGTGTTAATGTGCGACTTTGCTCCTTAGACTATGAGAGCATAGTAGTCACTTCTTACCGTACGATGAGCTTTGGGGTTGCTCAAATGTCACCTATAACGTGGTGATCATAACGACAACTTACGGGTTTATCAGAAAGTTTGACAAGGGACTAGATAGCTCGAGAGTGGGATTTGCTCCTCCGACGATGGATATATATTCTTAGGGCCCTCTAGGTGTGACGACATCCATCATCGTATGGACAGACATAGGTGACTACGTCACGAGGATGCCAGAACACAACAACGAGAGAAAGGAAAATCGGTAACGAGGATTTCTGTATAAAGAGCATGTGCTGACTCAGGAGGATACCGATGCATCTTGTAAAGTATCGCGAAGTAAAGGGTGTTGGGAAACATAGCATGCAATTTCAGAAAAAATCCTACGCTCACGCAAGATCTATCTAGGAGATGCATGACAAAGAGAGGGGGAGAGTGTGTCCACGTATCCTCGTAGAGCGAAAGCGGAAGCGTTTGACAACGCGGTTGATGTAGTCGAACTTCCTCTTGTTCCGACCGATCAAGCATCGAGTGTACGACACCTTCGAGTTCTGCACACGTTCAGCTCGATGGCGTCCCTCGAACTCTTGATCCAGCAAAGTGTTGAGGAAGTAGATGAGTTCCGTCAGCACAACAGCGTGGTGACGGTGACGGTGATGTGATCCGCGCAGGGCTTCGCCTAAGCACTATGAGAATATGACCAGAGGCGTAAACTATGGAAGGGGGCGCCGCACACAACTAAAGATGTTGTTGTGTGTTTTAGGTGCCTCCCCTTCATACACACACACATATATATATATATATATATATATATATATATATATATATATATATATATATATATATATATATATATATATATATATATAGGTGGGAGGGAGAGGGAGCAGCCAAGGGGCACCCCAAGTACGAGGAATCCTACTTGGGGGCCTTGTCCAATTCGCCCCCCTTACCATATCTATCGGAGGGGGGAGGAAAGAAGAGGGAGGAGGGAAGGAAGGGGGAGGTCGAATCTCTCCCCATCCTTCTCTCTTACCCTCTTTCCCTTTACCTCAGGTGCGGCCCATATGGGGGGCGCAGCAGCCCCTGCTGGCTGCTGCGTTTCCCCTCTTGGCCCATTAGGCCCATATCTTTGCCGGGGGTGCCCGGAACCCCTTCCGGTGACCCGATATGTACCCGGTACCCTCCAGAACACTTCCGGTGTCTGAATACGATCATTATATATATCAATCTTTACCTATCAACCATTTCGAGACTCCTCGTCATGTCCGTGATCTCATCCGGGACTCCGAACAACATTCGATCACCAAATCACATAACTCATATAATACAAAATCATCATCGAACGTTAAGCGTGCGGACCCTATGAGTTTGAGAACTATGTAGACATGACTGAGACACCTCTCCGGTCAATAACCAATAGAGGAACCTGGATGCTCATATTGGTTCCTACATATTCTACGAAGATCTTTATCGGTCGAACCGTAATGACAACATATGTTATACCCTTTGCCATCGGTATGTTACTTGCCCGAGATTCGATCGTCGGTATCTTCATACCTAGTTCAATTTCGTTACCGGCAAGTCTCTTTACTTGTTCCGTAATACATCATCCCGTGACTAACTCATTAGTTCATTGCTTGCAAGGCTTCTTATGATGTGCATTACCGAGAGGACCCAGAGATACCTCTCCGATACTCGGAGTGACAAATCCTAATCTCGATCTATGCCAACCCAACAAACACCTTCGGAGATACTTGTAGAGCATCTTTATAATCACCCAGTTATGTTGTGACGTTTGATAGCACACAAGGCATTCCTCCGGTATCCGGGAGTTGCATAATCTCATAGTCAAAGGAATATGTATTTGACATGAAGAAAGCAATAGCAATAAAACCGAACGATCAATATGCTAAGCTAATGGATGGGTCTTGTCCATCACATCATTCTTCTAATGATGTGATCCCGTTCATCAAATGACAACACATGTCTATGGTTAGGAAACTTAACCATCTTTGATTAACAAGCTAGTCTTGGTAGAGGCTTACTAGGGACACGGTGTTTTGTCTATGTATCCACACATGTATCAAGTTTACGGTTAATACAATTCTAGCATGAACAATAAACATTTATCATGATATAAGGAAATATAAAATAACAACTTTATTATTGCCTCTAGGACATATTTCCTTCGTTACTGTTACACTTGTTATAAAATTACTGCTATCACTGTTACCGTTACCATTGCTACTGTTACTACTATCAAAACTATCATATTACTTTGCTACTGATCACTTTGCTGCAGATAATTAATCTCCAGGTGTGGTTGAATTGACAACTCAGCTGCTAATACCTTCAAATATTCTTTGGCTCCCCTTGTGTCGAATCTATAAATTTGGGTTGAATACTCTACCCTCGAAAACTGTTGCGATCCCCTATACTTGTGGGTTATCAAGCACCAATCTATAGTTCCGGTAACAAGATTGAATACAAGAGATAAACTAGGGTTTGAGATGAGATGGTGCTGGTGAAGATGTTGATGGAGATTTCCCTCCCCTAGATGGGAGAGTTGTTGGTGATGATGATGACGATGATTTCCCCCTCCGGGAGGGAAGTTTCTCCTTCAGAATCGCTCCACCGAAGGGCAAAAGTGCTCCTGCCCAAGTTCCGGCTTGAGACGGCGGCGCTTCGTCCCGAAAGCCCCCCTTCTATTTTTTTTCTAGGTCAAAATGACTTATATACCGAAAGATGGGCATCGGAGGTGGGCCGAGGAGGCCACAACCCATCAGGGCAAGCTAGGGGGGCCTGGCGCCCCAGGTGGTTGTGCCCACCTGGTGGCCCCCTCTGGTAGTTATTGGCTCCAATATTTCTTAAATATTCCATAAAAATCCTCGTCAAGTTTCAGCTCATTTGGAGATGTGCAGAATAGGTGGCCTGACATAGCTTTTTTGAGGTCCAGATTTCCAGCCGCCAGAATTCTCCCTCTTGGTGTGTACCTTGCAAATTACGAGAGAAAAGGCATTTGAATTACTCCAAAAAGCGTTACTATGGATAAAAACATTATAAATGACAGTAAAAAAACATGATGCAAAATGGACGTATCAACTTCCCCAAGCTTAGACCTCGCTTGTCCTCAAGCGAAAACCCAAATCGAAAAACATGTCCACATGCTTTGAGAGAGGTGTCGATAAAAACAAAATACGGACATAGAAGCATCATCTTGATTATTATAACAACAGCAAAATTTAACATAAGACTTTTATCATAGAACTTGCATCATATACTTCCCATGAATAAGTAACAGTTCACCATACAGTCGAAGTATAAAGCAAAAACTCTATTAGAAACCAACAAACTATGTTCTCAGTCAACTTTGCAACTACAATTCATCATCTTTTCAGGAAGGGTCACGTAACAGAGCCTTTAGGCAAGTCCACATACTCAACCATCATATAGTCTTCTACGATTGCTAACACTCACCTCGTACCCATGAGCAAAACATTTCAACCGAACACATAGAAAGATAGGGGCTTATAGTTTCGCCTCCCAACATATTCACCTCAAGGGTGATGTCAACAATAATAACTCATGCTATCTATATTCAACTGGACATATGTGCCTAGATTTTTCCTCACTACATGATGCTTGCCAAAAGAGAAAATAAAAGGGAATAGAAGGAAAACTTTGACTCATTGCATAAAAGTAAATACTTAAAAGTAAAAGATAGGCCCTTCGCAGAGGGAAGCAGAGGTTGCCATGCGCTTATTTGTTTGCATGCCCAATCCCTTAGTGCAAGAGAACATCACGTTGTATTGCCCCTTAAGATGATAACCTTTATTATGCAGTCTGTCGCTTTTATTCTTTGTCATCCAAGTTCGTAGAACGCTCAATTTTCTCTTACACTAAATGATCTTACATATTTAGAGGCAATTTTTATTGCCTTTTTGCATCGATGACAACTTACTTGAGGGATCTTGTTCAATCCCTAGGTAGGTATGGTGGTCACTTGAAAATATTTGGGTTTAAGGGTTTTTGGATGCACAAGTAGTATCTCTACTTAGTGCGGAATTTTTGTCTAGCAAAGATAGGGGGCAAGCACCACATGTTGAAGGATCTATGACAATATGACTTCTATGTGAATATAAACAAACATAAACCATTAACTTGTCATCCTTGTCCAACGTCAACAATTTTGGCATATAATATTTTGATGAGGGCTCACAATCACAAAAGATTTCTAGGATAGTATATTTATATGTGAATCTTCCCTTCCCTTATTAATTCTTTCATGAGTTGCATCACTGACCAATGCTATGTTTGTCAAACTCTAATAAAATTTTCTTACTTATACTTTTCCTTATGTGGTGCTATCACCTACCATAGGATTAGTATATGATCTTATAGATTTATTTCCTTTCTTCTATTTATTTCCTATCTCATTTTCTTCATTTGCAACATGAAAGTAAAGAAATTAGAAACTCGAACTAACTTTATTATATAACTTGCACATGCTAACAGTGATAGATCACTAAGCAAACTCTCAAAGAAGAAAAGATCGAACTAAACTCTATTCATCTAAGCAAAAGATTGAACTAAGATAAGTAAAGGTAAAAAGATAGTGGGATGATACGATACCGGGGCACCTCCCCCAAGCTTGGCGGAATCCAAGGGGAGTGCCCATACACGATACTTAGTTCTCCTTTGGTGGTGTCCGTATGTTCCTCCCTCTTCGTCTCGGTCCTCATCAACCGAGCATCTTCTTCCATGTGGTTGGAGGAGCAGGAAGACATGACGCCTAGCTTGACAAATCCGACCAGAAACAGCAAGAAAAGAGAACAGGGGATTTTCTTCGCGATATGGTGGTTAACAGGTTCAGGGAGTATATATAGATTTTTTATCTTGGATGACAAGCACATGGAAGAAAAACGGAGTACGGGAGGTGTCCCAGGTGGCACAACCCACATGGGCGCGCCAAGCAAGCTTGGCGCGCCAGGCAAGATTGCCGCGCCCTGGTGTATTGTGCCCACCAGGGGACGCTTCTTGGGAGTTTCTTTATTTCCAAAATTTTAAAATATTTCAAAACTGGTAAAAAATATTTTTGCAGATTTTTTGGAGTCTGTTTACTTACCGTATCACGTACCTCCTTATTTTGACGATTCTGGAGTGTTCCGGACGGAATCTTTTATGTGTTCTTCCGGTGTCAAGGTTTGGATAATATTGGTTTCAACATTAATAGGTGTCGGGGAAGCTGATCCACGAACACCTATGGGACCGGCGGACCGAGCCCCTTTCGGTTCGGCGGGGGGGCGGAGATCGCACGAAGAGCAGATCGAGGCGAAGCACACGAGCAGTTTACCCAGCTCCGGAGCTCTCCGGAGAGATAACACTCCTCTTTGCATGTCCGAGTGTATTGAGTTCTTGCTTGGGAGCGCTTGAGTGCTACAAAGACACACCAGCTGCTAACGAGACCTAGCGTGAGTGTTTTCTCGCCTTGAACCCCCCTCTACGTTGCGCATGGGCCTCCTTTTATATGCTCAAGGGGTCTACGACAAGTGGCAACGTAGACAAGGGTAAAATGGAAAAGGGATTGCGGTTGGTACATCTACATGCAGTGTATCATACCTAACCACGACGGCAGGGACAAAGGCATTAAATGCCTGTCTATGTCGCCCAAACAAGGCAAACAGGACCGTCGGACGCCACCGCTTACCACGATGGCAATCTTGTCGGCGTCGCTTGCCATCAAGGCTCACCGGCCGCACAACCTCTTGCCACGCGCTTGGAAAGGTCCTGAGCGACACGTTAGTGGATGTCTTTGGAAGCGCAGTCTGAGTGGTAGTCTGCGCGCAAGCGCTTTGCATGATTGTTGCCTTGTCGCGTCCGGAAGCTTGTCGCTGCCGGGCCTTGCCGGACGCGTGGCGCGTCACGGCAAGTTCCTTGAGATGCCTTGGTTGGCCTTCTGGCAAGCTCCTCTTCTTGGGCCTTGTCTCCTTGGCTTAAATACTTTGTTCTTGAATGGCTCCAAAGGAACCACGGAGGACCTTGGCGGTCACCCGGCAAGCCTTGCCGCTGGTGTCAGAATCGCTAAGCCTTCGCCAACCGCCGATCCTTCGCCGCCGCAGCGCCAGTTCAAGAGCCCCACCCGCGCCCTGTTGAAGGCCGGTGATGGCGTCTTCATCAAGCTCCCCGGCGCCGAGCTCGTGGCGCCGCCGAAGGAGAAACCTTTGATGAAGAGCTGCTCGCCTCCATGGGGTGACGCTGGTCGACGCGCAAGCAAAGCAGCGGCGCGCGTGTGAGGAGGAGCAGCTAACTGCGAAGCTGTTGTCGCTCTACCGCACCCGCAAGCCAAGCTGGTATCCCGAGAAGCGCTTGTCGCGGCGGAGCAGACATCGAGCGCCACGGAGGAGCTCCGGCCTCAACCAGAAGCTCTCCGGTCCACGCAAAGTGGCGGAGCAAATTGCCGAGGAGCATAAAGCCTTCCTCCTAGAGAAGGCTGAAGTTGAAGAGCAACAGCTTGCCTCCGAGAAGCTATCTGCGCAGAAGGCGAAGTTGGCGCGCGGAAGGTTAACCTTGACAGCCACGAGGAGGATCTTGCACGCCGCGAGCAAACATTTGGCGGGCTCTCAAGGAAGCGAGGATGCCTTTGCCACCGCCGAGGCCGCCAAGAAGGAGCCGGAGACGAAGGTGACGCAGCCGGAGGCCAATCTCAAGGTGAGCGGCGAGGAGCTTGCTGCACTCAAGCGTGAGCGCGAGAAGGACGCCACACTCTTGGCGAGCTGCAGGGTCGTCTCGCCGAGAGGAGCAAGGAGCTTAGCGCCGCCAAGGACTCCAACGCAGATCTTGAGTTGAAGCCGACTACTTTGACCCGACACCGGGCGGCGCCAGGAGCAGGAGGTGGCCTTGAAGGAGAAGATCAAGGCCGACGAGGCTGCTGTGGCGAAGCTTCTTGCCGCCTGAACACTTTTAGGGAGAATGTGGAGCACTGGACCGAGGGTCTCGTGGATGTTGCCGCAGCCATCGACAGGAGTTGGCGCACTGGGATGGAGGATCTCGGGTATTCCTCCGATGAGCACCTCCAACCCAAAGCCAAGCTCAGCTTGTTCTTCAAAGATGTGGCGACGGCCCTCTAGCGACTCGGGAACAGATCCCAAAGCAGCTGGCCGACGAGTCGCGCCAGATCTGTGAGGAGCTCTTCAAAGGTCTTGATGAAGGTGGCCTTCCGCAACCCAGTGCCTCAAGCTCACCAACGCCCTCAAGACCTTGCCGCGGATGTCGATGTGGAAGCGCTCAAGACCCTTGTCGCACCCATTGTGGACAAAGTGAGCGGATCAAGAGGGTTGATGGCGATCGCGTAGATTAGGCCGCCCGTTTTCTCTTTTCCTTGTCGCTGCTGGTTATGTTATGAGAACAATCATTTAGAGCTGCGACAAGCTATCTTGTAATATGACTCTATTTCGGTAGCAATTGCTATGTTATTTCCTTTACTTGATTCATTCCTTTGTATGTTTTGCCCTCGCGCCGGGGAACTTGTCGTATGCAGCACCTTTGCCGCGAAGGCCGATCAGGGATGTCGGCAGCTCGCCGGTGGTGCCGCTGAGACAAGAAACCTTGTCGCAACTAGTCGCAGCTCACTTAAGTTGTTGGCGGACTCAAACAAAGTAAGGGCGCAACTAGCTACGAGTTGGTTCCTCTGCGCTTAGGTTTTCCATACAAAGCACGGTCGTTCGAGGAAGATAACTAAAAAAACGCCAAAGATGTCGGGGAAGCTGATCCACGAACACCTATGGGACCGGCGGACCGAGCCGCTTTTGGTTCGGCGGGGGGCGGAGATCGCACGAAGAGCAGATCGAGGCGAAGCACACGAGCAGTTTACCCAGCTTCGAGCTCTCCGAGAGATAACACTCCTCCGCTGCATGTCCGAGTTATTGAGTTCTTGCTCGGGAGCTGAGTGCTACAAGACACACCAGCTGCTAACGAGACCTAGCGTGAGTGTTTTCGCCTTGAACCCCTTCTACGCTATGCATGGGCCTCCTTTTATATGCTCAAGGGTCTCCGGCAGTGGCAACGTAGACAAGGGTAAAATGGAAAAGGATTGCGGTTGGTACATCTACATGCGATGTATCATACCTAACCACGACGGCAGGGACAAAGGCATTAAATGCCCATCTACGTCGCCCAAACAATGCAAACAGGGACCGTCGGGGGCGCCACCGCTGCCACGATGGCAATCTTGTCGGCGTCGCCACATCACCGCGCTCACGGTCGCCGACAGACCTCTTGCCACGCGCGCTTGGAAAGGTCCCGGGGCGACACGTTAGTGGATGTGCTGGAGCGCAGGTATAGAGTGGTAGTCTGCCGCGGCAAGCACCTTGCCGCGGTTGTTGCCTTGTCGCGTCCGGAAGCTTGTCGCTCGCCGGGCCGTCCGGGACGCGTGGCGCATCGCGACAAGTTCCTTGAGATGCCTTGGTTGGCCTTCCCGGCAAGCTCCTCTTGCCGGGGCCTTGTCTCCTTGGCTTAAATACTTTGTTCTCGAATGGCTCCAAAGGAACCACGGAGGACCTTGGCGGTCACCCGGCAAGCCTTACCGCGGGGTGCTGCAACTGCCCGTGCACGAGTTCGGGATACTAGGGTACCCCTACTCTAGTACATCGACAATAGGCGTACCTGAGATATAATGCTTTATTCGTTGCCTGTTGACAACCTTTGGGTTAGTGCCTTCGAAATTATTTATTTTGATGGCACCAGACCGGTAAACCTCCTCGATGACATATGGGCCTTCCCATTTCGAGAGGAGCTTCGCTACAAAGAATCTAAAACGAGAGTTGTACAAAAGAACATATTCTCCGACTTTAAACTCACGTTTTTGAATTCTTTTGTCATGCCATCTTTAAACTTTTTCTTTGAATAGCTTTGCATTTTCATAAGCTTGGGTTCTCCACTCATCTAATGAGCTTATATCAAATAACCTCTTTTCACCAGCAAGTTTGAAATCATAATTGAGTTCTTTAACTGCCCAATATGCTTTATGTTCTAACTCAAGAGGCAAATGACAAGCTTTTCCATAAACCGTTTTATAAGGAGACATACCCATAGGATTTTTATATGCTGTTCTATAAGCCCAAAGTGCATCATCTAATTTCTTACACTACAAAAAAAAGACACATCCGTGACATATTGGGCCGAACGAAAATCTTTTCTGTCATACTTATGACACTTCTATGACGATAATTGTGACAAAACCCGGTATCATCATAGATGTGGTGGGGTCCTACTTCTATGACAAAAAATCATGACAGAAAATGGGCTTTTCGTCCTGGGCGGGCCGGAGACGCAGCTGCATGACATTCTTTGGGCCGTCCATGACGGAAAAAACTGTGGTAGAAGCGAGGGCGCGGAAAATATCGGGGAGTCCCCGGTTACGATGGGTGGTCGGGGGCCGAGCGATGCACGTTTCTCTCGTACGTACGCGCGTGTGTGCGAGGTGTTGGGCTCTAACTAAACCCGATTACGACTGCGAAGCTCGCGTTCATCGAACCCGAGCGATCGATCGATGGTTGTTAATCGAACCGGTCGGCGATTCGCCGCTCTCGCTGCTAACGGAAGCCGATCAATGCGCCTCTGGATGAGCAAAGGAGTGTTGCGGGGGGTTGGATGAACAGTTCCTTGGGGGTGGATGAACAGGACCCGTGGTATTGCCTCGGATGAACAGGACCCGATCGTTTGAGCCGGTTGGGGCTGGATGAACAGGACCCCGTGAAGGGCAGGATGAACAGGACCACCTCGAGGAGGGCAGGATGAACGAGAGCGGTGGAGGGCTGGATGAACAGAGCCCGTGGAGGGGTGGTTGAACAGAGCCCGTGGAGAGGGCTTGTTGAATAGTAGCCGTGGAGTAGCGCGGTGGAGGCTGGATGAACAGGGCCCGTGGATGAATAGTCGCGGTGGAGGCTGGAGGAGGTCGACGGTGGATGAGCAGAGCCCATGGAGGCCGGAGGGGTCGACGGTGGAGATGAACAGATCCGTGGAGTCCTGTTTTGCGCTCGCCACACCCTCCCGGCGAACAGGACCCCGTTTCGACCGTGAAGCTCCAACACAAGTCCGCTTCTCCGCTTTGCAAGACGCCACACCCTCCCGATCAACAGGACCCCGTTTCGACCGTAGGAGGTCCGTTTCTCTGCTTTTGCGATCGCTGCACCCTCCGGTGAACAGGATCCCGTTTCAAACGTGGCCGGTCGAACACAAGGCCGTTTCCTCCGTTCTGCGGTACGCCAGGCCTCGTTTCCATCGGTTGTTCCGTCCAAGCCCTCCCGATGAACACGACGACGCATTCCGTTCTGACCCAGCCGGTTGGCTCCCCATGAACACGACGACGACGTTGTTTCTCCATTCCGACCCAGCCATGTACACGAGCCCTAGCCGTACGTACGCGTGAGTAGGCGTTCGAGACCCCGCCCGTATGTACGTACGTGGCCGTGTTTACTTTCTTGCACCCTGGCCGCTGTACATACGTGTACATGCTACGTGCGGCGCCTCTACTACTACGACACGTCGCGCGCCTCTACATCGACCAAGATGTACATACACGTCGCGACAGAATGACAACGCCACGTGCGCTTCGACCGGTGGTTCCCGATATCGAGCACTTCCTTGCGTGCGAAGATGTAGCTGGTGGGTCCCAGCGATCGGGGAAACGTTTTTTGCGAAATATGGTGGCCCCTCCGGTGGGTCCCATTGTCAGTGGAGGAATAATTATTTTGCGCGTAATAAGGAGGCACTTCCTTGCTGCGGCCGTGGACCCACTGTATCGGCCTCTCCACGTCTGATCCACGTCCGATGGAAGTCGTTCCTTGACCATGTTGACCACGCCAGCACCGAGAGCACCGTGGTGGTGGGCGGCGCGAGGCTAGGAAGGGGACGACGGCGAGCTGGGGAAGACAGGCGATGGATGCCCAGCGTGAAAGTCGAGGTTCACCGGTTCATGTGGTGTGAGGCTGTCGTCGCCGCAGAGAATAACGAGGGGTGTGGGTGAGTAGAGGATGGCCGGCCAGCGGTGGGAATAGTAGGGGCGGTGAGGCCTCACGAACAACCTGACCGGCCACGGGAGGTAGGAGCATGCGGCACGACCGACGCTGCTTTGGGCGGCTAGAGCAACAAGACTAGAGGTTGAAGAAGCACTACGACCGTTGGATGGATATCGTACGGTCACTGGAGCTAGAATCGTTCATATTGACTAAGTTGACAAAGCACTCCGTCCCCGTCAACTTAGTAGGCCCACAAGTCAGCCTCCCACGTAGGTGGGTCCCAACTAGCATGGGGAGTATTCATTTTTTTGTGCGTAATAAGGAGGCACTTCCTTGCGTGCGAAGATATAGCTGGTGGGTCCGACCTGTCAGTGGTGGGAACATTGTTTTCGCGAATTACAGAGGCCCTTCCGGTAGCTCCCAGCTGTCAGGTGGAGGAATCATTATTTTGCGCGTAATAAGGAGGCATTTCCTTGCGTGCGGTCGTGGACCCAGCTATCGGCCTCTCCACGCACGATCTACTTCCGATGGTGTTGTTCGTTGACCACGTTGACCACTCCGCCGCGGCGCATCCAAGGTGATGGACGGCGGCGAGGCCTCGGACAACAACGAGCGGAGATGGGAAGACGCAGGAGTAGAGTCACATACGGAGAGGTGTACGAGGTTAATCGGTTACAGTGCGGTGTGGTTCAGCAGCCGATGGAGAAGAACGAGGAGGTGTGGAGGGTGGAGGATGGCACTGCCAACGGTGGAGTGGCGCTTCACAATGCGTGCTAAGCAGAGCTGCTAGCGGCGGGGCGGAGCAGGTGGTCCGGCGGCTGGGAGGAAGAAGACGAGACATTGAAGATGGATGCTTGGTCGTTGGATGTAAATCCAACGGCTAACGATGTCGAGAATCATTTGTTGACTAAGTTGACAATGACTTGCATTGGCTTGACCTATTGGCCCACATTTCACCTCAAAAATGTGGCACGATTCAACCCATTTTTTCAGAATTTACAGTCTTTTTTGCGGGGTAGAATTTACAGTCCATTTGATCTCTTTTTTTTTGAATTACAGTCCATTAGCTGGGCTGGGTGAACAAATAATGTAGCGTCCATGCAGCCCATTTATGTTTTTTCTAAAAGATTACAGGCCATTTGCACTTTCTCGAAATACATGATTTTGCTGGGCTGATTCTAATTATAATGTTGGGGTGGGCGCAGCAATGTTATCAAAAAATAAAGAGGGGCTGAGCATTTTGTTATATATATATTTAAATAATAAGTGATTTATTATACATTGGTCCTTAAATCTTACCAAGCTTTTGTACACAATCATCAGGATTTTCGTTGCCAAAAATATTCCAGGATTTTATTGTTAAGAAATTATTTTTATAAGTTAACAAGATGTGGGATATTATTTTCTTACATATTTAAGTATCATTAAATATATGATGACAATAACAATAATATATAATAACATATAAAATAATTTAAATATATATAATATAGTTAGAAGGGAAACATAAGTTGGACCAGGCGTTCCTATTCTTATATAGAAAAATAGAATAGACCTCTGCTTTTTCTTAAAAAAATACATAAATTGGGCTACCGATGTTTCTGGAAAAATAAAACCTCGGATGGGAGGTCCATAGGCCGGTCGATACATGACGTCCCTCAAGAAAATACAAACAGCCTTATGGACCTCCAATCCGAGGTCGTGGGCTGCGCATGTTAAAAAAGAAAGCCTAGACAGGGCAGCTGTTCCGCCCGGGTTCGATTGCACCTGTGCAGAGAAAATATCTCCAAAATTTTTGCCTCTGCCTTTATTGACATGTGGGTCCCAATTGTCATCTACGCACACCACGTCCTACACTTGTCAAAACTTCGTCCCTCGTTTTCTCTGTTTTTCGCACACTCGACATTGTATGGGCATTTTGAAAATAGCATATCTTTTTGACTGTGCATCATATGAAGATGTGCTATGCATGAATGTTGATCAACAACATGTTAACCGGCTGGTAGTTCCAGTTTCGACCATGAATAAAACTTCCAGCATGATGTTAACACTGTTTGAAAAGGCCATGTTAATATAAATACTCTGCCTCTGAAAGTTGCAATTTCTTATCTGAAACTGAACTTGGAGTTTCTTATCTGAAACTGAAACTTGCAGTTTCTTCTCTGAAAATCACATTGTCTACACTTTTATACTCCTATGAAACTACATTTTTTTAAGTGCTAAAAATAGATCTCTAGAATTCATAAAATACTTCATATGCTCAATACTACAAATCTGAAATTTAAAAGACATTCATATCTGAAAGTACTCTCAAAATACACAACACAAAACACAATTCACAACCTGCAAATACTAACAACCCTAAGCTCCTCGTGACAATTCACAACCTGCCCGACTATTGGTCTGGGGGGGGGGAATCCCTCCTATTCCTCGGCGGCAGACAACCGCCCCGTGAGACGATGTGAACGGCGAGGGAGAGGATGGCGGGGAAGCATCATCGGGCCAACTGTTTTTCTCCTCTTGCAGTTGGGTTCAGTCGACGAAGACTCCACCGGCTCGCTCTGGCACGTCATCCTCACAAACGGCACGCTGTAGATGCTCGATCCTTCAATCTCTGGTGGATGCTCCATCTGGGATCGATACTCCCACCACCTCTCCCTCACGATCGGATTCGGTGAATCTGTTTGCTCCATGGCCCAGAGGAGCAGCTCTATGTACTCCCGCGTGACTCCCTCTGGGAGTATCGCTGCCTTTTCGCTCTGTTGCAGATATTTGGCCATGGATGTCGCCGCTAGTTGGTCCTTGTTGTCAAACCAAGACTGTATCTCCAACATCCTAGCTAGCTTCACAGCGTTACCGTCTGCGATCATCACGTATCGGTTGTACTCCTCCATCGATCTACTTCTCCACAACACCTTCACTCGCCGGCGGTTGTTTTTTAATGGAAGAGGAGAGGAGCAGCGCTAGTTTTGGTTTAGAACGGGAGAGGAGCGATGCTGGTTTTGGATTGGAACAGGAGAGGAGGGGCGGTGGTTTTGAAATAGAAGAGGAGAGGAGCGGCGCTTGATTTAGATTGGAACAGGAGAGGAGCGGCGGTGGTTTAAGAGGATAAGAGTGGAAGAGCGGTGCTGGTCTTGGAAGTATTTTTTTGTTTTGCGTATTTTGGGTCAAAGTTTGACCACGTACTGTATTTGACAAGCAAAATGTGAATGCATGTCACCAAAAATTGCATCGTTTGGTTCGTATCTGAATGTACTTTCAAATTATATTATTTTTGCAACGTATAACATATATTTTATTTACGAAAATCATGGTCAATTATGACCCAGAATAAAAGGGAGACTAGTTAATGTGGGGTCACTTTCTTAATTGAAGGGTAAATTGATTTTGATTTTGATCCGATCCACATACCGCCCTCTCGTCTAATCCTAAATCGCTGCCACGCTCCTCTCCCTCTTCTCCATTGCAAAACCAGCTCCTCTCCTCTCCATCATCTCCATTCCAAAACCACCGTCTCGCCACTCCCTCTTCTCCATTGCAAAACACCTCCTCTCTCCTCGAACGAGGATCCCCTGACGTAGCCCATCCTACCATTGAGACACTAACACATGGGTCCCACCAAGCGCGGGGCCCACCTGTCACCGACCGAAAGGCAGGGGAACCTCTCCTCTCCATCATCTCCATTCCGAAACCACCGTCTCGCCTCTCCCTCTTCTCTATTGCAAGACCATCGTCTCTCCTCACATCTTCCAAAGCTAGCACCGGACCACTCAGAAGGACATCTATGGAGGGGATGCAACAGCGAATCTGGCAGATCACCGGCGGCGACCAGGCAAAGTTAGCCAGGTTGAAGGAGATCCTTACTTGGTTTGAAAATGAGTGGGAGATTTCAAGGACGGTGAGGGCCATGTGGCAATGTATGAGAAAGAGCGAGACGACGACGATGTTCTCCTTGGCAGCAGTCACGCCGCAGTCCTTCGAGTTCATCGAGTATCTCCTCTGGGTGATGGAGCAGACAGATTCGCCCGAGGTGAAAGTCAGGCGGAGGTGGTGGGCGTACAGGTCGAAGGTCGAGCACCCAGAGGATAACAAATCGATCGAGTATGGTGTGTCGTTCGTGAGGGTGCAGTGCCAGCCGGAGCCACAGGAGTATTCGTTCTCCCACCGCAAGAGGAGGCCGGATGGCGCGACGTCGCTTCCCCTCCGTTCTCCACGGTTCCCTCGATGCTCGCCTCGTTTCAACGACGTCGGTAGGGTTTAAGGTGAGCTTCGCACTAACCTAATCTTCCATCTGCTCATGCTTACAAACAGTGTGACAACTAATAAAAATCATGCTTACAATCAGTCTCCGAGTACTACGCCAATCACCCTAAAATAGCTCTGGACCTTTGGGTCAAAGTTGTGACACTGTGTACAAATAAAGAAAAATAGATTGGTGCTTCTTTCAGAAAAGAGTACACCCCTAGAAAACTGCCAATATAAGCTACTAGTATTTTTTAAGTCTAAGCTACTAGTATTTGGTTAGAGGATTTGTCACGAGAAAGATCCGTCCACAATGGCGCCACACATCCCATCGATGGTGGTGGATGCCAATGCTTAGATGGAGCAGGGTTGGTGTCGGTAATTTTACTTGGCACCTAGCACTCTGCATATATGCCGGTTCCATCCATACATTTGTGCAGTTCCACCAAAATGCAGCTGAATAACCCTGTTTGCACAGATAATGAAAAGGCGTGATTACATTATTGTGGCACTAGTTGATGAAACATACGCTCATAAACAGAAGAAAATATTACATCATACTGGAAATCGACCCAAGTCTCCCCGATACACCTTCTGCCAATGATGAACATCAGTGTACAGCGGTAGTACAAGGAGGGGCCTTGAGACATTCAAATCTCTATTTTTGTGCAGATCAACTAAAATTAAGCACCCCAGTTTGCATAAACGCTTAAACGTTAACAATGGGACTAGTTGATGAAACATACATTAACAAAGAGAAGCACTTTCTTTATCTACATTGGAAACGAAATGATAGAGAGGACACTCACTCTATTTTAACTGTATTATTACTTCATTTTATCAGTGACACTAGGGTCGAGCAAGTGGCAAACGAGGTGTACCGTATGTCGTCATAAGGATGAAGGCTGGGGTGCTTAGACCGGGATCTTTGGTGGCTCTTTCAGTCCCTATCTCCCCCTGATATTTCTGTGGTAGCATTTGGGTTGTAATCCAAACTTGGTCGAGCTAGTGCTGCGTCCCCCTACCTGCCTAGCTTATGTGGCGAACTTGTCTCTTGCTAGTACTCGATGCATTACGGTAGTAGTTGCATAACTGCCCGTTTACACTGAGATGTTGTCGGATAATGGTTCTCTATGGTTGGGTTTCTTTAATGAAATCGGAGGGAACCCCCTCTTTCGATATATAAAAAAACAATGGCACTAGTGGTGCCAAAATATTGCCTCAAATTAATAGTGCCACTAGATTAAGGTGCAAAATAATAACATTACTGCTTTATCATGGCAGTACCAAAACAGTAGCACAAGAGCAGGATCAACATGCAGGATCTTTGGAAAACGGTCAGACCAAAAAGGAACATACCTCGTGATGGGAACCATATCTGTAGTCAACGCCATCGTAGAAGGGATGACACCAGTAACCAACATGGATGATTCAATTCATGGGACCTTTTGGTGTAGTTCACCTAAAATGAAGCAATGTCCCATGAGCTAGCAGCTTCTTCTTCTTCTTCTTCTTCTTCTTTTAAGAAAAGGGCTCCAGCCCCGGTTCCATTTCCATTAGAAAATGAAACCCACAGAGCTTCTTCATTAGTTGCAATAAAATTGAGCAACATCAAGGTTGGTCGTGAAGCTCCTGGAGAGTAGGCGGACCAGGACAATTGCATCTCTAACAAAAAGTAGCAACTTATCTTACTGGGAAATTTAGCAGGACATGAAAAAAAGTGCCATTGATTCATATTACTAGAGGCATTACATTGAAAACAACATTGGTTTAATGTGTCCTTACTTTTAACAGTGCGACTGCTATATTTTACCAGTGGCATTACATAAGAGCGGCTCGGGGCAACAAACATCAGAAGAGGATATCTGGGTTGGTCCCATTTTTTCGGTATATAGCCACCTTATACTGTGTGAGGCTAGCAAATCTAGTCTTTGGACTTACTCATTGACTTGTCCCCAGTCCCCACTTTCTTTCCTTTTTCAACCAACAGATCGGGTTTATATTAAGTTGGTACTGCGTTCCCTTTATTTCCCTATTAGACCTAGAGACTAGTTGGATAGCCAGTCTCTGCTACTTTTCGCCCCCATTATTTCCTCTTTTGACCAAGTCCTAGATTCAGGTAACAAATATTCCCCCACCACCACCCCCTCTCTTCCTTGTTTGAACCAAGTACTACTAGATTCGAGTGCACGAACTAGTTTTACCTCTTAACAGTAAAAAATTAGGTGGTTTTCGAACAGCCGATCGATCCTATCTACACGAGGGGGCCTGAGAAATAGTAAAAGATACAAATGCAACGGCGTCAGGAGCTCGGGAAGTAGAGCAAGGCCGGTTTCGAAGGAAGTTATACCTGAGGGTCGCCGGGATGTCGCTAGATGGGCGGCGGGAGGCCGGATCTGCCCACACTACGGCAGCGAGGAAGAAGGGGGGAGGCCCTCCCTCGCCACTATGCTTGGGAGAGAACGGCAAAACACGCTGATCGGGACGCCCCGGCGGTGGGTAAGACCGTCGCCGAGGGCGACACGTGAATGTTGCACCTTCTCACCTTCCCCGGTGGAGAGGATCCGGCTGGATCTATGACCAGCGGTGAGTAGAGAGAGAGAGTGTGTGGCCACCACTGTCGTGTTTAGATCTGGAGAGGACGAGACAGTGTGAAGAGAGCAACACTAGCAAGCAAGCGCGGAGGCTCCTGCCTATATAGTGGAGTACTAGTTTTATTTTGTCTATCGGCCGAAGCCGGCTTGACCTCGGCAATGACTTTCGAGAAGTCTTCATGCACGTGCCCCGGAGGCGCAGTTGTCGTCATTTTGATCTGAAGCACCGGATTATAACATATAACACAAAAAAATGCCACATGACAAGAAATCATAAACTCACTGCCCAAAGGAGACAAGATGAATCCCGACGGACAAACTAGACGAGGATCAAAGCTCAAATTAAAGATAAACTCGTAGAAAAGGGGTCCGTCGATAGTAGTCTTCGTGCATGTGCCCCCAATGACTAGCCCAACTCAGTTGTCGTTGTTTAACCCTCACAATGATCCGAAGCACATGACACCTAATTTTGCGAGATGACAAGAAACCTTTTTTTAGATTTCTCACCAGAACTACAGCCCTGTACAACACAGCCTGCATGATATGTAGACGATAGCCAATCCAGGCACGTCTGCTGGAGTCTGGTCACATGCATGGACGAACTGATCTTCCGTGTCTTGTAGGGATCGTCCAGGTACCAAGGTGGAGTATGTGCTTCTATTAACTCAGCCGACTTGCGGGGCCGGGGAGTGTGCCTATGGTCGGTCTCAATTGCGGTCCCACATGTGTGTGCAAACGCAATATGACGCGCGTTCCATTTGGAGAGCGGCGTGCCAGACCGACCGACCGTCTGTGGTGCGACGCGAACGTGATGGGCGTGCTGTATACTCCGTACATGTGTACCGATATTGTACTATTTAAAAGTCGAGGGCGGGGCTTTTCCCGCGCGGTAGGCGGGGCGGTTCCGCCTAGTCGGTTCGACAGAGACGCGAGAATATGAGGGAGTAGGCTGCTGCAAACGTAGGGTTGTGTGATTTGACAGTGAGTTACTACTGGACAGGTGGGACCCGGTGATTTGACTTGCCATTATCATTTTAACTGCGGCGCTATGACCGACTTGAGTCTCCCGATTCCTAACCACCTCCATACAGGTGCCTCTCCCGATGCTCCACCATGTAGAGGCTGGCTCTTGCTTGAGAGCCCACTCCTCCACTATTTCCATGCCTCTTTCCCCCACATATGCAAAAATGCCATGTAAAGCGGGCTTATAGACCACTATTGTACTTGATCCTACAGGTGCTAAGCCTGCCACACAGGCATAAAGTCTGATGTGGCAAGTTAATTAAGAAGAGAGTGACTAGTTTGGTGACCCCAGGAAGAAACCGTGCTAAGCGCGTGTACCTAGATGATAGACTAGTTTGGTGGTAGGCGCGACCATGATACGGGCTGTTGGCAGCCCTTGGATCTGAGATCGAACGGTCGCATGCTAAGTTGCTGAAAATTTGCAGAATAACCCTCCAGGATAGGATATTCACCCATAGGTCTATAATCACGCCATGCAACCATTCGATCTCAGATCCAAGGCTCTCAGAAGACCGTATCATGGGAGAATGGAAAGCTTCGTATAACCTGTAATTTTCCCGATGCTTGACATGACATCGAAAGCCATTTAATTGGGCATCGAGTAGACATGACATCTAATTGGGCCCCCATAGTACTGTGCATGAATCCATTTATCCACCAGGCAAGCCACTACCCTGCCATTCGCACCCCCCCCCCCCACTCGACATTTTTACAATCGATAAACCGCTCCTAGTTGTCCCATCCTTTCACATTACGACAGTTCCACTAATACTAACCCTCCTCCCAAATCCATGGCGTCCCAAATCTCCATGGTCGGCGGTGAGTACAAGGTTAGAACCATCACCGACGATGAGTTCGACGTCATCTACACCCGTTCTTTCACAACGGTGAAAGAATGCCTTGCTCGCTTCAAACGCATGTTCGAAAACTCAAATGATGAGTGGGTGTTGGGCTAGATGTTGAGTACACCACAGTCCTGGGAAGTGAGAAGAAACAAAAGGAGGCAGAGAAGAAGAAGCCCGCCGTGATCCAGGTTTGTGTGCATGACATATGCTTGGTCTACCACATATGCCATGCCGACGTTGAGTGCGAGGAATTTAAGAAGTTCCTCAAGGGTGGTCGAGTCAAATTCGTTACTGTAGACTTTAGGAATGACAAGGAAATCCTAGGTCGGATAGGCCTCGTTGTAGGCGACCCCTTCGACCTCCAGAAGGAAGGGCTGGTGCCCTCCCTTGATCAGCCTTCAATGCTGACCCTGGCAGGAGCCATGGTTCATCCTTCGTACGGTAAACTAGAGAAACCTCCGTACATGTTTCATCGTCATGCATGGTTGTGGAATGTACTAGATATGGACCACATCCACTATGCTGCAATGGATGGCTACCTTTGTTTCAATATCTACAAGGGTTGGATGAAGAGCAAGAGCCAAGTGTGCGGTTCAAGCAAAGAAGTATCGCCCAAGAGGAGGAGGGACAAGGACGAAGTCGAGGACGTGGACGAGGACTTCGAGTAAGGTGGCAGTGTCGTTGCTCATGGTGGTTCTAATGCAGTATCTACCGGATTAGTTGCTTAGTTTAATTTCTGGTGTGCTTAGTTTTATTTGAGGGGTGTGTTGTGCTGAGCCCCCAGCAGAACTATGTTATGTTTCTTCTCGTAATATTTCGTACATTTCATCTTTTAGTTGGTATAGTACTACCACTCATTTCTTGACATTATATACGTACAATATATATGACCAACATCATATAGCCAGCAGTTTAGTTGTCAAAGAATTTCAGGGTGCTTAGTTTTGTCAAAGAATTCCAGGGTGCTTAGTTTTATTTGAGGGGTGTGTTGTGCTGGACACCATTAACTTATCATTGTGAGAATCGGCTTATTTTTGTCATGTAACATGGTCAACAGGGTTTGACGTGAAAATAACAATGTTTAATGGCATTTCTGAGCAAACATCTAACTTAACGATGGCATTTTTTAGATATCTAATTGCATTTTTGAGCAGGCATCTCACGGATCGATGGCATTTTTTGAGTAGTTGTAACTTCTAATGGAAAAACTGAGTAGTGATACACAACTAGTGGCATAAATAATAAGAACCCAAGAATTAAATAGGGCTAATTTCTTTATTTCTTTATACCTTTGTGTGCGAAACAATATACGCTGCCTACCGCCAGATTTTCTTTACAGAGGCAACATAGAACTATATGAGTGCCCTGTTAAATTTTGGAATTATTCTGGGTTCATTTGGCCTTTTTTATACATTAGTTGAGTTTCTGGTCATTTAATGTGCATAATTCAAATTTGAACTACAAGCACATGCTCCCGTGCACCAAAGTTGACTGAAAATCACATGTGTGTCCTCGGGTGAATTTCTAGGTCCCATGCAAGAAATGGGAATGAAATTCAAACATATGGGCATCGTGGTTCGGCAGAGAACATTGAGAAGCTTGGTTTCAAGATTCTTGTAAATCCAAAACACGCCTGAAAATCATGAAACTTGGCATGGTGTCATGTCATGGTACTACCATGATGTGGTAAAAAAATGCAGAATAGGAACAAGTTTTGGTATAAGTTTCTTGCAAACTGGAGCTTCTCTCAAGAAGGCTCGTGGTTCTGAGAGGGAACGTGTCACCTTTGTGTGCATAATTCAAATTTTAAATACAAGCACATGCTCCAGTGCACCAAAGCTGGTTCAAAAATCACATGTGTGTCCTCGGGTAAATTTCTAGGTCCCATGCGAGAAATGGGGATGAAATTCAAACATCTGGGCGTCATGGCTCGGCTGGAAACATTGAGAAACTTGGTTTTTTAATGCCTGTAAATCCGAAACACACATGAAAATCATGAAACTTGGCTTGGTGCCATGACATGGCACCAACATGCTTTGGTAATTTTGCTGTCCGATTTGCGAAGGCGCACACATTAACATTCAACAAAGTCATTTTGGAACAAGTGTTGTCACGTTACAATCAGAAACACAAGTATTATTGAAACTGTGGGCGTTCTATTTACCATTTACGTGCCGCCACGTCCCTTTTTTTTTTTATTAGCTAGGTGGCGCCGCAGGGTAGCTATTTGAGTACGGGAGGCGTGCGATCGACCCTCAAGCGCCGCTTATCGGGAGGAGAGCCTTTGACCTCCATCTGCCGTCCACCTCTCCCCAAGGTACCATTAATGGCGCCCAAGCCTCTATTTAATGGCATGGCAATGTCTCACTCGACTGAGATTTAAGAGAGAGAAAAGAAAATATGAAAAGAAAATTTTGCATGGATCTTGATGTAAGATCCGACGGGCCTATATAGCATCTACTGCGACTTATAGCAATACTGATGAATATATATAAGGACGACGAGAGTGGATAATAATTGTCTTACATAATTAGGAAGATAATTAAAAAAGCAACATGCGGCTACGCCCGAAATACACAAGGGCAAAAGAAGAAGGAAGACACATACAACGATCTGGCTCGCTGATCTCTACTTTCTTTATCTTGCTGCGCAGTCGCGGAGACTAGTTCTCGTGGCGGGCGATGATCTCTTTCATCAGTTTCATGTCCTTAATACGTTGCTTGGCAGCATCCATGGATTCCTCCACCAGCCTGTTGCGCTCGATGCGGAGCATGGCATTCTCGTCCATAAGTTTATTGATGATGACGCCCGTCCTCTGCAACACGCCAGCAGTCTCCTCCTCCTGCTTCGCCCTTCCGGCGATCTTTGCCCTCAGCAGGTCGCGCTCGCCCCGGAGCTTCGCATTGCCCTCCCCGAGTTGCCGGATGACGCCGGTAGCCTCGTCCTGCATCCTCGCCCAGCCGGAGATCTGATCCATCTGGCTATGGACTATCGCATGCATGCACCTGTAAGAGTCCTCGCCTGCCCGCGAGAAATTTTCCTAGGCCACCGCGGCGCGGCGGGACCTCCCTGCTACTTCGGCGGCGTGGCGGGACATCTCTGCTGCATCCGCGGCGTGGCCGGACCAGTCTGCTACATCGACGGCGCGGCGGGACCTCTGTGCTGCTACTGCTGCGCGACTGGACATGTCGGTTGCTTTCGCAGCGAGGCGGGACATCTCTCGTATTTCCTCTTCCATGCTCACCTCTCCCTGGTGGAAATCTCTCGACCCAGAACTCACGCTGGCTATGGCTTGATTGTTTCTTGTGGATGAGGAGTTGAGGAGGAATGTGCAGTCATCTTAGCATAGTAGTATTTATAACCGAGTACTACTAATACGCTCCTAAGTGGGAAACCGTTTAGGTTGTGATCGGTGTGAACAGGTTTGCAATTAAATATAGCATGGTAGTAGTAGTAATTTGGAATGTGACAAGATGCGCTCAAGATTTATTGACGGTTCTAGTTTCAAAGTGCGGCACTATTCCCGGATGGCGTAACGTCGGCACGTTTTCTCGGCCGTGGTGTAGCATATGCCATGGTACTACTAGTTCTTTTCCTACTGCTGTGACGTGCAAAAACTGGCATCGTCGGATACATATCTTACGCTTGGTGTTCGATAGGAATAGCCTCGTGGCGAGCTATAGACTAGTATTTTTTTCAGACGCATTACACCTATCTCTCGGGACTTATCGCACGCACCATCACTGCTCCCTAGGCCGATTCCACCCATATACAGTTGTACTCTGGGAAGAGGTGCACGCACGCACTCGTCCTCTCTCACACACACATCTGTAGCTACGAATTGTAGTGTTCTCAACCATCCGATTGGCTCTATCATAGGTTTCACGTTGCTCCTTGGCCTTGAGATTGAGATGTTTTAAACGCGGAGGCTAAGATGGAGGCGCGAGGTTTTGGTTAATGTGCGGTCCGCACACGGCACCAACACGACACGAGCTTTGTCCGCCTGGTGCGCATGCAGTCGGGTGAGTTGTCCAAGTATAGACACAACCAGGCCCTTGTTGGTATCCGCGCCTCGACTTTGGCTGGTCATAGTGGAGAGTAACATAGACCAGTTACTAGTCTATGTTACTAGTACCTTCATAGTGGGTAGTGTCATATACGTAGTAGTATATGCATAGTTTTGCTCCATGGCGCAATCCATCGATACTACTATAGTGCAAATGTATACATTTTTTAAAAGGCTAGAGGGCGGGACAGTCTAGCTTGGTCCTTTTCGCGAGAGGCGAGGGCCTTTGTGATTTGACGGCTCATTACTGCTGGAAGGCGGGGCCTTGTGATTTGATTGCTTGTATAAATGTGCCAACGACCTGAGGAGGAGCAAAGAACCGTGCGGTATACTCAATTTTTCCACTGGAGTACGACGGAGGAGCACGAAACACGGCAGCCAGTGCCATATCCTCTACTCTCTACTCTTATTATATATTACTAGCAAGAGGCATTGTTCTATTGGCGATAAAGAATGATCTAATTTGCTAGTCATCTCATTTTTAGCATTGTTCTATTCATGCCTCGCAGAGAAGGTGACACGTGCGGTGAAACACCCGAAGCAAAATAAGAAACACAGGAGCAAAAGAAGAAGGAGGATTATCACCCCAAAAAAAGAAGTAAGACGCACACACAAGTCTGGGGCGCTGCTCTCACTACATGAAGGGTTGCTGGCCGCGGAATCGTAACTGCTTATTCATCGCCTCCACGACCTCCATCTCCTTGCGCGTCTCCTCCGCCATCTTCATCATTATGTCCATGACGCGGGATTTCTCGACGCGAGCCTTCATCATCTGTTCCACGTCCGCATTACGTACTTTGACAGCAGCCGGGTGCTCGATGCGGAACTTCGCCAACTCCTCCTTCTGTTCCATGACGAGGGCCTGCAACATCTTCATCGAGGAACTACTATTCTCATGCAGCTTCTTCCAGCCGGCGTTCTCCTCCTTCAGCAGGTCGAGCTCGTGGCAGAGCTTCGCATTGTCCTCCTGAAGTTGCAGGATTTCGCCGGTCGCCTTCTTCTCCGAGGCAATGCTCTTCTTCACCAGCATCACCAAGCCGGTGGTCAACTCCCCCTGCTCATTGAGCTCAGCGGGCATGTCGTCGAGGCTCTCCTTCAGCAGCTCCAGTAAGCCGTGGATGAACTCCTTCTGCTTATTGAGGTGCTTATTGAGCTGATCGGGCATGCCGTCGAGGGATAACGACTCCAGCGCCGCCAGCTTGGCATGTTCGCCTCCGCGTCTAGGGCGCTCCTGGGAGCCATCGCCTGCCCGTGAGAGATCTTTCGAGGTCTCTGTGTGGCGGCGAGCCCTCTCTTTTTTTCAGCAGCCTTGGTTGCCGCTCCCTTGTTACGAGTAGTTCTTGACCTAGAGCTCGACACACCAGCCATGGCAAGGACGGACGAAGAAGCAGGACTTATGAGGAGGAAGGTAGAGTAATTTTCGGTTAGGTAGTTCCCCTTTTATAGCCTAAGTACTAGCACTAGTACTAAAACCTGCATAGTGGGAACACGTTCAGGTTTGGTACGTACTGGTAGGTGTGAGCAGGCTTGCACTTAATTGTAGCACTAGTAGTTTAGAATGTGATGGGAATAAGGTAAAGATTAATTGATGGTTTTCGGTTTCGAGGCCCGAAACTGCTCCCGATGAGTTTAGTGGAACATAAAATTCAAGTAGACTGCACTGCTCAGATGCGTAAATATTATGTTACTATCAAAAATTGGCACAAAATATGAAGGAGACCAATGGAAGTACTACTAGCAACCCATGATTTAACTACTTGCATGCGCACAGTGGAGTAGTAATGTATTTCTTCCACCCTCACGTCCACTCAATTTGCATGCGCTGTATTAATTGACCATCAATGAAGTGAAGGACTTTACACGCGTCAAATTATCACATGGGGTCGATCTTGGTACAAAATTGCGTCCGCCCGTGTACCCGTGTGTGTGTGCGAGGGAATGAGTGCATGCGTGGCGTGCGTGCACATCTTCGCTTCATGCATGTACCGCCAGTGTGGCTCAGGGAGGATGATTACATTCTTCTGGAACCAGCAGCACGTCACTGTGATCAATCCACACAAGGATGTCGCGACAACGCCTCCAAATGTGCCACGTGCCCACGTGGCTTCATGAACTGTAAAAGAGACACTGTGTAGCGTGCCATTGTGTTTTGCACATACTCAAAGTACTAGTAAGGTACACGTGCATTGCACGCGTCAGATTTTGCAACCAAATTATGAATAAATACCACACTGTAGCATGTAAGCTCTGAGTCATATATGCCTGATGTAGACCTTCGTTTAATTCTTATAGTTCATCTCATTCAAAATCAATTAGTTTTATAAAAACCTAGGGCCTCTTTGATTCAGTAGGATTTCCAAAACGCGAATAGGAAGAACATGGGATTAGAGTGGAATGTCGTCTTGAATCCTATAGGATGGTACGAGTGTTTGATTGTGCATAGAAAAAACGCAGAATTCTTTCAAAGAGGTTTGAGTGGATGGGATGTTTCCTATGAAATCTAGTGCAAATGAATCATATGAAAAAATTCCTATGGTTTATAATCCTATGAATCAAACAACCAAGATATCAAAAATTCCTAAGGATTAGAATCCTCCAAAATTCCTTCAAGAATCCTTTGAATCAAAGAAGCCCTTAATCTATTTTATGATTCATGGAATTATGCGTTGTAAAGCATAAAGTACAAACAAAGAATGGCAATTCAACTAGAAAAAAGTTTGGGCGATTCACGATACGTAAGATTCTAGAACAAAGGAGAACCACTTTTGTTTTGAGATTTGTGCATTATGCTTAAGTTCAACCATGAAGTCTGCTAGATTATACATGTGGCAAAATCCGGTGGGGGCTAGAAGATGGTGTGAGGGGCCGAGTGGAGGGAGACTATGAAGGAGTGCACAACTGCGAGATCGATATTTAGAGAGAGGGGGCGAGAACGTGCTGCTGTTATGCTGCGCATGATGGCGAGCCATGAAAAATGTCCCATGAGCTAGGGGGCCAAGCATTGCTAATCCTTTACGAGGAGGGCCAATTCATCAACTTAAACCATTTTTACTAGCAATTGTCTAATGATCACATTCATATTAGCCTCGATATATAGTGATGTTAGGGGGGGCAGGGCCCTTGCTGCCCCCTGTCTTGGCCATTGTGCGCGCGTCTAAGAGATGAAGCGGAAGGCATGGATGATGAGAGGGGGGCGCTGGATATATAATTAATGTGGGTGTATTAGCTATACATGTAATCCTATATAGAGAGGTATAGATTGATCGATGTGGACGTGGAAAGAGGGTGAGACCTCACTAGATATATAGATTGATCGGTTTATGTGGAAAACTATGAAAGACCTAGCTATACACACACACATACACACACACATAGAGGAACATCGATCGTTGTGCATGCACGTTAGAGATAAAGAATGCCCGATATGATGGAGAGGGGGATGTGTGTGTGTGTGTGTGTGCCTTCATGGGAGACCGACCTGAAGAAAAAGATTGCATGTGTGCGATGGATAATGCCGACTGGTAGTGTGTGTGCATGCATGCACGAGAGAAAGTTAGTGGTACAATTATAAAGAGAAGACCAATGTGTGGGTGTAAAAGACTAGGTGAGGTCATAATCAATGTAAAGTTGAATTCAAATATTTGAATAAGAGATCATGATGTTTGAAACCCATGCATGCACGAATATAACGGAGATCTGCGCGGTGTGGTTTGGAAACGAGCATGCTGCAATGTATACACAGTGAACAAGGTTAGATTGGTTTGAATTTGAGATACCGATGGCAGACATTGTTTGGCCACATTGCATCCGTGCATGGACAAACTATTCTAATTGGAGATGATGGGTGGTTTTCGCATCACATATCTATATCTATACCCTATATATATATATATATATATATATATATATATATATATATATATATATATATATATATATATATATATATATATATATATTTTTTATATAGTGTGCGGATAACTTTAACTTTGAAAGATGGTCGTTGGATGAGGCCAATCCGATGGTGTAGAGCTGGCAAATTTGAGCACTACTTGCCGTTGGATATCATCTAGATTCCACCAGACTTTGCCACATGTACAATCTAGTAGACTCTATGGTTGAACTTAAGCATAATGCACAAACCTCAAAACATAAGCACTTCTTCTTTGTTCTAGAATCTTCCATATCAGAATTTCCCAAATGTTTTTCTACATGATTTGTTTTTACTTTATGCCTTACAACGCACAATTCCATGAATCTTAAAATAGATTAGCTTTCTTATAAAAACTAGATGATTTTGAATGAAATGAACTATATGAATTAAACGAACATCTACATCATGCATATATGACTCAAAGCTTACAAGCTATAATGTGGTATTTATTCATATTTTGGTTGACAAATCTCATGCGTGCAATGCACGTGTATCTTACTAGTCTAAATGGTGTTTGTGTGTGTGTGTTGTGCGTGTTAAACACATTGTACGTAGTATATCATACTAGTCTAAATTGTCTTTTTTCCTTTGGGTACACGTTAAGCTTGTTCTCCCGAAATTTCAAGCGGCGCCTTGTTATGCCGAAATTTCAAGCTAGCGTCTCTGTCTATCGTGCTGCGAAACTCCCGCCTCTTCAACCCACGCCTGTTAGCCCGAAATATTTAAGATATATCTTTGTCTCGTTGTGCTCCGACAACTCCCTCCATCTCAACCCGCGCCTTGCTATACCAAAATTACAACGCGCGTGAAAACTCCCACCTCCTGTGAAATCCCGACACGTGAAGTGCCCGTGATACCCCAGAACCGAAAGAACCGCCTCAAATCGGTGGGGGTACTTTCGTAACTTACCCCACATTTCGGACAAGCGCGTCCCTAAGCCATGGTTCCCCACTCCCATCCCATCTGCCCACCCATTCGTACACCGAGGCCGGGAAAACCCATGAAGCCCCACACCCTCCTCCATCCGCCACCTAGCCGGAGCCTCTTCCCCAACGACGTCGTCCACAGAAACACCTCGACGTCCCTCATCCACCGTACCGGATGAGGATCCGTCGTCGATCTGGTCGTCCCGCCGGTTCAACCACCCCGTCCTCCACCTTCAAGGAGCTGCCCCGACGTTCCCCTCGTCTTTCGCGCCACCTCCATTCCCACACCGCCATCTTCACCTACACCGCCGGAAGAGCATCAGCATCACCGTTTCCTCGGATGAACCTGCGACCTAATCGGCGCCACCAAAGAGGTTTTACACTAATCGCCGCATTTTCTTCTTGATTCGATCTCACGGTGCTGCCGGCGCTCGGTCCCGAGCCGACACGGCGTGGCTCCATCCACCGTGGCGTCACCGGCCACTTGCTCCACGGCGTCGCTCCCTCGGCGGCGACGTCCACATCAGTAGGAGCTACTGCTGCTTTAGCTATCGCTCGCACAACTGCTCTGCTCTTGCTCTCGGTCCCCTGCCTGGTCTACTCTTGCTCTTGCTCTTGCTTGCGCTGCTGCTCTCACTCTTGCTCTTGCTTGCGATGCTGCTCCGATTTAGCTACACTTCAGTCGACTGAATCGACTTTTGGGTTAGTCAATTTTCGGGGGCTCACGAGTTAAGGAAGAACCAGCCGCAGCGGGGAGGGGGGCTCGTCGGAGAAGTACCCCACTATCTATCTTAGGGTTCAGGGTGGGGGCGGTGGTTGCCGGCGGTAGCGTGGGGATCGCCGGAGAAAAATCTTGGCAAGGGGGGGGGGGCTAGAGGGATGGCCGGGGCGGCGGCGGACCGGCGGTGGGGAGTGTTTTTGGGGCAGGCGGGGCGGCTGTTTGGCCGGTGGTGGCTGGCGGCTCAGGGGAGTGGAGGTTGAAGATGAACTGCAGGCCTTGATTTCGTATCCAACGGCTGCAAAATCGACTGACCAGAGATGAAAAAGTCAGTTGACTGACATGTAGCCTCACCTCTAGTGCGTTCAGTTTCGACAATAAAATTCAATTTCGACAGCAAAATTCAGTTTTGACAGTTAAGTTCAGTTTCGATAGTTAAATTCAGTTTTGACAGTTAAGTTCAGAGAGGAGCGGCTGATGTATACATCTAGCACTTTGTGGTTATGTATTTTACGTCATCTATTGGAGATGCTATTAGAATTCCACTTAGGTTAACATTGTCTCTCTTGTCCTGCTTCAGCCTCGGTGTCGTACAACTCACCGGAGCTGCTCCAACGATGAAACCCTCCATCACAGCAGAGCAGTACCTCGGGCTCCATCTCCAGACGCCTAAGATCTTCTTCCCCTCCTCCGACAGCCAAGTCAGTCGGAGCATCGTCACCGGCCAACCCAATCACGCTGAGATCGACATGGCTTCGCCAAAGAGGTTGTACACTTCTTGTGGTTTGACTTAATCTCACCATACTTCTTTGCGTCCTGTGATCTTCCAATTCTTGTGAACCAAACACCCAAATTGGCAAAAATCCTGTGTTTTTAAATTCTCTGTTTTGCACGTGCATTCCTATCCTATTCCTATCTATTTCCTACCTCTGCACTGTTAGAATCCTCAAATTCAAACAAGCCCTTACACAATTACTTCTGTTACAGATATTTGTCAAAGAAAACCTTGTGTGGTTTGTCCTGTTCCTATGGTGCTGTGTTCCACCCCAGCTCAGCTCCTCCAATGATGGAAGGGTTCACCACAGCAGGGATCCGCTCTCTAGACTATCTTTCGCCGCCTCAGATCTTCTTCCCCGCCGCCGGCAGCCACGACAACTGCATTACCATCATCAACTGAGCAGATGACCTTGAGGAGTACACGCAAGAGAGGTCAGACTCTTTCGTGTCTACTTACATTATGCATCACTTAATATGATGGCATGCTACTTTATCGTCGTGTTCACCTATTAGACTCCGAGTCAGGTCCAAACTTATGCTGAAACTTGAGTTTTTAAATGGTTGTGGGGTACATATTGGGGCAGCAATCAGTACTATATGTCTACTATCTGGTTAATCTCGGTGTCTACTATGAGTTTCATGTTGGGTGCAAACAAACATTAAAGGAGCCATTATCTGTATTTTTAACTAAAGCTATTATCCGCTGCTATCATTGATTTTGGGTCTATCCACGCTTGCTACCATCACTCTAGATTTGTGCATGCACTCCTTACATAATCTCACTATGTTTTATTCCTATGCATGTCGCTTATTGTACACAATGGAACTGAACATGTAGAGCAAAAGAACGAGCCTTGTGTGGCAATAAAATTTCATGCAGACGTCGCTCCATGGTGGGCGCAAAGGCAGCCCCCCTCCACCCAGTTCGGATCGTAATCAAGAGGAAGATAACTGCTCGAGGGGATTCGAAGCGAAGACCACTCCTATTTACCCCATGAGGTCTTCGCTCTAACTTGGCATGCTGATGTTGGTTATATCATGCATATGGTGCCTTGCATTGCCTACTTTATACATCAAATATGTCAACTGCTTAGTTTAGACATGCTTTGAATGAATGCCATCTGTTTAGTTTATTCATCGTTTATGTGAATTATGCAATGCCATCTTGTTTAGCCAGGCATCATATATGTGAATTTTGCAATGTCATCCTGCTTAGCCAGTCATCTTATATGTGAATTATATCGGGCCATCCTTTTTTTGTTACGTATTACATTTTTCAACAATGTTAGTACATTCAACTACTCTTCGTGTGCATCAGCCATTTGACACGGTGATGGAAAATTCTGGAGTGAAAACAAGGTCTTCAGAGCAGACTATGCTATCTGACGAAGCGCATATCTCGCTGGTTACGGATAGCTCCTCAGAGGAGGATTCAGAGACAGATGACCTGTCCTATTTCCCCCCTGAGGTGTATGCTCTAATTAACTTGACAGGGTTATGTTGCTCATATCGTGCGTATGGTGTCTTGCATTGCGATGTCATTTGATTAGTTTAGACATGCTTTGTGTGAATGCCACCTGTTTAGTGTCTAATTACCATATATGTGAATTATGCATTGCCATCTAGTTGCAAGACATTATATATGTGAATTATGCAATGCTATCTTGTTGCAAAGGCATTATATATGTGAATTATGCAATGCCATGCTGTTGAGCCAATCATCATGTATGTGAATTATATCATGCTATCATTTTTTTGTATTACGTGTTCCATTTGTCGACAACGTTTGTATATTCAACTACTCTTCCTGTGCATCAGCCATTTGAAGCGGTGATGGAAGTATCTGGAGCAAGGTTGGAAAAAGCGGTAGGCGTAGGCGAGGCGGTTGGCCTTCTCCTAGTGCCTAGGCGGTGCTTAAGCGCCCTAGGCGCAGCCTAGGTGGTAATATGATTTTTACTATCAGGGTGTATATGTGGTTATTAGATGTGTATTTTATTAATTCAGGGCATATACGTATGTTAACTACTAGCTACTATGATTGTAATATGGCCCTTTTGGCATATCAGTGCAATATGGAATGATTTCTCGCTTGGGTAGACAATTTCTTACTTGCTCTGCCTAGACTTCTGCTTATGCCCTAGGCGAGGCGATTGGCCATTGCCTAGCGCCTAGGCGTGCTTAAGCGCCTCCTAGGCACTGCCTTTTCCAACAGAGATCTGGAGTGAAAACAAGGTATTTAGAGCAGATAATGCTACCTGCTGAAGCAGACATCCTGCTGGATACAGAGAGCTCCTCAGAGGAGGATTCAGAGACTGATGACCAGTCCTATTTCCCCCCTGAGGTCTATGCTAAAACTTGGCAGGGTTATAATACCCATGTCATGCATGTTGTCTTGCATTGCTTAGTTTTTACATCATATATGGATTGCCATCTGCTTACTTGCTTACTATATAAATCATATATTCGAATTATATCATGCCATCATGTTTACATACACATCATCTATTTGAATTATGGCATGGCAACCCATTTAATAAAGACATCATATAGTTATATCATATCATCCTGTTTAGTGTTTACAGTCATCGTATTTTGAATTATATCATTCTATCTGGGAATTATATCATGCTATCATGTTTCCATAGGCGGCATGTATGTGAATTATGGCATGCCAACCTATTTAATAAACACATTATATAGTTATATCATGTCATCCTGTTTACATAGTCATCATATTTTGAACTATGTCTTTCCATCTTTTTTAGTTAGCCATCATAATGTGAAATTATATCATGCTATCCTGTTTAGTTAGCCATCATATATGTGAAATTGTGTCATGCTATCCTGTTTGGTTAGACAACATAAATGTGAATTATTTCATGCCCTCTTTTATTCCCCACTATCCATTGCACCTGTCTATCATACAATATTTGTACATTCAATTACTTTTCTTGTTTATCAGTCATTTGAATTGGAGAGGGTGATGACAGTATCTAAGGGAGTAACAACACGGTCTTCAGAAAAGATAGTGCTACCAGTTGATGCAGATAGAACCACGGTTGTACTTGCCCAAGAACCAGCCCCACCACACATAACCCAGACTCTCGCAGATTGTACCCCTACCCAGTTGGACAGAGAACCAGCTACACCCCTTCTAACCCCAACCCTAGCAGATAGTAACCCAGTTCCAGTTGACACAGCACCATCTCCACCACAGAGCACCCAACACGAGCAGTTAGTAAGGGAACTGCAGTTCCCAAAGCACGAGGACCACCACTCCGAATCCCAACTCAACGCTTAAAGGAGAAGAAGAATTGTTCTCGGGTCAGGTTCTGTAGCTATGGTTCATACTCCTTTGCTCTTGCATCACTGTATTTACTTAGACCAACTATTTTCAAACTTGAAGGATGGAATTGAAACTCCAATGGTGCAACAGGTATGTTTTAAACTTGTTTCTTTAACTGGTTTGTTGTTGTAACTTGCTCTATATTGATTTTAGTTTCAATTGAATAAACAGTTATGTTCTCATGTCATGCACATTACAAGTGTCTCTATAGTTTCCCACACTTATATTCTGTCTATTCTGCTTTGTCTTAAACAAATATTATTTGAACTATGTCTCTATCTTGATTTGGCAACAAAAACTAGAATGATATATACCAAAAAGTGACCATGGTACATAGATATATGTTTGTTTCATGCTGTTATCCTGTGCACTTTACTACTGAACTTATTTACCAAAATGAGTTTCATATACAACATGGTAAACCTGTGATGTGTCTTCTTGTTTCTCTTTTAGAATGCGGACAAAATATTGGAGAACAGTACCCCGTTATGCAATGGCGAAGGAAGTAATGCAAATAAGGTTCAAGACAGTGAGACATCCCTGTTGGTCTCCAAGAAAGGTGATAAAAACTACCTTGACGACAGTGAGAGAACCCAGAAGTCATGTCTTGATGTAGTGTTCGAGTTACTGGCCACTACCGCTGGCACAAGATCTTCGAACTTGCTGCCTGAATCAGTTCGTTTTCTTCAGTCTTAGCTTCAAGTTGAAAGACATCGATCGATGTGTTGCGACGGTGAAGTCAAGGACCGAGGAAGACCTATGAGAATTCATTTGCATACTTTCGGTGCAACAGCAAAGCACCGGAGGATTTAAGCGCCAAACAAGAGAAAGTTAATAAGCTTGCTAAGCATCTTGCCAACATTATGGGTACCGTGATATTGTTTCTTGATATCTTCAAGTGGTTTCGATTACGGACATGTTTTGTTGCGGCGTTTATTTGCACCGGTCGCCAACTTTGACAACTAGTGTATATGATATGTCGCTTTGTTCCCTATATTTGCACTTTGTGGCGAACTTTGATGCCCAAAGGGATGTAATATGTGTAATAGCCGTGATAGCCTAGCGTAAGTTGCTTGGTTATTTATTTCCTTGTTGTCTTGTTTATTTTTTTGCTTGTAGTCAGTGTTGTTCTTTTTCCGCGGTTTGCTAGTGGCTGCAATAACCTTTTTTTAACTAGGCCACAATAACCATGAGCTACATATTTACTGTAGTGACACTGGGCCTTCTATGGGCCGTAGAAACAATGGGCCTTCTACAGGGCATAGAAACAATGGGCCTTCTACGGGCCGTATCATCAATGGGCCTTCTACGGGCCGTATTATCAATGGGCCTTCTACGGGTCTTATGATCGATTGGCCAAACATGGGCCAATAACATACCGCTTTATGGCCGTAAACGGGCTAGAGTTGGAATTGTCCGTTCATGGGCCGACCATAACGGGCTGTCGTTAATCGGCTGTATTTGATGACGCTATGAAAACGGCCGAACGTATTATCGGGCCACAAACGGGCCGATGTAACCACGGGCTGAATTTGGCCCAAAAGCAGAAAATGACAGTAACGGGCCGTAAGTAAACGAATGTGGAAATGAGCCCAAGAATAAATGGGCCCTGAGAAGGCCGAAAGATAATATGGGCTGGAAACGGCCCAACGGAATAATGGGTCGTTAATGGGTATAAAGTGATACACTGTTCATTACGGGCCAGTTTCACCACGGGCCATTAATGGGTATAAAGTGATACACTGTTCATTATGGGCCAGTTTTACCACGGGCCATTAATGGGCCGAGAGTAATAAGGGCCTCATATGGGCCGAAAGACGTCATGGGCCATACATGGGCGGAAGTTAAAACGATCCGAATTATATTGGGCGGCCCAGATGACGCCATCTGGGCCTAATTGGTTAGGCCGTAAACGGTATTGGGTTAGCGAAATGTAAATGGGTTATATGCGAACAGTGCCGTTAACGTGCTTGCTTGGTGGCTGGCCCGCCACCTTTTGACTAAGTCAAACGGGCCGGCCTTTTCACAGGAATGGTCCTCTGTTGGGTCGTGCCACGTGTCGACATATCATAGGCGCTTTGTGTCCAATGAGTGGATGACATCTGTCCCAACGGTGAGCCGACACGTGTTTCCTCCAGCCAATGATGATTTTACACGTGGAAAATCCCCATTGGTCGGGGCTGTTAACGGGTTATCGGATCCAAAACCGGACCCGATAGCTTAACGGCGTTCCGTTACGGTGGATGCCACGTGTCGGTTACCCTTGACGAAAGCACTTCTGTGACGCGTGATTTATCGTCATGGAAGTGGACACTTCCGTGATGATAATTTTGGTAATGTCATGGAACACTTCTCGACAAAGACGGTATGACTATCTTGATTCTGTCATAAATTTGTCATGGATGTACATGCATGACAAAAAACGCAACCTACTGTGACAAACATGTATCATCACGGAAGTGTCTTTTTTTGTAGTGTTAGACCAATTCTTCCTGGACCTATTGACAGTCTTTTGCAAAATTAATTTTATTTCTCTATTGCTAAGTTCAACTTGACCACTAGACTGAGGATGATAAGGTGATGCAATTCTATGGTTAACATCATACTTAGCAAGCATTTTACGGAAAGCACCATGAATAAAGTGTGAACCACCATCAGTCATTAAATATCTCGGGACTCCAAAGCTTGGGAATAACTTCCTTAAGCATTTTAATAGAGGTGTTGTGATCAGCACTACTGGTTGGAATAGCTTCTACCCATTTAGTAACATAATCAACAACAACCAAAATATGTGTATACCGATTAGAGGGAGGAAAAGGTCCCATGTAATCAAATCCCCAAACATCAAATGGTTCAACAGCAAGAGAATAGTTCATAGGCATTTCTTGACGCTTACCAATATTACCTATTCTTTGGCATTCATCACAAGATGAGACAGACTTACGAGCATCCTTGAGGAGAGTAGGCCAATAAAATCCAGACTGCAATACCTTATGATCGGTTCTATCTCCAGCATGATGCCCTCCATAAGCTTCAGAGTGACATTTCCGTAGGATTTGCCCCTGTTCATGCTCAGGTACACAATGTCTAATAATACCATCTACTCCTTCTTTATAAAGATGTGGGTCATCCCAAAAGTAATGTCTTAAATCATAGAAGAATTTTTTCTTTTGTTGATATGTAAAGCTAGGTGGTAAATATTTAGCAACAATGTAATTAGCATAGTCAGCATACCAAGGAGTCCCATTAGCAACATTTATTGCAGCTAACTGCTCATCAGGAAAACTATCATCAATAGGTAGTGGGTCATCAAGCACATTTTGAAGCCTAGACAAGTTATCAGCTACGGGGTTCTCAGCTCCTTTTATATCAATAATATGCAAATCAAATTCTTGTAACAAGAGAACCCAACTAATAAGTCTAGGTTTAGCATCTTTCTTTTCCATAAGATATTTAATAGCAGCATGGTCTGTGTGAACAGTTACTTTAGAATCAACAATATAAGGTCTAAAATTATCACAAGCAAACACCACTGCTAAGAATTCTTTTCCAGTTGTAGCATAATTTTGTTGAGCATTGTCTAGAGTTTTACTAGCATAATGAATAACATTCAATTTCTTATCAACTATTTGTCCTAGAACAGCACCAAGATCATAATCACTAGCATCACACATAATTTCAAAAGGCAAGTTCCAATCAGGTGGTTGAACAATAGGTGCAGTAATTAAGGATTTCTTGAGTGTTTCAAAGGCTTCAAGACAATCATCATCAAAAACAAAAGGACTATCCTTTTGCGAAAGTTTAGTAAGAGGCCTAGAAATTTTAGAAAAGTCTTTGATAAACCTCCTATAAAAACCAGCATGGACTAGGAAACTACGAATACCTTTGATGCCCTTGGGACATGGCATTTTCTCAATAGCATCAAACTTAGCTTGGTCCACTTCAATACCTCTTTCAGAAATTTTGTGACCCAAGACAATGCCTTCATTAACCATAAAGTGGCACTTCTCCCAATTCAAGACAAGATTTGTTTGTTCACATCTCTGCAAAACTCGATCAAGATTGCTTAAACAATCATCAAAAGACTTCCCATAGACAGAGAAGTCATCCATGAAAACCTCAACAATCTTTTCACAAAAATCAGAGAATATAGCCATCATGCATCTTTGAAAGGTAGCAGGTGCATTACATAAACCAAAAGGCATACGTCTATAAGCATAGGTTCCAAAAGGACAAGTAAAAGTGGTCTTTTCTTGATCAGGTTGAGAAACAGGTATTTGTGAAAAGCCAGAATATCCATCAAGGAAGCAAAAGTGTGTGTGCTTAGATAATCTTTCAAGCATTTGATCAATAAAAGGCAAAGGGTAATGATCTTTTCTAGTGGCTTTATTTAGTTTTCTGAAATCAATTACCATTCTATAGCGTGTAACAATTCTTTGTGGAATAAGTTCATTCTTATCATGAGGAACAACAGTAATACCTCCTTTATTAGGGACACAATGAACAGGGCTTACCCATCTACTATCAGCTATAGGATAGATTATACCTGCTTCCAGAAGTTTTAATATTTTCGTTCTTACCACCTCTTTCATATTCGGATTTAACCGACGTTGGTGGTCAACAACTGGTTTAGCATCAGGTTCGACATTAATTTTATGCTGACATAGAGTGGGACTAATGCCCTTTAAATCATCAAGAGTATATCCAATAGCAGCTCGGTGCTTCCTCAAAACCTTCAATAATCTTTCTTCTTCATGTTCTGAAAGGTTGGCACTAATAATAACAGGATATATATTCTTTTCATCAAGATAAGCATATTTCAAAGTGTCTGGCAATTGTTTTAATTCAAACACAGGATGACCTTTAGGTGGAGGAGGACCTCCTAGAGTTTCGATAGGCAAATTGTGTTTAAGTAGAGGACGTTGTTCAAAGAAAATATTATCCATTTCATTTCTTTCATGCATGTGTAAATCATTTTCATGGTCAAGCAAGTATTGCTCTAGAGGATCAGTAGGTGGCACAATAATAGAAGCAAGACCAATAAATTCATCCTTACTAGGCAATTCTTTTTCATGATGATTTCTACTAAAGTTGGAAAAATTAAACTCATGAGACTCATCACCAAAGCTAACACCCACAGTTTGTTTCTGACAATCTATCTTGGCATTAACTATGTTCAAGAAAGGTCTACCAAAAATAATGGGACATAAATCATCTTGCGGGGTACCAAGAACAAGAAAATCAGTAGGATATTTTATTTCCCACACAAGACTTCAACATCTCTAATAATCCCACACGATGATATGGTGTCTCTATTAGCAAGTTAAATAGTAACATCTATGGCTTCTAACTCTTTGGGTGCTATGTCTTCCCTAATTTCCTGATATAACTTGTAAGGAATAGCACTCACACTAGCACCCATGTCACATAAACCATGATAATAGTGATCTCCTATTTTAACCGAAATAATAGGAATGCCCACAACAGGTCTATGTTTATCTTTTATATCAGGTTATTAATTCTAGCAGCTTCATTACAGAAGTAAATAACATGCCCATCCACATCTTCTTCTAAGAGATCTTTAACCATAGCAATATTAGGTTCAACTCTAATTTGTTCATCTGGTTTAGGTGTTATGGCAGAGCTTTTGTTAACCACAGTTGCAATTTTAGCATGTTCCTTTATCCTAACAGGAAAAGGGGGTTTCTCAATATAAGCAGTAGGAACAACTGGATCAACATTATAGAGAATAGTTTCTTCTTTAACTGGTACCAGTTCTTTAGTTTCTTCTTTAATAGGTGGGTGATATTTAAGCCATTTATCTTTAGGGAGTTCAACATGAGTAGCAAATGATTCACAAAAGGAGGCTACTATCTCAGAGTCAAGTCCATATTTAGTGCTAGACTTTTGAAAAGCATCGGTATCCATAAAAGATTTAACACAATCATACTTAAGCTTTATACCTGACTCTTTACCTTCGTTGAGTTCCCAATCTTTAGAGTTGCGTTTAATTCTTTCCAGAAGGTCCCATCGGAATTCAATAGTTTTCTTCATAAAAGAACTAGCACAAGAAGTATCCAGCATGGTTTGATCATTACGAGAAAGCCGAGCATAAAAGTTCTGAATAATAATTTCTCTTGAGAGCTCATGATTGGGGCATAAATATAACATTGACTTAAGCGTCCCCCAAGCTAGAGCGATACTTTCTCCTTCACGAGGCCAAAAAGTATATATATAACTAGATGATACCCCGCGCGTTGCTACAGGAACTTGTTGTGATTTTTCTTACCGGTAGATGGCAAAAATATGAACAATTTTGTGGCACATTAGCATGCGAAATTAATTAAAGAGAAAATATATTCAAATTTGGGAGGAGGTAAGGATAAGAAAGCATAAGATAGTGGGTACATTGCGACAGCTTCTGACCTTATCCATACAATTAACTTTTCTATTGAGCGTACAAATTCCCAATTCTATTTCAAATCCATCATTCAATTTAGGGTCTCTTCTATTTACTATGAATGGTGATACAATCGAGAAGGTCTTCCACTTGTCAACTCCCTAGAACAACAACAAATGTGAAAGGACTAAAAATACTCCATGAGGAAACCATAAATATGCCATGAGGAAACCATAAATATGCCCACTGTCGTGTAAGCAACTTAGTTATGGAGCAAATTCACGCTCAAACACCATGAGGAAACCATAAATATTAACTTACTTATGGAGCAAACTCATGCTCAAACACCACAAGGAAACCATAAATAGCATGTTCTGACGACAATCTCTAACAAATTAGTAGACACATTGTCATTCAACTAAGTCAATCCTTTGTTATTAAATTGCATAAATTCCGTTGAGAGAAACATGTGTACTTTTGCATATGAGAAGATGGCAACAGGGTCATGCAGAAGTTCTTCTGTGATATTTTTTATTAAAGGTATACACTACTATACTACTGTTGTCAGATATATAATTTAAACTTGATGTAATAGTTTTTGGATGCTGAGATCATGATAAAAGAATGCATACTTCTCCCAAATAACTCCAAAGTGAATAGTTTTATTCACATCAACTGAAACATTAATGTTAATGAAAAAATATCATCATAACCTGGAATTACATGGCCGGGTGACTTGAGAATCAATAATCTAAAAATGTTAGAATATACAATCTTACATTAGATAATTTGATGACCCTACTGTTGAATGCTGATGTATTTTATTTCTTGCTGAATCCAAAAGAGATCAAGATGGACATGCCCTCAAACAAATGCAAAGTATGATACCCATGTGATCCATGCGTCGGATCCCTTATTGTACTTCCATGTCTTTTGGATAACCTGCAATATCTCAACATGGTTTAAACCTGCACTCCTTTGGATAACCTGCAATCAAGATATACATGGCGAAAATTCTGAACACATGTTCTTCAGAAAAAGCAATCTTTGGATCTCTGACCTTCTCAAATTGTATATGATCACGATTTACAACACTCCACAAAATTTGAAGAAGGATCACTGCAGCTCCTTGCCTGGCAATCGCGAGGGCTGGCGAGGTCAGATGCAGAGTCATAGCCGTCGGGTAGCAAAGATCTGAAGGCATCCACCCATTCATAAAAGAGAGGGAGAGATGAACTACAGACCAAGAACATCGATCAGACAATGATATAGGCCAAAAGATTTTCAGTCGTGAAAAACTTTGGCGATTACCTTGTGAGGCGACGCCGATCCACTCGATCTCAATTAGAGAGGAACGTGTAGCCAGTGCCTGCTGTAGAAGAGATATGTAGGAGGCAGGGAGAGAAAGCACCCATATGCGCATCTTCCTAGCCTCCTTCTGCACGACCTGGACTTCACAGATGCGACGGAAAATTCCAGGTCCCAAATTCGTCGTTATATTTTCATTACCTTTACTTTCTACATATTTCAAATATATACATGTTGCTGCATTTGTTTAGGGAATGCTACAAATTTATCAGCGTGGTTACATAGAAGTGGACATATTCAGTCATCAACATGTTGTTGACATGGTAAAGTAGCAAGACATTCCTGGAAGATTGGAATTTGGACTCACCTAATACATGAGAGACCCTAAAAAACCTGATATATGAGTGACCCTAAAAAACCAGATACACTTGAGAATTGATCAACTGAAACAAGCACCGGCGGCTTCATTCGGCTATCAACAGGCTATGAGGTTGGCTGACCTGCTCTCACGTTGACTTAAAATTACGAATGAAAAGCTAAGCCCACATTGGAGATAGATGCAATAGAGAAGATGGAGAAGACGAGTGTATGGCTCACCGATGGAGGTTGAGACTTCGATCGGACCAAAGGGGAAGCAGCAGCACAGCCTCCGTCTCGAGATGCTACAAAGCACTGGACCAAATCCCACCGGCGAAAGAACGACACTCCAAGAGAGTCAAGGCCTCGCCACCGGATCCGTCACGGACCAGCGGTCATCCGGCCAGAGGAGCGTACCACACGTAGAAATCACCCCCTGCCGCCCGCATGTATTATTTCCAGGGAAACGATCGATCCCTTATTTGGGGGCAGAGAGATGGAAACGGAAGCGTGAAGCAGGGATAGACGGTTGGGCTTCTTAAATGAGACAATTGGGCTTCTCTTTTCTCTAGACCATTGGGCTTCCATTGGTGGTGTAAGTACGGAAATAGATCGACGTTGCCACGGTTACTCATCAAAAAAAAAGATCGACGTTGCCACACGTCTAAATTCCAACATAAATTTGTTATTAAAAAGGTGAAAAAATGCTGATGTGGCAAATTGCTGAGGTGGATAGGCTGCATGTCAAGAGAAATAAGGTAGTGGGGATAAACTATTTAGGTATTATAGATTCCGATCACGATGAACTAGATGCATAGGATATTTATTTTTGGTGAAACACCAATTTTAAACGATTCCAATTCCATGGTCCAATATCATCGCATAGCCTATCCCATGCCGATGATTTTCCCTTCAAAGATAAAGGGAAAACCTTTTTCATAACTTCATCCCTGGGTAAACCTTCAAGCTTAAACAATCCACATATTTGTTCTACATGTATCAAGTGCATGTCAGGATGTTCGGTTCCATCTCCTGCATAAGGATTAGCTAGCAGTTGTTCTATCATACCCGAAGGAATTTCATAATCAAAATTTTTAGTAGGTGCAGTAGGTTGAGGGGCAATTAATTGTGGTTCCGTACGGGGTGAAGATACCCCAAACAAACCCCTCAAAGGATTGTTTTCCATAGTAGCAAGTGACAATAAATTTCAGCACACTATATAAATGTTTCCTTACCGAATTCCACTTACCAAAGGCGCTTCACTCCCCGGCAACGGCGCCAGAAAATAGCCTTGATGACTCACAAGTATAGGGGATCAATTGTATCTCTTTTCGTTGTCAAACCCAACGAGGAGCAGAAGGAAATGACAAGTAGTTTTCAGTAAGGTAATGTCTGCAAGTGCTGAAACTGTAAGTAGTGAGTAGTTTGATAGCAAGATAATTTGTAACGAGCAAGTAACGATAGTAGCAATAAGTATGCAGCAAGGTAGCCCAATACTTTTGAGGCAAATGATAGGCCAAAATGGTCTCTTATGATAAGCAAAGCGTTCTTGAGGGTACGCGGGAATTTCATCTAGTCACTTTCATCATGTTGGTTTGATTTGTGTTCGCTACTTTGATAATTTGATATGTGGGTAGACCAGTGCTTAGGTGTTGTTCTTACTTGAACAAACCTCCTACTTATCATTAAACCTCCCGCAAGCATCCGCAACTACGAGAAAAGTATTAAGGATAAATCCTAACCATAGCATTAAAATCTAGGATCCAATCAGTCCCTTACAGAATAGTGCATAAACTGGGGTTTAAGTTTCTGTCACTCTCGCAACCCACCATCTATTTACTACTCCACAATGCATTCCCTTAGGCCCAAATATGGTGAAGTGTCATGTAGTCGACGTTCACATGACACCACTAAGGGAATCACAGCATGCATGCCATCAAAATATCGAACACATATCAAATTCACATGATACCATGACCCGCGCTGAGGCCGAGGCTGAGGCTGCACAGATGGATGTTGATGAGGATGAGTTTGAGGAGGAGGAGGCTGAGGACAGTTCTGAGGGGTACGCCCCTCCCTCTGCTGAGCAATCTTGGGCTAAGAAGCTCAAGGCCAAGATGAAGGCTCTGTTCTGCATGCAGGCCAAGGGATAGTACAAGGCTCATGTGAACACCAAGATGGCTCGTCGTCGCAACAAGGCTATTATGAGGTAGGTTGGTCTTGAGGTTAGGAGTGGCTCCGAGGAGAGGATCATAGATGAGGAATCATGGGCCAGACAGCACTGCCGGTGGAGTGAGTGTGAGGAGGATACTGGAGGTCGCCCTTCATCTCGTGCTGCAGAGGAGTCTGAGGAGGAGGAACATGACTGGTGATGCCTTGGAGTTCTACCACTACCTGTGTCGTAGGTGCCCTCTCTGCCTTTTTGGTGTCTCGATGCCAAAGGGGGAGAGAGTGTAGGATTTGCAAGTCTTGTGTCGTGTCTTGTGTCGCTTTGCTTTCGTTCCGTTGAACCTTCATTGCTTTGGTTTGTTGGTTTGTGGTTGTGTTCATGTGAGACCAGGAGACTATCATATGGTGTGAGACATATTCCCTCAAGCTTATCTTATTGTCTAGTATGTTTAGTAGATTGTGAGCTTATGTTATCTTGTGCCCTTTACTTCATGCTCATATACTTTACCTTGCCTCCATGCTTAGTGTCATTTATATTGTTGCAAGGATTGCCTTGTCTATAAAATATAGGGGGAGTCTTGATCCTAGTATGTGTGCCGTGCAGTCCAAAGCATATCTATATAGTGCACACATCTAGGGGGAGCTTGTATATATTTTATAGATGTTGGGTTCTCTTATGTTCATTTTATATCCTTATGTGCAAATCCAGTATTGTCATCAATCCACCAAAAAGGGGGAGATTGTAAGGGCATATTTCTCTCGATGTGGTTTTGGTGATTGATGACAATGCATTTGCGAACTAATCGTGTGCATTGAGCATTTCAGATATCTCATGTCTAGGGACAAGACGATTCGGTGCCCCTCGGAGCCTATCGAAGACGACGTTTCTCTACGTTTCTTTTCGGTGGATTTGAGTCATAGGAAATCCGTACTATTAAGAGGGGGTCCGCTTTGGAAAGGTTAGGGTGGAATCAACACGTACACATCTGTTTCTTTGCACCACCTTTCCTTCGCTTCATTGGAGCATCGGCCGTTTTCCCTTGTCTATGCAAAGATGAAGGCCTCCAAGTGCTATAGTTTCTGTGGCGTGCGGTAGTACTACTCAAGGGAGCAGTAGTACTGCAAGTGTCCATGGTAGTACCGCCCAGGGTAGCGGTAGTACCGCGTTGTGCGGTAGTACAGCTCCTCGCGAGCAGTAGTTCCGTGGCCTCTAGCCCAGAACGCTGGCACGCACGGAAGTAGGCGCGGAAGTAATTTTTTACTTCCGCGCCTTACGCGGTAGTACCGCTCCCTGCGAGCGGTATACCGTGCCGGATTTTCGCACAGACCGAAACTCAGCAGAAGTATCCACACATGTAATTTTATTAGTCCGTGCCTTCCCAGCCCAAGTGAACCCTGCCTTGCGGTAGTACCGCTCGTTGCTATACGCAACAGGGCCTCGTCTGGTCTCTGTTGCACGAGCGGTAGTACCGCACCGTCTAGTGGTAGTACCGCAAGCCCTTGCGGTAGTACCGCATGTCTGTGCGGTAGTATCGCATGTCGCGGGCTGAATAAGTGTCTAACGGTTGGATCTTTCCCCCCACTATATAAAGGGGGTCTTCTTCCCCAAGTTGACTACCTCTTCCCTCCCCAAGCTCCATTGTTGCTCAAAGCTCCATTTTCGCCCGATCTCTCTCCCTAGCCAATCAAACTTGTTGATTTTCTAGGGATTGGTTGAGAAGGCCCCGATCTACACTTCCACCAAGAGAAAATTGATTCCCCCCACTAATCCCTTGCGGATCTTGTTACTCTTGGCTGTTTGAGAACCCTAGACGGTTGAGGTCACCGCGGAGCCATATTCCATTGTGGTGAAGCTTCGTGGTGTCGTTGGGAGCCTCCGATTAAGTTGTGGAGATTGCCCCAGCCTTGTTTGTAAAGGTTCGGTCGCCGCCTCCAAGGGCACCAATAGTGGAATCACAACATCTCGCATTGTGTGAGGGCGTGAGGAGAATACGGTGGCCCTAGTGCCTTCTTGGGGAGCATTGTGCCTCCACACCGCTCCAACAGAGATGTACTTCCTCTCAAAGGGAAGGAACTTCGGTAACACACCCTCGTCTCCACCGGCTCCACTCTTGGTTATCTCTCACCTTTACTTGTGCAAGCTTATATTGTGTTGTATCCCTTGCTTGCTTGTGTGCTTATTGTTGTTGCATCATATAGGTTTCTCACCTAGTTGCATATCTAGACAACCTACTTTGATGCAAATTTTAATTTGGTAAAGAAAATCTAAAAATTGTTAGTTGCCTATTCACCCTCCCCCCTCTAGTCAACTATATCGATCCTTTCATATACAAAAAATGAAATACATGGTTGGAAAACATGACGCCTGGCGTGGTGCCATGGTATGGCCTCACCGTGCCCTGGTAAAAATTAGAGAATGTTTTCCTTATGTCGTGATGCACGCCTTTCATAACTCGAACCATCACCGAGGAAGTTTCATGGTTTCGAGGGGGAAATCACCAAGATTGAAGGGGGGTCCAAATTTCCTTTGTCCTTTGTCCACGAGTTTTTTTCTACGATGAACATACACCCTGCAAATCATTGTGTTCAAATTTGGCACTTCTCTGGGTTCATTTACCATATTTAGGGTATTATGTGCATTTCCTTGGCATTAATGCACATAATTCAAGTTTAAACAATCGGTGCATGAAATGTTGCACAAGAATGGCCTGGAAAACCATGCTCATGCCATTTAGTAAATTCTCATGCCTTTTACAAGGAATGGACAGATATTTCGATGAAATGTGTGGCAATAGTCAACCACAAACGTTTGTTTAATGGGTTTTCAACTATAGAAAAAATGAAATAAATGCTTGAAAAACATGACGCCTGGCATGGTGTGTCGTATGACCTCACCATGCCCTGGTAAAAATTTGAGAAGGTTTGGCTTATGTCGTCATGCACGCCCTTCATAAATCGAACCATCACCAAAGAAGTTCCATGCTTTTGAGAGGGAAATCACCAAGATTGAAGGGGAATCCAAATTTTCTTCATTCTTTGCCCTGGAGTTTTTTTTCTACGACGAACATACACCCTGCAAATCATCGCATTCAAATTTGGCATTTTTTGGGCTCATTTACCACATTTAGGGGATTATGTGCATTTTCTAGGCATTTAGCGCATATAAATCCAATCCAGCAATAGCTGCACGGGTATGATGTGAGGGACGTGGATTGTCGTTCGATCACGGCGCATCCTATGGTGCACACGCGCGATCCGTGTGGCTGGGGTTCTGACCAATCATAACGCAACACACAATAGACTCAGCGCACACTGTTTCTGGAAGCGACGGAGATGAACCGTGTGCGATAATGAACGAGCAAAATTGTAAGGGAAGCCAAATTTTTGTTGTCGTTTGTCGTTGAGCTCTTGAATACCACCGCACTGTATGGCTGCCCGGCCCCTCCATCCCAGAGCTCTCTCCAGGCATCGTCCATGGCACTGTAGCACACAGTAACTGGTAAGGAAGCGATGGCATCCCGCCGCGTCGCGTTCCTCGCCGCCCGCGACCGCACACATGGTAAGGAAGCGATGGCATCTCACCGCGCCGAGTTCATCGCCGCCAGCGGCCACATAGTTACATGGGCGGACTTTGAGGTTGCCATGGCCGAATGGGTGGTTGATCTCGAGGCGGCCAAAGCCGCACAGAAGGAGCGGAAAAGGCAGAAAGCAGTCAAGAAAAGAGAGTCCCGCCGACGCAAGAAAGAAGAGGTCGCACGCCGCGGTGAGGAGAGCTTGGCGGATATCGGAGCACGGTGGGCTGCCGCCTACAAGGGCGGGAAGGAGAACGCCGGCGTCTAGCCAGCATGCCCCGATGGCAGCATGTGAGAAGTAGTCTAACTTTGTAGTATTAGAGAAAATTACTAGTAGTACATTAAGTTTGTAGTATTAACTTCGGTAAGAGCATCCTTTGAGGGATTTGAGCGTTGATTAGCATGTGTGACCGTGTGCGTTTTTTTGCGTTAATCATTAGAAGATCACAAAACACACGATTTCTATGTTGTACCCGTCTGCATTTTTTTGCGTTAATGATCCATAAGTCAGTTACCTGTGCAATGTTTCCTAATAAACCAGGCGTACCATTGACCGAAAAAAATCAACTACATGTGTACATTTTTTGGAGACGGGATCTACCAATTTTTTGTTTTCTCGCACACGAGTATTTTACGCACTTCATCTGCGTTGTGTGTTTCCCCCGCGCAAGTTTCAAGTTTTGCAGCGAAATTTTCATTAGGCGCGCGATTTCAGAATTTATTCCTCCAACCACATTCTCACCCATCAAATTTTCTCAGTATCTCCCCACGCGCCTCCCCCTACCGACATCTCAAACCGTCGCCGCCGCAACCACAGCTTCAACCACATCTACGTTCTGATCGGATCCAGTTAGGTAACCCACCGATCTCTATCACGGCCCCAGCCTGATTGCTTAAATGGCGCCTGCGAAACATCCCTGTGCCTCCAAATCCCCACCGCCAGGAGTTGATGGCGGTCCATGGCACGATGGCCGATGTGCGTGTTGCCCGGAGGAACACCTCGCCTCTGTCGCCGCCGACATGGTGCAGGCTCTTGCCCAGATGAAGTTCCCCAACGACTACCCCCCAGGACTTAACAGGTAAGATCTGACCAGCTAAATCTTACCAATACCACTTGCAACGGCTATGATTTGTACGGTTGATGTATTAAGCATGTTCGTGTCTTGTTTATTTTAGTACTGCACACTGTGTGATGTTCAAATATTACCGTGTCCAGCTCAATTTCACCAATACCAGCAACAAACTTACAATACATGATTCATGATATCACTAGAGATGTTGCCCATTTGCTATTTTTAGTGGATGCTAACCCTGTTGTACTTAACATGCCTGCCCATGTACTTACATAGGGTCATCACGGCCGATGTTGTTTTTTGCCGTCGAGGTTAGCTGCATCCCATGTCTTACAGTATTTCATATCATTTGTGCAATTGCATTTTTACTTCTACCGTTTTCTGGTTGCTTGTAGGTACACATGTCAGTGGCACTGATCCATGCTTCGACCAGGAGGAACAGCTCGCCTCCGCTTCCACTGACTTTGGGCGGGCTCTGGCCAAGATGAAGTGCCCCAGCAACTACCTCTCATGACTTACCAAGTATGTACTCACCAGCTCAATCTTATCAATACCAGTTGCAATTAATGGCTATGTTTTGTACGGTCGATGTATTAAGCATGTTGTAGTAAACATGCCTAACATGTTTTAGCTATTTCCCTACCTTTTTATAGACAACTGGGCTATTATCTGCTCTGGCAGCACCTGCCTTGTGATGTTTAACTCTTCCAATTACATTTTTATCAGTACCGGTTTCAATGGCCATTAAGCCTGTTGCAATTAACAATTGTATCCATTTTTAAAGAGTTGTATTTCAATGGCTACAAACTTACAAAACATGAATTAGGATGCTGTTAAGCCTGTTGCAATTAACAGTTGTATCCATTTTTTAATCCGTCCCTTTGCTACCGTGCTACTCTTTCGCAATGAAGATATCACTACAGATGCTGCCGTTTTATTACCATTTTCTATTTTTGGTGGATGTTAACCCTGTTGTAGTTAACATTGACTTTCCATATACTTACACAGGGCTACAATGGGCGATGTTGTTGTTTGTCGTCGAGGTTAGCTGCATCCCATGTCTTATACACCATCTATTCCTAAATATAAGTATTTTTAGAGATTCCAATATAGAGTACATAAGGAGCAAAATGAGTGAATCTAGATTCTAATCTAAACTATCTCTATAATTCTATATACATCCGTATGTAGTTCATATTGAAATCTCTAAAAAAATACTTGTACTTAGGAACATATGTAGTTGTATTTTACATCATTTGTGCAATCTCAGTTTAATTAGCTTCTAACATTTACTGGTTGCTTGTAGGTACATATATGAGCAGTACTGATCCATGCTTCGATCCCTTTTGCGTATGGGGCAATGAGATATTCATGAACAAGCGTCAAGTGAGGAAACTAAGAAATATTGTTAGGCGAAAGAAATGGGTGATTGGAATTACGATCTTTATTTACACTTTGTCCAAGATAACAATGAACTTTAGGATGGTAAGTAATGTGTTGCCTTTTCCCCCTGCCCACAACAAGTTACTCTATTAGACCTCAATATTTGATACTTCTCTCTTTTCAGTAGTTTCCGAAGCTATTTACTGGTGATTACCTTGCAAACTACATGACCGGAGTGGAGGCAACTAAGGTTAAAGTATATAATTCATGCTACCATGGTAATGCTCTACAAGTCTTCCTGAAGGCGGTGAAGGATGGGCGGGCGATCGTCACAAGGGGTTGGACAAAAGTGGTTCGTGCCTATGGCATGCAGGAAGGCACATTATGGGCATTTGTCTTCTTCAACACCATCGGTCGTCAAAATGATTTACACTTGTCTCTTCACCTTTACCGCCTTTAGATATTGTGGTTCCTCATAGTTAATTGTTGTCTAACCCTGTAATTACCGAACATATTGTAGTGGCAATTTTATTTATGGATTCGTTGTTGAACCATTGTGCTGAGAAATTGAATTGCATGTTTCATATTTCAAAATTTTCAATTCAAATAATAAATTATAGGCAAAAATAAAAATATACATGAGCTAATAAAATAATGTGCACACGTTAGAAAGAAAACAGTGTGTGTGATGTAAAAAGAGAACAGATGCTCATGGAACTTTGCAAATGGTTCTGGCAGTAAAAGCGCTTGTAGTGGATAGCTCAATGCCACACAATTTTCTTCATCAAATCATGTGTGATGTAGTTGATAAAAGCAAACAGTTAACCAAGGCAGAGCTTGTGTGATAGTTACACCTTTCACACACGAGTCTATACATAAAACTGTGCGGGATGTACATATGAATGGAAACGTTTAGCGGAGACTCACTGTGTGGGATGTACTTGCGACTGAAAACAATTTCGCCTGTATAATTGTATTTTTAGCTCTACTATATGTATTACCATATTTGAGCGCTCGCCGGTCGCACACGACCTCATTTTGCCGAGCGTGTGTGTGAGGAGGGCATATCCCCGACGGTTTCTGGGTCGTGTGAGAAGGACCCCCTTATCGCCCACACTCACTTGGCAACGGTTCCAAATGTCGTCGCGGAAAGGGGTTAAAAACCGTTTGTATAGCACCTCGCTGTACCAGTGGTCTATCGGTGGAACCGGTCTCACGAACGTGGTCATGCAAGGTTGGTCTGGGTCGCTTCATCCAACAATACCGTCGAATCAAAATAAGACATTGGTGGTAAGCAGTATGACGATCATCGCCCACAACTCTTTTGTGTTCTACTCGTGCATATCATCTATGCATAGACCTGGCTCGAATGCCACTGTTGAGAAACGTAGCATGCAATTTCAAAAAAAAATCCTACACTCACGCAAGATCTATCTAGGAGATGCATAGCAATGAGAGGGGGAGAGTGTGTCCACGTACCCTCGTAGATCGAAAGCGGAAGCGTTTGACAACGCGGTTGATGTAGTCGAATTTCTTCTTGTTCTGACAGATCAAGCACTGAATGTACGACACCTCCGAGTTCTGCACACGTTCAGCTCGATGACGTCCCTCAAACTCTTGATCCAGCAAAGTGTCGAGAAAGTAGATGAGTTCCGTCAGCACGACGGCGTGGTGACGGTGATGGTGATGTGATCTGCGCAGGGCTTCGCCTAAGCACTACAAGAATATGACCGGAGGTGTAAACTATGGAAGGGGCGCCGCACACGGCTAAAAGATGATGTTGTGTGTTATAGGTGCCTCCCCTTTCATATATATAGGTGGGAGGGAGAGGGAGCAGCCAAGGGTGAAAGTGCAATCATGCCCTTAATCATATTTTGATGTTGATGACAACACATATGTTAGGGACTAATCATGTTTATCAAGTATATCTCAGGATTATGTCTCAAAGACCGTGTGCATGGATCATGACTAGGGACAAAAAGCATAAAACTCAAGAATGGAGATACAAGATATTGACTTCATCTATGGTTTGTTCTTGAGTATAGGGATCCCACACTATTAAGAGGGGATCGTTGGATCTAGTGAAAAACTTGCTCAAAGCCACTTTTCCTATACCTTGCCTTCAAACGTCCGATGTTCTACGGATGTCCGGTCCCTCTCGGTTGCCCGGACGTCCGGCCACTTCCGGTCATCCGGTGTTCCTTTACAGAATGACTTTTACGGATGTCCGGAACTCTCCGGACGTCCGGTACTTTCACAACAGAATCATTTCTACGGACGTCCGGACTCTCCGGTCGTCCGTGCTCCGGATGTCCGGCCCATCTCGGACGTCCGTGTCCTGTACACTGGGTCGTGGCTCACAGTTTCACAGCGGCCGGTTGTCCAACAACTGTCGGACGTCTGGGCCTATTTGTGCCTCCGGACGTCCGATGTTCTCCGGACGTCCGACCCATCCTGTACACTTATGTTCCTCAAACGGTCACTTTTACTCACCTACTATATATATGGCTTTCCCTTCCACGGGATAGGGTTGACCACTCACTTTGAGCCTATCAAGAACACTTCTCTCTTTCTCTCTCATTCACCTACACCAAATCCTAGATCCCCAAGTGTTATAGGAGCATTTGAGAGAAGTTTTCGAATCAAGTGATAGATCCACTCCTTCCCTTTCTTTGCACCAAAGGAATTCGTGATTTGAGCAAGTTTTGAGCTTCCCCACATCGTTCTTGTTACTCTTGGAGGTTGGAGACTCCTAGGCGGTAGGAGTCATTTGGAGAGGAATCGAACTTTGTGATTACCCTTTGAAAAGTTTGTGAGGGTTTGGAGACCACCCCAAGGTCTACCACTAGTGGTTGAGAAACGCCTCCGTGGTGTTGTCTCAAAGGGAGAATAGGGTGAGCCTTCGTGGCGTTGGTGTGCCTTCGTGGTAACATCCACCTCTCTAACGGTGACTAGCTTCCCTCCAAGGAAGTGAACATCGACATACATCCTCGTCTCCTGGAGTTGTGGTTATTCCTAACCCTAACTCTCTACTTGTGGTTACTTGTCTCTTTGCACTTACATACATCATATTGTGCTTGCCTACTTACGTACTTGTGTTACTAGCTTACTACTTAGTACTCACTTGCAATTGTTAGGCTCATCTTCATATTCCGCATTATTGCCTAAAATTGCTAAGTAATAATTAAAATTTGTAATTGTACCTATTCACCCCCCTCTAGGTCCATCTCGATCCTTTCAATTGGTATCAGAGCCTCGTGCTCTATTCTTGTGGCTTAACCGCCCTAGAGCGAGATGAACCCGGATGGGACTCCCCTGGTTGTAGATCCTAAGGATAAAGGCGAGGCTTCCTCTGAAGCCAAGTCCTTTACGTCGGAGGATCTAGAACGGGCCCTTGCTAAGCAAAAAGAGGAGCATGATGCTTCTCTTGAGGCCTTGGTCCAAATGAGATTAGCCACGTTGTCCACGGTGCTTGTACCACTCTCGGGTGGTGCTGCTTCAAGGCCAACTGTGCCTACTCCATCACTTGGTCAACAACCTCCTAGCAATGAACACGCCAGTGTTCCTTGGCTTTATGCAAGACCTCAGGTTGAGAAACCAAGATATAATCCTCAAGGAAAACCTCCTTTGCTTAGTGCCACTTCCGATTTTGCTTTGTGGAGAGTTGCTATGCAGGATCATCTTCGACATGGAAACGATGAAATGCTGGAGATCATTGAGTATGGCTATCATGTGGTTGATCCAAAGAACCCCACACCAAGAGAAATATATGACAAGAACCTCAATGACACTGCAATCATGTGGATAAGGAGAGGTATGAATGAAAAGCAAAGGAGACCGTTCATACACATCACAAGTGCCAAGGAACTATGGGAAACTGTTGTACGATCCAAGACTGGCACTTCTACCCTCCGGAGTGCTCAATATGAAATTGCCAAGGGGCAATTGCAAAACTTTTGTATGGAGAAAGGTGAAACCCCCAATCAACTCCATGAGCGTCTCATGACTCTCACTGCAGATATTGAGTCATGTGAGTGTGATAAGACACAAGATGGATTCAACATGACTAAGAGGTTCCTTGTGGATAAGTTACTTCATGCTCTTGCTCCATTTCACCATCAAATGGTGTGGGACATAAGACAACACCATACCTTCAAGGAAATGACTACAGATGACATCGTATCCACCTTTCAACTATTTGAAGAGTCAAAGACTAATGCCACAAAACATCTTGCCATGCATGGTTCCTCATCATCAAAGATCAATATTGCATTAAAGGCCAAGCATGTATGTGAAGATGAACAAAGTGAAGAAGAAGAAGAAGAAGAGGATGATGAAGATGGTGATGAGATTGAATCCGACGAGGGCCCTTCATATGAAGACGTGGCTCTTTTTGTCAAGAAGTTTAGCGCAGGAAAATTCAAAGGAAGATTTCAAAAGAAGAAAGTAAGAAAATGCTACAATTGTGAAGAAACCAATCACTTCTCCAACGAGTGCCCTTATGAGAAGAGAGAAGATAAACCAAGGTTTCCCAAGACCTTTCCCAAGAAGAAGTTGCCAAATCCTTTGAACTCCAAGCTCAAGAAGAGAGATGGAAAAGCAATGGTTGCTCAAGAAGAATCCGATCCGGATGATGTTAGTGGCGTTGCGGAGTTGCACAAGACTCTCAAAACACTTTGAGATTAGTAAACAAGAGTGGTGATGTGGTCACCTACAACTACATGAAAGACTACAAGGGCAACGCTCACAAGTGCCTAATGGCAAAGGCCGTGGTAGAAGATGGAGAGGACCAAAGCTCTCCTGACAAGGTCAAGGTAACTCCACGATCAAATCCTCCTCTTTTCACTCCTTCTACTCCTAGTGATGAGTATCTTGATGCGGAGGATAGTTATGAGGATGATGATCTAAATGATCCTATGCTTGCTAAACTTAATAAGTTCATGTGCTCTCTCAAAGGAAAGAAGCTCACTATGTTTCAGATATGCTTATGGAGATGGTGAGTAAGCACACCATCACCATTAAGGAACTCAAACCCTCGTCACCGAGGAAAAGGAAAATGTGAAATCCTTGAGCGGAAAGTCCAATATGAGGAAGCACGAAATGATGAACTGTGCTTAAAAATTGGTGCAAATATTGATGTTCATACTAAAGATCTTGCCTCCTTGAAAAAGGCTATTGGCTCTTGTGAAGAGTTGATGAATGATAAAAGTAAGCTTGCGAAGTCTCATGCTTCTCTCTCTAAGGATTGTGAGCTTCTATCCGTGTCTCTCAAGACTAAGGAAGAAGAGCTCATCCTTCTTACAAAGAGTTTTGAGATGCTCAAACTCACTTATCTTGAAGCTCTAGCCAAGGCTTACTCGTCTCCTATTATCAATGTTGATGCTTGTTCTACTAACTCTAGTAGTGATCTAGCATCTATTCTTGAGGAGAATCGTTTTCTCAAAGCTCAAATCGAGAAAGGGCTCATGACATGTGCTCAAGGGCAAAAGAACCTTAATGAGGTATTGAGCCAACACAATGAAGTGTTCGCCAAAGAGGGACTTGGGTTTGACCCAAGCACAAGCAAGAAGAAGACGTCCTCTCAAAAGTGCACCACCCCTCTAAAAGAAACTTTTGTACGAGAAGGGCACAATGAGAAAGGTAAGGTTGTAAGTGGGAAGGCCACAAGGGGCATGCCCACTATCAACAAGCCAAAAGAGTTCATGCCTCCATCCTATGTACTTCGTAAGACTAAGGATGGAGAAGTTTATGCAAAGTTTGTTGGTCCTCGAAATGCATTTCAGTTTTATGCTATTTGGGTCCCTAAGACCCTTGTGACTAAATTGAGAGGTCCCATTGCAAAATGGGTGCCTCTAACCTAGTAAAAATTGTGTGTAGGTTGCCTTCTCCGGTGGAGTAAAATGGGTGATTGATAGTGGATGTACCAATCATATGACCGGAGATAGCAAATTGCTCTACGATTTCATGGAAGCTATTCAACCATTTATGAGCATTATGTTTGGTGGAGGATCAAAAGGACAGGTACTTGGGTTGGGGAAGGTGGCTATCACAAATGACATGTCTCTTGCAAATGTCATGCTTGTCCAATCCCTTAAATATCATTTGCTTTCTGTTCGTCAATTGGCTTCTGTTGGTTATGATACACTATTTGGACTAACGGATGTGAAAGTCTTTAAGAGAGATACTCTCGAAGTGGCCTTTGTTGGAGAGTTGGATGGCAACCTTTACACGGTTGATTTCTCGAAGAGAGTACATTCCATGCAACTTGTCTAATGGCCAAGGCCGACAAGGGGTGGCTATGGCATCGCCGGCTAGCCCATGTCGGCATGAGGAATCTTCAAGATCTCTTAAAGGGTAATCACATCCTTGGACTAACAAATGTCTCTTTTGAGAAAGATCGTGTGTGTAGTGCATGCATAGCCGGGAAGCAACATCAATCAAAGCACCCACCCAAGAACATTGTGTCTACTTCAAGGCCTCTGGAGCTTCTTCATGTGGACCTCTTTGGGCCTCCTTCATGGGATAGTCTTGGTGGGAAGAAGTATGGGATTGTTGATGATTACTCAAGATATACATGGGTGTTCTTCCTCAAGTCCAAGGACGAGACGAAGATTACCTTCATTGATTTTGCCAAGCAAGCACAACGCAAGTTTGACAAAGAAATCTTGGCAATAAGAAGTGACAATGGATCTGAGTTCAAGAACTATACCTTGGAAGAATTCCTTAGTGATGAAGGGATTGTGCATCAATATTCAGCTCCATATACTCCTCAGCAAAATGGTGTAGCCGAAAGGAAGAACCGTACCCTTGTGGAGATGGCAAGGTCCATGTTGGATGAATACAAGTCACCACATAGTTTTTGGGCCGAGGCTGTCAACACTTCATGCCATGCATCAAACCGGCTCTTCCTCCACACTATATTGGAAAAGACTCCATATGAGCTCCTAACTGGGAACAAGCCAAATGTCAAGTACTTTCGTGTATTTGGGTGCAAATGCTTCATCCTCAACAAAAGAGAACGGTTAGGAAAATTTCAATCCAAAACCATTGAGGGCATATTCGTTGGCTATGGATCAAACTCTCACGCATATAGAGTCTACAACAAATCCAATGGATGTGTTGTAGAAACTTGTGACGTGGTGTTTGATGAATTTAATGGCTCCCATGGGGAGCAAGTTGATCTAAGTGATGTAGGTGAAGAAGATTCCTCTCAAGATATTTTAACCATGGGTGTTGGTGCACTTCTTCCAATGGAACAAGAACCTCATGATGATGAAGAAGAAGAGGGAAGTCTCACACATCATCAAACTACTTCAACACCCCTACCATCACAAACTCCTATTGTTCAACCGATGCCCTTAGTCCAAGTACAAGAAGATGATCAAGTTCCTCTTCATGAGAATCTTCAAGAACAAGATCATCATCAAGGGCAAGAGCAAGAAAGTCCAATCATTGATGATGAACCTCAACAAATGCAACATGTACAAGAAGATCTTCCACCACACATTAATGATCCGTATGTTGAGGACGTGGATGATGGACGTGAAGTTGAACCTCGCGAAACATTAACCTCCATCATGCCTCGTGTGGCCAGTCGTGTTGATGTTGATAAAATCCTCACCGGCATATCGGAAGGTAGAGTCACTCGTAAACAATTGACTAACTTTTGTGCTCACTTCTCGTTTGTGTCTAGTGTTGAACCTCTCAAGGTACAAGATGCATTGATGGACAACGATTGGCTCGTTGCTACGCAAGAAGAGTTGAACAGTTTTGAACGCAACCAAGTGTGGTCATTAGTCAAGAGACCAACTATGGAACACAATGTCATTGGAACAAAATGGATTTTCAAGAACAAGCAAGATGAGAATGGTATAATCATCCGCAACAAGGCAAGGTTAGTGGCTCAAGGGTACTCACAAGTTGAAGGTTTGGACTTTGTTTGCGGACTCCATGACCAAGAATTTTGAAATGTCACTCAATACGGATTTGAAGTTCTTTCTTGGATTTCAAATTCAACAATTTCAAGAAGGAATTTTCTTGTCGCAAGCAAAATACCTCAAGGATATCCTAGAAAAGTTCGGGATGACTGATGCTAGTCCATGTAGGACACCCATGCCAACCAAAATTGTACTCACTGAAGACACCAACGGTATCCCTTTTGACCCATCTAAATACCGCTCTATGATTGGTTCATTGCTTTATCTTTGTGCATCTAGACCAGACATCATGTTTAGTGTATGCATGTGTGCTAGATTTCAAGCTTCCCCTAGGGAAAGTCATCATAAGGCGGTTAAGCATATTCTTAGATACCTTGTTCACACCCCAAAGTTGGGTCTATGGTACCCCAAGGATGCTAAGTTTGATCTCATCGGGTATACGGATGCGGATTGGGCTGGAGACAAGGTGGATCGTAAGTCCACATCTGGTGCATGTCAGTTTCTTGGACAATCCTTGGTAAGTTGGTCCTCGAAGAAGCAAAATTGTATTGCTCTCTCTATCGCAGAAGCTGAATACATTGCTGCCGCTAGTTGTGCAACTCAGTTGTTATGGATGAGGCAAACTTTGAAGGATTACGGTATAACCTATAGACATGTGCCTCTTATGTGTGATAATGAAAGTGACATCAATATTGCTGAGAACCCCAAAGATCATCTCCGCACCAAACACATTGATATTAGGTATCATTTCTTGAGATATCATGTTGAAAAGGGTGATATTCACATTGATCACATTGGCACAGATTTTCAACTAGCCGATATCTTCACCAAACCTCTAGATGAAGCAAGATTTTGTCGACTTAGGCGTGAACTTGGTATCTTGGAGCTTGACAATATTATGTGAAATCTAGTACCCATTCATGCATGAACCTAATGTATTGTCATGATGTAGGCATATATTTAGGGGGAGGCATTCAATTCATGAAAGTTCTCATCCTATTTCATGCATAAAAAGAACCAACACTCTCAAAGTTACCATGGTTCTGAAACTATGGTGCTTTAACATGATGGAGTAGTGACTATGCACTCAAAGTTCAAATCTTTCCGTGTCATGTCATGTCTACTCATACATGGTGGCATTCGCCACCGCTTGTATCACTCGACCAATATTGGAATAGTATATGGCTATTATTGATTGGGGTAGGGTATTAGTTACTAAATAAATAAATTTTTATTATGGACGGTAATTGTCTTCTCCTCATCATGATCAGCAGCACATACACTTACACCTTGCCTCTTGTCACAATTCTGGCGTCGGACGTCCGTAGGTTCCGGACGTACGTAAATTCTTCTCTGGCTACCATCGCCCGGTCGTCCGGCCTATTCGGACGTCCGTGAAATCCTCTCTGGTTCCCTTAGTTGGCCTAGGCGCCAAGACGTCGGACGTCCGTAAGACTTTGGACGTCCATAATAAACTTTCTGGTACAATCTGACCGGACGTCCGAGGTCGTCGGTCGTCCGTAAAATCATCTCTGTTATCTTGTATTCTTTTCTTGGCCCCGACTCCGGTCGTCCGTTCCCCCCGGTCGTCCGGACGCCTATCAGCTCCGGTCGTCCGTAGGCTCCAGTCGTCTGGTCGTTTTCACCAACCACTATATATAGTGCGCGGTAGGGTTTCCAAACTGTCTCCTGTCCACTATTTCCCCACCGCCGCCGCCATTCCTGCCGTGTGGCCACTCGCCGCGGCCGCCCGCCGCCGTGCCCCTCGCCGGCGGTCCTCTCAGCCGCGGATCTGTGGTCCTGCTTGGCTCCGCTCAAGCCCATCGGCCTCTCGCTCTCTCCGGTTGCTTATTGTTGGTCCGTTCGACCATTTCCTCCATGTTCCTCCCTTCAAGGTCATGATGCCTCGGACCAAGCACTCAGCTAGCAAGCAAGTCGCTGGCGGGCCGACTCGTCCGTCTCGTCGTGGTGGCTCCGATGACTCCCAGGAGCAGGATCGCCCTAGGAAACGTGCCGCTCGTCCTCCCAGCTCGTCTAGCGATTCCTCCTCGGAGGGGTCGGACTTTGAGGATCAGCTTGAGGAGGTGGAACCAGCCCCGTTTGTTGGTGTTCGCGTCGCTGCACCCAAGCCGGGCACTCGTCGTCCAACTTTTCACCCTCCTCCTCCTCCGGTGCAACCCCACGGTGATGCTCGTCACATCTCAATTGAGCCTCCATTGCCACTCGTCCGTCATGTTAAGCGCTTCAACGAGGTCCCCAAAGCTTCATATCTTAAATTGCGTCGCGATGTAGATCAATTTACTGTTGTTAGGGATTCTCAGGATAGTCGCTTTCGCACAAATGTCCAAGCCGACATCTTCACCACGATTGTCATCCCGAAAGGCTTGTCACTCCATATCTGCATTGATCTTGAGCATATTCGCACTCATCCGGAGAAATATCCGGGAGCCATTGAGCTTATTGAGTCGTCCAATCTAGCTGCCCCATTTTGCATTTCAACATGATTTTAACCACGCTGCCATTCATCAATTCTATGCCACATGTTACTTTGCTCCTGATAACACTGTCACATGGATGACTTCTGACACTGCACTCACCGCATCTTATGCTCAGTTTGTCACTGCACTTGGATTTCCCGACACTGGGTTCAAAATCCACAAGGATGACCCCAACCATAGGCCCAAGGGCATTGCGGTCTGTTGCGAATCTTCTTCGACCTATATCAACTTTGTCTGCCACTGAAAAACAAAAGGGTCTAAACCAAGTCTCCATTTGGCGCTTTCCATTCAACATCATTTATCAGTGTATCATCCGCGCCATCTATCCCAAGATGGGTGACAAGGGCTCCTGCAGCAGCTATTGCATTGATCTCATGCATCGCCTCTTCACATCTCCTAAAGGGAAGATCAATGTTCCACACTTTCTATGGCATGAGATTCGTCTTGCTAGTTTCCGGACAAGAGGGCTTTTCCTCATGCCCCTTTATTCAGAGCTTTTATCGAGGCGTAGCTCTTTTCCCATTGTCCGCACTCACGTGCATGAGCAATGGGTCATTCCACTCACATGGCGGCTGATTATGTTCCTCCTCCTCATCGCTCTCGCTCGTCGCCTGCAGCCCAGTGTTCCTTCTCATGCTCCCACTCTCCTTCCAGTTCTGCACCTTTTGGGCGCATTGCTCGTTTTCTTGGGAAGGCTCACTCTGCCATGATGAAGATGTTCTCCTTCCATTGCTCCCAAAATCACGTTGTTGTCACTCGTATGGTCACTTCCAAGAATGCTCTGAAGGCTCGCCTAAGAGACTCCGGAGTGTATGATGTCAGTGACGATGAACGCCTTCCTGACGAGCCTCCTTCTGATTTTGGTTTCCCTACGGGTCCTGAGTGGGCTGATTTCTTTGACGAGGTGGGTGGCAGTGATGTTCATGATGATGATGATGAGGCTGATCTCTAATGCTCTTATGTTTCCCCCTATTCTCTATTTTTGGCTATTTGATGCCAAGGGGGAGTAGGCTCTATATGCACGATCTTCTAGCTCATTATGTAAACGAACTTATTGTTATGATTGTGTTTTAGCTCGTACTGAACCTATGTTATGAGTTTGTTTGAGTCTGAGATTTGGTGAATCTATATGAAGTTTCGCTCTTGATTATCATGTGTATGAGATTTGGTTATATTTAGGGCATCATTGTGAGGGGGAGCCCTCGTCATGTTTATAGTATCTATGATATCACTTTGAGGGGGAGCTCACTAGTTACTCATTCTTGATTATTGTTATTGAGCTCCACAACAAATACTTTCAATTACTATTATGAGAATGCATATGTGTTGTCATCAACTACCAAAAAGGGGGAGATTGTAAGTGCAATCATGCCCTTAATCATATTTTGATGTTGATGACAACACATATGTTAGGGACTAATCATGTTTATCAAGTATATCTAAGGATTATGTCTCAAAGACCGTGTGCATGGATCATGACTAGGGACAAAAAGCATAAAACTCAAGATTGGAGATACAAGATATTGACTTCATTTATGGTTTGTTCTTGAGTATAGGGATCCCGCACTATTAAGAGGGGATCGTTGGATCTAGTGAAAAACTTGCTCAAAGCCACTTTTCCTATACCTTGCCTTCGGACGTCCGATGTTCTACGGACGTCCGGTCCCTCTCGCTTTGCTTGACGTCCGGCCACTTCCGGTCATCCGGTGTTCCTTTACAGAATGACTTTTATGGATGTCCGGAACTCTCCGGACGTCCGGTACTTTCACAACATAATCATTTCTACGGATGTCCGGACTCTCCGGTCGTCTGTGCTCCGGATGTCTGGCCCATCTCGGACGTCCGTGTCCTCTACACTGGGTCGTGGCTCATAGTTTCACAGCGGCCGGTCGTCCGACAACTGTCGGACGTCCAGGCCTATTTGTGCCTCCGGACGTCCGATGTTCTCCGGACGTCCGACCCATCCTGTACACTTATGTTCCTCAAACGGTCACTTTTACTCACCTACTATATATATGGCTTTCCCTTCCACGGGATAGGGCTGACCACTCACTTTGAGCCTATCAAGAACACTTCTCTCTTTCTCTCTCATTCACCTACACCAAATCCTAGATCCCCAAGTGTTCTAGGAGCATTTGAGAGAAGTTTTCCAATAAAGTGATAGATCCACTCCTTTCCTTTCTTTGCACCAAAGGAATTCGTGATTTGAGCAAGTTTTGAGCTTCCCCCATCGTTCGTGTTACTCTTGGAGGTTGGAGACTCCTAGGCGGTAGGAGTCATTTGGAGAGGAATCAAACTTTGTGATTACCCTCTGAAAAGTTTGTGAGGGTTTGGAGACCACCCCAAGGTCTACCACTAGTGGTTGAGAAACGCCTCCGTGGTGTTGTCTCAAAGGGAGAATAGGGTGAGCCTTCGTGGCGTTGGTGTGCCTTCGTGGTAACATCCACCTCTCTAATCGACTAGCTTCCCTCCAAGGAAGTGAACATCGGCATACATCCTCGTCTCCCGGAGTTGTGGTTATTCCTAACCCTAACTCTCTACTTGTGGTTACTTGTCTCTTTGCACTTACATACATCATATTGTGCTTGCCTACTTACGTACTTGTGTTACTAGCTTAGTACTTAGTACTCACTTGCAATTGTTAGGCTCATCTTCATATTCCGCATTATTGCCTAAAATTGCTAAGTAATAATTAAAATTTATAATTGTACCTATTCACCCCCCTCTAGGTCCATCCCGATCCTTTCAAAGGGGCGCCCTACTTGGGGGCCTTGTCCAATTCGCCCCCCTTACCATATCCACCAGAGGGGGAAGGAAAGAAGAGGGAGGAGGGAAGGAAGGGGGAGGCCGAATCCCTCCCCTTCCTTCTTTCTTCCCCTCTTTCCCTTTCCCTTAGGTGTGGCCCGTATGGAGGGCGCGACAGCCCCTCCTGGCTGTGTTTCCCCTCTTGGCCCATTAGGCCCATATCTTTGCCGGGGGTGCCCAGAACCCCTTCCGGTGACCCAATACCCTCCAGAACACTTTTGGTGTCTGAATACTATCGTCATATATATCAATATTTACCTCTCGGCCATTTCGAGACTCCTCATCATGTCCGTGATCTCATCCGGGACTCCGAACAACATTTGGTCACCAAATCACATAACTCATATTATACATAATCGTCATGGAACGTTAAGCGTGCGGACCCTACGGGTTCGAGAACTATGTAGACATGATCGAGACACCTCTCCGGTCAATAACCAATAGCAGAACCTGGATGCTCATATTGGTTCCTACATATTCTACAAAGATCTTTATCGGTCGAACCATAATGACAACATACATCATTCCCTTTGTCATCGGTATGTTACTTGCCCGAGATTCGATCGTCGATATCTTCATACCTAGTTCAATATCGTTACCGGCAAGTCTCTTTACTCGTTCCGTAATACATCATCACGCAACTAACTCATTAGTTACATTGCTTGCAAGGCTTCTTATGATGTGCATTACCGAGAGGGCCCAGAGATACCTCTCCTACACTCGGAGTGACAAATCCTAATCTCGATCTATGCTAACCAAACAAACACCTTCAGAGATACCTGTAGAGCATCTTTATAATCACCCAGTTACGTTGTGATGTTTGATAGCGCACAAGGCATTCCTCCGGTATCCGAGAGTTGCATAATCTCAGAGTCGAAGGAATATGTATTTGACATGAAGAAAGCAATAGCAATAAAACTGAACGATCAATATGATAAGCTAACAGATGGGTCTTGTCCATCACATCATTCTTCTAATGATGTGACCCCGTTCATCAAATGACAACACATGTCTATGGTTAGGAAACTTAACCATCTTTGATTAATTAGCCAGTCCTAGTAGAGGCTTACTAGGGACACAGTGTTTTGTCTATGTATCCACACATGTATCAAGTTTCCGGTTAATACAATTCTAGCATGAATAATAAACATTTGTCATGATATAAGGAAATATAAAATAACAACTTTATTATTGCCTCTAGGGCATATTTCCTTCAAAGGGAACATCACATGATAACCAAAGGTTCACTCAAATACTATTCCTGTGCTCATAGGGATCGATATGGACGTCCACGGTTCCGCTGCCGGTCATTGAACGAAGAGGTTTCGTTCATGTCTATGAGTTATCGAACCTATGAGGTCACAAGCTTAAGGCAATCACAATCTGCTGAGTGTTAGTAGGACGGGAGTGATGAGAATATATTTGTGGAATTGTTTCATTAATATTCGGAATAGTTCTGAGAGGATCCGGAAGTATTTCGGGGTCACCGGAAGGGTTTCGGTGAATATCGGGTATTACCGATAAATATATGTATGTGGAAAATGTTTCTGGGGTTGTTAAATCATATATAAAATGGTCTAAAAGTATTTAGAACTATTTTATGTTTAACAAAATATCAACGGGTCTTGAAAGACCAAGAGGTGGAAGGCAATTTGGGCCACAAAGGCCCAAGTGGGGAGGCGCCTTCCTTCCCTAAGGAAGGAGGCCGAATTGGAGTGGGGGAGGAGTCCAAAACCTCCTCCCTTGGCTGGCCAAAGGGGAGGGACTTTCCCTCCCCTTATGGTGCCCTTCCTCTTCCCTCCAACCTATATATACTAGAGGATTTCCATCCTTTTGAGACACAAGTTTTGGAGCCTCCTCTAGTTCTTCTAGTTCTCATTATGGTTGGTCCAGTTGACCAAATAGAGCTAGACTAATCATCTAATCCTCATAATTAGAAGCCCTGTGTGGTTCTAATCTTCTCCCTCTAATTCTCCGGCGACGATTAGCTCTGGATGGTGAAGCGATGTCGGATCGTGAAGGCTGCATGCTTGCAACCAAGTAGAGAGGTCGTGCTTCCGGTCTTCCGTTCGAGGGACTATACATGGGTGGTTCGCGGGATCGTTCATTAACGGTTCAAGGGACTCCAGGTATGTGTTGGGGAACGTAGTAATTTCAAAAAATTTCCTACGAACACGCAAGACCATGGTGATGGCATAGCAACGAGAGGGGAGAGTGTCCGTCCACGCACTCGTGAGACCGAAAGCGAAGCGTTATAACAACGCTGTTGATGTAGTCGTGCGTCTCCACGATCCGACCGATCCAAGCACCGAACGTCACGGCACCTCCGAGTTCGCACACGTTCAGCTCGATGACGATCCCGGACTCGATCCAGCAAAGTGTCGGGATGAGTTCCACAAGACGACGGCGTGGTGGACGATGTTGATGCTCCACCGACGCAGGGCTTCGCCTAAGCTCCGCGACGATATGACTTCTCCGGCGAGGCTTCGCTTAAGCTCATGACGATATGACCAAGTGGAATATGGTGGAAGGGGCACCGCACACGGCTAAGGAACGATCCGTAGATCAACTTGTGTGTCATGGGGTGCCCCCGCCTCAGATATAAAGGAGACAAGGGGAGGTGGCGGCCAAGGGGAGGCGCGCAAGGAGGAGTCCTACTCCCACCGAGTAGGACTCCCCCTCTTTCCTAGTTGGACTAGGACTTGGGGAAGGGGAAGAGAGAAGGTGCGGCCCTCCCCTAGTCCAATTCGGACTAGGCCATGGGGCGCGGCCTGCCCTAGGCAGCCCTCTCTTTCCCGCAGGCCCAATAAGGCCCAATACTTCTCCCGGCGAATTCCCGTAACTCTCCCAGACTCAAAAATACCGAATCATTCGAACCTTTCCGAACTCCGAATATAGTCGTCCAATATATCGATCTTTACGTCTCGACCATTTCGAGACTCCTCGTCATGTCCCCGATCTCATCCGGACTCAACTCCTTCGGTACATCAAAACTCATAAACTCATAATATAACATCGCCATCGAAACCTTAAGCGTGCGGACCCTACGGGTTCGAGAACTATGTAGACATGACCTAGAACTATTCTCGGTCAATAACCAATAGCGGAACCTGGATGCCCATATTGGTTCCTACATATTCTACGAAGATCTTTATCGGTCAAACCGCATAACAACATACTTTGTTTCCCTTTGTCATCGGTATGTTACTTGCCCGAGATTCGATCGTCGGTATTCAATACCTAGTTCAATCTCGTTACCGGCAAGTCTCTTTACTCGTTCCGTAATGCATCACTCCATAACTAACTCATTAGCTATATTGCTTGCAAGGCTTATAGTGGTGTGCATTACCGAGAGGGCCCAGAGATACCTCTCCGACAATCGGAGTGACAAAACCTAATCTCGAAATACGCCAACCCAACAAGTACCTTTGGATACACCTGTAGTACTCCTTTATAATCACCCGATTCGTTGTGACGTTTGGTAGTACCAAAGTGTTCCTCCGTAACGGAGTTGCATAATCTCATAGTTACGTGAACATGTATGAGTCATGAAGAAAGCATTAGCAACATACTAAACGATCAAGTGCTAAGCTAACGGAATGGGTCATGTCAATCACATCATTCTCCTAATGAGGTGATCCCATTAATCAAATGACAACACATGTCTATGGTTAGGAAACATAACCATCTTTGATTAATGAGCTAGTCCAAGAGAGGCATACTAGTGACTATCTGCTTGTCTATGTATTCACACATGTATTATGTTTCCGGTTAATACAATTCTAGCATGAATAATAAACATTTATCATGAAATAAGGAAATAAATAATAACTTTATTATTGCCTCTAGGGCATATTTCCTTGATCTCCCACTTGCACTAGAGTCAATAATCTAGTTCACATCATCATGTGATTCAACACTAATATTCACATCTCGTATGTGATTAATACCCATAGTTCACATCGTCATGTGACCAACACCCAAAGGGTTTACTAGAGTCAATAATCTAGTTCACATCGCTATGTGATTAACACCCAAAGAGTACTAAGGTATGATCATGTTTTTGCTTGTGAGATAATTTTAGTCAACGGGTCTGTCACATTCAGAGCCGTAAGTATTTTGCAAATTTCTATGTCTACAATGCTCTGCACGGAGCTACTCTAGCTAATTGCTCCCACTTTCTATATGTATCCAGATTGAGACTCAGAGTCATCTAGATTAGTGTTAAAACTTGCATCGACGTAACCTTTTACGACGAACCCTTTTTCACTTCCATAATCGAGAAATATATCCTTATTCTACTAAGGATAATTTTGACCGCTGTCCATTGATCTACTCCTAGATCTCTATTGCACTCCCTTGCCAATCTTAGTGGTAGGGTATGCAATAGATGTGGTACACAGCATGACATACTTTATAGAACCTATGGCTGATGCATAGGGAATGACTTTCATTCTCTTTCTATCTTCTGCCGTGGTCGGGTCTTGAGTCTTACTCAATCTCACACCTTGTAACACAGGCAAGAACTCTTTCTTTGATGCTCCATTTTGAACTACTTCAAAATCTTGTCAAGGTATGTATTCATTGAAAAACTTATCAAGCGTCTTGATCTATCTCTATAGATCTTGATGCTCAATATGTAAGCAGCTTCACCGAGGTCTTTCTTTAAAACTCCTTTCAAACTCTCCTTTATGCTTTGCGTAATAATTTTACATTATTTCCGATCAACAATATGTCATTCACATATACTTATCGAAAAGGCAGTAGTGCTCCCACTCACTTTCTTGTAAATACAGCTTCACCGTAAGTCAGATAACACTATATGCTTTGATCAACTTATCAAAGCGTGTATTCCAACTCCGAGATGCTTGCACCAAATCCATAGATGGATCATTGGAGCTTGCACATTTTGTTAGCTCCTTTAGGATTGACAAAAACTTCGGTTGCATCATATACAACTCTTCTTTAATAAATCCATTAAAGAATGTAGTTTTGATATCCATTTGCCGATTTCATAAAATGTGGCAATTGCTAACATGATTCGGACAGTCTTTAAGAATCGCTTCAGCTTGAGAAAATCTCATTGTAGTCAACACCTTGAACTTGTCGAAAACCTTTTTGCGATAAGTCGAGCTTTGTAGATAGTAACACTACTATCAAGATCTGTCTTCCTCTTGAAGATCCATTTATATAACATGGCTTGCCGATCATCGAGCAACTCCATCAAAGTCCATACTTTGTTCTCATACATGGATCCCATCTCGATTTCATGGCCTCAAGCCATTTCGCGAATCTGGGCTCATCATCGCTTCCTCATAGTTTGTAGGTTCATCATGGTCTAGTAACATGATTTCCGAACACGATTACCGTACCACTCAGTGCGGATCTTATTCTGGAAGACCTACGAGGTTTGGTAGCAACTTGATCTGAAGTTTCATGATCATCATCATTAACTTCCTCACTAATTGGTGTAGGAATCATCGGAACTGATTTCGTGATGAACTACTTTCCAATAAGGGAGAAGGTACAATTACCTCATCAAGTTCTACTTTCCTCCCACTCACTTCTTTCGAGAGAAACTTCTTCTCTAGAAAGGATCCATCTTAGCAACGAAAAACTTGCCTTCGGATCTGTGATAGAAGGTGTACCCAATAGTTGCCTTTGGGTATTCTATGAAGACGCACTTCTCCGATTTGGGTTCGAGCTTATCGGTGAAACCTTTTCACATAAGCATCACAACTCCAAACTTTAAGAAACGACAGGTTAGGTTTACTGCTTAAACCGTAGTTCATACGGTGTCGCCTCGGATTTAGATGGTGCCCTATTAAACGTGAATGCAGTTGTCTCTAATGCATAACCCCAAAACGATATTGGTAAATCAGTAAGAGACATCATTGATCGCACCATATCAAAATAAAGTACGGTTTTGACGTTCGGACACACCATTACGTTATGGTGTTCCATGTGGCGTGAGCTGTGAAACTATTCCACATTGTTTTATATGAAGGCCAAACTCGTAACTCAAATATTCTCCTCCACGATCGATCGTAGAAACTTTATTTTCTTATTACGATGATTCTCCACTTCACTCTGAAATTATTTGAACTTTTCAAATGTTTCGGACTTGTGCTTCATTAAGTAGATATACTCATATCTGCTCAAATCATCTTGTGAAGGTCGAAAATAACGATACTTGCCGTGAGCTTTAACACTCATCGGACCGCATACATCGGTATGTATTATTTCCAATAAGTCATTTGCTCGCTCCATTGTTCCGGAGAACGAGTCTTTAGTCATCTTGCCCATAAGGCATGGTTCGCAAGCATCAAGTGATTCATAATCAAGTGATTCCGAAAGTCCATCGACATGGAGTTTCTTCATGCGTTTACACCAATATGACCTAAACGGCGGTGCCACAAATAAGTTGCACTATCATTATTAACTTTGCATCTTTTGGCATCAATATTATGAATATGTGTATCACTACGATCGAGATCCAACAAACTATTTTCATTGGGTGCATAACCATCGAAGGTTTTATTCATTTAAATGAACAACAATTATTCTTTGACTTTAAATGAATAACCGTTTTGCAATAAATATGATCAAATCATATTCATGCTCAACGCAAACACCAAATAACATTTATTTAGGTTTAACACTAATCCCGAAAGTATAGGGAGTGTGCGATGATGATCATATCAATCTTGGAACTACTTCCAACACTCATCGTCACTTCCCTTCAACTAGTCTCTGCTTATTCTCAGAACTCCGTTTCAAGTTACTACTCTTAGCAACCGAACCAAGATCAAATACCGAGGGGTTGCTACGAACACTAGTAAAATACACATCAATAATCAGTATATCAAATATACCTTTGTTCACTTTGCCATCCTTCTTATCCGCCAAATACTTGGGGTAGTTCCGCTTCTAGTGACCAGTTCCATTGCAGCAAAAGCACTTAGTCTCGTGCTTAGGTCCGGACTTGGGCTTCTTCACTCAAGCAGCAACTTGCTTGCCGTTCTTCTTGAAGTTCCCCTTCTTCCCTTTGCCCTTTTCCTTGAGACTAGCGTTCTTGTCAATCATCAACACTTGATGCTCTTTCTTGATTTCTACCTTCATCGATTTCAACATCACGAAGAGCTCGGGAATCGTTTTCGTCATCCCTTGCATACTATAGTTTATCACGAAGTTCTAGTAACTTAGTGATGGTGACTAGAGAATTCATCAATCACTATCTTATCCGGAAGATTAACTCCCACTTGATTCAAGCGATTAAAGTACCCGGACAATCTGAGCACATGCTCACTAGTTGAGCGATTCTCCTCCATCTTTTAGCTATAGAACTTGTTGGAGACTTCATATCTCTCAACTCGGGTATTTGCTTGAAATATTAACTTCAATTCTGGAACATCTCATATGGTCCATGACGTTCAAAACGTCTTTGAAGTCCCGATTCTAAGCCGTTAAGTATGGTGCACTAAACTATCAAGTAGTCATCATATTGAGCTAGCCAAACGTTCATAACGCCCATTTGCTCTGCAATAGGTCATCACCTAGCGGTGCATTAAGGACATAATTCTTACGTGCAGCAATGAGGATAAACCTCGGATCACGGATCCAATCCGCATCATTGCTACTAACATTTTTCAATACAATTTTCTCTAGGAACACATATAAAAACATAGGGAAGCAACAACGCGAGCTATTGATCTACAACATAATTTGCAAAATACTACCAGGACTAAGTTCATGATAAATTAAAGTTCAATTAATCATATTACTTAAGAACTCCCACTTAGATAGACATCTCTAGTCATCTAAGTGATTACGTGATCCAGATCAACTAAACCATGTCCGATCATCACGTGAGATGGAGTAGTTTCAATGGTGAACATCACTATGTTGATCATATCTACTATATGATTCACGCCGACCTTTCGGTCTCGTGTTCCGAGGCCATATCTGTTATATGCTAGGCTCGTCAAGTTTAACTGAGTATTCGCGTGCGCAACTGTTTTGCACCCGTTGTATTTGAACGTAGAGCCTATCACACCCGATCATCACGTGGTGTCTCAAAGACGAAGAACTTTCGCAACGGTGCATACTCGGGAGAACACTTCTTGATAATTTTAGTGAGAGATCATCTTATAATGCTACCGCCAATCAAAGCAAGATAAGATGCATAAAGGATAAACATCACATGCAATCAATATAAGTGATATGATATGGTCATCATCATCTTGTGCTTGTGATCTCCATCGCCAAGCATCGCCATGATCACTATCGTCCATCGGCGCGACACCTTGATCTCCATCGTAGCATCGTTGTCGTCTTGCCAACTATTGCTTCTACGACTATCGCTACTCCTTAGTGATAAAGTAAAGCAATTACATGGCGTTGCATTTCATACAATAAGCGACAACCATATGGCTCCTGCCATTGCCGATAACTTGGTTACAAAACATGATCATCTCATACAATAAAATATAGCATCACGTCTTGACCATATCACATCACAACATGCCCTGCAAAAACAAGTTAGACGTCCTCTACTTTGTTGTTGCAAGTTTTACGTGGCTGCTACGGGCTGAGCAAGAACCGTTCTTACCTACGCACCAAAACCACAACGATAGTTTGTCAAATAGACTCCGTTTAACCTTCTCAAGGACCGGCGTAGTCATACTCGGTTCAACTAAAGTGAGAGAGACAGACACCGCGGTCACCTTTAAGCAACGAGTGCTCGGAGCGGTGAAACCAGTCTCGCGTAAGCGTCTGGCGTAATGTCGGTCCGGCCGCTTCATCTCACAATACCGCTGAACCAAAGTATGACATGCCGGTAGGCAGATGACTTGTATCGCCCACAACTCACTTGTGTTCTACTCGTGCACATGACATCAACGCATAAAACCAGGCTCGGATGCCATTTGTTGGGGAACGTAGTAATTTCAAAAATTTCCTACGAACACGCAAGACCATGGTGATGGCATAGCAACGAGAGGGAGAGTCGTCCGCGTACCCTCGTGAGACCGAAAGCGAAGCGTTATAACAACGCGGTTGATGTAGTCGATGTCTCCACGATCCGACCGATCCAAGCACCGAACGTCGGCACCTCCGAGTTCGCACACGTTCAGCTCGATGACGATCCCGGACTCGATCCAAAGCAAAGTGTCGGGGATGAGTTCCGTCAAGACGACGGCGTGGTGACGATGTTGATGCTCCACCGACGCAGGCTTCGCTTAAGCTCATGACGATATGACTTCTCCGTGCAGGCTTCGCCTAAGCTCATGACGATATGACCGAAGTGGAATATGGTGGAAGGGGCACCGACACGGCTAAGGAACGATCCGTAGATCAACTTGTGTGTCATGGGGTGCCCCTGCCCTCAGATATAAAGGAGACAAGGGGAGGTGGCGGCCAAGGGGAGGCGCACAAGGAGGAGTCCTACTCCCACCGGAGTAGGACTCCCCCCTCTTTCCTAGTTGGACTAGGACTTGGGGAAGGGGAAGAGAGAAGGGTGCGGCCCCCCTAGTCCAATTCGGACTAGGCCATGGGGCGCGGCCTGCCCTAGGCAGCCCTCTCTCTTTCAGGCCCAATAAGGCCCAATACTTCTCCCGGCGAATTCCGTAACTCTCCCAGACTCGAAAAATACCGAATCATTCGAACCTTTCCGAACTCGAATATAGTCGTCCAATATATCGATCTTTACGTCTCGACCATTTCGAGACTCCTCGTCATGTCCCCGATCTCATCCGGGACTCCGAACTCCTTCGGTACATCAAAACTCATAAACTCATAATATAACTGTCATCGAAACCTTAAGCGTGCGGACCCTACGGGTTCGAGAACTATGTAGACATGACCTAGAACTATTCTCGGTCAATAACCAATAGCGGAACCTGGATGCCCATATTGGTTCCTACATATTCTACGAAGATCTTTATCGGTCAAACCGCATAACAACATACTTTGTTTCCCTTTGTCATCGGTATGTTACTTGCCCGAGATTCGATCGTCGGTATTCAATACCTAGTTCAATCTCGTTACCGGCAAGTCTCTTTACTCGTTCCGTAATGCATCACTCCATAACTAACTCATTAGCTATATTGCTTGCAAGGCTTATAGTGGTGTGCATTACCGAGAGGGCCCAGAGATACCTCTCCGACAATCGGAGTGACAAAACCTAATCTCGAAATACGCCAACCCAACAAGTACCTTTGGATACACCTGTAGTACTCCTTTATAATCACCCGATTCGTTGTGACGTTTGGTAGTACCAAAGTGTTCCTCCGATGGCGGAGTTGCATAATCTCATAGTTACGAGAACATGTATGAGTCATGAAGAAAGCATTAGCAACATACTAAGCGATCAAGTGCTAAGCTAACGGAATGGGTCATGTCAATCACATCATTCTCCTAATGAGGTGATCCCATTAATCAAATGACAACACATGTCTATGGTTAGGAAACATAACCATCTTTGATTAATGAGCTAGTCCAGTAGAGGCATACTAGTGACTATCTGTTTGTCTATGTATTCACACATGTATTATGTTTCCGGTTAATACAATTCTAGCATGAATAATAAACATTTATCATGAAATAAGGAAATAAATAATAACTTTATTATTGCCTCTAGGGCATATTTCCTTCAGTATGATCTACTCCGACATGTTCTTCTTTCGCTGCAACTCGGTGATGGTAATGATCGTGATCCCAACCTGTTATGCATCTTCATATTGATCTTGGGTGCGTAGGTGCGATTTTTTTGTTTTGTTTTCTACTACGTTTCCCAACAGCGATTGCCTCCTTCTACGGGCTTCCTCCTGTCGCTAGGCCTTGCGGTCCCCCAACCCAGCCTTCTGCCTGGTTCTCCTTAGTGGGCCATCCCCGGTGTATGACACCGTTAGGCACCGCCTTGAAGGCTGGTTCACGGGGTGGCGGAGCCTCCCCTTCTTCCTTCTTGTTTTTTTCAAGCATACGTCAAAGTTCTTCTTCCTTCTTGTCTTGGCCCTTCTTATTTCTATGGAGGTCTTGGTGCAGCAATGGAGGTGTTGTGATCTAATCTTGGAGGAATGACGGCTCGATAAAGATGATTCCCAACGGCTAAGGTTGGAGGTGTATATATAGGGCCTTCTTCAGTTCTCCTCTATAGATGTGACTTCCTCCTCCTTCATCCTAAGGCTCAAGGGGAGCCAAATGCTCTCCCAAACGTCCCCTGTTCGACAAAAATCGAGTAGGAAAAAACCAGGATGAAACCCGAGCAAAATCGGGGAATTTATGGCCAAAATACGAAGATGTAGGGGCACAGTACAACCAATGATACGACGGGGCACGGTCGTACCGTGCGCCATCAATCGCTCTGGACCCTTAGGTAAAGTGGTCACCATTTCTTCACACGAACTCTGATTTTGATGTTCTTAGACTTGTTGGATTCGTATGAGTGACGCTGAGGCACCTGTCGTATTAAATCTTGATTTTGAGCACTTTGCAATAATGCCATCTTTGACACTTCCAAATGCAAGTCTTGGTTTGTGTAAGGCCTCCTTGTTGATCCCAACCTTGCCTTTTTCATCGTGTTTAGTCCTTAGTTGCTACAAAACAAATAAAGAAGACTAGTAAAAACTAAATAAAACCCATAACTATGCAATGCTCACAATGCAAAAAGTGAAATTGGAAATCATACATAATTGACATGTAATTGGCTCGATGGTATACGAGGATAATATGCAACAAATGAGCTACAAAAATGCGTAAAAATGGAGCTATGAGTAGCCCTAGCTAGGTGGTCCATTGATCTGTTTTTTTAATAATTCTGTTGTTTTTGTACTGGCATGACAAATTATGAATATATTGATTTTTTTATAAAGGAAAGAGAAAAAAGTTACAAATTATATATTTTGGAAAAATACTATACATCAGGGAGTATTACACCTTTCTCATCATTTTCTCGCCGTATCCGTATGTGCGCAAGAATAGTTCTGATCTCGTCATCACCAATCAAAATATATACCTCATGCAAAAAGAAATATACCACTTCTTTGGTGCTCCTCTGGCTGGTCCCGACAGTCGTCTGTATGGATCCGGCGAGGCTGCCCGGATCCGTGCGTGGTGGTCAACCTCGAGTTCGGCGGGCTGCAGGCGCGGCTGACAGCGCTAGCTCTGGCGGCGAGGAGGAGGATGGCGGTCTTGGCGGCGCGCTCTTGGCGATGGTGCGGGGCTGCCATGACGGCTGCGTGGTGCCGTGGTGGTTTTGCTTGCCGTGTAAGAGGTGGTTGGCGGTGGTGATCGATTATGCGGTCTTTGGCCGCCCGGTGGTGATTGGTGTGGTGAAGATGGGTTTGGTGAGCTCGGGTGAAAGCCTAGCTCGACCTCGGTCGATCTGGGCGTCGACGACGCCCTAGGATGTCGTTCCTTGTTGGAGGCGGCGTCGTGGAGCCCTTCACCTCCTCGTCATCTCACCACGGGCTCTTGGTGAAAACCCAAACTTGACCTTGGCCGGCTGGCGTCGGCGGCGTTCTCGTCGCTTCCTCTTGGGGCGACGCCTTTGGAGGTCCGATCCTTCATCTGCTGGCGGTGGCTTTGTGGCTTTGCAACTTCGTCGTCGGCTAGGCGTGTGCGCGGCCTCGGGGCCGGCGTGGAAGTCGGAGCGGCGGCTCCGGGTATCTCCTTCGTTTGGTGGTTGGCTTTGGTTGCGAGGGCGACATGGTCATCGACTAGGTGGGTTCGCGGCCTCGGGGCCGGAGTGGAAGCCGGTGCGGCGGCACCGGAGATCTCGTGTGCGTTGGGTGTTGGCTTTGGCCTCTAGGGAGGCGGAGCCATCGACTAGGCTGGTGCATGGCCTCGGGGCCGGTGTGGATATCGGAGCGGCGGCTCCGGAGCCCATTGTTCTGTTGTAGGGTGTCGTCTCTGGTTACTTGGGTGACAGTGTCGTCGACTCGAGTGGTGCGCAGCCTCGGGGTTGGCGTGTGCGTGTATCGCAGATGTATCGGTTTTAGGCCAGTTTTCCTTATAAACTGGTCGATTCTCTTCTTCTTAATGAAAAGGCAGAGCTCCTGCCGGTTGCTCGAAAAAAAAAAGAAATATACCTCATGCAAAAAAAATTCAAAATATATATCCATGCAAAAATAATAATAATCAAAATATACACAACAGTGAGGAAAGAAAGTGTATCATTCTCATTTCTCACAGTATATAAAATAAAAAGTGCTCAATTTTAACCGAACGCGGAATAAATCCCTATCGCGCTGGGGCGCGCATACTCTTTGCTTCTGCCCTTCCCTCCTCCTCCGCCTCCGACAAGTTCCCCACCTTCATCGCCGTCGACCCGCTCTAATGGAGGCGGAGCAGCAGAAGCCGCAGCGCCCGCGGCGCAAGGCGCAGAAGCGCAGGATTGACGACGAGGCCGCCGCCTCGGCCGCCGCCGCCGCCGCCGCCGCAGCGGCCGCCGCCGTCTCGTCGCCGCTCGGCAGCGCCGATGCCGACGACGACAACGAGGACGACGAGGGCTCCGTCGGCCCCGAGATCTGCTGCCGCCAGTCCCAGGCGGCGGTCGCCCGCGAGGTCCGCACGCAGGTCGACGCCCTCCACCACTGCTTCTCCTGGCGCCACGCCGACCGCGCCACCGCCAAGCGCGCCACCAGCGTCCTCGCCGAGCTCGCGAAAAACGGTAATCCCCCAACCCTACGCCGCCCGCACCGATCCGTACTCTTCCCCACCCGTCCAGGCGCCGTTACTGAGGCGGATCTGCTCGCTGATTTTGCCGCAGAGGAGATGGTGAACGTAATCGTAGAGGGCGGCGCCGTGCCGGCGTTGGTGTGCCACCTGAAGGTGCCCCCTATGGTGGCGGCGGTGGAGGAGGAGCAGCAGCCGCGGCCGTTCGAGCACGAGGTCGAGAAGGGGGCTGCCTTCGCTCTCGGGCTCCTAGCCGTAAAGGTTAATTCGATTAGTTTTCCTCTTTGCACTTTAGCTGATTTTGCTTACATTCCATTGCAATTGCTTGAATTGTTCTTATAATCCAAATTTTCTGGGCCTTGGCCGGCTCAAGGCTCATACATGAAACATCCCATTTCGTAGCAAAATGCAAGAGAAAAAAAATATCACTCTCTCCCCTTCCCCTAATCTCTTGTCTGTCTGTAAATGTAACTTCATATGCCTTCATAAGAATCTAGGTATACTTGGGTTCAAGCAGAATAGGTTGCAACCTTGCCTAGTTCTCTTTAGGCAATCCATGAATATTATTGTTAACTTTTCTTCAACACGACTACTTCATTGTTATGATTTTAGCTATGATACTCTCAGAATTTAGTCATTTATTACTTTTTGTGTTGGTTTACCAGCCTGAACATCAACAACTTATAGTTGATGCTGGTGCCCTACCCCTGCTGGTGACTCTCCTAAGAAGGCATAAAAATGCTACAAATTCGAGGGCAGTTAACAGCCTTATCAGAAGAGCAGCTGATGCAATTACCAACCTTGCTCATGAGAATAGCAACATCAAAACTTGTATCAGGTTTTGTTCTATCTACTGCTCACTAGTCAATGCTGCGTTTCCATGAAAGTTCTCTGTGCTTGCTGATGGTTTTGTTGTACTGCAGAATTGAAGGCGGAATCCCACCTCTCGTTGAATTGCTAGAATCACAGGATATTAAGGTGCAGAGGGCAGCTGCAGGGGCCTTGAGGACTTTGGCGTTTAAAAATGATGAAAACAAAACCCTGGTAAGAATATAAGAAAGTTTAAGTTAATGAAACCAACATTAATGTTAGATTTTAACATCAGACTTTCATCATTCACCCATGTATATTATTTCCTTACTTCTAGATGGTAAATCTTCCCTTTAACTCCTTAATGCAGATCGTTGATTGCAATGCATTGCCAACGTTAATCTTAATGCTGCGGTCAGAGGATGCTGCAATTCACTATGAAGCAGTAAGATACTGAGTATTCATATATTTTCATCAAATACACTTCTTTGGTTGAACCCCTCTTCATTTTTAGTGCGGCCCTTGTCATGTATCTATTACAGGAAAACATTGTTCTGGTTTTGAACCTTGCTATTTCTCTTGTTTTCTACAATCTTGAATAACAGTTATCCTAAGGCCTCATGGAATGTAAACTTCAAAATGTATTGTCTTGATTGGCTTGATGGTGAACCGTAGTACTATATATTGCTTGGGAAACTTCCAGGTCAAAATTCTGTTCAAGTTGGAATGTAACTTAGGTTAGTCGGCACAGCGGCACTTACCTTAACTTACTTATCATTATACTCCATTTACATTATGAGCAATGCAGTTATGGTGCACTACATCGATATTAGAACCCAATTCCTTAAGTGTATTGAATTGTTGTCTCTTATTATTATTAAATATTAAATAAAGGATAGAGTAATTCCTTTGTCTAGAGATTCTAGAGCTGCAATAAGGGCTCATATTGTCATTATGTTAATGAAAAGTGGTTCAGTGGCATGTTAACGAATCTGTCGATTACAAAAACTAGACTTTCTGTCTCTTGGACTTCTTATTAGGTTCAGCCGAGGTAGTGGACAAACAGCGGAGAAGAAATATGGCGGGGGAGAAATTTCTTGTGATTGTGAGCAAGTAGAATTGCTTGACTTCAACAAACAAATGGAAGTTCTATCTATCAATATCTATGGTCTTGACCGTCATGATTAACCTCCTTTCATAATACTCCCTACCCCCAGGGAAGTTGAATCCCTGCCGCCTCCTTGAAAGAGAGATGGCAGTGAAAAATTGAGTGTACGCCTAGGCGCGCTTAAGCGATGAGCGTAGGCCTTTTGTGGTAAGCGTTGAAACAAAGCGCTCGGACGCCTAGGGTTAGACAAAGGAGAGCGGGGTGAGAGAAACAGAGGAGAGCAAGGCGACCTTGCGCCGCCAGATGTGGGGCTTTCTTCCCCGGCCTCACCACCCATCTTCTTCCCCGACCTAGCGCCGCTGGACCTCGAGCTCCCCGTCCCCGACCGCCAGTCCTCCCCCCTCTTCCCCAATCTCGAGCTCCTCCTTGTCTAGGCTGGAGCCTGGTGATTTCTTTTCAACCTCACCGCTGCCAGCTTGCTTCCCCTTCCCTGAGCTCGAGCTCCTCCTCGTCTCTTCTTCCCCAACATGCTTGCGATTTTAGGCTTAATACATGACTTACATGTTTTGAAAATTGTTTTTTGGGTGCCCTTGTTCCTGTCCATATGACGTCCGTACAGAAAGCTTCAGCGCCTAGGCTCCGCTTAAGCCGCCGCTGAAGCTGCCATTGCACTAAGCGGAGGCACAACTCTCAACCTTGGACGATAGGCAACAAAAGAGTTAGTGCTTTGATACATCATTTCTGATGTCCGGAACTGCAGCTATTGGAAGAAAAGATGCTGCCTGAGGAAGTGAACGAACTAGTTCTTACTTCTGTTTGATGCGAGATCCCATGGCGGTAGAGGAAAGCTTTCTTTGGAATAGTCTGACCCAGGGAGAATAGAGTTATTACAAGTGAGCTAATTAGATCAAATCTCATCAACATACATTACTTCAGGAGAAACTGAGAGGAACACAGATATGAGAAATCTTACCCCCCAAAACAATGAGAAACAGGATCTAAAAATATTGTCTATTCATGATGATTCGGTTTCAATCGCTAAGGTAGCTGGATCAATGTGATCTACCAAGAGTGTACCTCGAGGCAGTGTGCCTTTAGGGGTCGTAGTATCTGGTAACCAGTCTACTCAAAGAATGAGAGTGGGATCATCACATCATTGCTAGAAGACTGGTGTCATTTCACTCACAAAAATGTGCAGGATAGCTCAGTTGGTAGAAAAATGAGTTTAGCGCTATTAAGAAAATCATATAAAAATAAAGCAAAAAAAGGATAATAGAACTTGGTGAGAGCTATACTTTATTGCACAAATGAACCTGGTGCATGATGGCAGCAAGTATATAAGTATGCCACAGTGGAATTGCTAGAAAATCGTCTGATGAACTCGTTCTAAGTGATAGCGACTCGTATTGCAGCAAGTGCAGAATAAGAAATAAAGATACACAAAATATATTTGCCTAACCATGCTGATTATCAGAGAAATAAATTGCATTAGAGGTTGTCAGGCTTCCTGGCTGTGTATCTAGGTGTTTGGGCTTTGAACTAAACATTAGCCTATTGGGGACTTGCTTAATTGAGCTAGTTAGGTCCATCCATTGGCTAAATGATGGAAAATTAATTTGACATGAAAGATGCTTAATTGGTATGACAAGCTTGAGGTTCATAATTAGTAGAGGTAAAACATCCTTATAATCCGTACTGTGCTCTGCCACACCATTTTCTGTCGCATTACTAAAGATAGGCCTAGTTAGTGCAATTGAGCAAGCTGAGACCTTGAGGGAGCCTGCAATTCTGAAATTGAAGTTAAGGACCTTAATGTCACAAATGGGCTTGTTTGAGGAACTCATTTTTCTGTCACATTATTGAAGGTGGGCCTAAGTAGTACAATTAAGCAAGCTGAGACCTTGATGAAGTCTGCCAGGCTAAAATTGACGTTGAGAACCTTAATATCACAACCCAACTAGGCAAGTTTGAGCACCTGTCCTGCAGCTTTATATGTTTGATGCACACAAATTACTTTTTGGAGTGTTACAAATGAAGAGCTATTCCACATCAGTCAATTAGAAATTTGGAGCATTAACACCTTTAACTTAGCAATAGAGTTACTGATCCTGTGGAATTTATACAAAGAAAATGATCTGACTATATTTGCTTCTATCAATTACATATAGATTTCGAGATAGATTTATACTTTTGCCAAATGCAAAGGCTGTCCTCATAAAGTTCTCTGTATACAACATATATTGTGACAATTTTGCATAAAATCACCCTAGTCGTGGAACTAGCCATATGTATGATATTGTTTTTGCTGTGCATGCCAGTAAGTACTAAATACACTCTGTTGGCGTGGCAGGTTGGTGTCATTGGAAATTTGGTCCATTCATCCCCAAATATCAAGAAAGAGGTTCTTAATGCGGGGGCCTTGCAACCTGTAATTGGGCTATTAAGGTATGATGATCGTCATATGCAGCTTATGATGATAGTTTTAATTGTATCTGTTAATAATGAAATGCATATAACTTACTGTATTTATTTATTGAGTTCTGCTAGAGTACTGCTGGAAATTCAAATTCTATATACTTTACTTTTAGCTGTACATGAGCAATACACACTCGATTACTGATTACACCATTGTGCATGTGTTCCTGGATGCGGATTAATTTTGTTGCTTTAAGGTCAAAACAATATGTGAATGTGATTATAATGATATAATTTATGAGATTTTCAAGTGTAAGCTTGCGCGCAGCAAATTATCTTCTAACCCAGATTCCATATCATATCCATATTGTAACACGAGAAGCTGTTTTATTGTAGTCCCAATCTTAGTATATGAAGGCATGGTATTACCCCGGGTCTGCTCTCCAGCTTAAAGAACCTGTGCTTCATCTTTTCTTTTGCAGTTCCTGCTGCACGGAAAGCCAAAGAGAAGCTGCTTTGTTGCTAGGGCAGTTTGCTTCGGCCGACTCTGAGTGCAAGGTGCTTAAGGATGCTTCATTTGTTGTTAGCTCCATTTTTTTATGTCGAGTGATGAAGTGGAAGAGTAAAAAATAAAATGAAGTACTTTTTCCTATATAATACTCTTGTGCTACATATCATTGATTGATTATGTCTACCTACTTACTAAATATGTTGTTTCGTACGATAAAGAGTTAGCCATGGTGAATCAAAAGAATACAGAATTGTTTTCTGAGTTATCCTCTCTAAATATGCATGTATGGGGTTTGGCAGGTCCATATTGTGCAACGGGGGGCAGTCCGACCACTAATTGACATGCTACAGTCAGCTGACTTCCAACTCAGGGAGATGTCAGCCTTTGCCCTTGGGAGGCTTGCACAGGTTATATTTCTCATTCTATACTCCCCTTGCACACAACAATATCAATCTGATTGCTTATGTTTGTCAGCGGGTTTTACTGCATGTATTTTAGGGACGCATTGTAGCAGTGAAAGAGAAACAACAATGACAATCCTTACTTCCCTTCATAAAATCACCTGACATAGTGACAGAGCACTTTCTCAACTTTGCTGCTTCCCTTTTTCTCTATTTTGATTTTACATTGGGATGCAGTGTCCCCTCTTAGAAGGATTGACATGAGAGTGACCACAGGTTATGAATGTACCATCAATAATTGAAGCCATGCAGTTCATTCTCTTTATGTGTGTTAAATATCCAGACTAACTGTTGAGCATCTGCCTCTCAAATGGTGTCTGTTCAGATTTGTACCTTTTGTTTGTATATGCTTCTTCGCTGTATCCATTGTCCTGCGACAAGTAATCGTAACCCAGCATAGTTCAGCATATCTCTTGAACATGCGCATTTCTGAATAGTCCTGAAGGAAAAGACACCATTTTCTCCCTGGCAGATTCTTCTGAGTGAAATGCCTGTTTGACATGCATGATGAAGTCACCCTGTTCAAATACAATCACTACTAGAATTGACTAAATTGCACAAGAGATAACTTCTCCGCCAGATTATTTGATTAGTTTTACTTTTACGTGAGAGATAAACCCTGTTCAAATACAATCAGATCAATTTAAACTGCAGCATCGCACACATACAGATTGATATACAGTTTTACAGATTCTTGTACATAAATTGAAATACAGTTTTACAAATTAAACTAACATCTTTGATCTACATAAGCCAAAGGCTGAAACATAACCCCAATGGTCATTGTCATATGACTGTATTTGTTACTCCCTCCGTTCCTAAATATAAGTCTTTGTAGAGATTTCACTATGGACCACACGCGGATGTATGTAGATTCATTTTAGAGTAGATTCACTCATTTTGCTCCGTATGTAGTCCATAGTGGAATCTCTACAAAGACTTATACTCCCTCCGTTCCTAAATATAAGCCTTTCTAGAGATTTCAATATGGACTACATACGGAGCAAAATGAGTGAATCTACATTCTAAACTACGCCTATATACATCCGTATGTAGTCCATAGTGAAATCTCTAGAAAGACCTATATTTAGGAACGGAGGGATTAGTAAGCAAGAGTTTAGATATTTTAGTGTCAGGCACATGCCAAGTTATCCCCTTTTCATTGTCTTTCTAAGCTGTAAACATTCCAATCATGGGATTGGAAAATAAAACAGCATTCTATTAGTTTTAGTGTGTTATCTCTTTGTTTGGAGTGGGCATGTTTTATTTACTTCTTTATCTTGATTAACCTGTATGGCTAATTTGAAAGAAAATCTTTTGTTTCACAGGACACACATAACCAAGCAGGTATTGCATACAATGGTGGCTTGTTGCCTTTACTAAAGCTTCTCGACTCAAAAAATGGTTCTCTGCAACATAATGCTGCGTTTGCTCTTTATGGAGTTGCGGACAATGAGGTAATTTTTTATTGTTCAAAATATTGGTTTCTACTTATTATTTCATATTTGTTCTTCAAAGGGAACGAACTCATGTAGTCATGTTCCATTTCTGTTTTATGTAAGCTTCTTACTTTCATGTATCCATAATAACTTTCTTCTTGTAGGATTATGTCTCTGACTTCGTTAAAGTAGGAGGTGTACAAAAGTTGCAGGATGGCGAATTTATCGTCCAGGTATGTCAACCATCATAGCATAGATTGGTACTTTCTTAGTAAATTTATACCTGAGTCTGGTTAAGCACTTCTTTTCAGGCTACAAAGGACTGTGTAGCTAAGACATTGAAGAGGCTAGAGGAGAAGATAAATGGACGAGTAAGTTCTGCTCACTATTTCTTTTTTATTTTATTTGCCAAGCTGTGGCATCTACTCCAGCTGACTCACGTGCGATCTTTAACAGGTATTAAAACACTTGGTTTATCTCATGAGAGTAGGAGAAAAGTCTGTGCAGAGGCGTGTTGCTCTGGCTCTCGCACACCTCTGTGCCCCTGAAGATCAGCGAACAATTTTTATTGATAATAATGGTATGAACAATTTAACATCTTAAGTGTTCCTTGTCTCATTTGTGTTTTGTTCTCCATGGATTAAATTCTGGCTTAATTCAGGTCTCGACTTGCTTCTTGATCTTCTGGTTTCGGTCAGCTCGAAACATCAACAGGATGGTTCGGTAGCACTATACAAATTAGCCAACAAAGCTGCAGCACTCTCTCCGATGGATGCTGCACCTCCATCTCCAACGCCACAGGTTAGTGGAAACTAAAAAAAAGGGTGATTTGTCTTTACTATGTAGTTGTGCTATTGAAGTGAATAAGGGCTTCACAGTGCTTGGAAAAGAGATTTGTCTAACAAAATTGTAGTAAAAAAGTATAGTTCTAGGGATATATGCTAGTATTACTTTGGAGCTATTAGCAAAATCTGAATTAAATCAAGATCATATGTGCACAAACTTCCTTAAAATGTTATTTCCTACAAATCTTGACATGTGCAACCTGTTGGACACAGATGTTCTGTCATGTAACTTTATACTGCTTGGCAGTCTGTTCTTAGTAGTTGGCAGGCTTTACCTTGCCCTATCCTGGATATTCTTAATGAGGTTTCCCCATAAATCAACTCCTAATACCGATGGATTGGTCCATCCATAATTCTGGCTATTGCTATTACTAAATGTACTTCTGGCTGCAGGTTTATCTTGGAGAGCAATATGTGAACAGTTCGACACTTTCAGATGTCACCTTCTTGGTGGAAGGTTCGTGACGTTTCTGCACCCTGCCTTCACAGAAACTACTTTAGATAATTTCTGTTTTTTCATTAGGACCATAATAATCACCTCCCTTGTGATTCGCAGGAAAACGCTTTTATGCACACAGAATTGCTTTGCTTGCTTCTTCAGATGCATTCCGTGCAATGTTTGATGGTGGATACAGGGTTAGTCTCGACATAACATGATATTCCTTTTTTGGTTGGAAGATGTGGATCTTGGTTGCTAGTTGAACAATTTCTGTTTACAAGAAACTCACTATTTTCTCAACCAGGAAAAGGATGCAAGAGACATAGAAATTCCAAATATCAGGTGGGACGTGTTTGAACTCATGATGAGGTTAGTAAATCATTGATCATTCTTGTTCCTTGGCCATGGCCCATGGGTAAATCTGCATGTTAGTTTCTTTCTCTTACGGGACAAGGCCCGCAATTGAAGTTTGGAAACATCTTCTTTGTTTTGTGCAGATTTATCTATACAGGGTCAGTCGAAGTAACCAACGAGCTTGCTCAAGATCTTCTTAGAGCTGCAGATCAGTATCTGTTAGAAGGCCTCAAACGCCTATGTGAATATACAATTGCGCAGGTGATTTCAGGAACATTACCCCAAGTTCTATGTTTGAACCGCTGCCGACTGGGTCTAATTGATTGTATTGAATATCTTGCAGGATGTTAATTTAGACAACGTCTCTGATATGTATGACTTATCCGAAGCCTTTCATGCCATGTCACTGAGACATACATGCGTCTTGTTTATTTTGGAGCAGTTTGATAAGATCTGCACCAGACCTGGGTGGGTATCTTAACTTAGGGCCACCACATTTGGTACATAATGTAACGCTCTTCAAGCAACAAAAATCCTAATCCTTCTAACTGGCCATCTTGCAAATGCAGTTTCTCTCAGCTAATCCAGCGCGTCATCCCTGAGCTCCGCAACTTCTTTGCTAAGGCGCTAAGGCCAAGCCACCGGAGTGCGCAACCATGAGCCCTGCCAACATTCGTTGATAACACCGCCACCACCTGACAGATGCTGCTGGAAATCTTGTACAGCTGAAGTTTCTGGTTCTGGGCATTGGGTACTCGCTCGGTGGTAAGGTTAACTATTCAATCTATTATGGTTTGCATGATGGCCAGGTCCTCAATCGACACCCAGCAAGAATGTAACATCCTCCTGTTCGATTGAACAATGGCGATCATGCCAAGGGAAGTGTATGGTTATAGAGAGACATGTGGTTTGCCTAGATTCAGTCAGACCGGCCTAGTCTGTGATAGGTTTAGTTGGTTGGCCTTGACCGGATTTGTCGGGTCTTGCCGTAGTTACTGAGTTACCTAGGGTTACTTCCAGTTCGCAGTTCCGATTATGTCCGTGTATGTTGTTTGGAGATGTTAAGCTTGTGCGGTCTAATGCTGTAACATCAATCTGTGTTCTCCATGTTAACCGTGCTGATGTTCAAGACTAGTGTTCAGAACTCGTGGGCTGTTTCATATCAAATTCCCATATATAGCCTTTGCTCAGGTTGTTCGTTTCGACGTCTTCTTTAACTTCACATGGAGCAATAGAGGTATATATCAGAAAGTACCCTTCTACTCCTGAGCTCATTTGAGGTCAGGATGAACAGTAAATTCCCCCAAAAGATGAGATAACATTAGAAAAAATTGAACTTTTTTGTGCAAACTTACACAAATGTTCGTGGAAAATTTCAGCCTGAAACAACATTTGTGGAAGGTGTGGAAAAAAAATAGCACTCCAAAATGCTTTTAAAAATAGCATTTTTGGAGCATTGGTTTTGTTTTTTTACTACGACTTTCAGGAATGGTGTTTTATGATAAAATTTTGCAAGAAATTTTTTTTGTCAAAGTTTGCCAAAAAAATGCCAAAACTTTTTTCGTTTTTTTTTATTTAACTGTTTATCAGGGTGCATTTGAGCTCGGGTGTAGGTACTTCGCGTCCTTTACCAATTACAAAAAGAAAGAAAGACATGGAGGCCTCTAGCAAGCATACATTTAGACTACAAATCCTTTCTTCCACGTGGAACTTGTTTGGCATTATGGTAGACATATTTGACTCCTGTATTTTATCGGTTGGCTAAGCAGCCTTGTGAATATGTTTTTGACAGAAAACTAACTCAACGCACCTTAGAGCAACTATATCAGAGTTGCCATATTGCTTTCAAAGAAAAATTAAAATAAAAAATATCAAAGTTGCCATATTGGGTGGAATTCCATGATAACTACTTTTATAGTGAATGGACTGCAAAATGAATCACGGACCCGGACTTTGTCACCCCTACCTTCATATTTCGAGGAGATAATTTGGAGCGCACTCCATCCTGAAAGTGACCTGGTGTGACAGACATTTCCACTCCCGCTCCTTCCTTCTTCGCGCTTGTGACGTCCTTGCCCCTGTGTTGTCATTAGCCTTTGGTTGTCCCTGCTGTAGACGTCGTGAACTCTACTTTGACCACCCGTGTTCCATTCCATTGGTGCCTCATAGGAACCTGTGCCTCTTGCGTTGCCTGCATCATCCTGCCGCCTAAGCCATCACCTCGTTAGCTCGATCGCCGACGACTTGGGCACACCGGTGAATGACCTCCATTGCCATTGCCGACATTCACTCTGTCTTCCCCTTCCTGCAGCCGCTGCAACGCAAGGTCGGTGGAGGCTGGGTGCCCAGGACAAAGGGAAGTCCGAAGCACAAGAATGTGTTGGGCTCCATCCCGTCTCGCAGGCTCTCCCTCCTCCCTTCGTCTGGTGAAATTCAATGGACGAGGTTGAGGAAACCTATGAATGGCGAAGTGTTCGATGAAATGCCTACTTTATAAAACATTGTTTTCCCTTTGTCTTTCAACTTGTTCCCTTCAATTGTGCAGAGTAACAATGCTTGTTGCGCAATTTGTTGTGTGCAATGGTGTCGAAGATTGGCCAGTTGATCAATGCGAAGGAGTTGGCGGATCAAGTGATGCAAAAGGAAGATGGACTTGCCAAAGAGGAGGTAACAAGAGAAGTTGGACGGTGGGAATAGATTCACGAAAATAAAGAAGTCCAAGGAAGAGATGGAGACACATAGGCTTCAACTTGAGAAGAATTGATTGATGCATGAAAAGGTGGGCAAGGAGAACCGATTCATGATGTTGGATCCAAATGCCATCAATGAAACGACAATAACATTTTCGAAGATTAGGCGACCGACGATCATGGCTTCTAGGATGCCACGAAGCGGCCAACACACATGTGGAGGGAGCAGCGCAATCTTGGAAGAAGACGGTCGTGCTGACTGACACATAATTTTTCGTGCGGCTGAATTTGTGCATGGTTATTGCTTTTGTTTGGGCTTTATTCCTGTATGATGCTAAAAGTGCTAGTTATCGACTAGAGGGGGGGGGGGGTGAATAGGCGATTTTATGAAAGTCTTCAAAACGTGGAAGTTTCGAAGACAAACAATAGAAATGACCTAATTGATATGCAGCGGAAGATAAACTACAACAAGCAAACCATAGTCAAGTATGCAGTAATGTGAAAGTACAAAGACTAATAGCAGCTTAGTAGTAAGGATCAGGATGGAAGATAGTAGGAAGACAACCAACGATAGTAGTCAAGCAATGAAGTCAAACAGGTACGACAAATAGGCAATGACTTCACGAAGACAAACTCTAAGTAAAGGGAGGGAGATGATAGAACCAGTCACTTGTTGAAGACACAAGATTTGTTGGACCAATTCCAGTTGCTGTGGCAACTGTACGTCTGGTTAGGGAGGCTGAGATTCAACTCAGAAGACCGCGTCTTCACCTTATTCCCCTTGAGCTAAGGACACACAATCCTCGCCCAATCACTCTGATAAGTCTTCAAGGTAGACTTCCGAACCTTCACAAACTTCGTTCACCGGCGATCCACAATGACTCTTGGATGCTCAGAACGCGACGCCTAACCGGCTGGAGGATTCACAGTCCTCAAGTGTAATAAGTCTTGAGTCACGCAGACAGAAAGACTTCATGATGCCTAACACTCTTTGGCTCGCTGTTTGGGCTTTGTCCTCGCAAGGATTTCTCTCTCTCAAAGGCTTCGAGGTGGGTTGCTCTCAAACGACAAAAGCCGTGCACTAACTCTGAGAAGCCACCAATTTATGGTGTAGGGGGTGGGCTATTTATAGTCACTAGGCAACCCGACCTGATATGTCCGAAATGATCCTGGGTCACTAAGGAATTGACACGTGTTCCAACGGTCAGATTTCAAACACACACGACAACTTTACTTGGGCTACAAGCAAAGCTGACTCATTCAGCTCTGGATAAGATTTGCTCTCATTGTCTTCGCTCGAAGACATAGGATTTGGGTTGAGCATCACTTCAGCCATTCTGACTTTGTTCACTTGGACCCCACTTAACAGTACGATGGTTCCTATGACTCAACAAAGAAGAAAAAGGGAACAACGAAACGACACAGTCTTCGCGCTCCATAGTCTTCACTCAATGTCTTCTCATGTCATAGTCTTCAATATGAATATCTTCACTTACCACCATTGTCGTCAATGTCTTCATACATTTTAAGGGGTGATCTCCAGAGGTAAACCAATCAATGAGGGACACTACCTGTGTTATCCTGCAATTCTCACAAACGCATTAGTCCCTCAACCAAATTTGTTGTCAATACTCCAAAACCAACTAGGGGTGGCACTAGATGCACTTACAATCTCCCCCTTTTTGGTGATTGACGACAAACTGGTTGAAGTTTTCAATGGGGATAAAGTATGTGAAATTGTAAAGGATAGGGTATTGTCTTCATAAGTGGCAAAGGCTCCCCCTGAAGATGTGCATATAAGTAATTTGCTTTTGGAATGCAAATGCACATGGCAGGTTGTACTTGTGGAGATCCTCTTCAACTTATGAAGATAATTCATCATGCATGAAATGATATAACTAAGACAATGACATGCATAATGAAAAATGGACGTCTGCAGAATGATCTAAGTGCGGAAGTTATCATCACACATGCGGAATTTATCATCGCATCATAGAAAAGTAAATAAGTAGCAGACGACCATCGAGTTTAAGTGTTACAACTCAAAGAACCAAATGTATCAAAAGCGAGAGTTGTAAACACTAGGCAAAATATAAAGCAACCGCCCATATGAACCCGCTTGAAGACTATCAAACTCATATGCTTCTCCCCCTTTTGTCAGTAAGGACCAAAAAGGTTTGAATATATAGAGCATCTACTCGTTCCCATGAGGAGTAGGTGAAGCAGCAGGGTGTCGTTGTTGTTTGGCGGCGCAGACGAACTTGGTGCAGTGTCGATGCGTGCAGAAGTAGGGGGCGGTGAAGTAGCATCGTCTTCATCATCGATCACTTTGGCATTCATAGTTTCCGCGGAGGAAGAATAGTCAGAGTCTTCAAGGGATGGAGTTCGATGTAGGACAGCATTCCGTGGAGGAGTGGAGTCAAACTTGAATCTTTCAGTGAAGCCATCGTCTTGAAGATCTGCTTCAGCACTGAGCAGCGTCAAACTCTTCCATGATCGCCGACAGGTCTCGTGAGTGACAAAAGCATTCTTGGTGGCTAGATTTCGAATGCGATTGACGTCCACCAAGAGGCTTTGCATCTGTCGCTTGAGCCGGAAGTGATGCTTGTCTTGTTTCTGATGCAGTGCCACAAGAAGTTCTCGGTCATTTAGGACGCGAGAGCGCTTCTTAGGGCTTTGGGCAATTGTGCTCTCAGTAGCTTCAGTTTGCGCACGGTGAGGCAGACGAGTGTTCCCAGCCATTGGATAGACATGAGTTACTGCTTGGACTCCTTCCATGGGTTGAGTGAAGCTTTGGTGATCAGCATTTTGAAGACAAAGAGGCTTCTTGGCGTGCTCGGGGTATATGCTTCAATGACATATCAACCTCTCGTAGAAAGATCGATGATTGCGGCGGAGGGTCGATAGTTGATAGCAGAGTGTAGCTTGATGAGGCGATGACCCATGGAGCATAGAATTTCAGGCCAAAAGGTCGATCAGACCACGCCAGTTGCGGATGAAGAATTCTTGTGTATTGAAGTCGATGCCATTGAGGATGTAAAGACCAATGTCTTCATGGCTCCTTCAAGTTTTGCGGATGATGAATGCCCTTTGATAGGCCATAGAGTTCGCTGATGATGTGATATATTGTGCGAGGCGATACTCAAGGTCATCAACAAAGAACTCCTTTGGGTATTCAGCGTCGGTGGCGAGGCTTCATCATGCTCAACATCCGGCTCATGTTGGGCTCGCTTATGGAAGATGCTCTCCGAAAGCATTGCGGTGGAGTTGACAATCGAGTTCGAATAGCTCTCCGGGAGTGGGTAGGCATGTAAGTTCAATGACATCAAGAGCTTTGGCTTCATGATGAACATTTCCTGTCATCCACTCGAGAACCCATGTCTTTGTATCCCTGTAGTAGCCGCGAATGTGGAGGGTAGCATTGAATTGAAGCAAAAGTTCCTCATTCCAATTTTCTTTATGCATCACAAAGTCGAGCAGACTTGCATCACGAAGCGATCAAGTGCTTCTTCTAAGCATGGCAGTCCAGCAATGGCTTGATGTCGAGGCGCATATGAGGGAAAATGCCCTTGATCATACACAACGCAGGAGTAATAGCTTCACGCCGATAGCTCGAAACGATCGATGATATTCTTGGCCTTGAGTAGGGTTCTTTGCTCTGTCAAAGAAGGTGTTGTGGGCTTTGAAGCCATTTGCATTGAAGGACCTCAGAGAGGTGGCGTGCACAGGAACCTTGGCGGTCTTGGCTTTGGTTTACGGACGAGAGGCCTATGCTCAACATGATAATCAAGCGAGGACCCGAGGCATTAGGCGGAGGGACGAGCGGCCATTTGATGTTGATGAGTGACCATAGTTGTATGCTTGCTCAATTGTATGGGGCCTTGGTGGCGGAACAGGGCAATGGGCAACAACAGAGGCGTCGAGTGCATAATAGATGCTTGAGAGCAGTTGCATCATTGGCTTCGGCACATTGGTTGGTGCAGTTCCACATTTGCTTGACCATGACTACGTCGTTGGCTTCATTTGTGTTGGTGGTGGCAGCCTCAAGATTTTCAACCTCCACTTGATGAGCTGGAGGGTCGGGCATCGCACGTTCACTTCAGAACAACTTCTTGATAATGGAGGGAGTAGGGACACGTTCTTCTTCTTGGTTGTCATCGGCTGATGCAGCCGGATTGTCTTCAGCAGCTTTGGCTTCAAACACGGAGACATTCACAGTCGGAGTGGCTTCTGGAAACACTTGAAGTGCAACAGATTGGTGGTGCACTTCTCCTTCTGGAACGCTCGAAAGAGGGACTTGAGGCCTTGGTCCTTTGCGAAGCCTACGTAATGGCGACGCCTTTGGAGATGGAGTTAGCTGGGCCTCAAAGTCGGCCTCTTCTTCTTGCACAGGTGGTGTGACTTGTTGTTGTTGGGGAGTACTCGGGGAGTCTTGTTGTTGTGGGTGATCAACCCATGATGCATCCTGAGCAATTGGTGTCAGAGGACAACCAATGCTGATGAGTTCGCTGTTCGTGAGAATAGGTGATGATACCAAGTTGTGTTCGATCTGAGGAAGAGCTACATCATCTTCAACATTGTCATTGTGACCAATGTCTTGGCGCAGTGGGATCAAGCTGCTGGAATGTCTTGACTTCATGAGCCTATGTGGAAGCAGGCTCATGAACTATCATCCGTCGTTCTTGGTGTTCGGATGCGTGGCGAACCATTGAGATAGGTTCAACAACTAAGGGCTCTGTGGGAGCAGCCCGATCCTTCTTGGTTTTGCGCTTCTTCTTGGAGGAGCAACATCGAGGCTTGATTTTTCCTTTTACGGCTTTAGCCTCGGCAGTCCTCGTCTTCTTGATTACAAGCGGTTGACTGACCTTTGGCTTGAGCCAGTCATGCTGCTTGGGAAGACTATGCGAGGTTCTTCCCGCCTTGAAGGTGCAGATTGGTCATTGATGGCTTCTTCTTCTTTTGTAACCGCTAAGGGTCAATGCCAGGCGACCAAGAGCCTTGCGCTTCTCGGCCTCATTGTAGGCTTGCACACACTTGTCGGCCAGACTCTTCATGCGCACACGAGGCGTTTAGCTTCGTCGCGCTTCTTGAAAAAGGCTTCTTTGAGCTCGTGCAAAGATGATCTTGAAGTTTTGACATCTTGCACACCGAGCTCGCCACATGCTTCTTGAACTGAGCTTTCTCATAGTCGATCTTGTGCTTCAGTTCAACGATCGCCGAGCAAGAGCTAGCTCGAAGCAATGGCGCCATTGAAGGAGACGCCGAGGCCAATGGGAAGTTGCAGATCTTCAAAGCTGAGATTTGGGGTGTCAAACCACTCATCAATGAAGTTATGGATGATTGCTACATCAAAGAGAGGCAAGTCATTGAAGATCTCGCTTCTTCCTTGCTCTTGATCGCTTGCTCAAGAGCATCATCTGCAAGATCTTCATCATTGGATAGATCAATGTGCTCTTCTCGCGAATGGCAGCAGAGTCAATGTCGTCGAGATTTTGACGATTTTATTTTTCTTCTCCGTCTTCTTGGAGATCGTGATAGATCTTGATCGCACTTGTCTTCGGGGAGGTGCGATGGCGATGGCTTCGCACGTGAAGCTTTTGGAGGAGCAATGATCTTGAAGCCTTAGCCTTCTTTGGCTTCGCGGCTTTGGAGTAGGAGCTGGGGCTTCATCATTGTCAGTATCATCATCAGAATGATCCACTTTGGCACCTTGGACCGAGATGTGAGTGATGAGGCCATCAAGGTTGTAGAAAGGACCGATGACATTGGGTTCTGCATCACGTGAGCCATCAGCACGGGGAGCAGAGGGACCAGGGTTGAAGTCTAATCCCAATGACTTCTTGTTTTCCTTGGCCGATGCCTTTGCGTGCTGGAAGTTGCGCTTGAAGAGATTATCGTCACGACACCAGAGCAATGACGATGGGTCGACATTTTCAGGCTGAGCTCCATGGACCATACAAGGATAGAAACCCTGTGCCATAGCTTCAACTCTGTTCTTGGGTGGAAGGCCTCGAAAGAGAATATCACCCCAAGGACTTTTGATAGCATTCTTCTCAGCGTATTCCTGGGTCACGAACTTGTATTTGAACCATTGTTCAGCCCAATATCGTCGAATCCATTGGGTTCGTGTCTTGCGCTGATTATAATCCTCTTCAGGATCTGTCTTGTAAAGCTCTGAGAGGTCATCAGGCAAATCTCTTGATGTTCCCCACGACGCTGTTCCGCCACCCTTCCTTCGATTTCTCTGCAGCCATGAACTTCAAACTAAATGGCTTCAACACGTTCAAGGCTTCAAAGGCTTCCGCTTGATGGACAAACAGAACGGCTTCGGAGAGTTAATGTGATCTTGTAAGAATTCGCAAACGAATGCGACTATGAGAACCAAGGGATTCTCCACGGACATGTACCGTGATGACATTAGAGATGCGAGGAAGGGAAGAGGTCATATGCATTCTCGTAAGATTTTGAAGATAAATCAGTTTGAAGACATTGACCTCATGATGCGAAGACATTCACTTATATGTTGAGAGTTGGTTCCATTTGTGCGAATCCGTGAATAAGTACAAGTGAGGAATCTAACTAGATATGAAGCTTAAGTGAATATACTAGGCAGTATGAGATGCAGCAGAATAGATCTAACATTGTATAGGCGAAACCAATTTTGGTAAATAGGATGAATCTTTGAGGATCAAAAGATGGTAAAAATAGAGTTGTATTTACCACACGAAGAACGCTAGATGGGATAAGTAGGAGATCGAGCAGTTCAATCCACCGTGCCCTAACTTGGCGACGGAGGACACCTCTGGCGGCGGAGAGGACGATGTCCGCGGCCGGCGTGAGGACGACGTCGGAGAAGTCGCGGCAGCTAAGCGCTTCGTCGCCGGCGTCGTCGAGAGCTAGCGGTGGCGCTAGGGTTTTGACGAGGTGGAGAGGTAGACGAAGGTTTTGTTTACCGCAGGGGACATGTATTTATAAGTAAGTGTGCGGCACAGCGCAATTACGCAGGTGCCCCTGGCGATTCACATCTGAGGGGCACGTGGCAAGCATGCAACATACTCAGAGTTGTCCCACGTTCCCACGCCCGCCAGGTTTGTCGGATGGTTGTTCCGGCTTCTCCGGATTTCAAACAATAAGGATGAATCATTTAAAACAGACTTAATGTTTGTCTCTGTGTCTTCTGCTGACAAGGACGCAGAGAAGACATTCGACATTTTTAATAGAATGCATATGGTTTGGACAGATAGAGTTTGAGATAGAAAGCATAGAGAGATTAGGGTCCGATCACATTCACTTAGTTCAAAAGATTCAACTAGGAAGACATAGCTATAAGTGAATGTTGTAGAGGACAGAACACTAGTATATATATATCAAAAAACAATCAAATCAACATAGTGAAGAAAATCATGAAGATAAGTTGAAATTTGAAAACAAACCAAATGCGAAGACATAGCAAAAATAGCGCCATGAGTGAAACACTTCAAACAGAGAAATTTGGTGGTGGCGTTACCCACCGTATAGGAAGTATTAGACCCAGACACGGTGCAAAATTATCGTGGCGCTCCGAAGTCAAATTCCACGTTAATGTATTCACACTCAGAATGTAAGTCTTCATTGATTGAAGATATACTTTACTTCCTGTGTGCACATCTAAGTCATCAACATGCATAAGTGTTAGGATGTGTGCCTGATCATAGGACATTTGAGGATTCCAAGATATTTAGCTCACACCGTAACTTGCAAAACCTTTTCTCATCCAAGGGCTTTGTGAAGATATCGCGCTTTCTCTTGGTGTTGATGTGAATGATGTCAATATCTTTCTTCATGACATGATCTCGAGAAAGTGATGACGAATTTCAATGTGCTTTGTCTTCGAGTCTTGGACTGGATTGTTGGCAATCTTGATGCGCTTTCGTTGTCGCAGAAGAGAGGTACTTGTTTGATTGATGCCATAGTCCTTGAGAGTTTGCTTCATCCATAGAAGCTGAGCGCAAGAAGATCCAAAGACAATGTATTCAGATTCACCGGTTGAGAGTGATACAGTTCGCTTCTTTGAAGACCAACGGACAAGTGATCGTGCGAAAAGTGACATGTGCCCGATGTAGACTTGCGATCCACCTTGTCACCAAAGATAATCGAGATCCGAGAATCCAACCAGATTAAATTCTGAGCCCATTGGATACCATAATCCGAGTGTTGGGGTGTGAGCCAAATATCGAAGAATTCGCTTCACAGCTAAGTGATGCAATTCCTTTGGTGCCGCTTGGAATCGAGCACACATGCAAACACTAAGCATAATATTTGGCCTCGATGCACATAGGTAAAGTAAGGAACCAATCATGGAGCGGTATACCTTTTGATCAAATTCTTTACCATTGTCGTCGGGACCCAGATGGTGTTTGGCTGGCATTGGCGTCGTGTAACCTTTGCAATCTTGCATTCCAAACTTCTTGAGACAATCTTTGAGGTATTTTTCTTGAGATATGAAGATGCCATTCCTTTCTTGTGAATTTGAAGACCAAGGAAGAACTTCACTCACCCATCATGGACATCGATATTGCTTGCATCATGTATCCAAACTCATCACTATACTTACGGTTGGTGCGGTAGAAGATAATGTCATCCACATATATTTGGCACACAAACAGTTCACCATCATATGTCTTCGTGAAGAGTGTGGGATCGAGGATCCAGGTTTGAAGCCTTTGCTCTTGAAGTCTTTGATCGTATCATACCAAGCGAGGAGCTTGTTTGAGGCCATACAATGCTTTGTTTAGCTTGTACACCATATCTGGATGTTTTGGGTCTTCAAAGCCAGGTGGTTGAGCGACGTATACTTCTTCTTCAATCTTGCCGTTGAGAAATGCACTCTTCACATCCATTTGATATAGCAAGATGTTGTGGTGGTTAGCATAGGCTAGCGGTATCACTAATAGCTTCAAGCCTAGCCACGGAGCAAATGTTTCATTGAAGTCAATTCCTTCAACTTAAGTATATCCTTGAGCCACAAGACGTGCTTTGTTTCTGACGACTTGACCATGCTCATCTTGCTTGTTTCGATATATCCATTTTGTGCAAATAATGTTATGCTTGCGAGGTCGGGGCGCTTGACAAGTTCCCAAACATTGTTCAGCTTGAACTGTTGAAGTTCTTCTTGCATAGCTTGTATCCATTCAGGTTCCATAAAGGCTTGACTACTTTCTTGGGTTACGATATTGACACAAAAGAAAAGTGCCCACGAAATTTGCTAACTGTGTTGCTCTTGGCGAGTAAGTGGACCAGTGCATTGATGCTATCAATTATCTTCTCAATTTGTACTTCATTTGCAACTCGAGGATGAATCGGACGAAGACCTTGCTCTTGCCGATCATTGTCATCATTGGGAGGATTGTCTTGATCGAGCATTGTCTTCGAGTTGGTTAGGTGCGAAATGATAAGTTCCTCTTCAAGCTGTGCTTGAAGGCATGATTTCACGGTTCCCATCGACTTGATAGATTCATTGGGCGGAGCTTCGTCTAGTGTGCTTGGCGGGAGCTCTCTTTGTGAACCATTGGTTTCATCAAATCGCACGTCCACAGTTTGACGATTTTGTAGAGATAGAGGTTGAAGACTCTGTAAGAGTGCGAGTCTTTTCCGTAATCGAGCATGAAGCCTTCGTGAGCTTTAGGTGCAAATTTTGACTTGTGATGGGGATCCTTGATCCAACCTAGCTCAAATACTCAAGTAGGCGACATTTGGCTTCTTGCGATAAGGAGCTCATAGGATGTTTTGTTCAAGCTTATGGATGTAAACACGGTTGATGGCGTGACATGATGTATCAATAGCTTCGGCCGAACTTTCTTGGTGTCTTGTACTCGTCGAGCATTGTTGAGCCATCTCAATGAGGGTTCTGTTCTTGCGCTCTCGATGCCATTTCTTTGAGGTGTGTATGGGCGAGAACTCATGAGTGATTCCCATTGTATCGAGATAAAGATCAAGTCCGGTGTTCTTGAACTTAGTGCCGTTGTCACTTCGATATGCTTGATCTTGGCGCCATAATTGTTCATGGCTCGATTGGCGAAGCGTCTGAAGACATCTTGCACTTGATCTTGTAGAAATTATGTGCACCCATGTATATCTTGAGTAGTCATCAACAATGGCGAAGCCATAGAGACAAGCAGTTGTTGTGAGGGTAGAGTAGTGAGTAGGGCCAAATAAGTCCATGTGTAACAGCTCGAAGGGTTGAGATGTCGTCATGATTGTCTTGAGGGTGCTTTGCCTAGTAATCTTTCTAGCTTCGCAGCACCACACAAATGATCCTTCTTGAACTTGACACCCTCGATGCCTATGACATGCTTCTTCTTGGCGAGTGTGTGTAAGTTCCTCATGCCAAGATGCCCCACCTCCGATGCGAGCCAACGTTCAAAGCTTTTGCAAGAAGACATCTGACAAGTTGTGGACCTGCTGATAAATCTACCATGTATAGATCATCTTTCCGATACCCTTCAAAGACTAGAGACTTGTCCAGATTCCATTAGTACAAGGCAACGATATTTTCCGAATAGCACAATCATGTTCAAGTCACAAAGCATCGAGATGGACATTAAGTTGAAACCAAGGGATTCAACAAGCATCACTTTATCCATGTGTTGATCCTTTGAGATTGCAACTCTACCTAGACCCAATACCTTGCTTTTACCGGTGTTAGCAAATGTGATGTGACTCTTGTCGATGGGCGTAAGGTTGAGTCCATGAGAAGACTTGATCACCAGTCATATGATTAGTGCATCCGCTGTCCATAATCCATCTTTGAAGCATGAGGTGTCATACCCTACTGATGCAGTTAGGGGATAGGCTTCACCAAGAGTATTGTGAAGCATAAACATTTAATGAGCAAGAGGATTATTGAAGCTCGAGATCAAGATTAGGACTGATAGGATGAATGGCAAACAATTCAGGAACAAAATACATAGTGAGACCATTTGGGCATTTGATCTTGCGCCCTACAAGATGTTTTAGGTCCCCAACAATAGCATCGAGCGCCTTTGATTTTCGGTGGAGACCCTTCCACGCAAACGAAAGTTAATTCTTCTTAACCACCCACATCTTGAGGGTGGCTTAGAAACAATGAGTCTAAGTCAGACATCGAGAACTTTGGCTTTGGAGCCCTAGCAAATAGCCTTGCGGAGATGAATGATACTCATATGAATAAGCGAGAAAAGTTCTTAGTTCTATGAACATAGCGGTTTGAAGACACACGCTCATATTCACAAGTTTGAGTACGGTGTCCCTGCAAAACATTGGCGTTAGGGTGACTCAGGTGAGTCCTCTGTCGGTTTGAAGCCTTTGGACCATATGACGCCTTAGGTCTGGGGTTTATCTTCATCCCAGGCGGTTTCATGATCACATTCTTGGAAGATTCTCAAGACAACTTTTGGGAACCCAGATCTTCTTCATAGGTGGTTCATTCCTGCAGTTAGTACCAATATACAGCAAACACTTCACCATTACGATTCTTGAACAGCTTATAGTTTGCATCAAGGATTCATCAATGATAATAGGATTAGCACAGGTAAAGCCAGATAAGGTGGATGGATCCATGAAGGTCCCTTTGCACAACCCATGTGGTTTTGGGATCTTGCTCGGGCTTCGATAGGAACCATCAACATTCATTTTCCTCTCGAACCCAACACCCTCTTTCCTAGGGTTTTGGTTGAGAATCTGCTTTTGAGGACATCGCAAAGTGTCGATGTCCTTTCGCACTTTATACATCCCTATTTCAAGCAATGTTTTCAACCTAGCATTTTCATCGGCAATAGTAGTGGTATCCTCCACGAGAGGGTTAGTTACCACATCGGTAGTTGAAGACAATGCAACGATGGCAGCGATGGAACATTCAAGAATCGAGGTAGCGTTATCACGCTCAAGGCATTTTAGACATGGTGGTTCAAATCCATCTGGCGGGACTGATCATTGGCGCTGGTGACTCATTCTCTTTTGAAGATCTTCATGAGCCGCTCTCAATTTCTCAAGCTCTTGCTTCCTTTGAAGATAATCATAGGAGAGCTTTTCATGAGTGGTTGAGGCGTTTCATGGCGAATTTCAAGTTCTTGGTACTTAGCATGAAGATTTTTATGTCTTCAACTAAGGACTGTGAGCGTGTCATTTCGCGTCCAACGGTCATCGCTTTTGTCTAACAGTTTTTGAGTATGTTCCATAGCTTTTTGTTGTTCGATTGCAATTTTAGCAAGTGTTTTGTAGCTGGGTTTGGATTCACAATCGAGTCATCTTCACTTGATGTTTGAAAGTAAGCATCACGTGATTTTACCTTGGCACCACGTGCCATGAAGCGATAGGTGGGAGCAGGGTCGTCCTTGTCATCGGCTTGACGTTGGTGTGGAAGTCATTGTCTTGATGTTGAAGATGGACTTGGCAACATAGGTCGTGGCTAGAGCCGGACTTATAACGCCAGGTCGGACTCCTCTTGGACTCCACCTCCGCCTCCTCAGAAGCAGACTCCTCCTCTGAATCCATTTCCTTGCCAACAAAAGCACGAGCCTTGCTAGATGAGCTCTTCTTATGAGATGAAGACTTTGATGAGGACTTGGAAGAAGACTTTGAAGATTTCTTCTTCTTCTTGTCATCAGAATCATATTCCTTGCTCTTCTTCTTCTTCTTCTCATTGTCCCACTGTGGACACTCAGAGATATAGTGTCCAGGTTTCTTACACTTGTAACATGTTCTCTTCTTGTAGTCATGAGTGGAAGCTTCATCATTTCTTGAGCTAGATCGTGAAGACTTTCTTAAGCCCTTCTTCTCAGTGAACTTCTGGAACTTCTTCACAAGCATAGCAAGTTCCTTTCCAATGTCTTCAGGATCATAAGAACTGCAGTCAGATTCTTCTTCAGACGAGGAAGCAACTTTTGCCTTCAAAGCGCGAGTTCGGCCATAGTTGGGACCATAGATATCTCTTTTCTCAGAAAGCTGGAACTCATGTGTGTTAAGCCTCTCAAGTATATCAGATGGATTGGGTGTCTTGAAGTCAGGGCGTTCTTGTATCATGAGGGCAAGGGTGTCAAAGGAGCTGTCAAGTGATCTCAGTAGTGTCTTGACGATTTCATGCTTGGTAATCTCAGTGGCGCCGAGAGCACGAAGCTCATTTGTGATGTCGGTGAGGCGATCAAGCGTGAGCTGGACATTTTCATTGTCGTTTCTCTTGAAGCGGTTGAAGAGGTTCGAAGAACAACGATCCTTTGATCTCTGCGGGTTGAGGCGCCTTCGTTGACCTTGGATAGCCGGTCCCGGACTAACCGCGTTTCGGAGCACTCACACGGCCATCTTGTCCTTTGGTCGATGACCATAGATGATGTTCTTGGCGGTAGAGTCCAGCTTGAATGAACTTCTTGACATCGGCGGGGTGACACCTTCACGTTTTGGGAACGCCGTTCTTGACAACATACCGAGTCGACATCAATGGCTTCAAGATGCATGCGCATCTTATTCTTCTAGTAGGGATATTCAGGTTCCATCGAACACGGGCAAGCAGCGGAGACTTTGATTATCCTGCGATCGAAATAGCTAAAACTCGGTGGTTAAACTGAATCACACGAACAAGGGAGTACCTTGCTCGATACCAATTAAAAGTGCTAGTTATCGACTAGAGGGGGTGAATAGGCGATTTTATGAAAGTCTTCAAAGCGTGGAAGTTTGAAGACAAACAATAGAAATGACCTAATTGATATGCAGCGGAAGATAAACTACAACAAGCAAACCATAGTCAAGTATGCATAATGTGAAAGTACAAAGACTAATAGCAGACTTAGTAGTAAGGATCGGGATGGAAGATAGTAGGAAGACAACCAGCGATAGTAGTCAAGCAATGAAGTCAAGCAGTGCGACAAATAGGCAATGACTTCACGAAGACAAACTCTAAGTAAAGGGAGGAGAGGATAGAACTAGTCACTTGTTGAAGACACAAGATTTGTTGGACCAATTCGATTCTTTGTGGCAAGCTATGCGTCTGATTAGGGAGGCTGAGATTCAACTCGAAAGACCGCGTCTTCACCTTATTCCCTTGAGCTAAGGACACAGTCCTCGCCCAATCACTCGATAAGTCTTCAAGGTAGACTTCCGAACCTTCACAGACTTCGTTCACCGGCGATCCACAATGACTCTTGGATGCTCGAACGCGACGCCTAACCACCGGAGGATTCACAGTCCTCAAGTGTAATAAGTCTTCAGTCACGCAGACAGAAAGACTTGATGATGCCTAACACTCTTTGGCTCGCTGTTTGGGCTTTGTCCTCAAAGGATTTCTCTCTCAAAGGCTTGAGGTGGGTTGCTCTCAAGCGACAAAAGTCGTGCACTAACTCTGAGCAGCCACCAATTTATGGTGTAGGGGTGGGCTATTTATAGCCACTAGGCAACCCGACCGATATGTCCAAAATGACCTGGGTCACTAAGGAACTAACACGTGTTCCAGCGGTCGATTTCAAACACACGGCAACTTTACTTGGGCTACAAGCAAAGTCGACTCATCCACTCTGGATAAGATTTGCTCTCATTGTCTTCGCTCGAAGACATAGGATTTGGGTTGAGCACCACTTGATCATTACGACTTTGTTCACTTGGACCCCACTTAACGATCGGTGGTTCCTATGACTCAACAAAGAAGAAAAAGGAAACAACGAAGCGACACGTCTTGGCGCTCCATAGTCTTCACTCAATGTCTTCTCATGTCATAGTCTTCAATATGAATATCTTCACATACCACCATTGTCGTCAATGTCTTCATACATTTTAGGGTCATCTCCGGTGAGGTAAACCGAATCAATGAGGGACACTACCTGTGTTATCCTGCAATTCTCACAAACGCATTAGTCCCTCAACCAAATTTGTCGCCAATACTCCAAAACCAACTAGGGGTGGCACTAGATGCACTTACAGATGCTTCATCTTTTGTTCATGCATTTGAAGTTTATGTCATATACAAACTTGAATTTTAAAGTAAAAAAATGGTCTGATTTGCAATGTTGTTGAAGTGTGTGGCAACGAAAAGTGAAAATCCGAAGCGCAAGAATGCACCGGGCTTCGCCGCGTCCTACACGGGTCCCCCCTCCTCCCTTCATCTGGAGAAATTCAATGGAAAAGCTTGGGGGAACCTATGAACGACTAACACACGGGATGATGGAGTGGTGCGAATTTGGGAGGAGACCGTGGTGCGGGCAACAAATGATTTTTCATGTGGTTGAGTGTGTGCATGGTGAATGCTTTTGGTCGAACTTTGGTCTTGTATGATGCTTAGTCTTTTGTTCATGCATTTAAAGTCTATGTCCTACTTAAATTTGAATTCAAAACATGCAAAATATGGTTTGATTTGTAATATTGTTGACGTGTGTGGTGGTGAAAAGTTCGAACCTGTATCTATGCGAAAACGAGGATCAATTAGAGTGTATATGCACAAATATATGAGAGAGAACACTATGAGTGCTGCAATTTTAGAGTGGGCCAAGAGTGCTGAACATATTTCTGGGGTGGCGGGGAGGGTGCTGACGGGACGACACCCTAACCTTCATCAAGAATTCGAAGAAGGAAATCATCAACCTTAAGTTTCTTCTGGTGTGTTTCGCAGCTATGTCGGGCCTCAAGACTAATTTTGAGAAAAGTGAGGTGATTGTAATCGGAGGGGACTTGTAGTCGCAATTAAGGGCGGTCCATATGATGAATTGGGAGTTGGGGTCCATACCAGTCAAGTATCTTGGGATACCCATCTCGAATGGATCCTTGACGATCATGGACCTTGAGCTAGTAGTCGACAAGGTGTCAGGGAGGGTTTAACCGTGGCAGGGAAATCTTTTAGCCTCGGGCAGCAGGCTAGTGCTCATAAACGACAGCCTCACTAGCATCCCCATGTTTATCATGGGGTTCTATCTTTTACAAGACATAACTCATAAAAAATAGGATAGGGTGCGACCTAGATTCTTTTGGCCTAAAGAGTTAGTCAAACACAAATACCATATGGTTAAGTGGGACGTCATTTGCTCACCAAAAGAAACAGACATGCTTGGAGTTATAAATTTCAAAATCATGAATTGGTGCCTGATCACGAAATGATGTGGAAAATAATAATTGGACAAGGGGGTCTATGGCTAGATAAACTAAATACCTAGTCGAGGGAGGAACTGACTTTTAGCCAAATACTAAGCTATCCCAATTCACGAGGGGAGTGAGGAAGGTTCGATCGCTACTTGGATTAGGCATGAAATTTGAAATGAATGATGGTAGAGTGGCACTTTTTTGGCTGTTCGGTGACAGTAGAGACTGGTGTGGCTGTTCAACGTTCAAGACGAAGGGACACCACCAGCTAAGGAGCCACCCTTGTCTCACCATGAGTTTGTGGCCGGAGCCTCACCCACTGGGAGTTCCTTTCCCCTTCGTGTCGCGTTATTTGGTCACGTTTGAGCATGCATCCATTTGCGTCATGTTTTGTATGTAAGCGTCACCGCAACCTTCTATTTTGAACTTATAAGGGCCTCATGTTTAAGGCCGGACAGATCCTTCCGCTCTAATTTTTTTTAACAACCTAAGTTTTTTTTCTAGATTAACAACCTAGGTTGCCTCTGCAACCTCCAAATAAAATAATATCCAATCCATTCCTAAATAAGTGTCCTAACTTTATACTCAACTTTGTACTTGTGCAAACGTTTAGACACTTATTTTGAGGCAGAGAAAGTAACAAAGTACACTTTAAAAGTTGCTCTTAGTTCACCAACCGAAACGAATTAGTGATAAACCCGTGCATTGTGTTGTCAGCCTCCAGCACGACTCAGCTTAGGATAATGCTTCCGGCTAGGCGCCAAGCTGGGATAACGTGAATGAAGTGGAGGACGCATCGGTCTCCTCCTCCTATTCCTGCTGCTACTGGTCTTGGTCGTTGCATCAGGGCCCATCCTCTCTATCTCCACCCCCGCTAAGATACTCGATAAATCACGCCGATGAGACGACGACAAATAGCCTTCTTCCTCTCTTGGCCTTTTCCTCTTCGCACCGACAGATCAACATACAGTACTGTATTTCTTTGGAGAGGGAGACAGATCCATATAGTACTAGCTAGGGGAAAAACCCCTAAAAAAAAGCTAAAAAAGGCTAGGAAAAACCAAAGAACCAAAAGGTAAGGAACACTGACCGTTGCATATTTGTTCTCGAAAGCATACGTGCTAGTTCGCCATTTAATCACTTTATTAATTAATGAACCAAACAGCATGGATGGTAAGTTGGCCTTTGAAGACAAACAAGAGCCACACCTGTCAGCAAGCAGATAATGACATGTCTCACGTCCCCTTCGTGATTACAATAATAAACACACATGAAACATCTCCTCTCTCGATCTCCCTCCCAGGCAGCATCCAAAGAAGCGGCTAGCTTTGCTGCTGCTGCTCCAACCGAAAAGGCGAGGGGAGACGGAGGAGGGGCGGCCGTGGGGAGGAGAGCGTGAGGCCGCGAGCTCCAGCTCCAGCTCAACCCTGAAGAAGAAGGCCTCCTTCCCTTCCCCGAGCTGAAGCCTAAGCAAAGCTGTAAGAATCTCCCTCCCTCCCTCCCGTGCGGGTTGTTGGCCAGTACTCCTAGATCTTAAGTTGCATAGCGTAGTGCTATCCTACCTACCTGCGTAGCTAGCTGCGGCATTTGGGTCTAGATGGGATTCCCACCCAATCTGCCGCGCTCTTCTTGCTCTGATCTCTTTCGAGCGAGCTAGGGTTGGTCCCGAAGGAGTGCAGGAGCGTCGGGGAAGCACAAATCTGCCGGGTACTTGGGGTGGGGAGTGTTTCTTGCCACCTCTTTATGCTTGTTTATGCCCTCCTTTTTGGTTGAGGGTTTAGGATTTCCCTTTACAAACGAGGCGAAATATACCAAAAATAGAAGGGGAATAGCCCTCTGGATGGCCGGAACGGGAGCAACACCCAGCTACTTTGTTTGCTGCCTATCTTCTGAAAGGAAAAGGGAAGAATTAGATTCATGCTGGTGCTTGTTAAATTCTTATGTGTTTTGGTGCATTCCTTGCCAAGACTGAAACTGTATTCCGATTAGCATGTTGTGCAATGAAAGAGCTAAGCATGGTGGTAGCACACCACCGCCTCACGGAATCTTGGTTCGGCTCCGCATCTTATACAATAATAGACACAGCTACGAGTTTTGTGCAGCAATTCTAAGCCTGGGAAAATACCTCCAGTCTTCTTGCATTGAACTAGGATCAACTTTCTTGTGCCCAACCTTCAAAGTATCTACTATCTGCTGTACACATTCTTTTTACTAACAATTGTTTTGTCTTTTACAGTACTTATGTCTGCCTATGGAGTCATCTACAACTGATGCAGGTGACAAGCATTTGGAGAGCTACCTTACATTTGGTTTGACAGTATCGCAGTCAAAGAAAGGGGATACCAAGTTTCCTAAGGTCCTGTCGCTTCTTGCCACATATCTGGGCCGGTCAGTTCAGAAGAATGAAGAATTACTAGGTTCTAATGGAATAAAGGAGGCAGCCACTATTTTTCATGGCCAGAAGGTGCCAGATCTCAGTATACAGCTGTATGCAGAGCGCATTTTCAAGTATGCTGAGTGCAGTCCATCCTGCTTTGTGTTGGCACTTGTCTACATGGAGAGATATCTACAGCAGCCAAATGTGTACATGACGCCCTTCAGTGTTCATCGCTTGCTAATTACAAGTGTGGTGGTTGCTGCCAAATTCACAGATGATGCGTAAGTACCCAATGCAACTGCAATTCAGCTGTATTTTGTGTATACATCACAAACATGTACAGGTTTCCCAGAAACTTTCTCAAATCTCAATGCATCTCCTGCAGGTTTTTCAACAATGCATTCTACGCTAGGGTGGGAGGAATCAGCACGATTGAGATGAATCGCCTCGAGCTGGATTTGTTGTTTAGTCTGGACTTCAGGCTGAAAGTGAACCTAGAGACATTCGGGAGCTACTGCTTGCAGCTGGAGAAACATGCACCGGTGTCACCAGAGAGACTCCCGGTTCAGGTTCATCGTGTCAAAGGATCTAAAGATTTGAGCTATAGCAACAGCAGCGCCGATGAGTTTTGCCAGAGCAAGCTAGTAACCCAAAGCTACAGCAGTCAGGCTCTCCAAGGATGCAGCTGACCAATCTATCTATGGCCTAAAGTTTTGCGAAGCATGTGACCTGATTACTAATTATTCTTTTAGATCTGACATTTGTGCATTCAGATTGCATTAAGTTGTTCTGGGGGTGCTTGTAGGTCTTCGATTCTATTTTACTTCTGTAACACTGTAATTCTTGCAAACCACTTTGTTTAAAATGTTCACAATCTAGTTGGGAAACACCAGGTCTGAATATTATTCAGTCCTGTGATTCCAATGCGGCGGTTTTACCGGATCTGCTGCCAAGTAACCTGTCGGCAAGATGAATCTGGCTTTTCCAAGATCTGTGAATGGCCTATGTTCTTTCTCTGCATCTTCTGATTCAGTTGAGTCGCATAACAGGATCCGTGATGATTTTCACTGGCATTGTTGCAACAAGGAACTTATAAAACGAATTAGTACTTTCCTGAACACGAGACTGACTAAGAGAGACATCGCTAAAGCATGAAAACAGAACAACACCTCAGATGCAAATTCAAGTCAGAATATTTGAGTGATGCAGCATATCGTTTGAAACAGATGCTATGAAATGACCGGAACCACCTGCAGCTTCAACACCCCCACGCTACTCTAGTTTTGTTATATCTGTAAGTAACATAAGCAGTTGGTTTTATGAGAGGGGAAGAAACCATCCGGACTGGTGTTTTTCTGTCTGATATTCAGCTTTAAATTTCTGTATGTGTTATCTGGGCAGTCCTCAAACGTTATCCCTTAATTAGACTACTAGAGTTGATATCTGGGCAGTCGTAAAGAAAGCCACAATTCTAGTCACGAGGGGATTGTAAAATTAACTACCCCCTCCGATCCATATTAATCGAGAGGGGATTGCACTACAATTTAGGTGCAAGGAAAGGAAAATTCATATTCCTACGTTTTTCCTCCACTTTTCCTATGAATCAAGGAAGAACTTGTCACCAGAGTACAAAGATAAAACGATACAAATAATGTGATAGTAGTACACATGCATATTTATTTACTATTCATTATTCAGGAGAAAGACAAAGCGCAGTAGTAGATCGAGTTGGATCATCAAAATGCTTATAAAGCAAAAGCGTAGTTTGTCAAGATGGGCTCCTCACGATGGACAGATGAAACAGCAACATCAACATGCTTGACTCTGACAGGCCGTTTTTTCCCTCTGGGTGCATCTTCACGCTCCACGATCACGGTGGTGGCAGTCAGGGAATGGATATCAGTAAAAGGATCCGCGGTAAAATACCCTTGGATCACGCAGAAGACAATGCCACCAGCAGAGATGCTGTCCTCCTCCTTGCTAATACACTCAAAGCTCATAAACCTTCTGTCGGAGAACTTCTGCCAGGGAAATTCCAGTACGATGGGAGCACCAAGGATAAACTCTCCATCATCTTGATGAGCCAACTCATAAGCCTCGAGGCCTTCGTCCCAGCAGGCATATACGAAACCCTCCGCGAATATGCATCGCCCATTCAGCAAGCCGATTTCGCCGAGCCACCTGCTCATACTTGGTTCTAGCCGCCGCCTCCTCCTCCAAAAAAAGTTAGGGTTCGTGCCTCTCGCCGGCTCCGCCGCAGGTTCGCCTCGTCTCCGGTGGCCCTAGGGCCATGGGGGCGTGGTGGATCCTGGCAAGGACTGGCGGGAGGGCTCCGTTGATAGTCGTTTCTTTAAAATTTGTTAGGATTTGTGTCCTACTCGGAAAAGCGAGGCGGTGGCGGCTCACGAAGATGGAATAAAGGTCTCCCGCCTAGTCCCCGTTCCGGTGGTGCGTCTAGCATCGTTGGTGGGCGTGTGGAGGTGTGTCTCCGGCGGATCTATCCTCGGTGGATTTGCTTGGATCTGGTTGTGGTTCGTCTATGTTCGTGTGTCTTGAGTTGGATCCTTTCGATCTACGTTATTCTTCATCGTGGCGGTTCTTTGTTACGATCTGCTGGTCCTCTGAGCCTTAGCACGACGACTTCCCGACTGTCTACTACAACAAGTTATGCCCGACACCGGCGAGGGAGCGGTGATGACGGCGGCGCGCCTTCGGCTCATTTCAGTGATTGTAGTCGTCGCTAGGTGGTCTACGGATCTGGATGTAATTTTTATTATTTCTAATGTTCGTTGTACTGTCGTGATGGAAGATGAATAGATTGAAAGTTTTCTTGCAAAAAAATAAAAAAACAAACCACTGACCACCATGCCTCAGGTCACACAAGAAACACCTCTCCGTGTCGAAATCTGAGATCAGAAATTTGCCGTCGCCTATGTCTACAAATCCAGAAACCTTAATCTCTTGCTCCAAATCCAAATCCCCTGATGTTCGGCGATAGACCCACTGTAAAGTCTGCCTATCGAGAGTGTACACAGCCGTCAACTTCTCGCCTATGGCCACAATGTCTTCACCAGCTCGGAAGACGGCCGAAAAATAGATATCGCACGGTCTGCTCTCGACGAGGGAGCAGGACATGCTGCTCAGATCAACCTTGTACTGGCTATGGTGTGGGAAAGAAGGGATGACAAACAACTGGGATCCGTCATGTACAAAATGCCAGGTTGCAGGCAAATCTACACTGACACCTCCATCTCTAATTGTGTTTAGACACAACTGTGGTTCTAGCACACTTGCATCACATCTCAACTTTCCTCCAGTAGTAGAGATTTGATATAACAAAGATTGCCGATCAACCTGGCATATGAAATACAGGTCAGATTTGGTCACCACTTTGCAGTCCACCAGACTGTCTGCAGTCCAAACCAGTTCGCCTTTTCTTTTCAAATAATTCCTGCAGGTGGAAATTGCAATTGTTAAAGCAAATGCTCCCAGAGTATCAAAAGCCAAGTAACTAATTTAAGAAAAGCTGTTTCCAGTAACTAATCTAACATTCTTAAGAAGTTGCTCCCCACTTCTACCTATTCTCTCAACATGCACACTATCCACATCATCTCTATGCCACATCATCAAAAAAAATTTTTGAACGCAAAGGCAAAACATTTGCCTCATTCATTAATTAAGGGAGGAGACAAGGTTTAAGTCGGAGCCACATGAGGCCCACTGAATACAAAGTCATTACTCTCGCGGCATCAATTACTCAGGCGTTTCGCCCCCGCTAGCACCCAGAGCCTAGCTTCCTCCTTCAAGTTTCGCAAGATGATTTGGGGGGGCGTCGATTTCTTCTGGAAGACCCTTGCATTTCTCTCATTCCAAATGGTCCAGGTGGTGAGCAAGGTGAGGGTCGCCATCGCCTTGCTCCGCCTGGCCATATGAGTCCACCAACTACTGAGAGAGTGATGAGCCACATCATCAATCAATTTAGAAAATCAGCCAATCACTTCACATCAGCAGCCCAGCCACACCAGCAACTATCTCCTTGCATGCATTCGCATTCAGTTACCAAACACAAGCATGCATGCAATAAATTACCACGGCCTTCCACCTTTGGAAACATGTCACGTTCAAAAAAGAATCGTGTGGGTACGCCCTTCCAATTCCGTGCTGACCCACAATCAGCCTATTATTAGAAGGAAACCGTAAAGCCTACCTTTGAAAAAATGGCATGCTCCAAAAAAAAAATATCCCTGTGCATACCCCCTTCCAATTCCCTGCTTACCCACATGCAGCCCGATGGAAGCAATAAAGAAAGGAAACTGATGGAGGCGCCATCTTCTCTCCTTCACATTCCAATATCACAAAGTAATCTCTTCCCCTTCCTAGCATCTTCTTTTGCCCTTCCAATGGTACAAGTACCTAATCTCCATACGATGAATCCCTTCCGCATCCCTGTCCTCGCAAACAAAATAATCCTTCTCCTTCGCCCAAGTAGCCATCGCCTCGCCATGGATCCACCAGTTATCTTCTTGCTACTATGGCCTGCCGACGACATTGATGTAATGGTTAATATTTGGTGGATTCTGTCAGTTGCAAGTTGGAAGTTCGCCATGATTTAGTTTATGTGTTTTTAGTTTGGTAAGATTGAGGATTTTCAAGATTGAATAGAAATCTCCTTCTGTCTGTATACAAGTTTTTCTACTGTGAAAACAGAGAGTTGGGCTCCAAAGTCAGGGAAATAAGATAGGCATATATCAGTACAAATCTTCCTACAGATCCGCGCTTGCTTCTCCTATGTTCTGTAATCTTTGGAATATGGTAAGTACTTCAGACTTTCTATTCTTTTTGGCCCATTTTAGTTTCTTTGATCAGACTTAACTGTAGCCTTGGGTACGACTGAATAAATTAGATGTTCATTTTGATGGTCTTGCTCCTTGCATCTGTATCCTCACAGGTAACCGCATAGAATGTGTTTGTTTTTTACTGATTAGATATCATAATTTCAAGGCGGCATGTTCAGATTTAGTGTATATTGGATTACTCCCTGTGCATATGAGAGTTGCAAACTGCGGGGATGCTCATGTAGATCGTGCGGAGCGAGGCAAGTAAAATAGTTTTTATCTATTTAAAGAAACATATATGTCTACCTATTACATTGTCCTTCTGGGTGGAGGCAACACTTTCTTTTTTCTTAAGTTGGGATGGTTGCCCTCTACTATACTGTAGAAGGCCTAGAGGCAACAAAAATGATAGATTTTGGTCAGTTCTGATAGGCAATGCATCATAGCTGACCTAACATTCTATTCATTTTATTGCGTACCATTCTCAACTAATATATTACTGCTCTCTAGAAGGTATTAAAATGTCTGTCATATGATTAATCGTACATGGTATTTCAGGCACTGGAAAAGTTGCGTTTCAAATATCAAAGGTCCATTTATCACTGGAAAGTTATTTTTCTGTCACAACAGATCCTTGTAGAATTGACAATTGAGGTATGATTAATATACTTCTGCCTAAGGTTTGTTGGTTCCGGCCTATGGTACGTACTGTTTCTTGCTTAACGATTTTCCTATCTGCCTTAGCACAATACAATAAGTATATTTTACACTGATGACCCATCAATGGATGCACAATTTTGTCATTATTTTCAGGCCAGTTTTAGTTTGACAACTACAAATAATATTTCCTTGCGAAGTCGCTTAATTCTTCCGGTAACCAAGACTGAATTCTACATAAGGACCAAGAAAAATATATTTATGGAGTTGTTACATGGGTTTTAACAGATGCTGCCTTCAATGGAAAAAACAAATAATTAATGTTTGTTTAATGTATATCTCAGCTGATTGGAAACAAATAGTAAATTTGAATTCTCTATACAGGCGCTTCTATTCGTCGCCTTCTATTTTCATGCACTATATAGTTATATCGAACATGCATCTCTATAGTCGATATTTTTTACCACACTAACATAACATCTGTAGTTAAACTATTTATACAAAAAATCAAGTATCATTTTTTTATTTCTATACATCTAAATTTTTATTAGCTTATTTTTCAGCTGCAACGCGCGGGGTATTATCTAGTTGTTATAGTATCACCCAAGACATGATGAGAAAGTTGTACTTGAACTAACTGAAGACGAGAAAATTGAACCTGCAGCATTTAAGCATTTCTTGGGAATCTTCAACAGGGTGGTTGAACCCTCCGAACATTGCAGGATCCACCTTGTATGCATCGTCAGTATACGCCCTGGTTCACCAATACAAATATACAAAGTCAAATTTTACGTAAATGACAGCACAGCAACTTCTTGATAGTTTTCATCAAATGATGTCCACTTATAAAGTACTAATGCAATCAAGAACAAGTAGAAACCCCACTTCCAACTTTTGGTCAATCGGAAACCAACTTATTATTAGAACTTAAAAATGCAGGCACACTTACTGCAAAGTGGCAAAAGTGTCATAGTGATTGTACTGATACGATTTTTCTCTGAGCATGTCCACCCTGCGGCATGTGGAGTGCAGGACCTCGATGCTGTGGACAGGGCTGCCTTCACCGTCTGATCCGGCTGCGCTCCGGACGCGGAACGTGGTGATCATCGCATGCCGCGCGTCGCAGCTGCACGCCTCGTACATGTTGATCCACACCGCGCACAGCATCTGGCCCGCGAGCTGAACGATGAAGCCACGCCCTTCGTTGTAGTACGGCCACAGCATGTCGACCATCGCGGGCGGCTCGAGCGGCGCGTCCTCCTCCTCCTCCGGCGAGTACCTGTAGGCGAACAGTGTGGTGCCATTGATGAAGTAGATCGCGCCTTCCTCCTGGACATGCACTGCCCTGCCGGAGATGCATTCATATTCGGAGGCCTTGTCGGTGGTGCGCACACGGGTCAAGGAGCCGGTGGCGCAGTTGAAGCAGAAGAAGGTGCCGTCGACGAGTGACAGCAGGATGAACTTGTCGTCGATGACGGCGTAGCCCGGGAGCCAGGTGAACATGTATGGGCGTACAGGCTTGAGCCGTCCCGGGGAGTGATGGCTGGCAACCTCGTCCCACTCCCATCCGTTGTTGCCTCCTTTGGCAAGCCTGTGCACGATGAGGCGCCAACTGGACTTGTCCACGCTTCTCTCTGTCAGTACGGCTGGCGCCCAGAGTTCGCCATGGGCCGAGACGGCGTGGTATGACCCCTTCAGGAACGGGAGGGGTGCCAGTGGGGACGTCGACTTGTTGACGAGATCGACGGCTACCGCCTTCGGCGGCATGTCCAGCTTGTCGGGACGCATCAGGTGGGGTGGAGGGTAGTGCGTGCAGATGACGTCCAGCCGGTGGCCTCCGGGAGCCAGCGCGGCCGTGGCTTCGGCGTAGACCGTGTTTTCCTTGTCTTCCGGATGCACGGTGAAGAAGTGTTGAAGCAGGTCGTTGCTGTGGCCGATGACCCGGCCCGACGAGGTCACGCGGAAGCGGTGCAGGCGGAGGTTGTGGAGGTGCTGGTCGGCGCATGTGCAGCCGACGAGGACCGACCACTGGGGGCGGTCGTCGGCGCCGTCCTGGTCCGGGATGCGCCGGTAGTCCATGCCGGGGGCGTAGCGCTGGATGCTGTCCGAGCAGTTTAGGCGCCAGCGGCAGAAGCATCGGAAAAGGTAGCAATAGGGGACTGCCGCCGCGGCCGTCTGTCCATGGCCTGCCGCCGCCATCGATCAGAGACTAGCTATTGCTAGGTTTTCCTCTTTTCCCTCTTTTCTTTTCAAAATACCCTCCTCTTTCGCGGATTATAGTAAGACGGGATGTGTGACGGAAGCGGACCTGGAGCGGTGGAGGAGAGTTCGACCCAACAGACCCTACTAGATCGTGTTTTGAGAGGAAACCTGAGACTGAGAGTAATCGCCCCGGTCCCCGACCATTGGGTCAAGCGATCTCAGACCATTAGATCAACCATTTGAAGCGCGTCCTTGTTTGCAATAACACCTTTGTTGCAGAAGGATTGCAACACCTCTTTGCTGCAAAAGCATTGTAACACCACCCTTGTTACCGAAGCATTGCAACAACATCCTTGCCGCGAAAACATTGTAGCACAATCCTTATTGCGGAGAGCTTGAGCGCGAGGAAGAAGATGAAGGCGAGATGAATGAGAGCGTATCCCCTCATCCCTTACATGGGGAGTAAGGAAAATGAATTAACGGCAGGTTAATATCGCCATGTGCCATTAAATCCCCTCCCACTTCCCCACAATCGCGTTAATCGCGTGCAGGAACCGAGGTTACAATCGCGAGCACTGCTGTTAATCCCATTGGGGATCGAGGTGGACGCCCGTTACTAATGGGGCGGACATGGTCTGGTTGGGCCCCTAGCCCACTCCCGCTCGTCATGTTGACCGTCAGGTCAAAGGAAACACGTGACCAGGTAAGCCCATGGATAAGACTGGTTTGGCTCGTCAGAGTCGGGTAGAATGACTTTTGACTACACAACACGGGAACTTATCCTGCAAAGCAGTTGGCTGCACGGGAAATCCCTCCCGTGCGCAGGTCGACCGTCTCCTTCAACATTTCCAGGATTGAGGTGGTTCACATCACCTCGGGGGCAACTCGACATTTGGAGGCCGGCGGCATGAAGACACTTTTCGGCGGACGCTTCGTTGAACCTGTTTCAAGACCGACTATCAAAGACGATGTGCAACTCAGAGTGAACGAGGTGCATCCAATCTTGAAGGCCGGTTCAGGTGCTACTGACAGTGTCCCATCTAAGGGGTCTCCACCACATCGGTTCCCGGCCTGATGGGCCGAGCTGCAGGCCCCTAGGCCAGTACAGTTCTGGGTCACTTTGGGGCAGCCGATGTCGGTGTCAAAACCGGCAGATCTCGGGTAGGGGGTCCCAAGCTGTGGATCTGGGATCGATGGGTAACAGGAGACAGAGGACACGAAGTTTACCCAGGTTCGAGCCCTCTTAATGGAGGTAAAACCCTACTTCCTGCTTGATTGATCTTGATGAATATAGAGATTACAAGAGTTGATCTACCTCGAGATCATATGTTGTGGCCTAAGACCTAAGGGCATGATGAATAATATCATAATAATCTAGCATATCCCTATCGACTAGCCCGGCCTCGGCTTATATAATGTACAAGAGGCCTAGGATAACAACAGTCCTAGTCGAATACGTCGGTGGAGAGGAGTCCTTGTCTTGATCACCAAGTCGTGTGGAATCTTCCTCGTGTATGCATCGACTATTCGAACTGGCCCATGAGTAAACGGCCATGGGGGTCCTCGGCCGAGGGAGTCCCGGATTAGGGGGTGTCCGGATAGCCGGACTATGACCTTTGGCCGGACTCCTGGACTATGAAGATACAAGATTGAAGACTTCGTCCCGTGTCCGGATGGGACTTTCCTTGGCGTGGAAGGCAAGCTTGGCGTCTGGATATGTAGATCTCCTACCATTATGGCGACTCTATGTAACCCTAACCCTATTCGGTGCCTATATAAACCGGAGGGTTTTAGTCCGTGGGACGAACAACAATCATACCATAGGCTAGCTTCTAGGGTTTAGCCTCTCGATCTCGTGGTAGATCTACTCTTGTACTACCCATATCATCAATATTAATCAAGCGGGAGTAGGGTTTTACCTCCATCGAGAGGGCCCGAACACAGGTAAAAACATCGTGTCCCTTGTCTCCTGTTACCATCCGCCTAGGCGCACAGCGATCGGGACCCCCTACCGAGATCCGCGGTTTGACATCGACATTGGTGCTTTCATTGAGAGTTCCTGCGTATAAATCGCCGTCGGGAAGGATGCCTCATCCGTCTTTAAAAGGCGGCATTGTTGCTAAAGAAGCTTTGGCTGTCGGCCAAACTCTCCGGCTAAGCGGTTTTCTTATGACCGCTGTTCGGCCGCCGCGTCGGCGGTGACTTCTCGAGTCATCGAAAGCAATCTTCACGTTAACTTCGGAGCTCGCCGGCGGTTAGATCGATGGAGCTCTCTTCCTTAAGCGAGCTCTTGGATCGCATCGCCGCATACAGGAGTCGCTTCTGAGACTATGATCAGATTGGGCTAAACCCGATCCTAGAGAGATTAACTCTCCCGGGTTACCCACCATGTTCTTTGTGGTGGAGGAACAATCTGGCGACCCTTCTTCTATCTTAAGGACTAGCTACGTTCGGACTCCCAATCCCTCCATGCGGATTCCCGCGGAGGAGAGGGCGTCCTCAAGCCCCGAACCTAAAGTCGAGCAGCGGGCTAGATTCATTGGACAACATCCAAGAATCCAAGCTTCCAAGTTCGAGCTCCTTGGCCCTTAAGTCTCAGATTGGGTGCGGTTCCGGATTTAATTCCACCCGCCCACCCAAACATAAGCGACCTATCTCAAATTCGGCAAGAGCCCGCAGAAATAGTACACCATTATTGGGCCAGATTCCTCCTGGTTATGGACGGGATAAAGGACTGCCGCGAGGAGGACACAATCTCATTATTCTGCAACAATTGCACGGACAACGGGATCCTAAACACTATAAGTCGCCGTGACATCACACGCTTTACCGACTTGGCATCCATAGTACGAAAGTACTGTGCGATGGAAAGCGCCTGGAAAACCGAAGCAAGATTTTGGGACAATCCGACCTTGAATACAACCCCAGTCCGAAATAAAAGGGTGCATCATCGCCAGGCACCTGGGTTAAATACCAAAAAGCAAAAACCCTCTATAGGGCATGGAACCGTACTGGAGGGATGGCTCAATGGACCTGTAAAATTCATAGTACAGAGGCGCCACTCCAACTCATAGCCTTAGAGCATGTTGGATACTACGGCGGTGGCCAAAAGTGGCGAAGAGCTTCTAGCTCTAGAGCACCAACCGAGGATACCGATGCGGTATTAACAGTCTTGAGACTTTCGCATAAAATAATATCGAAACGAACACTCCGTAGCCTTGCGAAGTCTACCAAGTAGCAACAATAAACCCATGGGTGACACGGCTATTACCTTCAATGCCAAGTGTGAACCTAAATTCGAACAGCCCGAGCACCGGCCGCATTGGTCCTCGGTCCGATAGTGGGCGGCTTTAGCCTTACCAAGGTACTCATGGACGGTGGCAGCGAATTGAACCTCATTCTGAGGAAACCCTCCAAAAATGGAAATAGACTGGAGCCGCATTGAGCGAAGCAGCACAACCTTTAGAGCAATAATCCCGATCGGGAAGCACTGTGTCAGGGAAAAATCACACTGGATGTGGTGTTCGCACGCTTGATAATTCTGGTCCGAAGAGGTCACGTTCCAAGTGGCCCGTTCAGCAGCGGATACCACGCTCTATTAGGGCGAGATGCATTCACAATTTTCAAGCTATACCCCATTATGGGTACATGAAGCTCAAAATGCTCGGGCCCAATGGAATCATCACTCTTGCTAGTGACCGGACATAGCACTCACCGAAAATAAGACAGCCGCCTGGCCCTTGAGGCACTATCCAAAACCCTAGCGGCGAGGAACTCAACTGCGCCAGCTCCACAATGAATAGGGACGATGTGATACTTGATAAGAGATCCAAGTCCACTTCCTTCAAACCAGCGAATGAAATAGTCAAATTCCAAGTCCATCCAACGGACCCTACAAAACGGCCTCCATCGGGGCACAATTAAATCTGATGTAGGCGCGCACTAAGAGAGTTCCTCTGCGAAAATTGGGACATTTTGCTGGCACCCTTCAGACATGCCAGAATCCCACGCCGATGGCGAGCACAGCCTAAACATCCTAAAAGGATTCAAGCCGATCAAACAGGCTCTTGGCGTTTCTCGAACCCAAGAGGCAGGCCATGGGAGAGGAGCTAGCCAAACTATTGGAGGCGGATTTATCGAAGATATAAAACATCCGAACGGCTAGCAAACCTGGTGATGGTACCAAGAAGGACAAATCCTGGCGCTTATCGTCGATTTCAAGGACCTCAACAAGGCTTGCCCAAAGGATCCCTTCCCCTCCCCGCATCGATCAAATCATCGGCGCTACCGCAGGTTCACGATTCATTGTGTTTCCTCGACACATACTCCGGCTACCACCAAATTAAGATGGCGAGCCTGACCAAGCCGCAGCGGCATTCATCACTCCATCGGCCCATTCGCTTCAACACAATGCCCTTGGGCTCAAAAACGCCGGCGCAACATATCAGCGCATGATTCAGACATGTCTGGCAAACCAGATCGGCAAAATAGTGGAGGCATACGTAGACAATGTGGTCGTCAAAAGCAAGCACGTCGAAACTCTAGTAGACGACTTGAGGCTCACATTCGATAATCTCCGAACATATGACATTAAGCTCAACCCGGAAAAATGCGTTTTCGGTGTACCAGCCGGAATGCTCTTGGGCTTCATTGTATCCGGTAGAGGAATTGAAGCAAACCCAGCCAAGATCCGAGCTCTGCCACAATTGGATATCCCAAAAGACCTCAAACAAATACAAAAATTATTTGGATGCGTGGCGGCTCTAAGCTACTTTATCTCCGTTTGGGAGAAAAGGCATTACCCTTTATCGCCTCCTTAGGCCTTTGAACACTTGAGTGGGCGGATGCGCCACGGCGGACTCGAAGAAATAAAAGCCATATTGGCAACAAACCCGGTCTGGGCGCGCCCAACATGGGCGAACCAATGCTATTATACATCGCAGCAACTCATCAAGTTGTAAGCGCGGTGCTCGTTGTCGAGCGAAAGCGGACGGACACAAGTTCCCTCTTCAAAAACCAGTTTACTACGTGTCCCTTGTCCTAACTCCATGCAAGTCACGGTACCGCATTATCAAAAGATAGCGTCTGCGGTGTTTATAGCATCCGGAAGCTGCGACACTCCTTTCAAGAGTGTTCAATTACAGTAACCTCGAAGTACCCCTTAACGACATTATAAACAACCGTGTGCGACGGGTCGGATTGCCAAATGGGCCATTGAGCTCCTCCCGTTCGACATAACCTATAAGCCACACGAGCCATTAAATCGCAGGTTTTGGCCGACTTAAATCGCCGAATGGACGGCGAACTCCCTAAAATCGCCGCATATTCCAAGCTGGATAATGCACTTGACGGCTCCAAAATGTTGGCTGTCACAGGGGCTGGCGTCGTTACACGTCCCCAACCGGAGATCTGATTCAATACATACTCGAGATAATGTATCGGACTCCAACAATGCAGCGAATCGAGGCCCTTCTACATGGTCTCCGGATGGCAATCTCCATGGGCATTCAACGCCTAGAGGTGCGCGAGGATTGAACCTCGCGATATCCCAAATAAATGGAACTTTGATGCCAAGGATCCGAAAATGGCAGCCTATCGCAATGCCGTCCTAAAAATGTCAGCTCGGTTTGAGGGGCTCGAATTTCACCATATAGCCCGGGATAACAACCAGGCAGCAGATGTGTTGGCATGCATCGGCGCAAAGCGCGATCTGTCCCCCAACATCTTCCTAGAGGCTGTTCAAGCCATCCGTATTATGGGAGGAGAGTCCGGAAATAACAACCCGGACCCAACCGCCTTGCCCCACACGAACATTCGACACGGTTGGTGGTTCTACCAGCGAAATAACACCCTCGGCCCATGTAATAATGGCAGTCATTGCCCGTGGACAGAACCATTCCTAGCCTACCTAACCAGGCAGGAACTCCCGAGGACCAAAACGAGGCCCGCTGCATAGTGCGGCGATCTAAAACCTCTGAAGTCCATGAGGAGAGCTTTATAAGAAAAGCACAATCGAGTCCTTCAAAGGTGTATCTCCGAAGAGGAAGGCGAAATCTTGGCTGAAATACATGCGGACTCGGCGGGCACCACGCCGCAGCCCGGGCCCTTGTAAACAAGGCCTTCCGTACATGATTTTATTGGCGACGACCGGGCGGATGCTCAGACTTAGTCCAGCGATCGTCGGATGCCGGCTCTTTGCTAATCAAAGCCACATGCCACCCACCGCCCTCAAAACTATACCCATCACGTGGCCCTTGGCATGCAGGGGCTTGACACAGTCGGACCCCTTAAAGGGAACCCACAAGCAAAAATACCTACTGGTCATGGTGGATAAATTCACCAAATGGATAGAGGCCAAGCACATCAAGGCGGCGAATCCGGACCGTGATAGACTTCATATCGGGGTCGTACACCATTACGGTGTCCCCACAGCATCATCACGATAACGACCACGAACTTTCGGCCGGCGAGGTCAAACTCGGTGCAAAAACATGGGCATTAAGCTCGACTACGCTTCAATCTATCACCCTCAAACTAACGGTCAAGTTAAGCGAGCAAATGGTCTAATTATGGCGGCATCAAACCCAGATTAGTGCGGTCCCTCAAGGAATCTAACACGCCTTTGGGTAGAGGAGCTCGACTCCGTGATACGGGGCTGCGGACCACTCCGAATCGCATCGACGGATTCACACCATTCTTTATGGTATCTGGCGCAGAGGCAGTTACGCCTGCGACATAATTCATGACTCACCTCGGCGTGCGCATGTACGAAGAAAGAAAGCCGAGCTCGATCGGCAAGACAGTTGGGCGCCTTGGAGGAGGGCGTGGCGTAGCAAAACCCATTCCGCATTCTATCAACAGCGAGCTCGAAGATATCAAAGCGAGAAATGCGGGCCAAAACTTACAATGTTGGCGAGCTAGTTCTCGCTGCGGACAAGAAAAGGACAAACTAAAGCCCAAATGGGAAGGTCCTTTATCATCGACCAAGTCGACCGGTGGGCGTACCGTCTGCGAGATGCATCGGATAACCGACTCGAGCGAACCCATGGAGCAGCATGTCTCCGAAGATTCTCGCCTAGCGCGGATTCGAGTTCGTCTCCTTCCTCTGTCCATATTTTACATTTTAGCTGTCTTCTATTTTTCTCCTTCTCCCTCTTTTTCTTTCAAGCCTTGAAAGGCTCATTAGCGCATTATTCGCACAAACTTGGCGCTATCGGCGCTCATTGTACCTGGGGGCTTCTTTCGCAGAAGCTTAATTGTAAGGGCTTCATGCCCAATACATGTGTCACACTTCCGCATGTACCTTCTATTCACCATTATATGCATCGATATGACTTAAGTTTTGGCCAAGCTGGGTTGCTGGCTCTGTGCTTACCCCTCGTTCCCGATTGTTCGGCTAGGTGGTAAAGGAGCACCTCTGCGATTATTCTTGCCGGGTCAGCGGATGTGTACCTCGGTGGGTGAAGCAAAGCTAGCGTTCTTAAGAGAATATTGGTCGGTGAACTAAAGAAGATTTTTACCTATTTATTTATCTGCCCCGGATGTTTTTACGCTTTTTTTGCAGTCAGGACATGCACTTTAGGGCATGCCTCGAGAAAGGAACCCTTAACGGAACTATTCTCCTGGAAGATGTTTCTTACTAACCATGTAATATAACATAACTAGTTGGGCACTTATGCGATAAAGCACTAATGACCCCTACGCTGGTCTCCACGCATGCCCGGTTTTTATATAACCGCGAGGTATTCGGACACACTACGGACTATCGGGTCCCGAGGTTGAAGCGAAAAGGTCCGCTAAGACAAACGATTATAAATCTACAATCCGGCTAGAAGGCATTTTACATGTCACCATAAATTACATAGTCAATTTGACTGATTGTATTCCTCTTCAATGCCATCTAACAGGCTGTCTAGTTTACAGTCCTGCTGGGAATACTCTGCGGCCAATTCTACCTGGCCGTACACTAAGCTCACAGGGATCTCCTTCCCATCTGGCCCCACAGGTCCGACCTTGGCCATGTGGTTCGGGTCAGCCTTCGTGTACCGCGTCTTCACCATGGCCCGAGCCTCCTGGCGCCTTGGCGGCAGCCGATATCTTCCATAATCGGGCGCCTCCGGGCTCCTGGAGCCTCACTGCAAGCTCCCAAGGCCTTGGGCAGGGAGGCAGATAGCCACAAGGCACAGGCGCGCTTTTCATCACTGCCGAACTTCGTTCGTGCAGTTGTAAGAGCTCGGGAAGAAGGTCACCCATAGAATCGGGCATTTCCTCTGCAGGACGGCCTGTGAGCATACCTACAGACACAACTCTGTTAGTCGACTTCCTCGCTGAACTCTTTTTTTTCAAAAGTTTGTTTAAGCACTTACTAAAAATGCCGCGTCGAAGCCGCCGGTTCTCCTTAATGGAGTCAGATAGCTGGGCACGAACATCTTTTAGTTCCTCACCCAGCTGGGTGTTGGCATCTTGGAGATTAGTTTTCTCCTGCCTCACCCTCGTAAGCACGTTCTCGCCGGCCTTTAACCGGCGCAAGAGTTGTTGCTTGTCAGGATCTACCCCGACGCCATCTGCAATGTTATTATCAGATCTATATACACGTCGCACTTCATAACATACTTATCTTTTAAAAGCGTATATTACCAGAGGGGGTCTCTTTGGCTTCCCATCGCGGCTTGTGCAGCCTCAAGTTGGGCTTTGCACTCTTCAAGCTCTGGGACAGTTGGGTATTCTTTTACATAAGATCCTGCACAATAAATGATCCTTAAATCAGTTATTCTAACTATTTCAAGTCTCGGGGGCTACTGGTATATATAACTGTTAAATTTCCTCACTCGTATGTCTTCCACATACTGCTCCGTGGCTCTGGCTAGACCATTTTGAGCAGCACGGAGGCGCGCATCTCCCGAATTGAAGGCGTTCAACGCCTCTTGGGAGAAACATGTGTCCTGAAGAATTGTCCGTGGCGCTGTGATTCATGGCATTCTCCACCTCGAGTTGGTGGCGGACAATCTGTCGGCATCCTCATCGGAGGAGCATCCGAGCCTTGCGCCTAGTATTCGCCTCCGCTTACAGGCACGGCTTTGAAGCTTTGGTGGCGAGGCTCGATTGGCAACCTCTCCGGATATAGTTCGGCGGCGCTCTTTTTCCTGAAGAGAGCACGGCGTTAGTATGCCTTCCGGAATAAAACACAGGAATAAGGCAACCGCCATACCGTTCTTGGCGCTTGATCTGGACCGCACTTCTTTTTAGCTCTGCTTGGCCTTGCTGCCTTGTTGGCTAGCCACCGAGTTCAGCCTTCCGCCTCAAGGGCTCCCCGCAAAACACCATTGATATCACGGTGGTCAAAGATAAGCACGGAGGATCATTTCTAAAGTATTGGGACTTGGTCTCAATTACATGAGGCTGGAAATATTCCGGTAATCGGCCGTAATGGCAACCAAGGCATTGTCGATGCTCGGTTGGTAAAATACCCCATCGGTCAGCTCCATAGATATGTCCGGATCCTCTTGGGAGGCGGATCGAGGACCGCTCGGATCCTCGAGGTTGTGGAGGTGGGCTGTTTATATCCTTCTGGCCCGATGCAATTCTTGCGTCAAAATCACAAGATAAGGTACTTAACTATGGGAACATGGAATGGATGGGCATAAAGAAGTGTCCGCTTACCCAGCTTGGGGATCGTACATAGAAAATCCGCCTGTGGATGGATTGGCGGAAATCCTCCTCTTCTCCCTTGTATAATGCGGACAAGGCCTTCGTCGAACAAGACAACGATCCGGCCCTTACGGCCGCAGCGGGTGGCGTCGTCCTCCCATTGAAATCCCACATGGGGTGGCCTCTATATTGAAGCGTCTGCACCCCTGCATGATACATATGGCCATGACTTGATCATGGTCAGTCGAAATGAGCCAACAACCTTATTCGGCTCATCGGGTAAGGGCGTCCTGTCATTCTCCCTCTGGGGCTCCGTGGGCGCCAACTTAGGCGTTTCTTCAAAGGAGCATTACTGAACTCCGGAGGCCGATCCGAGCGAGGTCGAGCGGGGACATCTTCTATATAAAACCATTCGAAGGCCGGTCTTGGACGCCTTCTTCGGGGTTACGGATAGATATCCGGTCCGGCGATGCGCCATAGTTCGGCTCCGCCCACTTGATATATCGACCCCTCCAGAGAGCGAGTGCGAGGCGAACAACCTCTTCCACAGCGAAATGAGCCTCGATGCCCAAAAACAGCTCGCAAAGGGTCACGAAGCCCGCAATATGCAGAATGGAGGCGGCGTAAGGTTGTGCAACTGGAGGCCATAGAACTCCGAGGAGCCCCGAGAAAGCGGATGAATTGGAAATCCGAGCCCTCTTATCAAATAAGGGACAAAGGCATACCCGCTCTCCTCGGGAGGGGCTGGGGGCGCTCTCCGCTTGTTTTCCGCCCTTATAGGTGGCGAGTCCGCTCGAGCAGGAACCATGAAGGCTGGGAAGAAACCCCTTGGTTTGGGCGTCACTAACTTCATTTGTCTTGGGCGAGACATCTCTCCCAATCTCGGTGTTGAGGACTAGGAGGCGAGAGGAGGAGCGCGTCGATTGTCCATGATGGAATGGGTTTTTGTCGAGATCGCTCCGATGAAAGCTTCATGAAGGGAAGGTGGTGTGATTTGGATCTAGATCCTCGTCCCTTATATAGGCAGCTCATTTGCACAGCTAGGGGGGTAAATGTAAAAATACCCTGGCTTTTCGCATTCATTCAACACGTGGAAGATGGCCATTATCGGGCGTGGAAGCCAAGGAGCACGATATTTACAAGAAGCCGGACACTATTCAAACAGGTACACAGGATTTGGAGAAGAACCCGCCTTGCAATGCCGAAGACAATCTGCGCACCGGACTCGTTGTCATTGAAGCCTGGTTAGGGAGCTCTTGAGGAGTCGGATTAGGGGTGTCGGATAGCGGACTATGACCTTTGGCGGACTCTGGACTATGAAGATACAAGATTGAAGACTTCGTCCGTGTCCGGATGGGACTTTCCTTGGCGTGGAAGGCAAGCTTGGCGTCTGGATATGTAGATCTCCTACCATTGTAATCGACTCTGTGTAACCCTAACCCTATTCGATGCCTATATAAACCGGAGGGTTTTAGTCCGTAGGACGAACAACAATCATACCATAGGCTAGCTTCTAGGGTTTAGCCTCTCTGATCTCGTGGTAGATCTACTCTTGTACTACCCATATCATCAATATTAATCAAGCAGGAGTAGGGTTTTACCTCCATCTAGAGGGCCCGAACCTAGGTAAAAACATCGTGTCCCTTGTCTCCTGTTACCATCCGCCTAGACGCACAGTTCGGGACCCCCTACCCGAGATCCGCCGGTTTTGACACCGACATCGGCCCAATCCAACTGACTGGGAGACGACGTGGTGAATACTCCCTAGTCCAGGACACCGTCAGTAGCCCCCTGAACCGGTCTTCAAGTTGGGGAAGCTCCTCGATTCTTCTAAACTGTTCTTCATCTTCGGTCGCCGGTCTTGAAAACTGGTTCAACAAATCTTCTCATCTTCGATCTTGAGGATCGCCGAAGTGAATCCGAAGAGTTTACACTTCGGGTATCCGAGGAGCCCCTTTAAGTTCTCGGCCTTTATCAATGCCTTGTTATCCTTTATGCCACACCTTGGGTTTGAAGTTGTTCCCGTGCGGCGGTGTCCTCTTGCATCCGAGCTCCAACGCCGGACTGCTTTCGAGGTATCTTAGATCACCTTGGCTTGAAAAGGTTGAAGGAGTTTAGTCGAGCTTTAATGCCGGAAATGCCCTCTATGGAGCCAGCCACTTCCATCCGAGCTATATCCCGAAATGCTTTCGAGGTGGTTCAGCACCTCAGTCATGGGCTGATTGTTTGCGGATTTTATTTCCGATGCGTGTAAATTTATTTGTTGTCGATATGCATAACTAGTAGCCCTCAAGGTGTATGTTGGTCTAAAACCCGAGATGCACCCGAAGGAAAACATGAAACTGCCGATCCTTGTAGCCCCTGAGACTCATGTCGATTCGCAAAATTGGCCTGAGGATCAACTCCTAGCTCGGCAGCATACGTAGGAATAGAAACACAGTGTAATATATTAGAGATAATGATCGGCGGATGGGCCCCTGAGAGAGGGTCGTGAGAAGTCGCCGTGATATATTAGCTTGATGTCGGATAAGTACCAAATGGTACTTATTGTTGTCCGAAGACGCGCTTGTCCATAGTTCGGTCATGCCGAACACTGAGCACTTTGAATTTTCTGCATTGAATAGGCAATGCAGTAGCCCCGAAACCACCGGTGGGTGGCAACACCGAATCGAGGATCGATGTGCCCTTTAATATTTATAAATAATGAGCACGAAGCCCAGTAGCCCCCGAGCCATAATGTGGGCACGGGTGGCCGAATTAAGGATCGATATCCGTTTGACAGAAAATTTTGTTGTGTTTAACACAAACTTCTCGGAGAGAGAATACAGATCTCATAAAGGAGTTAGAGCTAACGAAGGTTGAGCTCGCCAAGGTCGGCCCCAAGGGGTTTTAATAGATAGGAAATCAATGCCAATAAGGAACTATGAGAGCGTTATGTTTAGCTGCTCGGTTGTCTCAAAGAGACTGTGCCATTGACTCTTTAAAAGATTGGCCGCGAAAAAATTGATTTTTGCTCACAATTTATGTGTAATGATTCTATGTACCCAAGTACTTTATATCATTAATGCTCATATCCGCATTGTACAAAACTTTGTTGATCGACCATCGGCTTCAACTTCCTTGGCCAGTAGCCAGGGAGTGTTTGTCCCACTTTATAAAGCCTTTACAAGGGCAAAGATTTACGACAAACAAGGCAATCCGGTCATATGTTTTTATAAACAAAGGTATGCGGAGAGATATGTTATATTGCTGTTTAACATAAGCAACATCTTCCATAGAAAATAGTCCCGCTATCGGTTCCTTTCGTTAGGTTGTCATGCTAAGCATGATCATGAAACTTCACCTCCGATCAATGCGGGAGAAAAATATTGAGGATTTAGTTTGGGGAAAGTTCCCGAACTATGTGGTCTTTAGCGAACCTAAATTTTCACTTCCGTCGTTGCCGACCAATTATATCCTTTAAGATCGCTAGCTTTCGGCTTCACCCAGTCTGAGGTACTAACTCAGATGACCCGGTAGTAACAATCACAGAGGTGCTCCCTTTACCGCTTAGCCGAACAATTGAGAATGTAGGGGTAAGCACAGGAGCTAGGCAACCCAGCTTGGCCAAAATCTTAAGTCAAATTGATGCATATTTATGGCTTTATAACAATAATTATGGAAGGCAACGCTTGTATGATGAATACAAACACTGATGATATATGTTTATTTTGACTCCATTGCGACTGTTTATCATTTGAAAGTGGCCCATCGTCGCCTTCTACCCCTTTGTAGATGCTACGCAGGGTGTTTCCGCAGTAACAAGACAACGCTTAGCCGACGTCTCAGTGCCCAGAGGCGGTTGTGCTAGCAGAAACGAGGCAATCAGATATGCGGGCTTTATAACTTTCACTTAGTCATAGGAGCTTAAAGTTGGGAGGCCAGCTAGTAGCCCCCGGTTAGTGTTCGGCGACAGCCGAGGTCAATCCGTAAACACTTTGGCCAATGTTATGAACGGTCCGTCATTTAGCACAGTCATCGGATCGCTGACCAGTTTACGCTTATTGTGATAGTCAGTTTTCGGCTTTCTCCACTGAGGTGCTTAACCATGCGAGCTGGAAGCACAATCGCAGTGGTTCTCCCTTTGCACACCTAGTCGAACAAAGCGGAACGTAGGAGGAAAGCACATGAGCCGGGCAACCCAACTATTGACCGAAGACACAATTCGAAACTGATGCATATATAGCAATGCCCGAGAACGCTTTGCCGATGACTCTATGGGGTACCTTGGTTTTGGTGGGTTCGGTTGTAGTCTCAGCCCCCCTGTTAATATTGCCAATGCTTTAAAGGCATCTGGCGTTGCACTGCTCGGGAACTAGCCCCGATGTGGCGTGTATTTTGTCAGCACCAATGTGTAGTGCGGCGGGAAAGATGCCGAGCTATGGGTCGAAAAAGATCTCCCGAGCTGAATTATTATGTAGGGCACCTCGGTCATGAGGATGTCCTGCTTCCTGAAAGGAAAACATACAAATAGCTAAAAAGTGCCATAAGCTCAAAAAGCCAAAAACTTATGTAAAAGCTTGACGTCCGGACTAAATCGAGATTTTGGTGCCAATCCGGAAATTGGTCTTAAAAAATTGTGCTTCTCTCGTGCTTTAACATGACACATCCGATCTCAAGACTTCAAGCAGGTCAGCCTACGGCTTCAAGCTCCTTATCCCGAAGGCGGAGTGCTTCTTTGAGGCCAGTTTAGCGAACTAAACTCGAGCGGCTTTAGAGAGAAGCTAGGCTATCCGGCTATTGACCGTACACTCGAGTCGAAAAAGGGAGCGGTAGAAAAAAAACTTTGCAACGACCAAGAAGAAAACACATTACTATAAAACGGCTCATGTAAATTTATGAGCCCCCCAGTTAACATGGGTAACGGGAGTTTCGAACAACGTATGTGAGCATGGTCGAACCGAACACAAGTTAAAAATTTAAAACTTTGAGCAAGAAAGCGACTTAGCTGGTTAATGTGTTCGTCATTGATGACGCGGTCCGAGCTTGATGTGGGACAAGGTTCCATCCCCCAAGCCGGTCCCGAGGTGGCGGTGTGAAGAGCTCGGCACTCTGAAGTGGTGACATAGCACATCCAATGTAGGTCGGCAGAGTGACGCCGATGTCCCCGGCGTGGGTTCATGAAGTGATGACGAAGCCCCCAGTCCAGCCGAGGTGGCGTGGTATGTTGGTACGCCGAGGTGACAACACTGCCCGACCCGGATCATTTACCTATGCACAGAAAATAGTGCAAGCCGGAGATAATAGTAGTAATAATAAATTAAAAAAATTAGTTGCATAATTAATAATCTATGCAAAGTGAGTGATAAAAGAAATATGGCCCGTGTGCCGAACACTCGATGAGGTAGAGCTCTCTTAGCGATGCCGAAGTCCCTGAGGCAACCGAGCATGTCGGTATGGCAATTCGACCAACAAGGTGATCACGTGAGCCGATTTATGACGATTGGGACGACGGCGTCGGCTTGCCAAAGTAACCACGTGCCGCAGTCGAAGTCGATTACCTACACATGTAAAATAGTGCAGGCCAACAATAATAATATAAATATATAAAAATCCTCGCGTAATTAATTTATGCAAAATAATGTATTTAAAGATATGTGGCCTGGCGCCGAAGTCAATGTCGATGCAGGGCGTCGGCGTGATGTGGTAAAGACGTGGCAAAGCCTGAATTCACAAGTTGGTCCGAGTTCCGGATGCGGCGTTCTCCGAGCTGTGTACGGAAACTGACCAAACCATCACACGACCGTCGTTAATGTGGCCACCATTTGATAGACCTGTTACAGATGATGGAACGAACCAGAGTAATAATTCCTTGGAAAAAATAAACCCAAACAAGCAAAAAATTACTAGGATTAATATCACCTGGTTTATTTGTTGTACCAATCCAAAGAAAGGTGACTCCCAAAATTGGGACTCGATCAGCACACCATTGCCTGATGGGAGATAAAGCGACGACATGACGATGCTAGCAAAGATTGGCTTGCCGAGGCAAACCCCCGTTCCAGCTAAGGTGACGAAGCTGGTCGGCTGGTGACGCCGAAGTCTCCGGAGTAGGTTGATTAAGAGACGGCGAAGCCCCCGGTCCAGACGAGGTGACAGAGCAGGTCGGTAAGGAGATGTTGTAGCTGCCATGTCAGCCGAGGTGTTGAAGCAGTTCGACGTGACGGACATCAGCTTGAAGAAGCAACAGTGTGGCCATGCCGACACAGGTCGTTACTTATGATGCGGTCAATGCCGGCTTTGTGAAGTGACCATGCGGCGATGCTGGTGTGCCCGCTCCGTGTAATCCGTGGGGCGGCGATGTTGGTGATGATTTATCCTTGGCGATTTCGAACTCTTGTTCGGCTTGACGAGATGAGAATCCGAAGAAGTTGAGCTCGGCTCAACAAAGCGACGACGCGTCTAGCGCAGGTCGGCGGTCGTGGAGCAATGTCTGGTTTGACACCAGCGTGATGCTGAAGAGTACCTCAGAGAAGGCTTAAAATTTTATGGGCACGTGTTAAGAACAACTCACAATATCTTAGAAGAAAATTCCTTTAAAAAGGTTGTCCAATATAACGTTCATAAAGAAACATGAATTCGGGTCGGATCCGTATTCGCGCAGAAAACAGATCCGAAAATTGGTCCACTCATCAGAAGGTTCCCGGAGTTTGAACCGTCAGATCGAGCTGAAATTTTGAGGGATGGTAGATATGGGAATTCCGCAGCAGATGAACGGTTGGATCTTCCAAAGGTACTCCGAGCTGGGCTCTGGAGACCACGCCCTAAACTCGTCCGGATTCCCGTCCATATTTGACAGGGCTCCAGTATATTGTAGATTGCCAAAGATTCCTCCATCGGAACTCGACGAAATTTTGCATGGTTGTTGTAGACTTAATTCCGCACAATTCCACCAAAGGAATCGTCAAAGCGATGCTCGAGGAGGTGGTGGCAGCGGATACAAGTTTGTTGTCCAGAAAAATAGCACGGTCACACGAGGGCAATGTTGACGTTGAGCCCCCTGGCTCCATGGATGATTCCTCTATGATCTTGAGAGAGATCGGAGTTGATGTTGATGAAGGTCATCGTCCGAACATGACGATCTGACGTGGAGTGCAGTCCTCGGTCGAGCCAAGGTGACCAATCGAGCTGGTGACGAAGATGCCGACGTCGCAGTTAATCTGCAGATGAGCCATTGATCCTTTGTCGATCACACGGCGGAATTCTCAATGAAAGCACCATTGTCGGTGTCAAAACCGACAGATCTCGGGTAGGGCGTCCCAAGCTATGGATCTGGGATCGATGGGTAACAGGAGACAGGGAACACGATGTTTACCCAGGTTCAGGCCCTCTTAATGGACGTAAAACCCTACTTCCTGCTTGATTGATCTTGATGAATATAGAGATTACAAGAGTTGACCTACCTCGAGATCATATGTTGTGGCCTAAGACCTAAGGGTATGATGAATAATATCATAATGATCTAGCATATCCCTATCGACTAGACCGGCCTCGGCTTATATAATGTACCAGAGGCCTAGTCGAATACGTGATATGTCTCCAACGTATCTATAATTTTTGATTGTTCCATGTTATTAAATTATCTGTTTTGGATGTTTAATGGGCTTTACTAAGCACTTTTATATTATTTTTGGGACTAACCTATTAACCGAATGCCCAGTGCAAATTGCTGTTTTTTTGCCTATTTCAGTGTTTCGCAGAAAAGGAATATCAAACTGAATCCAAACGGAATGAAACCTTCGGGAGAGTTATTTTTGGAACAAACATGATCCAAGGGACTTGGAGTGGACGTCAAGAAAGAAGCGAGGAGGCCACGAGGTAGGGAGGCGCGCCTGCCCCCTGAGCGTGCCCCCCACCCTCGTGGGCCCCTCGCAGCTCCACCGACCTACTTCTTCCTCCTATATATATCCATATAACCCAAAAACATCCAGGAGCACCACGAAACCCTATTTCCACCACCGCAACCTTCTGTACCCATGAGATCCCATCTAGGGGCCTTTTTCGGCGCTCCGCCGAAGGGGGAATTGATCACGGAGGGCTTCTACACCAACACCATAGCCTCTCCGATGATGTGTGAGTAGTTTACCATAGACCTTCGGGTCCATAGTTATTAGCTAGATGGCTTCTTCTCTCTCTTTGGATCTCATACAAAGTTCTCCTCGATCTTCTTGGAGATTTATTCGATGTAATTCTTTTTGCGGTGTGTTTGTCAAGATCCGATGAATTGTGGGTTTATGATCAAGATTACCTATGAACAATATTTGAATCTTCTCTGAATTCTTTTATGTATGATTTGTTATCTTTGCAAGTCTCTTCGAATTATCAGTTTGGTTTGGCCTACTAGATTGATTTTTCTTGCAATGGGAGAAGTGCTTAGCTTTGGGTTCAGTCTTGCGGTGTCCTTTCCTAGTGACAGCAGGGGCAGCAAGGCACGCATTGTATTGTTGCCATCGAGTATAAAAAGATGGGGTTTATATCATATTGCTTGAGTTTATCCATCTACATCATGTCATCTTGCCTAATGCGTTACTCTGTTCTTATGAACTTAATACTCTAGATGCATGCTGGATAGCGGTTGATGTGTGGAGTAATAGTAGTAGATGCAAAATCGTTTCGGTCTACTTGTCGCGGACGTGATGCCTATATACATGATCATGCCTAGATATTCTCATAACTATGCACTTTTCTATCAATTGCTCGACAGTAATTTGTTCACCCACCGTAATACTTATGCTATCTTGAGAGAAGCCACTAGTGAAACCTATGGCCCCCGGGTTTATTTTCCATCATATAAGTTTCCAATCTATTTTCTTTTGCAATCTTTACTTTCAATCTATATCACAAAAAATACCAAAAATATGTATCTTATTATCTCTATCAGATCTCACTTTTGCAAGTGGCCGTTAAGGGATTGACAACCCCTTTATCACGTTGGTTGCAAGGTTCTTATTTGTTTGTGTAGGTACGAGGCGACTTGCATGTAGTCTCCTACTGGTGTCGGTGTACTAGAGTAGGGGTACCCTAGTACCCCGAACTTCGTCTGCAGGCGATTCTGGCGCCCACGGCCGGGCCGCTTGATGGCCGCCAAGGTCCTCGGCTGCTCCTTAGAGCCATTCAAGAACAAAGCAGTCAAGCCCCGGCAAGAGGAGCTTGCCGGGAAGGCCACTCAGGCGCAAAGGAAGCGAGGCCCGGCAAGAGGAGCTTGCCGGGAAGGCTTGGTGTCTTGAACCCCCAAGCGCGACAAGGTTCCCACAGCGGCAAAGGCGCTTGCCGGGCGGGCGACCTCTCTTCATCTCGCTCCAGCTCACCCGCCAGCGTGTCACCACAGGGCTCTCCCAAGCTCTGCGTGTCGGCGGGCGTGCAGCCAGCGAGGAGTAGCGACAGACGGCGCCGACAAGCCACCATCGTGGCGGACGGGCGCTTAACGGTCCTGTTACCTTTGTTGAGGCGGCCCAGGCGGGCATTGATGACTCTTGTCCCTTGCCGTCGAGTTAGGTATAGATTCTTGTACCTTTGTACAAGCGGTGTACCAACCCAGTTTTTACCATTGTAACCTTGTCTACTTGCCACATGTGGTAACCCCTTGTGCCTATAAAAGGAGGCCCAAGGGCAACGTAGAAAGGGTTCGGCTAGTTCCGGTCTAGCTCCAGCTTAGTTCACCACATTCAGGCTAGGTTTTGTAGCCCGCATTGCTCCCTAGCAAGAACACAAGAAATCCACAAAGCAGCAGTAGGAGTATTATCTCTCCGGAGAGCTCCGAAGCTGGGTAAACCCCCCTCGTGTGCATCGCCTCAATCCGCTCTTTGCGCAATCTCCGCTCCCCTCCGAACCACAAGGGACCCAGGTCCCATAGGTGCTCGTGGGGCACGATCAGCTCTTCCCCCGACATCTTTGGCGTGCCAGGTAGGGGGCGTCGAGACTGTGTGAACCCGATTCGGCGGTCGCACGAACAACTTCATCGACATCTTCGTCGACATGGCGCCGAAGAAGAAGCCTTCGGCAGCAGCTGAGCCGTCCGCGTCGAACCCACCACCACCGGAGCCGTCGGTGGTGGGGAAGCTTGCTAGCGGAGGACCAGCGTCGTCGAAAGAGCCTGATGCGCGGGTCCAGGACAAAGCGCCCGGGCGTCGGCGTCGAATCTGCACGCGTCCATCACGGGGAGGGGGCGGACAACGTCATGATACCAGCGGCACCATCGATCTTTGGATCAAGGCCAAGCTGGAGGATCCCAAGGCCCTCGAGACCGCATGCACCTCGGCATGCGGTGCGAGTGTACGTGCGATCATTGAGGCGGGATCTGTTCCTCCTAACGGTTAGGAGTCCGAGCACATCCGTTCTTCGCTCCGTCGCCGTTGCCGCCAACCACACCAGCGGAAGCCTTGGCGAGGCTCGATTACTACTAGATTACCCTCCGATGGCGATAAGGTCGGCGAGTGGAGGCCCACGATTGAGTCTCGCCGGCCGCCAGCGGCGGCGTCCCGCGGCAACCGAAGCCGCAACCAGCGGCGGCGACAAAGCGCGAGCCGATGGTGGCGAGACTTGCGGGTGCACCCGTACCTCCCCTTCGAAGGCCAAGATCGCTGACTCGCGGATCCACCTCGGCGGTGACTCCACAGCATCGTCCGGATCCGCGAGCTCGTCGCGACCAGCGCCAAGTTCTTGAGAGCGGCAAGAAGAGGGCGCCGAACCGCGCCGAGCACCGAAGAAAGCGCCGTCAATCGACCAGCGCGCGGGCCCATCGTCGATATGCGCGCGCCCGAAGAACCAGGCGACTTGCGTCTGCGGTGGGTTGCCCTGCGTTCACTCGTGAGCTGCGGCAAGTCCGGTGGCCCGACAAGAAAAACTTCAAACCAGGGCGTGCGGAGAAGTATGACGGCGGGACACACCCATCGGAGTTCCTCGGCATCTACACCATCGCGGTGCAAGCTGCGGGGGGCGAGGCGACAAGATCCTCGCCAACTACTTCCCTTGGTGCTCAAACCAAGCGTCGGTCTTGGCTCATGCACTTGCGGATGGCTCTATTTCTTCTTGGGCAGATTTGTGCCATCGGTTTGTTGGCGCCTTCACGGTGACCACAAGCCTCATGGCCGAGAGTGATCTCCACCTGCTTGCCCGAAGGAGGGGGAGTCTCTGCGCAAATTCATCCGAGATTCAGCCGAGTGCACTACAACATCGAGGCGTCCACCTGCTGCGGTGATTAGTGCATTCCATCGAGAATGTCGAAATCGCGAGATGAGGAGGAGATGGCGATGTGCAAAGTGAAAGACGTCGGCGAGCTCTACGCCCTGGCCGACAAGTGTGCCGCTGAAGAAGGAAGAAGACTCCCGGAGAGAGTGTGGGGCAGAGTGCGGCGGTGAGGGACCGCCCGGCAAGGAATAACCGTGGCGGAACAACGGAGGAAGAAAAACCAAGAAGTACTAGTTGTTGAGCAGTCCGGCAAGGATGGTGCCGCCAACAAAGCCAAGGCGGTGGCTCCGGCAAGGAGGTTGCCGTTGGCGCCGACCGCCAAGCTGTGGCGGCCGCCGACAAGCACGGCAGCTCAACAAGCGATCTTGTAAAATCCACCGCACCAAGGGCCCACGATCTCGAGCTGCAAGAAAGTCGAGCAGCTTGTTGAGCTCTGAAAGCTGAATATGAGCAGCAAGACAAGGAGAAAGCCCAAGAAGGTGCAGGTGCGGCAAGTAAGAAGAGGCCGGTCGGGGAGGATGCGCGGCGAGGGCCAAGCAGCAACAGAGAGCAGAGACCTCCCGTGGCGCGACAAGGAAGAAGATGAAGATGAAGATGGCGAGGGCGATGAAGGCGATGAAGGCGATGAGCAGGAGTTTCAAAAGGCAGCAGAGGTCCTTTGCGTTGGCGGTGGTGCGTCTCGCATACCTCGCACCGCCAACTCAAGCAATGGATGCGTGAGGTCAATGCAGCAGAACCGTCCATAGAGTCCGCAAACCTCACGAAGTGGTCCAGCCGCCCATCATCTTTGACATTGAGGATCACCACGATCGCATCACTGCGGTCGGTGCTTGCCGATGTTGGTCTCACCAACCATCCGCAACCTCAAGGTCACAAAGGTGCTGGTTGGCGGCGGGGCGGCCTGAATTGATCTCCTCCGCGGTGCTCGAAACTTCAAATTCTGACAATGAGCTCGAAGAAACTGGTACTTTCAAGGAATCAACCCGGAAGGAGCAAGCCCAAGGGAAGATCGCGTTGCGGTAACATTGGCGGTGAGCTCAATTTCAGAACCGAGAGGTCACGTTTGGCGTCGCCGATTTCCCATTGCCCTACAATGGCATACTTGGCCGTCGGCACTTTCGCCAAGTTCATGGCCGCCTCTCATTATGCTTACAACCTACTCAAGATGCCCGGCCCGATAAGCGTCATTTCTGTCCATGGCGACAAGAAAGACGCACTTATCTGTGCCGACAAGATTCTACGGGATGCAGCGGCATGACAGATAGCAACCCACTTACCGCTAAAGCTCCGGGCGAAGAAGAAGACCACTAGGTCGGCAAAACCTTTGTTGCCCACTCCGGCAAGCGCACCTCTTGGTGCTGCGCTACCGTCGAGAAGCACCATCGAGCTCCACCAACAAGTGCAACAAGGCGATGGCAGCTCCGCCAAAGACCAATAAGGTGCCCGCCAAGGAGGGCGGCACTGGTGGTACCTTCACCATCGATGCCACGCTTGATCCTAAATAGGAAGGCAAGCTCGTTGCTTTCTGCGGCGAATGTCGATGTGTTTGCATGGCAACCATCGATATCCCGGTGTTCCCGGAAAGTAATTGAGAACCACCTAGCTGTCTGTCCTCACGCGACCCGTCAAGCAAAGAGTTAGGAAGCAGCGGTGGGCGCCAAGAGTTCATAACGGAAGAAATCAAGAAATTGGAAGCGGCGGGGCTTGTCGGAGGAGTCCTCCACCCCGTGGTTGGCCAATCCGGTAGTGGTGCGCCAAGGCTAATGGGAAATGGAGACTTTGTATTGACTTCACATATGTTAATAAAGCTTGTCCCAGGACCCATTTCCCTTGCAGCGTATCGACCAGATTGTTGACTCCACGGTGGATGCGACCTGCTTTCATTTCTTGATGCATATTCAGGATATCATCGGATCTTCATGGCGAAGAGGATGAAGAAAACCGCATTCATCACACCATGTGGCACGTCTTGCTTTATCACGGATGCCTTCGGTTTGAAGAATGCTGGTTCAACCTTTGCAAGGGTAGTCCAGGATGCTTTTGGACCACGGATACGAAATGTAGAAGCTTACATGGATGACATAGTGGTCAAGAGCAAAGACAGGCAACTTTGGTTCAAGATTTGGATGAGGCGTTTGCAAACCTGCGCAAGATCAACCTCAAGCTCAACCCGAGAAGTGCGTGTTTGGGGTCCCTTCCGGCAAGCTTCTCGGGTTCTTTGTATCTCGTAGCGGGATTGAAGCCAATCCCGACAAGATCAAGGCCATTGAGCGGTCGAAGCACCAAAGCGCGTCAAGGATGTCGAAGGCTTGCGGTTGCGTGGCTGCTCTCGGCAGGTTCATCTCTAAATCTGCTGAACGCATACTGCCGTTTTCAAAATTTTGAAAAGGCAGGTCAATGAAATGGACTCGAAGCGGAGGCTGCGCTGCAGACTTGAAGAGATACTGTCCTCCGCTCCAATACTTGTCGCACCTAAACCGCAAGAGAAGTTGCTTGCTGTACATAGCGGCAACCAATCAAGTGGTTAGTGCTGCGTTAGTAGCGGAGAGGAGGCGGATGATGAGCCGACAACGAGGCGAGCGCATCCAGCGACAAGCAAGGGCTTCGCCGTCAAGCTCTAGTCCCGACAAGGACGGATCAGCGCGAGGTTGCGACAAGATACGGAAGAAGATGGTGCAGCGCCCGGTGTATTTTATCGGTTCCCTTCTGCGGGGGCTAGATCAAGGTACTCGGTGTGCATAAGCTGCTTTTCGCCTCCTCATGGCCTCGAAAGCTGCGCCATTACTTCCAAGCACATGAAATAACAGTTGTCACTCGCTTTCCGGCAAGAGGATTACGCAAAATCCGAAGCGGCGACAGCAGGATTGTTGAGTGGGCGCTTTGGAACTGTCAAGCTTTGGTCTCAAGTTTGAAAGCACTTCAACTATCGAGCAGGGCATTGGCAGAATTCATAGCGAGTGGATGCCAGCGCAGGATGAAGAGATTCGAAGCGAGCATCCCGTCAAGGAGGCGAATAAAGAATGGCTGATGTACTTTGACGGTGCCTTCTCGCTGCAAGGCGCCGGTGCCGGCGTGCTGCTTATCGCACCCACCGGAGAAAACCTCAAGTACATAGTCCAAATGCACTTTCCCAAGGAACAAGCAACAAATAATACTGCAGAGTATGAAGGTTTGCTGGCCGGTCTCAGGATCGCGGTAGACCTTGGGATTAAGAAGCTCATTGTCAGGGGAGACTCACAACTTGTCGTCCGCCAAGTAAATAAAGATTACGAGTCCGTTGATGGAAGCGTCGTCGATGAAGTGAGGAAGCTGGAAGAGCACTTTGAAGGCACGCAAATGGAACATGTTCCAAAACGCGAGAATGATGTAGGTGATGGCCTCTCCAAATGTGCGCACTTAAGTTACTGTGGAACCAGGGATTTTTGTGCTCAAGCGACTCAGCCAACCGTGACACCATCAGCGAGACGAGCAAGAAGAAAATTGGTTTCCGGTGACTACTTTCGGCGAGAGCTCTCGAAGCCGCGCCAAGAAGGTCCCTAAAACCGGCGCAAATATCAGCGAGGAGCGATCTGCTCCGACAAACCATCTGAGTTTGTATCGTTGAAACAAGCGCTCCCGACAAGCTTAGCTCCGGCAAGCTTGACGGGATCATCGAGCTCCGGCGGACCCGCAGGTCCTTGCCGTGAAGCTGATGGTCCCGCGTGATAGATGAGCCTTTAGTCCTTGTTGTCGAGCCACGAGGCTCCAACATGGGCACAGCAGATCGTCCATTTCCTTGAGACGGAGAACTTCCCAAGAGCAAGAAGAAGCGGAAAAAGTAGCCCGGCGGTCAAGTATGTACCAGTTTGTTGACAACATCACATGCGGAAGAAGACTCAGCGGGTGAAATTGAAGTGTATTTGCGGGAAGATGGATGAAGCTGTTGGCGAGATACACGGAGGCATATGTGGTCACCACATTGGCGCAAGAGCCCTTGCCGCAAAGCTTTCCGACAAGGTTTCTTCGGCGAAGCCCTCCGGATGCAACGCACAAGTAACCAAGTGTGAAGCGTGCGGCCCATTCAAGGCAGATACACCAGCCAGCTCAAGCTCTCCAGACGATCCCTTTATCCCGGCCCTTCTCGATGCAGGGGCTCGACATCCTCGGCCCCTTCCCGAGCCGTCGGGGCTTTGAATACTTATGCGTCATAATCGACAAGTTCACAAAGTGGCGAAGTGGAACCCGATGAGGAAGGTGACCGCCTGATCGGCCGTCAAGTTCTTGGTCAATTGTTTGCCATTTGGGATTCCTAACGGATCATCACCGACAACGGCACACAGTTCACGAGTCGCACCTTCATGCGATCGCCCAAGATCTTGGCGCCAAGATCTGCTTTGCTTCCGTTGCTCATCCGAGAAGCAACGGTCAGCGAGAGAGGCAAACGCTGAAGTGCTGCGAGGACTCAAGACCAGAACTTTCGATAGGCTGCACAAGTGCGGAAGGAACTGGATCGAGGAGCTGCGGTGGTTCTTTGGTCGATCAGACGACGCCAAATCGAGCCACTGGTCGACACCCTTTGCTCTAGTCTACGGAGCGCAGGCAGTTCTCCCCACGTAACTTCGTTATCACGGGTCACCTCGAGTGCTCGCTTATGATGAGCTTGAGCAAGAGCAGCTGCGACAAGATGGCGCTGCTGCTCCTCGAGGAAGATCGTCTTCGAGCTGTTATGCGAGATGCTCGTTACCAGCAAGCTTTGCGTCGCTACCATAGCCGCAAAGTTAATGCGGAAGCTTCGAGGAAGGCGACCTTGTTCTTGGTAGCGTTCAATCCGCCAAGAATTCCAACAAGTTGGCCTTGAAGTGGGAAGGCCCTTATCGGGTAAAGCGAGTCACTAGGCCCGGCGCTTTCCGCCTTGAGACGAAGGCGGCTTTACGGTGAGCAATTCCGGAACATAGAGCATCTTCGCAAGTTTTACCCATGAGGCGCGCGGTTGCGGAACCCGTTCCGGCAACCACCCTTTTGTACAAGTCTTGCCGCTGTTGCATGTAATCCTTCATACAAAGCCGGGCGCAGACCCCGTGCATTAGTAAAGCCTATGGTTGCGCACATTTTTGTTAATACATGCCTTCATTATCAAATATGCATGTGTTTACTAACATCTTGTGCAGCACCCGCACCCGGTAAGCGATAATGAGCCATTAGGCTCCACAACTTTCTTTTTCTCTTCTTTCTTCTCAAACAAGAAGAAGGTTCATCCACCCACAAGTTAACCGGGGGGAGAGAAGAAGATAGTGGTGTGGGCCGACAAGCGTCGCTCGAGGAACTGTCGCCTTGCCGGATAGTGGTGTGGGCCGACAAGCGTCGCTCGAGGAACTGTCGCCTTGCCGGAAGATGGACAACAGAAAAGCTAAGTTGCTAAGTTTAAGCGGCCAGTTTCAAATTTTAAGTTATCTTCCTCGAGCGATAGTACTTTGTATGGAAAACCTGTGCGGAGGAACCAAATCGTGACTGGTCGCGCCTTACTTTGTTTCGAGTCCGCTCAACAACTTAAGTGAGCTGTGGCTAGTCCTAGACGAGGTTGCTTGTCGGTAGCGACCCTTGACGAAGTTGCTGAAGTTCCGCTTTCGGCGCTCATGGCAAGGGTGCCTGCACCGGCAAGTTCCCCTGAAAGCGTAGGGTAAAAACATACAAGGGAAGAAATCGAGTAAAGGAAATAACATTGCATTCGATGGCCTAAGATAGTGTATATTACATAATAACTTGTCGCTGATCTAATAGGTTTTTCTCCTAAAACATGATCTACAGCGACAAGAGAAAGATAGACTTGGCGGCCTAGTCCACACGGCCGCCCTCGAGCCTCTTAACTCCGCTCACCCTGTCCACAATGGGTGCGACAAGGGTCTTGAGCGCTTCAACATCGGCGGATGGAGGCAGGGACTTGAGGACCTTGGAGAAGTCGATGCCAGGGTTGCGGAAGGCCACCTTCATCAACACCTTCTGGAGAGCTTCGGCACAGACTTGGCATGATTCCTCCGCCAGTTGCTTCGGGACCTCATCCCGGAGCCGCCGGATACCCGCCAACACGCCTTTGAAGAATAGGCTGAGCTTGACGCTGGGTTGGAGGTTCTCGTCGGTGGAATATCCAAGATCTGTCATCCCCAACTCTATCAGCTCATTATGGATGTCGGCGGTGGTGTCCACAAGCGCTTCTGTCCAGTGCATTATGCTGTCCCGAAGATTATTCTGGGCGGTCACGGCATTCGACAGCAACTCCTCGGTGGCCTTGATTTTCTCCAGCAGGCCCGTCTCCCGCTCCCTGGCGCCGTTCAACGTCTCCGTCAAGGTGGTCAATTTCAGCTCCAGATCCACCCTGACGTCGTTGGCGGCATCGATCTCCTTGATCTTCTCAGCCAAACGACCCTGCAGCTCGCCAAGGGTGTAAGCGTCCTTCTCACGCTCGCGCTTCAACCCGGCGACCTCCTCGGCACTCTTCTGGAGGGTGGACTCCAGCTGAGCCACCCTCGTCTCCAATTCCCCTTTGGCGGCCTCGGCAGCCGCGGCAGCATCTTTTGCCTCCTGGAGCGGCCCGTCAATCGTTTGCTCGCGCGCGGCGAGATCTTCCTCAAAGCTGTCGAGGTTGATCTTCCGCTGAGCCAGCTCACCTTCTCTGGCGGAGAGCTTCTCACCGGAAAGCCTCTGCTGCTCCTCAACCTCGCCCTTCTCCAAGATGAAGGCCGTGCGCTCCTCAGCAAGCTGCTCCCGAGCCTCTGCTATGTCCCGGAGAGTCTCTTTGTTGGTAGCGTCGGAGCTCTTCCGCCGCGTTCTCCAAGTCAGCTCCGCCCTCGCGACAAGCGCCTCCTGACTCCAGTTTGGCTTGTCGGGGCGCGGTAGAGCGACAAGAATCTCCTTAGCAGCTGCTCCTCTTCAGTTCACTCTCGCTGCTGCTTTGGGGCATCAACCAGCAATAGCCCGGCGGAGGCAAGCAACTCCGCATCGAAGGTCTCCCCTTGGCTGGTGCCTGGAGCTTGATGCCCATGGGAGCTTGATGAAGACACCCTCGCCGGCTTCGGTAGGCGCGGGGCTGGGGCTCCTCGGTCCAGTGCGGCATCGGTGGCGGGGGATCGGCGGTCGGCGCAGCGCTGGACTCCTGCGACCTCCGGGCCGTCGGTCGATCGCCGGGTTCCTCCCGACCCTCTGCGCCCGGCCTCGGCAGCCTCCTCGCCCGGGGCTTGTCGGCACCAGCTTCCTCCTCCTCCATGTTGGCGGCGTCGACACTGCCGCCACTGGCGTCTTCTCGCCCGGCAGCCTCGATTTCCATCGGGTCTCCGCAGATGGATCTGGTGGTCAAGGAGGAAGCGCAAATCAAGCAGATATTCAAAGAGAGAAACGGAAGAAGCGAACACAAGGAAAACTATCAAGACAAGAAGGTTACTGCGGTGGGGCTGTGGCGCGACCTCCACCACGGGAGGGTCGTTGGCGCTAGTCCTTGTCGGGAAGCTCCCTTGTCGGAGAAGCCTCCCTTGCCGGAGGCGCTCCCTCGGCGGAGAATCCCCTTGGTGGCGTGGTTGAAGCAAGCGAGAATCTCGGGAGCGGCCTCCGGGGCCTCCCGATGAGGCTGGACCTCGGGGTGGCCTCCAAGTACTCCATGATGTGGCTGCTCTGCTCCTACAAAATCGAAAAACCAGATATAAATAACGGAAAAAGCACCCAAGCGCGCTAACCACGGGAAGCATACCAGATACTTACTGTTGGGGCTGTCTTTGGAGGCTGCTCATTGAAGGGTTGCGGGTCCGGCAAGGGAGTCTCGGACGTGCCCCTGTTGCTACTGAAGTCGTGTGAGCAGACGACCACCGGCGTCTTGGCCCTCTTGGCGCCCTCTGAGCTAACGCATACAAGAAGAAAGTTCAGAGTGGAACCACGATATAAGATAAAGCAATAAATTGGAAGACTACAAATAGCAGCGGCAAGATCTTACTCTTCCTCTTCTTCCTCGGGCTGAGGCGGAGAGATCAAACTCTGCTCAGTAGCGACGGATTGGGGAGAAGACTCCCTCTGGTGCTTAGCGGTGCAGGGCCACGACTCGAAGGCCTGAGCCCGTCGCCGTGGCGGAATGAGGCAGCTCCAAGCTGCAACATGATTTGCCGCGGTGGAGCGTGTCGGGCGGCGAGGCGGCTGTTGGACTATGCTCCCCACCATTTCTCCGGTCCTCCGGAGACGTCTTCTTAGCGGGCGGCGAGCTCCTCCTGCGGCAAGCTACTTGACGGCGGAGGAGGGCGCCCGGCAGGCTCACTTGGTTGTTGTCGGGCTCGGTGCTCTCCTCCTCACCGATGAACTCTTCTTGGTCGGCAAGGCTTGCCGCCTCGGCCCCCTCTGCCTCCTCGACTGTGAACCCAAACACACCGGGCGGCAGCGGCCTCTACAACCTCCTCCAACCTTGTGGCGTCGCGCCATCTCTGGCAGTGGTGTCGCGGGTGAGCCGCCTCTTCTCGTAACGCGCGACCGGCACTTCGACAAGTCGTCAAGAACTGCTGCACTATGTCGTCGGCGGGTTCCTTCCAAGTTGGAGCGATCCCATGGGAATCGCTGGCAACGGCATTATCGCGTGGATGCGATCAGCGGCGAGTTGTTGCACAAGGCACAACTCCCTCGCAACATGCACCATCCGGGGTTATCCGCTTGAGCTTGAACAGCTCCCGCAGCATGCCGTCAAGCTCGAGGTGGTGAAATTCCAATTCAGACACTGGACGCAGCCTCATGATATCCGCCGCGATTCGAATTCCCAAGAAGGCCTCCCTTTCTCCTGCAAAGGCGCAATGCGGCGGCGAAGAAGTCCGCGCCATCTGCCCTACGGTAAGCCCTGCTTGCGGGCGCAAAATCCTAGTCGTGGCAATCTTTAACTTGTCGTCCTCGGCGCCAAGTTGCTCGATCGTTACCAGTACTATGGGGGTCTTCTTGCAGGCAGTAAAAGGCTGTGGCTCCTCCTCTAAGATCCAGCACCAGTCAGCCCTCCACTCCTCCCACTTGCTGCGCAACTCTCCGTCAAGATCGCTTCCTTCTTGCCGATCCTAGAGGTCCATGCAATTCCCCGGCAAGAGGCTCTCCTCTCTCTCGCTGGGTGAGAAGTAATGGCGGAAGAGGCGACATTTGGGTGGACCCGACAAAGTTCTCGCAAAGATGTGCGAAACGGCCAGAGGTGAGGATTTGGCGTTGGGAGTGAAGTCAAGAAGGCGGAGGCCATAGGTGTTCATGACATCACGAAAAAATTCAGAAAAAGTGGGCAGAGCCCGCACTGTAAGAAAATCGCGAAGAAAGGGTACCAAGGAGACCTTAGCAGATGTGGCGGCGGAGATGACCCTCGTCTTGCGGATGCGCCCGGGTCACCGTCGACCGAAGAGGTAGTACATATCCCGCAGCTCCTTCTGTTGAGCAGGGGTCAAGAGGGCCCGCTCTTTCCATGGCCCCATGAGCCGCCCGCGCCTCGGCGGATTTCACGCCCTTCCCTTATCGGCCTTCGAGCCATAGGGAGTCGTGGTGAAGGAAGCCGACGGCGTGGGTGGCACCGTGGCGATGGAGGGGCGGAGCATCGCTCTCTGTGGGCTCGAAGGAAGGGAAGCGAAGGGGTTTCCGATGTGATAGCGAGGGCAAGTGGGCGTCCTGCCCGGTTTCCCGCTTATAAAGGGAGAGGGACGGGCGTTCGATTTTCCCATTAAAAAAGCCCGATCTCCCCACGACGCCACGTCCGGCGCTGTGCCGTTCATGGGAGGCGTGGTGGGTCCAAGGCAAATAACGGCGTAATCAAGACCACGCTACGCCCGTGCCTTTGTTTGGGCCCGCCCATGAGCTTGGCGCCGTGTGTGGCCCAGCCGGGGGCTCTGTCGGTGTACTAGAGTAGGGGTACCCTAGTACCCGAACTGCGTCTGCAGGCGATTCTGCGCCCACGGCCGGGCGGCTTGATGGCTGCCAAGGTCCTCAGCGGCTCCCTTAGAGGCATTCAAGAACAAAGCAGTCAAGCCCCCGGCAAGAGGAGCTTGCCGGGAAGGCCACCTCGTATGCCAAGGAAGCGAGGCCCCGGCAAGAGGAGCTTGCCGGGAAGGCTTGGCGGGCGCTGAACCCCTGCGACAAGGTTCCCACCGCGGCAAGGCGCTTGCCGGGGCGGGCAACCTCTCTTCATCTCCGCTCCAGCTCACCCGCCAACGTGTCACCACGGGGCTCTCCCAAGTACGCGTGTCGGCGGGCCGTGCAGCCAGCGGGGAGTAGTGACAGACGGCGCTGACAAGCCACCATCGTGGCGGACGGAGGCGCACTTAACGCCCCTGTTACACTCGTTTCGGGCGATCGAGGCGGGCATTGATGACTCTTGTCCCTTGCCGTCGAGTTAGGTATAGATTATCGTACCTTTGTACAAAGCGGTGTACCAACCCAGGTTTTTACCATTGTAACCTTGTCTACTTGCCACATGTGGTAACCCCTTGTGCCTATAAAAGGAGGCCCGAGGGCAACGTAGAAAGGGTTCGGCTAGTTCCGGTCTAGCTCCAGCTTAGTTCACCACATTCAGGCTAGGTTTTGTAGCCCGCATTGCTCCCTAGCAAGAACACAAGAAAATCCACAAAGCAGCAGTAGGAGTATTATCTCTCCGGAGAGCTCCGAAGCTGGGTAAACCCCCCTCGTGTGCATCGCCTCAATCCGCTCTTTGCGCAATCTCCGCTCCCCTCCGAACCACAAGGGACCCAGGTCCCATAGGTGCTCGTGGGGCACGATCAGCTCTTCCCCCGACAACTGGATTGATACCTTGGTTCTCAAAAACTGAGGGAAATACTTACGCTACTTTGCTGCATCACCCTTTCCTCTTCAAGGGAAAACCAACGTTGTGCTCAAGAGGTAGCAATACGTTTGTGGAGAGGAGTCCTTGTCCTGATCACCAAGTCTTGTGGAATCTTCCTCGTGTATGCATTGGCTATCCGAACTAGCCCATGAGTAAACGGCCATGGGGGTCCTCGGCCCAATCCAACTGACCGGGAGACAACATGGTGAATACCCCCTAGTCCAGGACACCGTCAGCCGAGGATGAAGTACATGAAGATTCTAGAAGACTTGGAGTATAATCCAAAGATACCGGAGCCATGGAGGACTCTGCCTCCACCTGCATAGCACTAGGATCCCCGGTACGCTATATAAGCTGGGGGCAAGGCTTGTCGTAGAACACATTACAATCCCTTTGATACTTTACCTATATGTTGTGCACACTCCAACACAATATATACAAGCTGAACGTAGGGTATTATCTCCTCCATGAGAGCCTGAACCTGGGTAAAACCTTGCCTCCTATTACCATCATGCCAAGTCGCCTAGCTAGGATACCTACCGAGGTATCTGCCGGATCTCTCTGACATTATCAACTCCATGGCCTCCTCCATTCGCACACCCTCCACAACCTCCTCCCCTACTTCTCGTTGGAGCATGTATGAAGGGGGGCATTCAAATTTTGTTTGATCATGTGCACCAGTTCTGCACTCCTTGTGCCAATGTCCCGTTATTCCACACGCATGAGACAAAGTTGTGAGCTTTTTGAACTTCACTTGATACTGCTCTGTCACAACCCTTTGTAAAACTAAAAAAACGGGTCGATTTTTACTAACATATGACCAGCAAAGCCATTTGGTAAGGTAACTTGCACCTCTTGCACCTCACCTATCCTACTTGCCAGGTTCTCAAGGAAAGACTTAATTCTCAACACTCGATCATGCAATATGTGTATCTGACACCAAGTCTCAAGCTTGTCAAGTTAACTTTTTTAGGACTTAAGAAGCCATCATACTCTAATAAGATCATAACATATCCTTGATAAGCCATCATACTCTAATAAAATCATAGCATATCCAATCCCATGGACCTTAATGCATTTCTTTGTTCCAATTCCCTAGATAATTTAACTGAATTACAAATAAGTTGGAATTAACCCTCCTCCACACTATTGCTTGAGCTGAGTTCCATGTTGCCCTCGTATAAGCTAACATGGCGCTATGACTGAAACTTCCTATCAAGAGACAACCCAGCGCAAGCCACTTCGATTTGATTTCATCCACGTCCAATAACTCATCCCAAACCATATCATCAATCTCTTCATTATACATGTTTAGCCGCTCTAGCAACCTGGTGGCCTCATTCATCCCTGATCCCGAGAACCAATCCCTTCATGTGATTCCGTCAAAACTTGCAGAAGCCTGACAACAACCCCTAGACCCTAGACACTCCCTCGTCCAACCAAGGTCGGGTACGTTGAGGAACGTAGCATGCAATTTCAAAAAAATTCATACGCTCACGCAAGATCTATCCAGGAGATGCATAGCAACGAGAGGGGGAGAGTGTGTCCACATACCCTCGTAGACCGAAAGCGGAAGCGTTAGACAACACGGTTGATGTAGTCGAACTTCTTCTAGCTCTGACCGATCAAGTACCGAACGTACGGCACCTCCGAGTTCTGCACATGTTCAACTCGATGACGTTCCTTGCCCTCTTGATCTAGCAAGGTGTCGAGGAAGTAGATGAGTTCCGTCACCAAGACGGTGTGGTGACGGTGATGGTGAAGTGATCCATGCAGGGCTTCGCCTAAGCACCGCGACAATATGACCGGGGGTGTAAACTGTGGAGGGGGGCGCCGCACACGGCTAACAGTTGTTGTTGTATGTTGTAGGGGGCCCCCTCCCCATATATATATATAGGTTGGAGGGGAGGAGAGGAAGCCAAGGGGGTGCCCCAAGTAGGAGGAATTCTACTTGGGGTCCTCTCCAATTCGGCCAACCCCCTCTCCTATTCCTATTCGGAGTAGGAAGGGAAGAGGGGCAAGGGGGAATCCTATTCCCTTTTTATTTTCCTCCTTCCCCTTTCCTTCTCCAATTTGGCCAGCCCAAATGAGCGGGGCGCACCAGCCCCTTTATGGCTGATGCGTTTCCCCTCTTGGCCCATAAGGCCCATATCTTTTGCCGGGGGTGCCCGGAACCCCTTCCGGTGACCCGATAAGTATCCGGTGCTTCCCGAAACACTTCTGGTGTCCGAATACCATCGTCCTATATAACAATCTTTACCTCTCGACCATTTCGAGACTCCTCGTCATGTCCATGATCTCATCCGATACTCCAAACAACATTCGGTCACCAAATCACACAACTCATATAATACTATCTCGTCAACGAACGTTAAGCATGCGGACCCTACGGGTTCGAGAACTATGTAGACATGACCGAGACACCTCTCCGGTCAATAACCAATAGCGGAACCTGGATGCTCATATTGGCTCCCACATATTCTATGAAGAACTTTATCGGTCGAACCTTTATGACAACATACGTTATTCCCTTTGTCATCGGTATGTTATTTGCCCGAAATTTGATCATCGGTATTTTCATACCTAGTTCAATCTCGTTACCGGAAAGTCTCTTTACTCGCTCCGTAATACACCATCCTACAACTAACTCATTAGTCACTTTGCTTGCAAGGCTTCTTATGATGTGTATTACCGAGAGGGCCCAGAGATACCTCTTTGATACTCGGAGTGAAAAATCCTAATCTCGATATATGCCAACCCAATGAACACCTTCGGAGATACCTGTAGAGCATCTTTATAATCACCCAGTTATGTTGTGACATTTGATAGCACATAAGGCATTCCTCTGGTACCCGGGAGTTGCATAATCTCATAGTCGAAGGAATATGTATTTGACATGAAGAAAGCAATAACAATAAAACTGAACGATCAATATGCTATGCTAATGGTTGGGTCTTGTCCATCACATAATTCTCCTAATGATGTGATCCCGTTCATCAAATGACAACACATGTCTATGGTTAGGAAACTTAACCATCTTTGATTAACGAGCTAGTCTAGTAGAGGCTTACTAGGGACATGGTGTTTTATCTATGTATCCACACATGTGTCAAGTTTCCGGTTAATACAATTCTAGCATGAATAATAAACATTTACCATGATATAAGGAAATATAAAATAACAATTTTATTATTTCCTAGGTCATATTTCCTTCAGTCTCCCACTTGCACTAGAGTCAATAATCTAGTTCATATCGCCATGTGATTTAACACCGATAGTTCACATCGTCATGTGATTAACACCCATAGTTCACATCGCCATGTGACCAACACCCAAAGGGTTTACTAGAGTCAATAGTCTAGTTCACATCATCATGTGATTAACACCCAAAGAGTACTAAGGTGTGATCATGTTTTGCTTTGTGAGAGAAGTTTAGTCGACAGGTCTATCACATTCAGATCCGTATGTATTTCACAAATTTCTATGTATACCATGCTCTACATGGAGCTACTCTAGCTAATTGCCCTCACTTTCAATACGTATCCAGATTGAGACTCAGAGTCATTTGGATCGGTGTAAAAGCTTGCATCGACATAACTCTTTACGACGAACTCTTTATCACCTCCATAACCGAGAAATATTTCCTTAGTCCTCTAAGGATAATTTTGAACGCTGCCTGGTGATCTACTCCTGGATCACTATTGTACCTCCTTGCCAAACTCATGGCAAGGTACACAACAGGTTTGGTACACAACATGGCATACTTTATAGAACCTATGGCTGAGGCATAGGGAATGGCTTTCGTTCTCTCTTTATCTTCTGCCGTGGTCGGGTTTTGAAAGTGCAACTATCCCTGGGTGGTTTTGGTAATTCTTAACAACATATAGCTCATTGAACTAATACTCTTTCAAGATGATCATTTCAGAAAGTTCAATGCTTGGCATGGCATGGACTAGGAATGTGGACCCCTCAAAATGCTAAGGACGCATATTGGCTCAAGATCAAGACTCTGCATTTTCATTTTAGTGATCCATAATCACATTGAGTACATAGGAAAAGCCAATACTATTAAAATGGGATGAGGCGTTGCTTAATGGCTTGCTTGCTCAAAATGCTTAGTGATATGCTCCAAAATCCCTCAACCACTTTCTCATATCCACATATGTCCCAAACCAAAAGTCAAACTCGGCCCCACCGATTTGATCTATCCGGCGCCACCGAGTTTATTTGACATAACCATAGCCAGAAACCCTAACCAGTTCGGTCTCACCGATAGGGATCTCGGTCTCACCGAGATGGGATTGCAAACTCTATGTTTCCCTTCGTAACGTTTTGGTCTAACCGAAGTGAGCGATCGGTCCCATCGAGTTCGCAATGCAAACTCTCTGTTTCCTTTTCATAACATTTCGGTCTCACCAAGATGAGTAAATCGGTCCCACTGAGTTTGCCTGACCAACTCCCTATTTGCCCATTACAGAAATTGGTCCCACCGAGTTCATGTGGTCGGTCTCACCGAGATTACGTTATGCCCTAACCCTAATGAAATCGGTCCCACCGAGTTGACATGTCGGTCCACCGAAAACCCTAACGTTCATAGTTTGAACTAAATCGGTCCGACCGAGTTTTATGATTCGGTCCCACCGAGTTTGGTAAATTGTGTGTAATAGTTAGATTTTGTGTGGAGGCTATATATACCCCTCCACCCACTCTTCATTCGTGAAGAAAGCCATCAGAACGTGCCTACACTTCCAGCATATACTTTCTGAGAGAGAACTACCTACTCATGTGTTGAGACCAAGATATTGCAATCCAACCACAAGAATCTTGATCTCTAGCCTTCCCCAAGTTGCTTTCCACTCAAATTATCTTTCCACCAAATCCAAATCAGTGAGAGAGAGAGTTGAGTGTTGGGGAGACTATCATTTGAAGCACAAGAGCAAGGAGTTCATCATCGAAACACCATCTATTACCTTTTGGAGAGTGGTGTCTCCTAGATTGGTTAGGTGTCAATTGGGAGCCTCCGTCAAGATTGTGGAGTTGAACCAAGGAGTTTGTATGGGCAAGGAGATTGCCTACTTCGTGAAGATCTACCCTAGTGAGGCAAGTCCTTCATGGGCGATGGCCATGGTGAGATAGACAAGGTTGCTTCTTCGTGGACCCTTCATTGGTGGAGCCCTCCGTGGACTCGCGCAACCGTTACCCTTCGTGGGTTAAAGTCTCCATCAACATGGATGTACGATAGCACACCTATCGGAACCACACCAAAAATCTCCGTGTCTACATTGCGTTTGCTCCCTCTAAACTCCTCCCCATTACCTTCATATGCAATGATTTACATTCCGCTGCTATACTCTTAGACTTGCATGTGTAGGTTGATTGCTTGACTTGTTATAAGTTGCTAAAATCTGCCAAGACTTCAAATTGGGAAAAGGCTAGATTTTTATTTTTTCAAGTAGTCTAATCACCCCCCCTCTAGACATACTTTCGATCCTACAAGTGGTATCAGAGCTTTGGTCTCCATTTGCCTTGATTTCCATAGCTTTGGTGATCATAGCCTTGGTTTCACAACCTAGGAGAGTATGGCGTCTAGCGAGAGAAAGTACCACCATAGAGGTCCTTACTTTGATAGTACTAATTTTGCTAGTTGGAAGCATAAGATGAAAATGCATATTCTTGGACATAACCCTGCCGTTTGGGCTATTGTGTGTATTGGCTTGCAATATGAATTCTTTGATGGGAGAGAACCGAATCGTGAAGCTAACGCGGAAGAATTGAAGATGCTGCAATACAATGCTCAAGCTTGTGATATCCTCATCAACGGATTATGCCCCGAAGAATTCAACAAAATCAGCCGTCTTGAGAATGCTAAGGAAATTTGGGATACTTTGATTGATATGCATGAAGGTACCGACTCCGTCAAGGAATCCAAATTGGATGTGCTTCAAAGTCAACTTGACAAGTTCAAAATGAAGGATGGTGAAGGTGTCGCTGAAATGTACTCTAGGCTTGCTCTCATCACAAATGAGATTGCCAGCTTAGGAAGTGAAGAGATGACCGACAGATTCATCATCAACAAGATCCTAAGAGCCTTGGATGGAAAATATGAAACCGTGTGCACATTGATCCAAATGATGCCAAATTACAAAGATCTCAAGCCAACGGAAGTCATTGGAAGAATTGTTGCTCATGAGATGTCACTCAAGGATAAAGAAGAGCTTCACAACAAGTCAAGTGGTGCTTACAAAGCCTCAGGTGATGCTCCTACATCATCAAGTGAGAAACAAGCCTTCAATGAAGAATTGAGCCTAATGGTGAAGAACTTCAACAAGTTCTACAAGACTAGAAGCAAGGAAAGAAGTTCCAAGTCAAGGTCCTACAATGACAAAAGATCTTCTAGTCGTGAGCGTAATTGCTACAATTGTGGAAGACCCGGACACTACTCAAATGAGTGTACGGCTCCCTACAAAAGAAGGGAAGACTCACCTAAAAGGAGAAGTAGAAGAGAAGAATCACCTCCAAGAGAGAGAAGGAGTAGAGATGATCGTTAGAACGAATAATCTCTCGCAGAAGCAAGGATTCAGAAAGGAAGGACAAGTCATCAAGGAGATACACGAACGAAGACATCAAGCTCATGTTGGTGAATGGGTATCCGGCTCTGAATCTGACCATCACTCCGAGAGAAGTTATCACTCCGACTCCGAATATACTCAAGATGAAGGTGTTGCCGGCCTAGCACTTGTGTCAACCAACTCCTACGACATATTTGACTCACCAAATGAAGGAATTGGAAGATGCTTCATGGCTAAAGGCCCAAAGGTATCACACCCCGAGTATGTTGATTTCAATAGTGATGAAGATGATTTGCTAGGTGAATTTACTTGTTGACAACTCTAGTGATGAAAACTATGATGAACTTGCTATTAATAATGCTAATCAAGATAAAACGAATGACGATGATAAGAAGGAGATTGAGCGTCTAACTAAAGAACTAAACACTCTTAAGTTAGCCCATGAAACTACATTGGAAGATCATCGAGAGCTTTTAAAGACTCATGAGAAGCTACGCTTTGAAAAGCTCAACCTTGAGCAAGAGCATGGGTTCTTAAAAGCAATCAATGATGATCTTCACAAGAAAAGTTCTTCTTACATCGCCAAGCATTTACTCTTGTCTACTTACATGCCACAAGTAAAATCTAGCAACAAGAACAAGAAAGATTCTTCTTATAGTAGTAACAATAATCATGCTAAATCCAATATTGTTGCTTCTAGTAGTTATGTTGATTCCACTAACGAATCTCTTAGCCAAGTTACACTTGATCAAGAAAATAGCTTATTGAAGGGAATTATAGAGAAAGGTGTTTACAAGAGCCTTGCTGGAAGTAAGAAATTTGAGGAAATTGTACGCAAGCCAGGAAGGCACCGGATCAAGGTGTTGGTTTTGAACGAAAGTTCAATGCCAATGGAGTTGAGTGGGAAGAAGATAAATACCCCAAGACGAAGTTTGTCCCTCAACAAGAGAAGTATGATCCTACTTCTTTCAAGGGGACACAAGCTCAAGATGATCTTCCACCACAAGACCACAAGAAAAATGGCAAGGACAAGCTTCAAGAGGAGATTGATGCATTTGAAGAAGCTCCTAAGGCCTTGGTCAAGTGGGTTCCCAAGACTACATCAAGTTCTACTTCATCAAGTACGACTACAACTCCAAGGATTCCCATCAGGTTGATGTGCATCCCGAAGAAGAAGAAGAACTAGAGAGTTCTTGAGGGTGACTCTGCCAACATACTTCACTCATATCATCTGAACAAGTGCAAACAACTTCCACATCCTGCACTAGTTGAAGGAGTCACAAACCCTCTTTTTGGTAAGACAAGGGACAAGGTAACCTAATGCATTCATGGACATCATCTTGTGTGAACTTCACTCTATGTCTATGGATATCCTTGTTTGTTCCTTGTGGGACTAACCCGTGTAGGTATTGAAAGTGCAACTCACTCCAATGGATTGCTCCGAATGATCTACATCAGCATTGAGCATCCACATCTTCAACATCTACATGAAGTCATTATCGACAAAACCCAAGGTTAGTTCATCCCTCTTAGGGGGTATATCACATATAGGGGGAGCTTTACTCTAAGAATTGAGCTAAAGCAACTCTAATGGTGTGAACACAACAATGCTTTATGTAAAAGTGGTAACCCCACTTGTGCTTAAACGATGAGTATGACCTATGATCAAATGTTCTCATTTGACTCCTAAGTCAATATACTCATATATAGATGACCTAGTCATCGCCAATTGCTTGATAGATGCTACAGTGTTTGTGCATGCTTTGCCACATGTTTCATTTGCCATTTTATTATGTGAGCATGTTGACTGCATATTTTACTCATTCGAGGACATCCATTTGTTGTTTCGATTGTTTGGCTCTTTTTCTTTGCCAAATGGATGGACAAGAATGCCTAAGAACTTCCTCTAGCTATCTATGCATTTCTCGTCTCAAACTCTATTCATGCTACATCACAAAGTTTGATCAAGTCATATTCGAACCCTATGTGTGAGGAGCACTTGGAGTCACCGATTCGTCATAGACTTAAACTTCAAAACCTCTATGTGCATTTCGGTCTGACCAATTCATCCTTTTCGGTCATACCAAGTTCACTGAGTTGATCTAGGTTTTCAATCTCAATGCAACCGATTAGAACTTTTCGGTCACACCGAGTTGCAGTAACCGCTTGCGATTCTGCATCTCGGTGCCACCGAGTTGTTCCACTCGGTCACACCGACAGGGTCAGGATATATATATATATCAACGGGTCAAAGTTTGGAAACTTCTCCAAAACCTCTTTGCTTGCGCGTGTCCTGCTCTGCCTACTCGGGTCTCCGGATCGTCTTCTCGTCGCCAGCGACCTCCCGCCACTGGTCTCCACCGTCGTCAACGGAATTCGACCCCGCCGTAGCGAGCTCATCACCGGACTAGGGTATGAGTTCGAATCTTTGTGTTGTTCCTAACTCCGATTCTTAGCACAAAGCAAATGCCATGTTCTTTACCACGTATGAGATCATCCTGTCCAGCAAAAACATCCTTTAGATTAGATTCGATTCAAAAATTTCGGGTTAGGTTTCCGCCGAACTCATCTTGGACCGACCGAGTTGTGGAAATCGGTCTCGCCGATTTGGCTTAGGCCATTGCACTTGCACTTTTCGGTCTGACCAAAAATTGCGAATCGGTGTGACTGAGTTCAACTCTCAATGAAACCCTAGCAAACTCGGAGTCACCGAACTGTGTCTCGGTCTGACCGATTTCACTAGTTTAGACTCCAAAGTTGCTTTGGTGTCACCGAGTTTAACAAATCGGTAGCTCCGAAATGCTTTAGGTGGAAAACTAAAACTAAGTTTTTGACTCATTTGTTTTGCAAAATCTCCATACTTTGTGATGCTCATCCACTCTATCTCATCTATAACTATTCACAGGGTCAGTTCTCAGTTTGCAATGACAGAATGTCTGATCAGAGTGATAGCCAGAACAAGTTTGAGGAGCAGGTAAATCTGAGTGAGGGCACTAGTCCCTCTAGCAGTTCTGATGATGGCAGCAGAAGTTCTCCTAGCAACCTGCCTAAGGCTGCTACTAGGCAGAGGAGGAAGAGAAATTCTGATTCTAAAGATGAAGACTATGTGGCTATTGAGGATGAGGCCACCTCAACGAAGAAAGTTGCTAAGAAAGAGTATGCCACAGTTGCTTCAACCAAGCCTGGTTTAAATAGAAAAGCTCCTGCCAAGAGAGTGCCAATGTCCAAAGCCAAAGCCTCAACTCAGGAAACACTTGAGTTCACTCTTGAACCAAAGGAGGCTGGTGAAGGCAAGAAAAGGAAAGAAAGGGTCAAGAAGACCATAGCAAGAGTTATTGGAAAGCCCTCTATGATGAGAGATCCAGTTGAGGATGAAGAGCAAGAGGACGCTACACCAGCACCTAAAGCTCAAAAGTTGATGGGGGATGCCATCAAGTCTGGGGCTGCCCCTTCTAAGCCCAAGATTACACCCAAAGCTTCTGCTCCAGCTCCCAAGACTGCACCAAAGAGGAGCGCAAGGAATATACCAGCTGCCGAGAAGAACAAGGCCCCAGTGCCTGAGGTTGAAGAAGAAGAAGATGTTGAAGCCCAAGTGCTTAGGAAGCTCAAGCCCAAGATTCCTGACCATGATGATAGTCATCCAGTGGCAGAAGACATGAACATCAGGAAGGATGCATGTCTCAGACTTTGGAGACAAACTGATCCTTATGCTGTAAGGAGAAGGACTGCTGTGGATTACAGGTTCCACACCAAAGAACAGCAGGATTTCTATGAGACAATCTTGCTTGATAAGAGGCCCATTGTGTGTGATATGAAGTGGGCAGATTGGGAATACACTCATGAGAATGAAGATCATTTTCCAGGTGTGCATGAGAGCTTTAAGCTATGTGGAGTGGACAAGTTTGTGGGTCATAAGTTGACCAAGTGGAATGATGAGCTCATTATGCAATTCTATTCTACAGCTCATTTCTATCCTAATGGCAGAATTGTTTGGATGTCTGAGAGTACAAGGTACCAATCAACAATTGCTGAGTGGGCCAAATTGATCAAAGCCCCTGAAGAGCATGAGAATGACTTGGATGTCTATGCCAAGAAGAAGAAAGACCACAAGTCAATGGCAAACATGTACAAGGAATTCCTGACAAAGCCTTGGAAACTCATATGCTAGGCTCTGTTCATTATCTGTTATCTGGTTTGGCCACAATTAACACCATCTTGAGGCACACCTTGTTGCCCAAATCTTGAGATCACAAGATGATCAGAGGCCATTCCATCAACTTGTTGCAATTGTTTGATGTGCCCCAAAAATTCAAAGTCATGAGCCTGACTGTGGAAACAATCAAGAGGACAGCTGCAGACCAGAAGAGGTCATGTGGGTATGCTCCACATATTCAAATGCTCATCAACTACAAGATGGGCACATGCACCTAATTGTTAGATAAGGAGCATCTACCCTTGAGACTAGACTTCGAGGACAATATTGTTGTCATGACTGAAGAAGATCCTACATCTGTACAGGCACAAGAGAAAAGAGAGAAAGCTAAAGCTGAGAAGGCAGCAAAGATGCCAAGTGCTGAAAAGGCATCTCAAGTGTTTCTCAAGTCTAAACAAGATCAACTTGCATATCTTATCCAATCAACTTTGAGGATTGAGAAAGGACTGGCCACCCTGACTCGGAATCAAGAGAGCTTGGAGAGGATCATTGAAACTAAATTCTATGATCTAGACTTGAAGGTGACAGAAATGCAGACAACAGTTGAGTAGCTCCAGGAAGAAGCAGAGGAGAGGAAAGGGCAGGCTACCACATATGCCTTTCAGAGAGTGCCAAGAGGTCAGAGATCTGCTGTAGTGCCCATGGCTGACACTAGAGCAACTACATCAGCACCTGCAGCCACAGCATCAGTGCCACCTCCAGTTGTCACTCCACCACCTCCAACAACTTCAACAGATGCATTTGTTCTTGGAGTCCTCTTAATGCCACCTCCCGAATATCAAGCCTAGAGAGACGCATAGCACTATGCATTTTCAAGCTTTTTGGTAACTTGTTGCCAAAGGGGGAGAAAGTGTATAGATCATAGGCTTCGAGAGAGAGAGAGAGCTTTGCTTCTTTTGCCTTCTTTGTCTTTTGGTTGAAACTTATTTGTGTGCTTGCTTGATACTCTTTGTTTATGTGTGTGAGATACTTGTATGATCATGTGCTTGATCATATCACATCTTTAATGCTTGCTTGAATGATGCCATTATTTATCTCTCTTGTATGATCATTCACTTTGCCTTGGTGATGAGTGCATATTTTATATTCTATCATTTTGAGCGCTCCACCAAGATGTATATGACATGAAAGAGTAACCCATGATCCTAATCGATTGTGAATTTGCATTCAAAAGCAATTTTTAAATAACGCACAAATTTAGGGGGAGATCTTGCTTATCCCATACTTCTCAAAGCGACGATGTATTTAAATCTTACTATCATTTTTCGAAGCTTTGATCTATATGTTGTCATCAATTACCAAAAAGGGGGAGATTGAAAGTGCAACTATCCCTGGGTGGTTTTGGTAATTCTTAACAACATATAGCTCACTGAACTAATACTCTTTCAAGATGATCATTTCAGAAAGTTCAATGATTGGCATGGCATGGACTAGGAATGTGGACCCCTCAAAATGCTAAGGACACATATTGCTCAACCTCAAGACTCTACATTAAAAGGGGATGAGGTGGTGCTTACTGGCTTGCTTGCTCAAAATGCTTAGTGATATGCTCCAAAATCCCTCAACCACTTTATCATATCCACATATGTCCCAAACCAAAAGTCAAACTCGGCCCCACCGATATGACCTATCCGGCGCCATCGAGTTTATTTGACATAGCCATAGCCAGAAACCCTAATCAGTTCGGTCTTACCGATAGGGATCTCGGTCTCACCGAGATGGGATTGCAAACTCTCTGTTTCCCTTCGTAACATTTCGGTCTAACCGAAGTGAGCGATCGGTCCCACCGAGTTCGCAATGCAAACTCTATGTTTCCTTTTCGTAACGTTTCGGTCTCACCGAGATGAGCGAATCGGTCCCACCGAGTTTGCCTGACCAACTCTCTGTTTGCCCATTACAGAAATCGTTACCACCGTGTTCATGTGATCGGTCCCACCGAGATTACGTTATGCCCTAACCCTAATGAAATCAGTCCCACCGAGTTGACATGTCAGTCCCACCGAAATCCCTAACGTTCACATTTTGAACTAAATCGGTTCGACCGAGTTTTATGATTCGGTCCCACCAAGTTTGGTAAATTGTGTGTAACGGTTAGATTTTGTGTGGAGGCTATATATACCCCTCCACCCACTCATCATTCGTGGAGAAAGCCATCAAAACGTGCCTACACTTCCAGCATACACTTTCTGAGAGAGAACCACCTACTCATGTGTTGAGACCAAGATATTCCAATCTAAACACAAGAATCTTGATCTCTAGCCTTCCCCAAGTTGCTTTCCACTCAAATTATCTTTCCACCAAATCCAAAATCAGTGAGAGAGAGTTGAGTGTTGGGGATACTATCATTTGAAGCACAAGAGCAAGGAGTTCATCATCAACGCACCATCTATTACCTTTTGGAGAGTGGTGTCTCCTAGATTGGTTAGCTATCACTTGGGAGCCTCCGTCAAGATTGTGGAGTTGAACCAAGGAGTTTGTACGGGCAAGGAGATCGCCTACTTTGTGAATATCTACCCTAGTGAGGCAAGTCCTTCGTGGGCGATGGCCATGGTGGGATAGACAAGGTTGCTTCTTTATGGACCCTTCGTGGGTGAAGCCCTCCGTGGGCTCGCGCAGCTGTTACCCTTTGTGGGTTGAAGTCTCCATCAACGTGGATATACGATAGCACCACCTATCAGAACCACGCCAAAAATCTATGTGTCTACATTGTGTTTCCTCCCTATAAACTCCTCCCCTTTACCTTCATATGCAATGATTTACATTCCTCTGTTGTACTCTTAGACTTGAATGTGTAGGTTGATTGCTTGACTTGTGCTAAGTTGCTAAAATCTGCCAAGACTTAAAATCGGGAAAAGGCTAGATTTTTATTTTGTCAAGTAGTCTAATCACCCCCCCTCTAGACATACTTTCGATCCTACAGGTTTTGAGTCTTTACTCAACTTCACACCTTACAATACAAGCAAGAACTCCTTCTTTGACTGATCGATTTTGAACTCCTTCAAAATCTTCTCAAGGTATGTACTCATTGAAAATCTTATCAAGCGTCTTGATCTATCTCTATAGATCTTGATGCCCAATATGTAAGCAGCTTCACCAAGGTATTTCATTGAAAAATTCTTATTCAAGTATCCCTTTATGCTATCCAGAAATTATATATCATTTCTAATCAACAATATGTCATCCACATATAATATCAGAAATGCTACAGAGCTCCCACTCACTTTCTTGTAAATACAGGCTTCACCGAAAGTCTGTATAAAACCGTATGCTTTGATCACCTCATCAAAGCGTATATTCCAACTCTGAGATGCTTGCACCAGTCCATAGATGGATCGCTGGAGCTTGCACACTTTGTTAGTACTTTTAGGATTGACAAAACCTTCTGGTTGCATCATATACAACTCTTCTTTAAGAAATCCATTGAGGAATGCAGTTTTGACATCCATTTGCCAGATTTCATAATCATAAAATACGGCAATTGCTAACATGATTCGGACGGACTTAAGCATCGGTACGGGTGAGAAGGTCTCATCGTAGTCAACCCCTTGAACTTGTCGAAAACCTTTTGCGACAAGTCGAGCTTTGTAGATAGTAACATTACCATCAGCGCCAGTCTTCTTCTTGAAGATCCATTTATTCTCTATGGCTTGCTGATCATCGGGCAAGTCCACCAAAGTCCACACTTTGTTCTCATATATGGATCCTATCTCAGATTTCATGGCCTCAAGCCATCTGTCGGAATCTGGGCTTATTATAGCTTCTTCATAGTTCGTAGGTTCGTCATGGTCTAGTAACATGACTTCCAGAACAGGATTACCGTACCACTTTGGTGTCGATCGTGTTCTGGTTGACCTACGAGGTTCGGTAGTAACTTGATCTGAAGTTTCTTTATCATCATCATTAGCTTCCTCTGTAGTTGGTGTAGGCAACGGGAACGAATTTCTCTGATGAGCTACTTTCCAAATTGAGAGAAGGTACAATTACCTCATCAAGTTCTACTTTCCTCCCACTCACTACTTTTGAGAGAAACTCCTTCTCTAGAAAGGTTCCAATCTTGGCAACAAAGATCTTGCCTTAGGATCTGTGGTAGAAGGTATACCAAATTGTTTCCTTAGGGTATCCTATGAAGACGCACTTCTCTGATTTGGGTTCAAGCTTATCAGGCTGAAGCCTTTTGACATAAGTGTTGCAACCCCAAACTTTAAGAAATGACAGCTTAGGTTTATTTCCAAATTACAGTTCATATGGTGTCGTCTTAACAGATTCAAACTGTGCCCTATTTAACATGAATGCAGCTGGCTCTAATGCATAACCCCAAAACGATAGTGGTAAATCGGTAAGAGACATCATAGATTGCACCATATCTAATAAAGTATGGTTACGACGTTCGGACACACCATTACGCTTTGGTGTTCCAGGTGGCTTGAGTTGTGAAACTATTCCACATTGTTTTAAATGAAGGCCAAACTCGTAACTCAAATATTTGCCTCAGCGATCAAATCGTAGAAACTTTATTTTCTTGTTATGATGATTCTCAACTTCACTCTGAAATTCTTTGAACTTTTCAAACGTTTCAGACTTGTGTTTCATTAAGTAGATATACTCATATCTGATTAAATCATGTGTGAAGGTCAGAAAATAATGGTACCCGCCGCAACACTCATCGGACCGCATACATTGGTATGTGTTATATCCAATAAGTCATTGGCTCGCTCCATTGTTCTGGAGAACGGAGTTTTAGTCATCTTGCCCATGAGGCATGGTTCGCAAGTATCAAATGATTCATAATCAAGTGCTTCCAAAAGCCCATCTGTATGGAGTTTCTTCATGCGCTTTACACCAATATGACCTAAACGGCAGTGCCACAAGTATGTTGCACTATCATTATTAACTTTGCATCTTTTGGCATCAATATTATGAATATGTGTATCACTATGATCGGTATTCAATAAACCATTTATATTGGGTGTATGACCATAGAAGGTTTTATTCATGTAAACAAAACAACAATTATTCTTTGACTTAAATGAATAACTGTATCGCAATAAACATGATCCAATCATATTAATGCTCAACGCAAACACCAAATAACATTTATTTAGGTCCAACACTAATCCCGAAGGTAGAGGGAGTGTGCGATGGTGATCTTATCAACCTTGGAATTGATACGTCTCCAATGTATCTATAATTTTTTATTGTTCCATGCTATTATATATTCCGTTTTGGATGTTTAATGGGCTTTATTATACACTTTTATATTACTTTTGGGACTAACCTATTAACCGGAGGCCCAGCCCAAATTGATGTTTTTTGCCTATTTCAGTGTTTCAAAGGAAAGGAATATCAAACGGAGTCCAAACGGAATGAAACCTTCGGGAACGTGATTTTCGGAACAAACGTGATCCAGAGGACTTGGAGTGGACATCAAGCAACCAACGAGGAGGCCATGAGGCAGGGGGGCGCGCCCTCCACCCTCCTGGGCCCCTTGTGGTTCCACCGACCTACTTCTTCCTCCTATATATACCTACGCACCCCCAAACCATCAGTAGAGGAGCCAAAACCCTATTTCCACCGCCGCAACCTTCTGTACCCATGAGATCCCATCTTGGGCCTTTTCCGGTGCTCTGCCGGAGGAGGCATTGATCACGGAGGGCTTCTACATCAACACCATAGCCTCTCCGATGATGTGTGAGTAGTTTACCTCAGACCTTCGGGTCCATAGTTATTAGCTAGATGGCTTCTTCTCTCTCTTTGGATCTCAATACAAAGTTCTCCTTGATTCTCTTGGAGATCTATTCGATGTAACTCTTTTGCGGTGTGTTTGTCGAGATCCGATGAATTGTGGGTTTATGATCAAGATTATCTATGAACAATATTTGAATCTTCTCTGAATTCTTTTATGTATGATTGGTTATCTTTGCAAGTCTCTTCGAATTATCAGTTTGGTTTGGCCTACTAGATGGATCTTTCTGGTAATGGGAGAAGTGCTTAGCTTTGGGTTCAATCTTGCGGTGCTCGATCCCAGTGACACTAGGGGAAACGACACGTATTGTATTGTTGCCATCGAGGATAAAAAGATGGGGTTTATATCATATTGCATGAGTTTATCCCTCTACATCATGTCATCTTGTTTAAAGTGTTACTCCATTCTTATGAACTTAATACTCTAGATGCATGCTGGATAGCGGTCTATGTGTGGAGTAATAGTAGTAGATGCAGGCAGGAGTCGGTCTACTTGTCACGGACGTGATGCCTATATACATGATCATACCTAGATATTCTCATAACTATGCTCAATTCTATCAATTGCTCGACAGTAATTTGTTCACCCACCGTAATACTTATGCTATCTTGAGAGAAGCCACTAGTGAAACCTATGGCCCCCGGGTCTATTTTCCATCGTATTAATCTTCCGTCAACAAGCTATTTTTATTACCGTTTATTTTGCAATATTTACTCTTTATCTTTATCATAAAAATACCAAAAATATTATCTTATCATCTCTATCAGATCTCACTTTTGCAAGTGGCCGTGAAGGGATTGACAACCCCTTTATCGCGTTGGTTGCAAGGTTCTTATTTGTTTGTGTAGGTGCGAGGGACTTGGGCGTGGCTTCCTACTGGATTGATACCTTGGTTCTCAAAAACTGAGGGAAATACTTACGCTACTTTGCTGCATCACTCTTTTCTCTTCAAGGGAAAACCAACGCAGTGCTCAAGAGGTAGCAAGAAGGATTTCTGGCGCCGTTGCCGGGGAGTCTACGCACAAGTCAAGACATACCAAGTACCCATCACAAACTCTTATCCCTCGCATTACATTATTTGCCATTTGCCTCTCGTTGTCCTCTCCCACACTTCACCCTTTCCATATTATTCTCCCTCTCTTTTCGTTCTCCTCTTTTTCACTTGCCTTTTGTGTCCCGTGTGCCGTCATGGCTAGTCCTTTATCTGCTCCTTTGTCTCCGAGTTTGAAGTTCTCCACTTTAAACAAAGACAAGGAGAAAATTTAAAAGATGCTTGGTATAGGATGATGGAATCTTATCGTAATTGCACCTTAGAGGTGAGTTTTAGAATTTTTCTTTGCAACTTTTACGTTGGACTAAATATGTCCCATAGACAACTCTTGGATTGCGTTGCTAAAGGAAATTTTATTGAAATTGATCCCACTATTGCACATGAAATCATAGAGGGAGTAGTGGGAACACTACCTCAACAAAAGGGGCCACAACATACCCAGGAAGAGACACAAGTTTTTGAAAAGATTTGCTAAGTAACTAAGATTTTACAAAAATCTCTTGAACCTCTTAAGAGTGTTAGCGGAAATCTTCACCGCATGAATATGTTGATTACCCTTTGCAATAAGCGGTTCGATTCTTTAGATCTAAAAATTTCCGAATATGAAGGGAAACGTAAAGAACCTCCCGGATTCGAGCATGATTCCGCTAAAAAATTAAAAGCCAAAGATGACAATACCTAGATCTATCCTTGCTTTTATGCCTAGCTAGGGGCGTTAAACGATAGCGCTTGTTGGAGGCAACCCAATTTTATTTTAGTTTCTTGCTTTTTGGTTCTGTTTAGGAATAAATCTTTGATCTATCCTCTGGTTAGATGTGGTTTTGTGTTTTAATTAGTGTTTGTCCAAGTTAAACCTATAGGATCTTCTTGTATGATAGTTATTTGATCTTGCTGAAATTTCCAGAAACTTTCTGTTCACGAAAACAATTGTTAAAAATCACCAAAACGTGATAAAATATTGATTCAAATTTCAGTAGATCAATAAACAAATTATATAGGTCTTCCTATTTTGGTAGAATTTTTGGACTTCCAGAAGTTTGCGTTAGTTACTGATTACTACAGACTGTTCTGTTTTTGACAGATTCTGTTTTTCGTGTGTTGTTTGCTTATTTTTATGAATCTATGGCTAGTAAAAGAGTTTATAAACCATAGAGAAGTTGGAATACAGTAGGTTTAACACCAATATAAATAAAGAATGAGTTCATTACATTACCTTGAAGTGGTGTTTTGCTTTCTTTCGCTAACGGAGCTCACGAGATTTTCTGTTAAGTTTTGTGTTGTGAAGTTTTCAATTTTTGGGTAAAGATTTGATGGATTATGGAACAAGGATTGGCAAGAGACTAAGCTTGGGGATGCCCAAGGCACCCAAGGTAAAATTCAAGGACAACCAAAAGCCTAAGCTTGGGGATGCCCGGGAAGGCATCCCCTCTTTCGTCTTCCTCTATCGGTAACTTTACTTGGGGCTATATTTTTATTCACCACATGATATGTGTTTTGCTTGGAGCGACTTGTATGATTTGAGTTTTTGCTTTTTAGTTTACCACAATCATCCTTTCTATACACACCTTTTGAGATAGACACACATGATTCGGAATTTGTTAGAATACTCTATGTGCTTCACTTATATCTTTTGAGCTATATAATTTTTGCTCTAGTGCTTCACTTATATCTTTTAGAGCACGGTGGTGGTTTTATTTTATATAAATTATTGATATTTCATGCTTCACTTATATTATTTTGAGAGTCCTTTAGAACAGCATGGTAATTTTCTTTAATTGTGAAATTAATCCTAATATGATAGGCATCCAAGATGGATATAATAAAAACTTTCATATAAGTGCATTGAATACTAGGAGAAGTTTGATACTTGATGATTGCTTTGATATGGAGATAGTGATATTAAAGTTGTTCTAGTTGAGTAGTTGTGAATTTGATGAATACTTGTGTTGAAGTTTGCAAGTCTCGTAGCATGCACGTATGGTAAACATTGTGTGACAAATTTGAAACATGAGGTGTTCTTTGATTGTCATCCTTATGAGTGGCGGTCGGGGACGAGCGATGGTCTTTTCCTACCAATCTATCCCCCTAGGAGCATGCGCATAGTGCTTGGTTTTTGATGACTTGTAGATTTTTGCAATAAGTATGTGAGTTCTTTATGACTATTGTTGAGTCCATGGATTATACGCACTCTCAACCTTCCATCATTGCTAGCCTCTTCGGTATCGTGCATTGCCCTTTCTCACCTTGAGAGTTGGTGCAAACTTCGTCGGTGCATCCAAACCCCGTGATACGATACGCTCTATCACACATAAACCTCCTTATATCTTCCTCAAAACAACACCATACCTACCTATTATGGCATCTCCATAGCCATTCCGAGATATATTGCCATGCAACTTTCCACCGCTCCGTTTATTATGACACGCTCCATCATTGTCATATTGCTTTGCATGATCATGTAGTTGACATCGTATTTGTGGCAAAGCCACCATTCATAATTTTTCATACATGTCGCTCTTGATTCATTGCATATCCCGGTACACCGCCGGAGGCATTCACATAGAGTCATATTTTTGTTCTAGTATCGAGTTGTAATCATTGAGTTGTAAATAAATAGAAGTGTGATGATCATCATTAATAGAGCATTGTCCCGATAAAAAAAGAGAGAAAGGCCAAATAAAAAACAGAAAGGCCAAAAAAAAGAAAAAAAAGGAAAAAAGGGACAATGCTACTATCCTTTTTCCACACTTGTGCTTCAAAGTAGCACCGTGATCTTTATGATAGAGAGTCTCTTGTTTTGTCACTTTCATATACTAGTGGGAATTTTTCATTATAGAACTTGGCTTGTATATTCCAACAATGGGCTTCCTAAAATGCCCTAGGTCTTCGTGAGCAAGCAAGTTGGATGCACACCCAATTAGTTTCTTTTGTTGAGCTTTCATACATTTATAGCTCTAGTGCATCCGTTGCATGGCAATCCCTACTCCTTGCATTGACATCAATTGATGGGCATCTCCCTAGCCCGTTGATTAGCCGCATCAATGTGAGACTTTCTCCTTTTTGTCTTCTCCACACAACCCCCATCATTATATTCTATTCCACCCATAGTGCTATATCCATGGCTCACGCTCATGTATTGCGTGAAAGTTGAAGAAGTTTGAGATTACTAAAGTATGAAACAATTGCTTGGCTTGTCATCGGGGTTGTGCAAGATGAGAGCATCTTGTGTGACGAAAATGAAGCATGGACAAACTATATGATTTTGTAGGGATGAGCTTTCTTTGGCTATGTTATTTTGAGAAGACATAATTGCTTGATTAGTATGCTTGAAGTATTATTATTTTTATGTCAATATTAAACTTTTATCTTGAATCTTTCGGATCTGAATATTCATGCCACAATAAATAAAATTACGTTGAGAAATATGCTAGGTAGCATTCCACATCAAAAATTCTGTTTTTATCATTTACCTACTCGAGGACGAGCAGGAATTAAGCTTGGGGATGCTTGATACGTCTCCAACGTATCTATAATTTTTGATTGTTCCATGCTATTATATATTCTGTTTTGGATGTTTAATGGGCTTTATTATACACTTTTATATTATTTTTGGGACTAACCTATTAACCGGAGGCCCAGCCCAAATTGCTGTTTTTTTGCCTATTTCAGTGTTTCGAAGGAAAGGAATATCAAACGGAGTCCAAACGGAATGAAACCTTCGGGAACGTGATTTTCAACAAACGTGATCCAGAGGACTTGGAGTGGACGTCAAGCTACCAACAAGGAGGCCACGAGGCAGGGGGAGCGCCTACCCCCCTGGGCGCGCCCTCCACCCTCGTGGGCCCCTAGTGGCTCCACCGACCTACTTCTTCCTCCTATATATACCTCACGCACTTCAAACCATCGCAGAGGAGCCAAAACCCTATTTCCACCGCCGAAACCTTCTGTACCCGTGAGATCCCATCTTGGGGCCTTTTCCGGCGCTCCACCGGAGGGGGCATTGATCACGGAGGGCTTCTACATCAACACCATAGCCTCTCCAATGATGTGTGAGTAGTTTACCTCAAACCTTCAGGTCCATAGTTATTAGCTAGATGGCTTCTTCTCTCTCTTTGGATCTCAATACAAAGTTCTCCTCGATTCTCTTGGAGATCTATTTGATGTAACTCTTTTTGCGGTGTGTTTGTCGAGATCCGATGAATTGTAGGTTTATGATCAAGATTATCTATGAACAATATTTGAATCTTCTCTGAATTCTTTTATGTATGATTGGTTATCTTTGCAAGTCTCTTCGAATTATCAGTTTGGCTCGGCCTACTAGATTGATCTTTCTTGCAATGGGAGAAGTGCTTAGCTTTGGGTTCAATCTTGCGGTGCTTGATCCCAGTGACACTAGGGGAAACGACACGTATTGTATTGTTGCCATCGAGGATAAAAAGATGGGGTTTATATCATATTGCATGAGTTTATCCCTCCACATCATGTCATCTGGCTTAAAGCGTTACTATGTTCTTATGAACTTAATACTCTAGATGCATGCTGGATAGCGGTCGATGTGTGGAGTAATAGTAGTAGATGCAGGCAGGAGTCGGTCTACTTGTCACGGACGTGATGCCTATATACATGATCATACCTAGATATTCTCATAATATGCTCGATTCTATCAATTGCTCGACAGTAATTTGTTCACCCACCATAATACTTATGCTATCTTGAGAGAAGCCACTAGTGAAACCTATGGCCCCCGGGTCTATTTTCCATCATATTAATCTTTCGTCAACAAGCTATTATTATTACCGTTTATTTTGCAATCTTTACTTTTTATCTTTATCATAAAAATACCAAAAATATCATCTTATCATCTCTATCAGATCTCACTTTTGCAAGTGGTCGTGAAGGGATTGACAACCCCTTTATCGCGTTGGTTGCAAGGTTCTTATTTGTTTGTGTAGGTGCGAGGGACTTGAGCGTGGCCTCCTACTGGATTGATACCTTGGTTCTCAAAAACCGAGGAAAATACTTACGATACTTTGTTGTATCACCCTTTCCTCTTCAAGGGAAAACCAACGCAGTGCTCAAGAGGTAGCAGGAATCACTTCCAACACACATCGTCACCCCGCCCTTAACTAGCCTTTGTTCATTTTGCAACTCCTGTTTCGAGTTACTAATCTTAGCAACTGAACCGGTATCAAATACCCTGGGGTTACTATGAAAACTAGTAAAGTACACATCAATAACATGTATATCAAATTTAGATTTGTTCACTTTGCCATCCTTATTATCCGCCAAGTATTTGGGGTAGTTCCGTTTCCAGTGACCATTCCCTTTGTAGTAGAAGCACTCAGTTTCAGGCTTAGGTCTAGCTTTGGGCTTCTTCACGGGAGTGGAAACTTGCTTGTCATTCTTCTTGAAGTTCCCTTTCTTTTCCTTTGCCCTTTTTCTTGAAACTAGTGGTCTTGTTAACCATCAACACTTGATGCTCTTTCTTGATTTCTACCTTTGCTGATTTTAGCATCGCGAAGATCTCGGGAATCGTTTTCGTCATCTCTTGCATATTATAGTTCATCACGAAGTTCTAGTAGCTTGGTGATAGTGACTAGAGAACTCTATCAATCACTATCTTATCTTGAAGATTAACTCCCACGTGATTCAAGAGATTGTACTACCCAGACATTCTGAGCATATGCTCACTAGTTGAGCTATTCTCCTCCATCTTGTAGGAAAAGTACTTGTCAAAGGTCTCATACCTCTCGACATGGGCATGATTCTGAAATACCAATTTCATATCTTGGAACATCTCATATGCTCTGTGGCGTTCAAAATGTTTTTTGAAGTCCCGGTTCTAAGCCGTAAAGCATGACGCACTAAACTATCAAGTATTCATCATATCGAGCTTGCAAAACGTTCATAACGTCTGCATCTGCTCCTGCAATAGGTCTGTCACCTAGCGGTGCATCAAGGACATAATTCTTCTGTGCAGCAAATGAGGATAATCCTCAGATCACGGACCCAGTCCGCATCATTGCTACTATCATCTTTCAACTTATTTTCTCTAGGAACATATCAAAAAGTAAACGAGAAGCTACATCGCGAGCTATTGATCTACAACATAATTTGCAAATACTATCAGGACTAAGTTCATGATAAATTAAGTTCAATTAATCAAATTACTTAAGAATTCCCACTTAGATAGACATCCCTCAAGTCATCTAAATGATACGTGATCCAAATCAACTAAACCATGTCCGATCATCACGTGAGATGGAGTAGTCTTCAATGGTGAACATCTCTATGTTGATCATATCTACTATATGATTCACGTTCGACCTTTCGGTCTCCAGTGTTCCGAGGCCAAGTCTGTACATGCTAGGCTCGTCAAGTTTAACACAAGTATTCCGCATGTGCAAAACTGTCTTGCACCCGTTGTATGTGAACATAGAGTCTATCACACCCGATCATCACGTGGTGTCTCAACACGACGAACTGTCGCAACAGTGCGTACTCAGGGAGAACACTTATACCTTGAAATTTAGTTAAGGGATCATCTTATAATGCTACCGCCATACTTAGCAAAATAAGATGCATAAAAGATAAACATCACATGCAATCAAAATATGTGACATGATATGGCCATCATCATCTTGTGCTTTTGATCTCCGTCTCCAAAGCATCATCATGATCTCCATCGTCACTGGCTCGACACCTTGATCTCCATTGTTGTGTCGTGGTCGTCTCGCCAACTATTGCTTCTACAACTATCGGCTCGCCAACTATTGCTTCTACAACTATCGCTAACGCGTAGTGATAAAGTAAAGCAATTACATGGTGTTTGCATTTCATACAATAAAGAGACAACCATAAGGCTCCTGCCGGTTGCTGATAACTTTTACAAAACATGATCATCTCATACAATAACGTATATCACATCATGTCTTGACCATATCAAATCACAACATGCCCTGCAAAAATAAGTTAGACGTCCTCTACTTTGTTGTTGCAAGTTTTACGTGGCTGCTACGGGCTTCTAGCAAGAACCATTCTTACCTACGCATCAAAACCACAACGGTGTTTTGTTGGGGAACGTAGTAATTTCAAAAAATTTCCTACGCACACGCAAGATCATGGTGATGGCATAGCAACGAGAGGGGAGAGTGTGTCCACGTACCCTCATAGACCGAAAGCGGAAGCGTTATAACAACGCGGTTGATGTAGTCGTACGTCTTCACGATCCGACCGATCCAAGTACCGAACGCACGGCACCTCCGAGTTCAGCACATGTTCAGCTCGATGACGATCCCCGGGCTCCGACCCAGCAAAGCGTCGGGGATGAGTTCCACAAGACGACGGCGTGGTGGACGATGATGATGCTCCACGGTAGCGCAGGGCTTCGCCTAAGCTCATGACGATATGACCAAGTGGAATATGGTGGAGGGGGCACCGCACACGGCTAAGGAACGATCCGTAGATCAACTTGTGTGTCCATATGGGGTGCCCCTGCCCCGTATATAAAGGAGGGAGGAGGAGGAGGCCGGCCCTAGGAGGGCGCCATGGGAGTCCTACTCCCACCGGAGTAGGATTCCCCTTCCTAGTCCAACTAGGAGTCCTTCCATGTATTAGGAGTAGGAGACAAGGAAGGGAAGAGAGAAGGAAGGAAGGAGGGGTGCGGCTCCCCTAGTCCAATTCGGACTAGGCCATGGGGCGTGCGGCCTGCCCTAGGCAGCCCTCTCTCTTTCCCAGAGGCCCAATAAGGCCCAATACTTCTCCCGGCGAATTCCGTAACTCTCCGACTCAAAAATACCGAATCACTCGGAACCTTTCCGAACTCCGAATATAGTCGTCCAATATATCGATCTTTACGTCTCGACCATTTCGAGACTCTCGTCATGTTCCCGATCTCATCCGGGACTCCGAACTCCTTCGGTACATCAAAACTCATAAACTCATAATATAACTGCATCGTAACGTTAAGCGTGCGGACCCTACGGTTCGAGAACTATGTAGACATGACCTAGAACTGTTTCCGGTCAATAACCAATAGTGGAACCTGGATGTTCATATTGGCTCCTACATATTCTACGAAGATCTTTATCGGTCAAACCGCATAACAACATACGTTGTTCCCTTTGTCATCGGTATGTTACTTGCCCGAGATTCGATCGTCGGTATCCAATACCTAGTTCAATCTCGTTACCGGCAAGTCTCTTTACTCGTTCCGTAATACATCATTTCATAACTAACTCATTAGTTACAATGCTTGCAAGGCTTAGGTGATGAGTATTACCGAGAAGGCCCAGAGATACCTCTCCGACAATCGGAGTGACAAAACCTAATCTCGAATTATGCCAACTCAACATATACTTTTGGAGACACCTGTAGAGTACCTTTATAATCACCCGATTCGTTGTGACGTTTGGTAGCACACAAAGTGTTCCTCCGGTAAACGGGAGCTGCATAATCTCATAGTTGCAGGAACTTTGTATAAGTCATGAAGAAAGCAATAGCAACATACTAAACGATCAAGTGCTAAGCTAACGGAATGGGTCATGTCAATCAGATCATTCAACTAATGATGTGATCCCATTAATCAAATAACAACTCTTTTGTCTATGGTTAGGAAACATAACCATCTTTGATTAACAAGCTAGTCAAGTAGAGGCATACTAGTGACACTCTGTTTGTCTATATATTCACACATGTATTATGTTTCCTGTTAATACAATTCTAGCATGAATAATAAACATTTATCATGATATAAGGAAATAAATAATAACTTTATTATTGCCTCTAGGGCATATTTCCTTCAGTCTCCCACTTGCACTAGAGTCAATAATCTATATCACATCACCATGTGATTAACATCGATAGTTCACATCATCATGTGATTAACACCCATAGTTCACATCGCCATGTGACCAACACCCAAAGGGTTTACTAGATTCAGTAATCTAGTTCACATCGCTATGTGATTAACACCCAAAGAGTACTAAGGTGTGATCATGTTTTGCTTGTGAGAGAATCTTAGTTAACGGGTCTTTCATATTCAGATCCATTATGTATTTTGCAATTTTCTATGTCTACAATGCTCTGCACGGAGCTACTCTAGCTAATTGCTCCCACTTTCAATATGTATCTAGATCGAGACTTAGAGTCATCCAGATCGGTGTCAAAACTTGCATCGACGTAACCCTTTACGTACCTAACCTTTTGTCACTTCCATAATCGAGAAACATACCCTTATTCCACTAAGGATAATTTTGACCGCTGTCCATGATCTACTCCTAGATCACTATTGTACTCCTTGCCAAACTCAGTGTAGGGTATACAATAGATCTGGTACACAAGATGGCATACTTTATAGAACCTATGGCTGATGCATAGGGAATGACTTTCATTCTCTTTCTATCTTCTGTCGTGGTCGGGTTTTGAGTCTTACTCAATCTCACACCTTGTAACACAGCAAGAACTCTTTCTTTGACTGTTCCATTTTGAACTATTTCAAAATCTTGACAAGGTATGTACTTATTGAAAAACTTATCAAGCGCCTTGATCTATCTCTATAGATCTTGATGCTCAATATGTAAGCAGCTTCACCGAGGTCTTTCTTTGAAAAACTCCTTTCAAACACTCCTTTATGCTTTGCAAAATAATTCTACATTATTTCCGATCAACAATATGTCATTCACATATACTTATCGTAAAGGCTGTAGTGCTCCCACTCACTTTCTTGTAAATACAGGCCTTTCCAAAAGTCTCATATAAATCATATGCTTTGATCAACTTATCAAAGCGTATATTTCAACTCCGAGATGCTTGCACCAGTCCATAGATGGATCATTGGAGCTTGCGTATTTTGTCAAGACCTTTAGGGTTGACAAAACCTTCTGTTGCATCATATACAACTCTTCTTCAAATCCATTAAGGAATGTAGTTTTGTTTATCCATTTGCCAGATTTCATAAAATTGCGGCAATTGCTAACATGATTTGGACAGACTTAAGCATCGCTACGAGTGAGAAAATTTCATCGTAGTCAACACCTTGAACTTTGTCAAGAACCTTTTTCGACAAGTCTAGCTTTGTAGATAGTAACACTACTATCAATGTCCGTCTTCCTCTTGAAGATCCATTTATTTTCTATGGTTTGCCGATCATCGGGCAAATCCATCAAAGTCCATACTTTGTTCTCATACATGGATCATATCTCGATTTCATGGCCTCAAACCATTTTGCGGAATCTGGGCTCATCATCGCTTCCTCATAGTTCGTAGGTTCGTCATGGTCAAGTAACATGACCTCCGAATGGGATTACCGTACCACTCAGTGCGGATCTCACTCTGTTGACCTACGAGGTTCGTAGTAACTTGATCTGAAGTTACATGATCATCATCATTAGCTTCCTCACTAATTGGTGTAGTAGTCACAGAACAGATTTCGTGATGAACTACTTTCAATAAGGGAGAAGGTACAATTACCTTATCAAGTTCTACTTTCCTCCCACTCACTTCTTTCGAGAGAAGCTCCTTCTCCGAAAGGATCCATTCTCAGCAACGAATGTCTTGTCTTCGGATCTGTGATAGAAGGTGTACCCAACAGTCTCCTTTGGGTATCCTATGAGGACGCATTTCTTCGATTTGGGTTTGAGCTTATCTGGATGAAACTTTTTCACATAAGCATCACAACCCCAAATTTTAAGAAACGACAACTTTGGTTTCTTGCTAAACCACAGTTCATATAGTGTCGCCTCAACGGATTTAGATGGTGCCCTATTTAACGTGAATGCAGCTGTCTCTAATGCATGATCCCAAACGATATTGGTAAATTGGTAAGAAACATCATAGATTGTACTATATCCAATAAAGTACGGTTATGACGCTCGGACACACCATTATGATGTGGTGTTCTGTGGCATGAATTTGTGAAACTATTCCACATTGTTTTAATTGAAGACCAAACTCAGAACTCAAATATTTGTCTCTGCGATCAGATCGTAGAAACCTTATTTTCTTGTCACGATGATTTTCCACTTCACTCTGAAATTCTTTGAACTTTTCAAATATTTCAGACTTATGTTTCATCAAGTAGATATACCCATATCTGCTCAAATCATCTGTGAAGGTCGGAAAATAATGATACCGCCATGAGCCTCAACACTCATCGGATCGCATACATCAAGATGTATTATTTCCAATAAGTTTGTTGCTCGCTCCATTGTTCAAGAACGGAGTTTTAGTCATCTCGCCCAAAGGCACGGTTCGCAAGCATCAAATGATTCATAACCAAGTGATTCCAAAATCCATCTTTATGGAGTTTCTTCATGCGCTTTACACCGATATGACCCAAACGACGATTGCCATAAATAAGTTGCACTATCATTATTAACTTTGCATCTTTTGGCATCAATATTATGAATATGTGTATCACTACGATCGAGATCCAACAAACTATGTTCATTGGGTGTATGACCATCAAAGGTCTTATTCATGTAAACAGAATAACAATTTATTCTCTAACTTTTAAATGAATAACCAGATCGCAATAAATATGATCAAATCATATTCATGCTCAACGCAAACGCCAAATAACATTTATTTAGGTTTAACACTAATCTCGAAAGTATAGGGAGTGTGCGATGATGATCATATTAATCTTGGAACTACTTCCAACACTCATCATCACTTCCCCTTCAACTAGTCTCTGCTTATTCTAGAACTCCTGTTTCGAGTTACTAATCTTAGCAACCTAACAAGTATCAAATACTCGGGGCTACTATAAACACTAGTAAGGCACACATCAAACACATGTATATCAAATATACCCTTGTTCACTTTGCCATCCTTCTTACTCACCAAATATTCAGGGCTTTTCCGCTTCCAAAGGACCATTTCCTTTGCGATGTAAGCACTCGGTTTCAGGCTTTGGTCCAGCTTTGGTCTTCTTCACGGAGTGACAACTTGCTTGTCATTCTGCTTGAAGTTTCCTTTCTTTCCTTTGCCCGCTTTTGAAACTAGTGGTCTTGTCAATCATCAACACTTGATGCTCTTTTCTTGATTTCTACCTTCGTCGATTTTAGCATCACGAAGAGCTTGGGAATTACTTTTGTCATCCCTTGCATATTATAGTTCATCACGAAGTTCTACTAACTTGGTGATGGTGACTAGAGAATTCTGTCAATCACTATCTTATCTGGAAGATTAACTCCCACTTGATTCAAGCGCTTGAAGTACCTGACATATCTGAGCACATGCTCACTAGTTGAGCGATTCTCCTCCATCTTTTAGCTATAGAACTTGTTGGAGACTTCATATCTCTCAACTCGGTATTTGCTTGAAATATTAACTTCAATTCTGGAACATCTCATATGGTCCATGACGCTCAAAATGTCTTTGAAGTCCCGATTCTAAGCCGTTAAGCATGGTGCACTAAACTATCAAGTAGTCATCATATTGAGCTAGCCAAACGCTCATAACGTCTCAGATCTGCTCCTGCAATAGGTTTGTCACCTAGCGGTGCATTAAGGACATAATTCTTCCAGGCAGCAATGAGGATAAACCTCGATCACGGATCCAATCCGCATCATTGCTACTAACTTCTTTCAACACAATTTTCTCTAGGAACATATCAAAATAAACATTTGAAAGCAACAACGCGAGCTATTGATCTACAAGATAATTTGCAAAATACTACCAGGACTAAGTTCATGATAAATTCAAGTTCAATTAATCATATTACTTAAGAACTCCCACTTAGATAGACATCCCTCTAATCTTCTAAGTGATCACGTGATCCATATCAACTAAACCATAACCGATCATCACGTGAAATGGAGTAGTTTTCAATGGTGAACATCACTATGTTGATCATATCTACTATATGATTCACGTTCGACCTTTCGGTCTCCGTGTTCCGAGGCCATATCTACATATGCTAGGCTCGTCAAGTTTAACCTGAGTATTATGCGTGTGCAAAACTGGCTTGCACCCGTTGTAGATGGACGTTGAACTTATCACACCCGATCATCACGTGGTGTCTTGGTACTACGAACTTTGGCAACGGTGCATACTCAGGGAGAACACTTCTTGATAATTTTTAGTGAGAGATCATCTTAAAATGCTACCGTCAATCAAAGCAAGATAAGATGCATAAAGGATAAACATCACATGCAATCAATATAAGTGATATGATATGGCCATCATCATCTTGTGCTTGTGATCTCCATCTCCGAAGCACCATCATGATCACCATCGTCACCGGCGCGACACCTTGATCTCCATCGTAGCATCGTTGTCATCTCGCCAACTATTGCTTCTATGACTATCGCTACCGCTTAGTGACAAAGTAAAGCAATTACATGGCGTTTGCATATCAATACAATAAAGCGACAACCATATGGCTCCTGCCAGTTGCCGATAACTTGGTTACAAAACATGATCATCTCATACAATAAAATATAGCATCACGTCTTGACCATATCACATCACAACATGCCCTGCAAAAACAAGTTAGACGTCCTCTACTTTGTTGTTGCAAGTTTTACGTGGCTGCTACGGGCTGAGCAAGAACCGTTCTTACCTATGCATCAAAACCACAACGATAGTTTGTCAAGTTGGTGCTGTTTTAACCTTCGCAAGGACCGGGCGTAGCCACACTCGGTTCAACTAAAGTGAGATAAACAGACACCCGCCAGTCACCTTTAAGCAACGAGTGCTCGAAGCGGTGAAACCAGTCTCGCGTAAGCGTACGCGTAATGTCGGTCCGGGCCGCTTCATCTCACAATACCGCTGAACCAAAGTATGACATGCTGGTAAGCAGTATGACTTATATCGCCCACAACTCACTTGTGTTCTACTCGTGCATATGACATCAACGCATAAAACCTGGCTCGGATGCCATCATGGGGAACGAGTAATTTCAAAAATTCCTACGCACACGCAAGATCATGGTGATGGCATAGCAACGAGAGGGAGAGTGTGTCCACGCACCCTCGTGAGACCGAAAGCGAAGCGTTATAACAACGCTGTTGATGTAGTCGACGTCTTCATGATCCGACCGATCCAAGTACCGAACGCACGGCACCTCCGAGTTCAGCACACGCTCAGCTCGATGACGATCCCCGGCTCCGATCCAGCAAATCGTCGGGATGAGTTCCACAAGACGACGGCGTGGTGGACGATGATGATGCTCCACCGGCGCAGGGCTTCGCCTAAGCTCCGCGACGATATGACCAAGTGGAATATGGTGGAGGGGGCACCGCACACGGCTAAGGAACGATCCGTAGATCAACTTGTGTGTCCATATGGGGTGCCCCTGCCCCGTATATAAAGGAGGGAGGGAGGAGGAGGCCGCCCTAGGAGGGCGCGCCATGGGGAGTCCTACTCCCACCGGGAGTAGGATTCCCCTTCTAGTCCAACTAGGAGTCCTTCCATGTATTAGGAGTAGGAGACAAGGAAGGGAAGAGAGAAGGAAGGAAGGAGGGGTGCGGCCCTCCCTAGTCCAATTCGGACTAGGCCATGGGGCGCGCGGCCTGCCCTAGGCAGCCCTCTCTCTTCCGCAGGCCCAATAAGGCCCAATACTTCTCCCGGCGAATTCCGTAACTCTCCGGTACTCCGAAAAATACCGAATCACTCGGAACCTTTCCGAACTCCGAATATAGTCGTCCAATATATCGATCTTTACGTCTCGACCATTTCGAGACTCCTCGTCATGTCCCCGATCTCATCCGGGACTCTGAACTCCTTCGGTACATCAAAACTCATAAACTCATAATATAACCGTCATCGTAACGTTAAGCGTGCGGACCCTACGGGTTCGAGAACTATGTAGACATGACCTAGAACTGTTTCCGGTCAATAACCAATAGTGGAACCTGGATGTTCATATTGGCTCCTACATATTCTACGAAGATCTTTATCGGTCAAACCGCATAACAACATACGTTGTTCCCTTTGTCATCGGTATGTTACTTGCCTGAGATTCGATCGTCGGTATCCAATACCTAGTTCAATCTCGTTACCGGTAAGTCTCTTTACTCGTTCCGTAATACATCATTTCATAACTAACTCATTAGTTACAATGCTTGCAAGGCTTAGGTGATGAGTATTACCGAGAAGGCCCAGAGATACCTCTTCGACAATCGGAGTGACAAAACCTAATCTCGAATTATGCCAACTCAACATATACTTTTGGAGACACCTGTAGAGTACCTTTATAATCACCCAGTTACGTTGTGACGTTTGGTAGCACACAAAGTGTTCCTCCGGTAAACGGGAGCTGCATAATATCATAGTTGCAGGAACTTTGTATAAGTCATGAAGAAAGCAATAGCAACATACTAAACGATCAAGTGCTAAGCTAACGGAATGGGTCATGTCAATCAGATCATTCAACTAATGATGTGATCCCGTTAATCAAATAACAACTCTTTTGTCTATGGTTAGGAAACATAACCATCTTTGATTAACAAGCTAGTCAAGTAGAGGCATACTAGTGACACTCTGTTTGTCTATATATTCACACATGTATTATGTTTCCTGTTAATACAATTCTAGCATGAATAATAAACATTTATCATGATATAAGGAAATAAATAATAGCTTTATTATTGCCTCTAGGGCATATTTCCTTCATGTTTCGTCAAGTTTGTTGTTTTAACCTTCAACAAGGACCGGCAGCAGTCAAATTCGACTCAACTAAAGTAGGAGAAACAGACACCCGCCAGCCACCTTTATGCAAAACTAGTTGCATGTCTGTCGGTGGAACCGGTCTCATGAACGTGGTCATGTAAGGTTGGTCTGGTCCGCTTCATCCAACAATACCGCCGAATCAAAATAAGACGTTGGTGGTAAGCAGTATGACTATCACCGCCCACAACTCTTTGTGTTCTACTCGTGCATATCATCTACGCATAGACCTGGCTCGGATGCCACTGTTGAGGAACGTAGCATGCAATTTCAAAAAAAATCCTATGCTCACGCAAGATCTATCTAGGAGATGCATAGCAACGAGAGGGGGAGAGTGTGTCCACGTACCCTCATAGACCGAAAGCGGAAGCGTTAGACAACGCGGTTGATGTAGTCGAACTTCTTCTAGCTCTGACCGATCAAGTACCGAACGTATAGCACCTCCGAGTTCTACACACGTTCAGCTCGATGACGTTCCTCGACCTCTTGATCCAGTAAGGTGTCGAGGAAGTAGATGAGTTCCGTCAGCATAACAGTGTGGTGATGGTGATGGTGAAGTGATCCACGCAGGGCTTCGCCTAAGCACCGCGACAATATGACCGGGGGTGTAAACTGTGGAGGGGGGCGCCGCACACGGCTAACAGTTGTTGTTGTATGTTTTAGGCGCCCCCTCCCCACATATATATAGGTTGGAGGGGAGGAGAGGCAGCCAAGGGGGCGCCCCAAGTAGGAGGAATCCTACTTGGGGTCCTCTCCAATTCGGCCAACCCCCCTCTCCTATTCCTATTCGGAGTAGGAAGGGAAGAGGGGCAAGGGGGAATCCTATTCCCTTTTTCATTTCCTCCTTCCCCTTTCCTTCTCCAATTTGGCCAGCCCATATGGGCGGGGCGCACCAGCCCCTTTGTGGCTGGTGCGATTCCCCTCTTGGCCCATAAGGCCCATATCTTTTGCCGAGGGTGCCCGAAACCCCTTCCGGTGACCCGATAAGTACCCGGTGCTTCCTGAAACACTTCCGGTATCCAAATACCATCGTCCTATATATCAATCTTGATATCTCGACCATTTCGAGACTCCTCGTCATGTCCGTGATCTCATCCGGGACTCCGAACAACATTCTGTCACCAAATCACACAACTCATATAATACTATCTCGTCAACGAACGTTAAGCGTGCGGACCCTACGGGTTCGAGAACTATGTAGACATGACCGAGACACCTCTCCGGTCAATAACCAACAGCGGAACCTGGATGCTCATATTGGCTCCCACATATCCTATGAAGAACTTTATCGGTCGAACCATTATGACAACATACGTTATTCCCTTTGTCATCGGTATGTTATTTGCCCGAGATTCGATCGTCAGTATTTTCATACCTAGTTCAATCTCGTTACCGCAAGTCTCTTTACCCGTTACGTAATACATTATCCTGCAACTAACTCATTAGTCACTAATGTCTACTACACAACCTTCTTCTTGTAGACGTTGTTGGGCCTGCAAGTGCACAGGTTTGTAGGACAGTAGCAAATTTCCCTCAAGTGGATGACCTAAGGTTTATCAATCTGTGGGAGGCGTAGGATGAATATGGTCTCTCTCAAACAACCCTGCAACCAAATAAAAAAGAGTCTCTTGTGTCCCCAACACACCCAATACAACGGTAGATTGTATAGGTGCACTAGTTCGGCGAAGAGATGGTGATACAAGTGCAATATGGATGGTAGATATGGGTATTTGTAATCTGAAAATATAAAAACAGCAAGGTAACAAGTGGTAAAATTGAGCGTAAACGGTATTGCAATGCTAGGAAACAAGGCCTAGGGTTCATACTTTCACTAGTGCAAGTTCTCTCAACAATAATAACATAGATAGATCATATAACAAGCCCTCAACATGCAACAAAGAGTCACTCCAAAGCCACTAATAGCGGAGAACAAACGTAGAGATTATGGTAGGGTACGAAACCACCTCAAAGCTATTCTTTCGGATCAATCTATAAAAGAGTTCATACTAGAATGACACCTTAAGACACAAATCAACCAAAACCCTAATGTCACCTAGATACTCCATTGTCACCTCAAGTATCCGTGGGCATGATTATACGATATGCATCACACAATCTCAGATTCATCCAACCAACACAAAGTACTTCAAAGAGTGCCCCAAAGTTTCTACCGGAGAGTCAAGAAAACGTGTGCCAACCCCTATGCATAGGTTCATGGGCGGAACCCGCAAGTTGGTCACCAAAACATACATCAAGTGGCACGTGATATCCCATTGTCACCACAGATAAACACGGCAAGACATACATCAAGTGTTCTCATAAAAGACTCAATCCAATAAGATTACTCAAAGGGGAAAACTCAATTCATTACAAGAGAGTAGAGGGGGAGAAACATCATAAGATCCAACTACAATAGCAAAGCTCGGGATACATCAAGATCGTGCCATAGATGGAACAGGAGAGAGAACAGAGAGAGAGAGAGAGAGAGAGAGAGAGAGAGAGAGAGAGAGAGAGATCAAACACATAGCTACTGGTACATACCCTCAGCCCCGAGGGTGAACTACTCCCTCCTCGTCATGGAGAGCGCCGGATGATGAAGATAGCCACCGTGATGGGTTCCCCCTCTGGCGGGTGCCGAACGGGCTCCCGAGAGGTTTTGGTGGCTACAGAGGTTTGCGGCGGAACTCCCGATCTATCTTCTGTTTTGGAAGTATTACGATCGTAGGTATATATGGGTGCGAGTGCGTCGGTGGAGCTACGGGGCCCCACGAGGCGGGGCGCCCCTAGGGGCGCCCCACCCTCGTGAGCTCCTCCGTATCTCCCGACGAGAGTCCAAGTCTATCCGTGGCTTTCCTTCAAAAATAACTTCTCCGCTTGATTTCGTTCCGTTTGACTCCGTTTGATATTCCTTTTCTTGAACACTGAAATAGGCATAAAACAACAAATCAATGGGCCTCCGGTTAATAGGTTAGTCCGAAAAATAATATAAAAGTGGATAATAAAGCCCAATATTGCCTAAAACAGTAGATAATATAGCATGGAGCAATCAAAAATTATGGATACGTTGGAGACGTATCAAGCATCCCGAAGCTTAATTCCTGCTCTTCCTCGAGTAGGTAAATGATAAAAAAGATAATTTTTGATGTGGAATGCTAGTTGGCATAATTTCAATGTAATTCTTCTTACTTGTGATATGAATATTCAGATCCAAAAGATTCAAGACAAAAGTTTAATATTGACATAAAAATAATAATACTTCAAGCATACTAACAAAGCAATCATGTCTTCTCAAAATAACATGGCCAAAGAAAGTTATCCCCACAAAATCATATAGTCTGGCTATGCTCTATCTTCACCACACAAAGTATTTAAATCATGCACAACCCCGATGACAAGCCAAGCAATTGTTTCATACTTTTGACATTCTCGAACTTTTCCAATCTTCACGCAATACATGAGCGTGAGCCATGGACATAACACTATATGTGGAATAGAATGGTGGTTGTGGAGAAGACAAAAAGGAGAAGATAGTCTCACATCAACTAGGTGTATCAACGGGCTATGGAGATGCCCATCAATAGATATCAATGCGAGTGAGTAGGGATTGCCATGCAACGGATGCACTAGAGCTATAAGCATATGAAAGCTCAACAAAAGAAACTAAGTGGGTGTGCATCCAACTTGCTTGCTCACGAAGACCTAGGGCATTTTGAGGAAGCCCATCATTGGAATATACAAGCCAAGTTCTATAATGAAAAATGCCCACTAGTATATGAAAGTGACAACATAGGAGACTCTCTATCATGAAGATCATGGTGCTACTTTGAAGCACAAGTGTGGTAAAGGATAGTAACATTCTCCCTTCTCTCTTTTTCTCTCATTTTTTTATTTTTTTATTTAGGCCTTTTCTCTTTTTTTATGGCCACTTTTTTCTTTTTCTTTTATTTTTTGTCCGGAGTCTCATCCCGACTTGTGGGGGAATCATAGTCTCCATCATCCTTTCCTCACTGGGACAATGCTCTAAAAATGATGATCATCACACTTTTATTTACTTACAACTCATGAATTACAACTCGATACTTAGAACAAAATATAACTCTATATGAATGCCTCCGGCGGTGTACCGGGATGTGCAATGACTCATGAGCGACATGTATGAAAGAATTATGAACGGTGGCTTTGCCACAAATACGATGTCAACTACATGATCATGCAAAGCAATATGACAATTATGAAGTGTGTCATAAGAACGGAACGGTGGAAAGTTGCATGGCAATATATCTCGGAATGGCTATGGAAATACCATGATAGGTAGGTATGGTGGCTGTTTTGAGGAAGCTATATGGTGGGTGTATGATACCGGCGAAAGGTGCGCGGTATTAGAGAGGCTAGCAATGGTGGAAGGATGGGAAAAGTGCGTATAATCCATGGACTCAACATTAGTCATAAAGAACTCATATACTTATTGCAAAAATCTACAAGTTATCAAAGCAAAGTATTACGATCATGCTCCTAGGGGGATAGATTGGTAGGAAAAGACCATCGCTCGTCCCCGACCGCCACTCATAAGGAAGACAATCAATAAATAAATCATGCTCCGACTTCATCACATAACGGTTCACCATACGTGCATGCTACGGGAATCACAAACTTTAACACAAGTATTTCTGAAATTCACAACTACTCAACTAGCATGACTCTAATATCACCATCTTCATATCTCAAAACAATTATCAAGCTTCAATCTTCTCTTAGTATTCAACACACTCATAAGAAAGTTTTTACTATTTTTGAATACCTAGCATATTAAGATTATTTAAGCAAATTACCATGCTATTTAAGACTCTTAAAATAATATAAGTGAAGCATGAGAGTTCATCTATTTTCTACAAAATAAATCTACCACCGTGCTCTAAAAGATATAAGTGAAGTACTAGAGCAAATGACAAACTACTCCGAAAGATATAAGTGAAGATCAATGAGTAGTCGAATAATTATACAACTATGTGAAGACTCTCTCTCATTTAAGAATTTAAGATCTTGGTATTGTATTCAAACAGCAAGCAAAACAAAATAAAATGACATTGCAAGGATAGCACAACTCATGTGAAGAAGCAAAAACTTAGGCTCAACCGATACTAACCGATAGTTGTTGAAGAAGAAAGGTGGGATGCCTACCGGGGGATCCCCAAGCTTAGATGCTTGAGACTTCTTGAAATATTATCTTGGGGTTCCTTGTGCATCCCCAAGCTTGAACTTTTGTGTCTTTTTAATTCCTCTCGTATCGTGGTTTCTCTATTTCTCAAAAGCTTCATACACACCAAACTCAACAAAAACTCGTGAGATAGGTTAGTATAAACCAATGCAAAACCTTATCATTTTCTACTGTAACAAATCACTAACATTATTATTCAACATTGCATACTAAATGCCTCTGCATATTTAATACTCCTATCCTCAAATAGAATCATTAAACAAGCAAACATATGCAAACAATGCAAACATAACAGCAATCTGTCAAAACAGTACAGTCTGCAAAGAATACAAGATTCATCATACTTCCCTAACTCCAAAAATTATGAAAGAAAATTCCCACTGTAGTAAATTTATCAGAGCTTCTTATGCAAAAGGTTTCAACATTTTATCATGCTCCGACTTTTCTAGGGAATTTTTGTAACAGCGGTAAACTTTCTGTTTTCAAACAGCAACATGTATAGTAGCAAAATAAGCATGCCAAAGGCTATCCTTGACTTTTTTATTGAAACTAAAGATGCAAAACATTATTCTAAATAACATCAAGCAAATACTAACAATATAAAATGACGCTCCAAGCAAAACACATATCATGTGGTGAATAAAAATATAGCTCCAAGTAAAGTTACCGATGAACGAAGACGAAAGAGGGGATGCCATCTGGGGCATCCCCATGCTTAGACGCTTGGTTATCCTTGAATATTACCTTGGGGTGCCTTGGGCAACCCCAATCTTAGGCTCTTGCCACTCCTTATTCCATAGTCCATCGAATCTTTACCCAAAACTTGAAAACTTCACAACACAAAACTTAACAGAAAACTCGTGAGCTCTGTTAGCAAAAGAAAACAAAACACCACTTCATGGTACTGTAATGAACTCATTCTTTATTTATATTGGTGTTAAACCTACTGTATTCCAACTTCTCTATGGTTTATAAACTATTTTACTAGCCATAGAGTCATCAAAATAAGCAAACAACACATAGAAAACAGAATCTGTCAAAAACAGAACAGTCTGTAGTAATCTGTATCAAACGTATATTTCTGGAACTCCAAAAATTCTAAAATAAATTGGTGGACCTGAGGAATTTGTCTAGTAATAATCTGCAAAAAGAATCAACTAAATATCACTCTCCAGTAAAACGTTGAAGCTAATTTCGTGAGCGCTAAAGTTTCTGTTTTTTACAGCATGATCATAAAGACTTCACCCAAGTCTTCCCAAAGGCTCTACTTGGCACAAACACTAATTAAAACACAAAACCACATCTAAACAGAAGCTAGATGGATTATTTATTACTAAACAGAACCAAAAATCAAGAAACTAAAATAAAATTGGGTCGCCTCCCAACAAGCGCTAACGTTTAACGCCCCTAGCTAGGCATGATGATTTCAATGATGCTCACATAAAAGATAAGAATTGAAACATAAAGAGAGCATCATGAAAAATATGACTAGCACATTTAAGTCTAACCCACTTCCTATGCATAGGGATTTTGTGAGCAAACAACTTATGGGAACAATAATCAACTTGCATAGGAAGGTAAAACAAGCATAACTTCAAAACTTTAAGCACATAGAGAGGAAACTTGATATTATTGCAGTTCCTACAAGCATATATTCCTCCCTCATAATAATTTTCAGTAGCGTCATGAATGAATTCAACCATATAACCAGCACCTAAAGCATTCTTTTCATGATCTACTTGCATAGAAAATTTACTACTCTCCACATAAGCAAAATTCTTCTCATTCGGAATAGTGGAAGTATCATAAGAGACTTGAACACTAAAAATTGTTTCCACATTAAAAGAGTAATGTTCAGAAAAAGGGTAATCATAATCATGACAAGTTTTATAAATATAATCATCACTATTTTTTTATAGCATAAGTTTCATCACAATAATCATCATAAGTAGCAACTTCGTTCTCATCATAATCGATTGAAACCTCTCCCAAGATAGTGGAATCACTAAATAAAGTTGACACTCTTCCAAATCCACTTTCATATTCATCATAATAAGATTCAACAACCTACAAAATAGTGGGATCACTAATTCCTAAAGTTGACACTCTTCCAAACCCACATTCATCAATATAATCATCATAGGTAGGAGGCATGCTATCATCATACTAAATATTCTCATCAAAACTTGGGGGACTAAACATATCATATTCATCAAACATAGCTTCCCCAAGCTTATGGTTTTGCATATCATTATCATCATGGATATTCAAGGAATTCATACTAACAACATTGCAATCATGCTCATCATACAAAGATTTAGTGCCAAACATTCTATAGATTTCTTCTTCTAGCACTTGAGCACAATTTTCCTTTCCATCATACTCACGAAAGATATTAAAAAGATGAAGCGTATGAGACAAACTCAATTCCATATTTTTTGTAGTTTTCTTTTATAGACTAAACTAGTGATAAAACAAGAAACAAAAAGATTCAATTGCAAGATCTAAAGATATACCTTCAAGCACTCACCTCCCCGGCAACGGCGCCAGAAAAGAGTTTGATGTCTACTACACAACCTTCTTCTTGTAGATGTTGTTGGGCCTGCAAGTGCACAGGTTTGTAGGACAGTAGCAAATTTCCCTCAAGTGGATGACCTAAGGTTTATCAATCTGTGGGAGGCGTAGGATGAAGATGGTCTCTCTCAAACAACCCTGCAACCAAATAACAAAGAGTCTCTTGTGTCCCCAACACACCCAATACAACGGTAGATTGTATAGGTGCACTAGTTCGGCGAAGAGATGGTGATACAAGTGCAATATGGATGGTAGATATGGGTATTTGTAATCTGAAAATATAAAAACAACAAGGTAACAAGTGGTAAAAGTGAGCGTAAACGGTATTGCAATGCTAGGAAACAAGGCCTAGGGTTCATACTTTCACTAGTGCAAGTTCTCTCAACAATAATAACATAGATGGATCATATAACAAGCCCTCAACATGCAACAAAGAGTCACTCCAAAGCCACTAATAGCGGAGAACAAACGTAGAGATTATGGTAGGGTATGAAACCACCTCAAAGCTATTCTTTCGGATCAATCTATAAAAGAGTTCGTACTAGAATAACACCTTAAGACACAAATCAACCAAAACCCTAATGTCACCTAGATACTCCATTGTCACCTCAAGTATCCGTGGGCATGATTATACGATATGAATCACACAATCTCAGATTCATCCAACCAACACAAAGTACTTCAAAGAGTGCCCCAAAGTTTCTACCGGAGAGTCAAGAAAACGTGTGCCAACCCCTATGCATAGGTTCATGGGCGGAACCCGCAAGTTGGTCACCAAAACATACATCAAGTGGCACGTGATATCCCATTGTCACCACAGATAAACACGGCAAGACATACATCAAGTGTTCTCATAAAAGACTCAATCCGACAAGATTACTCAAAGGGGAAAACTCAATTCATTACAAGAGAGTAGAGGGGGAGAACATCATAAGATCCAACTACAATAGCAAAGCTCGGGATACATCAAGATCGTGCCATAGATGGAACACGAGAGAGAACACGAGAGAGAGAGAGAGAGAGAGAGAGAGAGAGAGAGAGAGATCAAACACATAGCTACTGGTACATACCCTCAGCCCCGAGGGTGAACTACTCCTCCTCGTCATGGAGAGCGCCGGGATGATGAAGATAGCCACGGTGATGGGTTCCCCCCAGGTGCCTGAACGGGCTCCCGAGAGGTTTTGGTGGCTACTGAGGCTTGCGGCGGAACTCCCGATCTATCTTCTGTTTTGGAAGTTTTACGATACGTAGGTATATATGGGTGCATGGGGTACGTCGGTGGAGCTACGGGGGCCCCACGAGGCAGGGGGCGCACCCTAGGGGGGGCCCACACCCTCGTGAGCTCCTCCCATATCTCCTGATGTAGAGTCCAAGTCTATCCGGTGGCTTTCCTTCCAAAAATAACTTCTCCAGTTGATTTCGTTCCGTTTTGACTCCGTTTGATATTCCTTTTCTTCGGAACACTGAAATAGGCATAAAACAGCAAATCTGGGCCGGGCCTCCGGTTAATAGGTTAGTCCCAAAAATAATATAAAAATGGATAATAAAGCCCAATATTGCCTAAAACAGTAGATAATATAGCATGGAGCAATCAAAAATTATGGATATGTTGGAGACATATCAGTCACTTTGCTTGCAAGGCTTCTTATGATGTGTATTACCGAGAGGGCTCAGAGATACCTCTCAGATACTCGGAGTGACAAATCCTAATCTCGATCTATGCCAACCCAACAAACACCTTCGGAGATACATGTAGAGCATCTTTATAATCACCCAGTTACGTTGTGACGTTTGATAGCACACAAGGCATTCCTCCGGTATCCGGGAGTTGCATAATCTCATAGTCGAAGGAATATGTATTTGACATGAAGGAAGCAATAGCAATAAAACTGCTAACGGATGGGTCTTGTCCATCACATCATTTCTCTTAATGATGTGATTCCATTCATCAAATGACAACACATGTGTATGGTTAGGAAACTTAACCATCTTTGATTAACGAGCTAGTCTAGTAAAGGCTTACTAGGGACATGGTATTTTGTGTATGTATCCACACATGCATCAAGTTTCTGGTTAATACAATTCTAGCATGAATAATAAACATTTATCATGATATAAAGAAATATAAAATAATAACTTTATTATTACCTCTACGACATAATTTTCAGGGTAGACAAGCGAGTTGTCCCCAAGATCGGCCCAATAAGGAGGAGGGAGGACTTGTGAACGGCGAAGAGCCGGAATAATGATATGGCGCCGCCGCCGCTTGAAGACTGAAAAAACCATAGTTGCGAGACCGGGGGGGGGGGGGGGAGGGGGTCTCTTCACACTGCTAATAGGTACGTAGGGTCTTTCTATCAAACACAACCATGAAAACTACCCGCAAAAGAAGACACAACTATGAAAACGGAATGTATCCTTATTGCTGATAGGTATGTAGGGTTTTTCTGTCGAACACAATTATGAAAACTACTCGGAAAAAAAAAAGAACACAACTATGAAAGGCGAGTGTTTCTATTGCTAGCTAAGGCTGGTCATAGTGGGGAGTAACATATACTAGTATCATGCATATGATACTAGTGTATGATACTATATCCATAGTGCATAGTATCATAAAGTAGTATCATAGGTGGTCTCCTTTATTGCTATGCATGACACATAGTAGCATAACATTTATTATGTTACGGTATCTACCTATGTTACTATGACCCTCTGTCTCTTCTTTAATTTCCTGCCGCGTAAGCATATTTACGAGTCCCAAGTATATATGATACTAGTTATGTTACCCCCACTGTGGCCACCCTAATAAATTCACTCTTTATCCAAAAAGAAAGTAAATGGGGTCTTTCTAATCTAATTTGAACTTGGATTCAAAAGAAAGCGGCTAGAATTCAAAAAAGAATTCACTTCCTTTGATGCTTCCACTTTGGTTTACTGGTTGTAGTACATAAAGCGCTGATCAACTTCTCCAGCACGGCATCAACCGGAGTCGAGGGCAGCAGCCTCGCCGGCAGGGATGCAGGGGGCAGGAAGGCTCCTTGTCGGCGCCGGAGGGTGACGGCGGCCGAATGGTGAGGGACAGCCCGACAGTTGCCGCCCTCTCAGCGCTTCTTGCCCGCTCCGCTTCTCTGTCCGCCGCTGCGGCGCTCCACGCCCGCCTCCTCCGCTCCTCGCGCCTCTCCAGCCACCCCTTCCTCGCCAACTGCCTCGCCGACGCTTACTCCCGCCTCGGCGCCACCCCTGCCGTCATCGCCCTGCTGACCCACGCGCCCGGCGGCGCAGCCAACCGCTTCTCCCACAACATCCTCCTAGCCGCGCTGCTCAAGTCCCGTGACCTCCCGGCGGCGCGGAGGCTGTTCGACGAAATGCCTCTCAGGGACACCGTGGCCTACAATTCCATGATCTCTGGTTACGCTCAACGCGGGTGCACTGACGAGGCGCTCCGGCTTGTGCGCAGGATGAGGGAGGTAGGCGTCAGGCCTAGCGCCTTCACCTTCTCCATTGTCTCGTCGGCGGTCTGCTCTGCTCCCCACGGGATGCAGGTCCATGCAGCTGCCGTCCGTCACGGCTCTGCCCAACACAATGCCGTGGTCGGCAACACGCTTGTTGACATGTATCGGCGTGTCGGCCTCTTGGAATATGCCATGCGCGTCTTTTGGAATATGAATGAACTGGACATGGTTTCGCTGAATTCTGTCATGTCAGTGTACAAGGATGATGGCCAGAGCAGTGCAGTGTTTGAGTGTTTCCGGTTGACCAGAAGCCATGGGTTTTCGGTTGACGAGTGCAGTGTGTCAACGGTGCTTACCGCGTGCACAGATATCGAGGATTTGGCTAAGGGTGACCAGCTCTTGGCCCTTTGCGTCAAAACAGGACTCCTGTCAAATTCTATCATCTGTAGTGCTGTGATCGGCCTATTGTCCATGTCTGACAGACTACCTGATGCTGTCAGGCTTTTCGAGGGATTAACCAAATGGGACTCAGAAACATGTAACGCAATGATATCGTGCTATGCCAGGAGTGGTTTGATGGAGCAAGCTCTGGGCCTCTTTGTGATTGCTCTGCGAAATGCTGTTCTTCCAACTGAGTTCACTTTTGCGAGTGTGCTGAGGTGGAGTTCGTGTTTTGGTCTGATGGAGCAGGGCACCCAAATCCATGCACTGGTATATAAATGTGGGTTTGAGGATGATATGATTGTTGCCACTGCTCTCATTGACATGTATTGTAAGTTAGGTTCCTTGAAGCATGCCAGGAAACTCTTCGATAGTGTTTGTGTCAAGGATTTGGTGTTATGGAATACAATGATCATCGGTCTATCGCAGAATGGGGGAGGTAGGGAAGCTCTTGGAGTGTTTTGGTGGATGCTGGACTGTGGTGTCAAGCCAGATAGAATTACTCTTTTCGGAGCTTTATCTGCTTGTAGCTTGGGAGGTCTGGTTAATGAAGCAATGGATATAATCTCCCTGTTTAAAGCCAAGTACCATGTCGTCCCTGGCCTGGAGCACTATGCATGTGTGTCTGACATGTTAAGCCGTGCAGGATTGTTTAGAGAGGCAGAAGATTTAGTGCAGAACAAGCTGCAGAAGTGCAATACTGCTGCCCTCCTCAATATTCTCGAGGCTTGCATGATTCAAGGGGATTTCGCCATGGCAGAGTCTATCGCAGAGAATATGTTGAAACTGAAGCCTCGGTCATCACTGCCATACACTGTTCTGGCTCGAACATATGGTGCAAGATGTAAGTGGGAAAGCATGGCCAGAATGTGGAGGTCAATGGAAGCTTTAGGTGCAAAGAAGGTTGGGGAATGTAGCTGGCTCTGCATCAAGAATGAAATCCATGTGTTTACATCTGAACAAATATTACATCAAGGAAGCGAAGCTACGTATGCAGTTTTAGATCTATTGTTCTGGGACATGATGGATGAGATCTCCATGATGGATCGCATTCATGCTCCTGGTTGTGTTGGTATAATTCATACACAAGATCCCAAGAGTTAAGGGATTTGATTGCCTTCAGCAGCTCTTGGATTGCACTCTGTGAGCTGCGCAACTAACGTAATTATTAAGCTAGGACGGTCTCAGAATGGTCATGGTTACCATGACTTGACAGTATGGCAGCTTAAGCTGCAGATTGTTAAGCAGGCAAGCACTGAGCATCAAGAAAAAGCCATTATCCCGAGAGGGTGCAGAAATCAGGTCATCCAGTATGTTGGCAAAGAACAGTGATCAGGTTTTATTTCGTGTTCATATATGGTGATGTGTATAGTATGTTGTCTTACAGATTGATTAGTTTACTTGTCTTACAGACTGATTAATTTACTTGACATCTTTTTGCTACAGATCTTGTACGCAGGTTGGTGGTGATCTCTTGTTAGAATTGTATAGGATTTTGCCATCGGGCGGTTACTTAGTGTGATCTGATAGACTGTTACTCTATGTATAATAGAACTTGCATGCCCTTGTCAATGCCGCCACGGTCCACGGGCCAGAAGCGCATGTGGACAGTGTCCAGTTACGAGCAGGGCAGGCAACTGCCACGAAGCACCTATGGGGTCATCTACAACTGATGCCAGTGATAAGAATTTGGAGAGCTACCTGACATGGGGTTTGACAGTATCACAATCAAAGAAAGGACGTAGCAAGTTTCTAAAGGTGCTGTCGCTTCTTGCAACGTATCTTGGCAGATCGATGCAGAACGCATTTTCAAGTACGCCGAGTGCAGGCCATCTTGCTTTGTGTTGGCACTAGTGTACATGGAGAGATAGCTAGCAACCAGATGTGCACATGACGCCCTTTAGTGTTCATCGCTTGCTAATTACAAGTGTGGTGGTTGCTGCCAAATTCACCGATGATGCGTAAGTACCCACTGCCACAGCAACTGCAATTATATTATCTTTATATCACAAACATGCAGAGGTTTCCCAGTAATACATGTGTTGCAGGTTTTTCAACAGTGCATTCTACGCTAGGGCGCGAAGAATCAGTGCACTCGAGATGAATCGGCCTGAGTTGGATTTGCTGTTTAATCTGGACTTCAGGCTGAAAGTGAACCCGGAGACATTTGGGAGCTGCTGCTTGCAGCTGGAGAAACATGCAGCGGTTTCACTAGAGATTGCCGGTTCAGGTTCATTGTGTCTATGGATGAAAAGATTCAACCTATAGTGGTAGTGCCAGTGAGTTTTGCTGATTACTGATTATTCTTGTATATCTGAATGTTTGTGCGTTCAGATTACATAAATTATTCTTGTAAAGCAGTCCATTCATCTGTTTAAATTTGCACCACCGAGTTGGGAAACAGTATTCTGTCCTATGACAGTACCAGGGTTTAACTTATATGTTGCCAAGTATCCTGTCGGCAGATGAATCTGGCTTTTCAAAGATCTGTTGATGGCTTGTGTTCTTTACATGTGCATCATCTGATTCTATTGAGTCGCATAACAGGGTCTGTGATGCGTAAGTACCCACTGAGAAGAACCAAGAACTAACAAATTGGCTACTGGATTGCTGCAACCAGTAGTAGCATGGATACAAATTACTTAGCAAGGACATAACCTACAGGCAACAGACTACTATCAGATGCAAGCAAATTCAAGTCAGAATTATTGAGTCATGTAACATATATATATCATTCCAAACAAATGATATGAATAACTGGAACCTAAGTTTTCTTTTCAGTAAGTAGCATAATAGGCAAGCAGCTTCTAGGAGGGAAAGCATCCAGACTGATGCCAAAGGCTAATCCAACCAACCAACCCGTCAGGGTATAATTATACACAACCCTAGACATTTATCATCGCCAAGAGAACCCTAACACAAGTTACAAGTTCTCTTATCAACACAAACTCCCAGATCCAGCCATGGCTGGTCTTCTCCGAGGAAGCAAAAGTACCACCACATTCCTTCAGCATCCCGGTTCCGCACCGCTGTCTCAACATTCCGAACCGATCTTCTTCACCTTAGAGGACGGACATTCTCCTCTTGCTGTTGAACACCCTCTGCGCATTGCCGAATCTCCCTGCCATTATCTGCTCGCGCAGAGCTGGATCAAAGATGCCAGTACCAGACGTCATGGAAGTCGTTCTTGCTGGAGCAGGTGAACCAAGAGCTACTCTCTTCTGGATACTGAAGCATAGCTTGCTGGCATTTCCAGAGCCTGACTGCATCCTCAACCTCTGCTGCGGAGACGAGATATTGTTCCTTGACTTCCGCATGGACAGCGTTGGAGGGCTTGAGAACCTGCTGCTGCTGCCGAACTCCATTCTTCTAAACTTTCCTCTGACATCTGGAGTTGCGTCGACTGCTGCCTGTGGTGTTTCTGGAATTGAGTTAAAAGCCTGTGGCCTTGCTGTTCTTGACATTTGGACATGGGATAGTCGTGACATTGCCTTCTTCTCGGGAAATATGGACATCCGCTCTCTCTCGCTTGGTAGGATCGCGATCGAGGATCGCCTCTTAGGCTGGAGAGGGATCTGTCGCATCATGGGAACTAAAGATACACGCCGCGCTTTGCCAGCAGTCTTGTCCACAATGGTTTTGTTCGTCGTAGGGATGTTCTCTTTGTTCTGAACTGAAGATCCCTTACCAGCGAACCTCAGTCTGGAAGGGCCTGAAGGTTGTGGCATGTTGTTGCTTGGTGGTCTCTGCCTCATAGGAGCAAGTGGTGGTCTCTGCCTCACAGGAGCGGCAAATGATGGCTTCGTGGATTTACCCGTATCCCTCGCAGCCTTCTTCTCAGTAGCTAATTCATTCTCCAGCTCTCTAGCCTGTACAAATAGAACTGTCATAAACACAGACCAGCATAAGAAAATACATGCTGATGAGTTCTGCAGGCTTGCTCAAGCAAGCAGAACTGAATCTCTTACTTACCCGCTGCTGATGAGTTCTGCAGGCTTGCTCAGTCTCCCTTATCTGTTGCACAACATTCATATATGTTAAAAACTTAGTTCCATATATGATTTTTTTTGGTTGTTTCCAAAAAAAAGAATTGGTTTTTAGTCTGTCAGTTAGCAATTATGGTTGGCACCAAATACCTTATCTTGAAGAGTTCTGAAGACATTCTCACGAGAAGCATACTTGAGTTGCATCAGTTGCAAGCTTTCGTTCAACTTCGCATTTTCCTTTTCCTCGTGACAGAGCTTTTCGGCCTGGAACAATTTCCAGTTAATACAATAGTTGAATCATGTTATAATTATTCAACAAGGTCAGAAATAAAGTACCATCTGCTTGATCTTGAAATTTTCAGCTGGATCCACTTGTTTACGAGCAGGGCCATGTTCAATAGCTCGAACTCTACTAGCAAAATTTAGTGAGCACAAAGTTTCTCCTGAATCTGTAGAGCTTGGACTTATCTGCACAAACATAAGTGTCTTGCAATCTCCACCTGCAACAGTTAATGCAAGGTGAACACTCTTTATCTCTTCATTTTTGTCTTTAGACATTCCAGTGCATAAGCAAGTTTAATAAAAGGAGACATAATCATAACCATTTAGCTAGAAATCAGTGCACTTGCATAACTCTTTTGGCAAGGTGAACACTCTTTATCTCTTCATTTTTGTCTTTAGATATTCCAGTGCATAAGCAAGTTTAATAAAAGGAGATATAGTCATAACCATTTAGCTAGAAAACAGTGCACTTGCATAACTCTTTTGGCAAGTCACTTACCTAATGAGCTTTGGAGCAGATGAGTTAGCTTGGAGTTCCTACATTTGACAGAAAAGAGTAGTGGTAAGACTCAGCTGAGGGTATTGCTTCTTTTAGTACTGAGCAAGGCAGATGTTGAAGCATGTGGATAATAAATAAGACTGACCGATATGGGATGTGGGCATTTTTGGAGGCAAGGGCGGCGATAACATCACCCAGTGCAGAGAGTGACTTGTTGATGAACTTTGCCTCCTTCAGCCTCTCTCCTTCTACTTCAGTTTTAGCCAAGCGCTCACTTCCAGCAAGGTCAACCAACCACATGTGGCTTCTGCTCCTTTCCCCAGTCACCAAATGCTCACTTGTAACGGTGACCCTAACCAAGCTGTAAGTACAACAGAAGTCCAGATATCATTATCCCATTGCTGAAATAATGTCATTACTATGTCAAGTATACTAATTTGAATCTAGGAGTAGTTGTTAACAGTCAATCATGAGTTGAATTAATTACAACGAGTGTCGTACAAGTGTAGGACGGTACCTATGGGAGCGACTGCTCAGTTCGTTGACACTGGTTGATCCAACAGATCTATTTCTAGCGCCAGCTTTCAGTTTCTCCCACACACCATCTATTGTAGAAATTGGAGCTTCAACCAAGCCAGGCACCTCTTGTGCCCCATCAGCACTTTGCTTTATGTCCAACCTTCAGATGCAACATGATATTAATCTCCATTCCTTACTACAGAGTCAGGATAAATGAGAAGAAAGGAGATGTACCTTTTTGATGTTTGTTCAGAGTTGTCATCAAGAAGGTCCCTGATTTTTTCATTATAGACTTCCAAGATACTCACACCAAATGAGTACGAGACAGATGAGCTTCTCTCCTCTGAGATCCTGAACAGTTCTTCAAGAGCCCTGTAATTAACACCCCTATTCTCTGGAACACCTTCCATAGTGAAGGTTTTCCCTGTTCCGGTTTGCCCATATGCAAAGATGCATACATTGAAACCATCCATCACTGACCTCACGACTGGCAGGCTCTCAGCAAATACAGCCTCTGAAGAAACAATTAGAATAAAACCCATTAGATTCAACATCCTTCCACTATATAATCATGTAGTGATCTAAAAGATCTTATATTACTTTACAGAGGGAATATAAAATAGATTCGGAGAAGGAATGCATATGCAATTAGTTCAATCAAATTATTACTACAACATATAGCCTGGGATATGCAATTAACCTCCATTTCATATCACAAAACTATGAATCTGAAACATAGGTTAGGGTATATGTCAAGCAGAGTAAGGACAGTAAATACCTTGATCATCAGCCGGTCCAAAAACATGGTCAAATTTAAAGGTCTTCCTCTCTTTTTCCGTGGGAACAAACTGAAGGTCCATCTCCTGGGACGGATCAACCTCAACCACTGATGAGCAGCCACGGGAGATCTCATCGGAACTTAGAGGGCGGCATCGGCAGAATACCCTGATGTTTCCCCTCAGCTCGATGAGCTCATTGTACAAACGACGCCGCTCTGCACACTCCACCGTGTACTTGTTCTTCAAGCCATCAAACCTTGGTGCACACTCCTCGGCACACTTAGCCACCTGCTGCTTGTACTTCTCCATCAGGCTGTTGTGCTTCTCCATCAGGCTATTGTACCTCGCCCCTACAGGTACAACAAACAAGATCAAATGTCAATGATCTGCAAGCAATTAAGCAAATAAGTTTTACCATCCATCCGTAAGCAAGGTGTGTATTATGCTTGGCTGTGTACCTAGGAATTGGAGGGCAGCAGGACAGTCAGGAGTTGGGATCCCCTTCAGGCGCGGAGATGGGATAATGCAGTCATCTGCTTGATCCCCGAATTCCTGCAGGAAGATATCTAGAAATCATTGGCATAGAACACAATGGGCAGATATAATGGAGAAAACTCTCAGGAGTTAAAAAATGTTAGGAGCTAAGAAATCCACGAGATCTGAGCGCAAGAACCCAAAATTTCCCACCTCCAAGAAGCTGCGGAGAGCCTCGCCTTCTCCTCCTGCAACAGCGGCCTCCGCCTCCACCACCCCCTCCTCAAGGGCGGGCTGTTCCTCCACCGCCTCCTCGCTGGCCAGCACCGCGTCCTCGCCTGACAATGTGGACAAATCCCGCACCGTGAAACGGATACCAACAAAACCCTAGCGCTCAATTGCTTGCAAACAGGACCACCAAGGACCGTACCTTCGGGATGCGGGGGAACCGGCGCGGCTGACGCGGGCGACGGCGGCGGCGCAGGGCTCGAACCCGCGCGGCGGCTCGGGCTCAGGTGGTCCGCGGACTCCAAGGCGCGGAGCTCTTCCTCGCCTGCCAAAAGAAAAACCCTCGCCGTGAGACAACCAAGAGAAACCCAACACCTCGGTATCTTTCTCCCCACGACGGAACCCCAGACCCGCGCGTCGCGTACCTTGTCGCGGCTGCCGTGACGGAGACGCCGCCGGCGGCGAGGGGGAGAAGGCGGCCGGATCCGCTCCCATCGCCGCGATCTGGGACCGGGGCGGAGCGGGAGGGGCGGGGATCTTCGGGTCGGTGAATCGGGGGGTTTGGGGGCGGAGGGCGGAGACGAGATTGGGGGAGGAGAAGGGAGACGGAGAGAGAGGAATGTGAGATTTGGGCAGCGGCGGATTCGATTTTTGAACCTGCGGGGGTTCGGGATTGGGGCTGCTGACTGCTGAGAGACGACCGTTGGGGAGGGGAGGCGATTTTATTGCGGTTTCCTTGCCCGTTTCGGCGAGCCTTCGATGCGGCGATCGACGGCCTGGATTCCGTCTCTCCCGTGCCTCGGCCCGTGCACTGTGTTCACACGCCTACACGGTGCGCGTTTATTCAGATATTTTTTTTCTGGGAAACAGCTGGACTCCTCGCTAAGGGCATGTACAATGGTGGCATATGGATACATATGCCTCATGACAAAAAGTAATTTGAGGCATATGTGTTGATATTTTCTCTTCAATGGAAGCTATCACTAGTGAACCTCATTAAAGAATAGAAAGTGACTCTCACTACACATGCATCCCTCCTTTCCACTTCAACTTTTCTAACTTTATGCACCGGACCACACTTTTTCCCTCTAAGCACCCGCCTCCTGAAGAGGATCCTGCTTCCCCATCCGAACCTACTTTTTCTGTTATCCGATCCTACATGGCATGTGAGGCATCACCTTGGGGCTATGCATTGGCCATGCCCTAACACACTTGTGCCCTCGTGCACGCGGCCACGTCGCTCTTTGGTCTCACGCACACTGCTTTCTTCTTCGTCTTATCCCTCCCTCTAAACACCAAGCCATGGTCGGCCCAGCACAGGAATCTTCCCCGACGAGCGACTCCCCGATAAGCTGGAACAGGTGCACCTTCACAACACCTACACGGCTTGCTCGGCGCGGCGCCCAACCTCGTCGCTCCGTCATTGCCGGCGAGACCCTCTCCCATCCCCGCAGCCACCTACAACCCTGGCGGATCCCAGTGATGTCCTCCGCCCAACTCCAGCTCCGAGTCCCGTCGACGTAGCTACGGGGGCCGTCCATCAAGGCGCTGCAACGGCGAGTGGTGGTGCTGTGCACGGCCTTGCTACAACCGTTGTCGACGGCTGCTACAACAAACGGTGGTGGTGGTGTGCACCGGCCAAGGCAAGATGAGTTTTTGCGGGAACCGGCGTCCTTGTATGCTACAACCAGCCACATCATCACCCAGAAGCTGCAACCGCGCTCACCGAAGCTGCAATCGGCAACGCCGTCGTTGACATCTTTTTGCTACAACCATGCTCACCGGAGCTGCAACCGGCGACGCTGTTGTCGATGATTTTTGGTACAACCATGCTCGCAGATGCTACAACCGTGCTCACCGGAGTGGGGACACCATCGTCGATGAATTGCTACAACCGGGTAGTGGGGGTGCTGGAACCGTTCGGTTTTTTTGCAGCAAGGGCGGGCGGATGCGGTGACTCACAATCCTTTGATTTTTTGCTGGAACTGACTAGTGTTGGGTAACGTAGTAATTTCAAAAAATTTCCTACGTACACGCAAGATCATGGTGATGACATAGCAACGAGAGGGGAGAGTGTATCCACGTACCCTCGTAGACCGAAAGCGGAAGCGTTATGACAACGCGGTTGATGTAGTCGTACGTCTTCACGATCCGACCGATCCAAGTGCGAACGTCTGGCACCTCCGTGTTCAGACACGTTCAGCTCGATGGCGATCCCGGACTCGATCCAGCAAAGTGTCGGGATGAGTTCCGTCGACCTGACGGCGTGGTGGCGATGATGATGCTCTACCAGCGCGAGGCTTCGCCTAAACTCTGCGACGATATGACCGAGGTGGAATATGGTGGAGGGGCACCGCTGCACGGCTAAGGAACGATCCGTAGATCAACTTGTGTGTTCTAGGGTGCCCCCGCCTCAGATATAAAGGAGCAAGGGGGTGCGGCCGGCCCTTGGAGGAGGCGGCGAGGAGTCCTACTCCCATCGGAGTAGGACTCCCCCTTCTAGTTGGATTAGGACTTGGGGAGGGAAGAGGAAGGGGCGCCGCCTCCTTTCCTTGTCCTATTCGGACTAGGGGAAGGGGCGCGGCCTACCCCGGCCGCCCTCCTCTTCTCCCTCATGGCCCACTAAGGCCCATTAACCCCGGGAGGGTTCCGTAACCCGGTGTTCCTAAAAAATCCGATTTCACCGGAACTATTCAAGTCAAACATAGGCTTCCAATATATCAATCTTTATGTCTCGACCATTTGAGACTCCTCGTCATGTCCGTGATCACATCCGGACTCGAACAAACTTGGTACATCAATACTCATAAAATTGTCATCGTAACGTTAAGCGTGCGGACCCTACGGGTTCGAGAACTATGTAGACATGACCTAGAACTATTCTTGGTCAATAACCAATAGTGGAACCTGGATGTTCATATTGGTTCCTACATTTTCTCTGAAGATCTTTATCGGTCAAACCGCATAACAACATCGTTGTTCCTTTGTCATCGGTATGTTACTTGCCCGAGATTCGATCGTCGGTATCCAATACCTAGTTCAATCTCGTTACCGCAAGTCTCTTTACTCGCTCGTAATACATCATTTCATAACTAACTCATTAGTTACAATGCTTGCAAGGCTTAGGTGATGAGTATTACCGAGAAGGCCCAGAGATACCTCTCCGACAATCGGAGTGACAAAACCTAATCTCGAATTATGCCAACTCAACATATACTTTTGGAGACACCTGAGAGTACCTTTATAATCACCCAGGACGCGTTGTGACGTTTGGTAGCACACAAAGTGTTCCTCCGTAAACGGAGTTGCATAATCTCATAGTTGCGGGAACTTTGTATAAGTCATGAAGAAAGCAATAGCAACATACTAAGCGATCAAGTGCTAAGCTAACGGAATGGGTCAAGTCAATCACATCATTCTCCTAATGATGTGATCCCATTAATCAAATGACAACTCATGTCTATGGTTAGGGAACATAACCATCTTCGATTAACGAGCTAGTCAAGTAGAGGCATACTAGTGACATTACATTTTGTTTATGTATTCACACATGTATTATGTTTCCGGTTAATACAATTCTAGCATGAATAATAAACATTTATCATGATATAAGGAAATAAATAATAACTTTATTATTGCCTCTAGGGCATATTTCCTTGATCTCCCACTTGCACTAGAGTCAATAATCTAGATTACACAGTAATGATTCTCACACCCATGGAGTCTTGGTGCTGATCATGTTTTGCTCGTGAGAGAGGCTTAGTCAGCAGTCGCAACATTCAGATCTGTATGTATCTTGCAAATCTCTATGTCTCCCACTTGGACTTGGTCCCGAATGGAATTGAAGCGTCTCTTGATGTGCTTGGTCCTCTTGTGAAATCTGGATTCCTTTGCCAAGGCAATTGCACCATATTGTCACAGAAGATCTTCATTGGTCCCGATGCACTAGGTATAACACCTAGATCGGAAATGAACTCCTTCATCCAGACTCCTTCATTTGTGCTTCGAAGCAGCTATGTACTCCGCTTCACATGTAGATCCCGCCACGACGCTTTGTTTAGAACTGCACCAACTTACAGCTCCTCCGTTTAATAAAAATACGTATCCGGTTTGCGATTTAGAATCGTGCGGATCGGTGTCAAAGCTTGCATCGACGTAACCCTTTACGACAAGCTCTTTGTCACCTCCATAAGCGAAAACATATCCTTAGTCCTTTTCGGTATTTCAGATATTCTTGACCTCGTCGATGATCCACTCTGGATTACTTTGGTACCTCCTGCTAAGCTAATAGCAAGGCACACATCAGTGCAGTACACAGCATTGCATACATGATAGAGCCTATGGTGAAGCATAGGAACTCCTTTCATTTTCCTCTATCTTCTGCGGTGGTGGGCATTGAGTCGACTCAATCTTACACCTTGTAATACTGGCAAGAACCCTTTCTTTGCACGATCCATATTGAACTTTTCAAGACTTTATCAAGGTATGTGCATTGTGAAAGTCCAATCAAGCGTCTTGATCTATCTCTATAGATCTTGATGCCCAATATGTAAGCAGCTTCACCGAGGTCCTTCATTGAAAAACTTTTATTCAAGTATCCTTTTATGCTATCCAGAATTCTATATCATTTCCAATCAACAATATGTCGTCCACATATAATATTAGAAATGCTATAGAGCTCCCACTCACTTTCTTGTAAATACAGGCTTCTCCAAAAGTCTCATATAAAACCATATGCTTTGATCACACTATCAAAGCGTTTATTCCAACTCGAGAGGCTTGCACGGACCATAGATTGATCGTTGGAGCTTGCACACTTTGTTAGCTCCTTAGGATCGACAAAACCTTCGGTTGCATCATATACAACTCTTCTTCCGTAAATCCATTCAGAAATGCAGTTTTGACATCCATCGCCATATTTCATAATCATAAAATCGGCGATTGCTAACATGATTCGGACGGACTTAAGCATCGCTACGGGTGAGAAGGTCTCATCGTAGTCAACTCCTTGAACTTGTCGAAAACCTTTTGCAACAAGTCGAGCTTTGTAAACATAACATTACCGTCGTCGTCGGTCTTCTTCTTGAAAATCCATTTATTCTCTATTGCTTGCCGACCATCGTGCAAGTCAACCAAAGTCCACACTTTGTTCTCATACATGGATCCCATCTCAAATTTCATGGCTTCAAGCCATTTCGCGAATCTGGGCTCACCATCGCTTCTTCATAGTTCGTAGGTTCACCATGATCTAGTAGCATGACTTCGAAATAGGATTACCGTACCACTCGGTGTGGATTTTATTCGGTTGATCTCTGAGTTCAAGAACAACTTGATCTGAAGTTTCATGATCATCATCATTAACTTCCTCATTAATCGGTGTAGGTGTCACGAGAACCGATTTACGTGATGAACTACTTTCCAATAAGGGAGCTGGTGCTGTTACCTCATCAAGTTCTACTTTCCTCCCACTCACTTCTTTCAAGAGAAACTCCTTCTCTAGAAAGGATCCATTCTTAACAACGAATGTCTTGCCTTGGATCTGTGATAGAAGGTATACCCAATTGTCTCCTTTGGGTATCCTATGAAGACACATTTTTCGATTTGGGTTCAAGCTTATCAGGTTGAAGCTTTTCACATAAGCATCGCAACCCCAAACTTTCATAAGCGACAACTTTGGTTTCTTGCCAAACCATAGTTCATAAGGTGTCGTCTCAGCGGATTTTGATGGTGTCCTATTTAGCGTGAATGCGGCCGTCTCTAAAGCATAACTCCAAAACGATAGCGGTAAATCGAAATAGACATCATAGATCGCACCATATCTAGTAAAATACGATTCTGACGTTCGGACACACCATTCTGTTGTGGTGTTCGGTGGCGTGAGTTGCGAAACTATTCCGCATTGCTTCAAATGTAGACCAAACTCATAACTCAAATATTCTCCTCCACGATCAGATCGTAGAAACTTTATTTTCTTGTTACGATGATTTTCAACTTCACTCTGAAATTCTTTGAACTTTTCAAATGTTTCAGATTTATGCTTCATCAAGTAGATATACCCGTATCTGCTTAAATCATCTGTGAAGGTGAGAAAATAACGATATCCGCCACGAGCTTCAACATTCATCGGACCACATACATCTGTATGTATGATTTCCAACAAATCTGTTGCTCTCTCCATACAACCGGAGAACGGTGTTTTAGTCATCTTGCCCATGAGGCACGGTTCATAAGTACCAAGTGATTCATAATCAAGTTGTTCCAAAAGTCCATCTGTATGGAGTTTCTTCATGCGCTTTACACCGATATGACCTAAACGGCGATTACCACAAATAAGTTGCACTATCATTATCAACTCTGCATCTTTTGGCTTCGACATTATGAATATGTGTATCACACTGTCGAGATTCAATAAGAATAGACCACTCTTCAAGGGTGCATGACCATAAAAGATATTACTCATATAAATAGAACAACCATTATTCTCTGATTTAAATGAATAACCGTCTCGCATTAAACAAGATCTAGATATAATGTTCATGCTCAACACGGCACTAAATAACAATTATTTAGGTCTAAAACTAATCCGAAGGTAGATGTAGAGGTAGCGTGCCGACCGCGATCACATTGACTTTGGAACCGTTTCCCACGCGCATCGTCACCTCGTCCTTTGCGATGCTCGGTTATTCCGTAGTCCATGTTTGAGTTGCAAATATTAGCAATGAACTAGTATCAAATACCCAGTGCTACTACGAGCTCTAGTAAGGTACACATCAATAACATGTATATCACATATACCTTTGTTCACCTTGCCATCCTTTTTATCCGCCAAATACTTGGGGCAATTCCGCTTCGGTGACCAGCTTGCTTGCGGAGAAGCACTCGAGTTTGAGCTTAGGTCCAGATTTGGGTTTCTTTTTTTAGCAGACAACTTGCTTGCTGTTCTTCTTAAAGTTTCCTTCTTCTTTCCTTTGCCCTTTTCTTGAAACTAGTGGTCTTGTTGACCATCAACACTTGATGCTCCTTCTTGATTTCTACCTCCAGACTTTTAGCATTGCGAAGAGCTCGGGAAGTGTCTTGTTCATCCCTTGCATATTATAGTTCATCACGAAGCTCTTGTAGCTTGGTGGCGATGATTGGAGAATTCATCAATGACACTATCATCCGGAAGATTAACTCCCAGTTGAATCAAGTGATTATTATACCCGGACATTTTGAGTATGTGCTCACCGACGTAACTATTCTCCTCCATCTTGCAGCTATAGAACTTATTGGAGACTTCATATCTCTCAATCCGGGCATTTGCTTGAAATATTAACTTCAACTCTGGAACATCTCATATGCCCCATGACGTTCAAAACGTCGTTGAAGACCAGTTCTAAGCCGTAAAGCATGGCACACTGAACTATAGAGTAGTCATCGACTTTGCTCGCGAGACGTTCACAACTTCGGCGTTGCTCTCAAAGAGGCACTGGCACCCAGCGGTGCTTCGGGGCGTAATTCTTACGTGCAGCAATGAGGATAATCCTCAAATTCGGACCCAGTCCGTGTAATTGCTACCATCATCTTTCAACTTTGCTTTCTCAAGGAACGCATTAAAATTCAACGGAACAACGACCGAGCCATCTATCTACAACAAACATAGATAAGCAAAATACTATCAGGTGCTAAGTTCATGATAATTTTAAGTTCAATTAATCATATTATTTAAGAACTCCCACTTAGACAGACATCTCTCTAGTCATCTAAGTGAACACGTGATCCAAATCAACTAAACCATAACCGATCATCACGTGAAATGGAGTAGTTTTCAATGGTGAACATCACTATGTTGATCATATCTACTATATGATTCACGTTCGACCTTTCGGTCTCCGTGTTCCGAGGCCATATCTGCATATGCTAGGCTCGTCAAGTTTAACTTTGAGTATTATGCGTGCAAAACTGGCTTGCACCCGTTGTAGATGGACGTTGAACTTATCACACCCGATCATCACGTGGTGTCTTGGTACTACGAACTTTGGCAGCGGTGCATACTCGAGGAGAACACTTCTTGATAATTTTAGTGAGAGATCATCTTAAAATGCTACCGTCAATCAAAGCAAGATAAGATGCATAAAGGATAAACATCACATGCAATCAATATAAGTGATATGATATGGCCATCATCATCTTGTGCTTGTGATCTCCATCTCAAAGCACCATCATGATCACCATCGTCACCGCGCGACACCTTGATCTCCATCGTAGCATCGTTGTCGTCTCGCCAACTATTGCTTCTCGACTATCGCTACCGCTTAGTGACAAAGTAAAGCAATTACATGGTGTTTGCATATCATACAATAAGCGACAACCATATGGCTCCTGCCATTGCCGATAACTTGGTTACAAAACATGATCATCTCATACAATAAAATATAGCATCATGTCTTGACCATATCACATCACAACATGCCCTGCAAAAACAAGTTAGGCGTCCTCTACTTTGTTGTTGCAAGTTTTACGTGGCTGCTACGGGCTGAGCAAGAACCGTTCTTACCTACGCATCAAAACCACAGCGATAGTTTGTCAAGTTGGTGCTGTTTTAACCTTCGCAAGGACCGGGCGTAGCCACACTCGGTTCAACTAAAGTGAGAGAGGCGGACACCCGCCAATCACCTTTAAGCAACGAGTGCTCGAAGCGGTGAAACCAGTCTCGCGTAAGCGTCTGGCGTAATGTCGGTCCGGCCGCTTCATCTCACAATACCGCTGAACCAAAGTATGACATCTGGTAAGAAGTATGACTTATATCGCCCACAACTCACTTGTGTTCTACTCGTGCATATGACATCAACGCATAAAACCAGGCTCGGATCCCATCAGGGTAACGTAGTAATTTCAAAAAATTCCTACGCACCGCAAGATCATAGTGATGACATAGCAACGAGAGGAGAGTGTGTCCACGTACCCTCGTGAGACCGAAAGCGAAGCGTTATGACAACGCGATTGATGTAGTCGTCGTCTTCACGATCCGACCGATCCAAGTGCGAGCGTCGGCACCTCCGTGTTCAAAGACACGTTCAGCTCGATGGCGATCCCGGACTCGATCCAGCAAAGTGTCGGGGATGAGTTCCGTCGACGACGGCGTGGTGACGATGATGACGCTCTACCGGTGCAGGGCTTCGCCTAAACTCCGCGACGATATGACCGAGGTGGAATATGGTGGAGGGGGGCACCGCACACGGCTAAGGAACGATCCGTAGATCAACTTGTGTGTTCTAGGGTGCCCCCCTGCCCCCGTATATAAAGGAGCAAGGGGGGGTGCGGCCGGCCCTTGGAGGAGGCGCGCCGGAGGAGTCCTACTCCCACCGGAGTAGGACTCCCCCTTCCTAGTTGGATTAGGACTTGGGGGAGGGAAGAGGAAGGGGCGCCGCCTCCTTTCCTTGTCCTATTCGGACTAGGGGAAGGGGGCCTGCCCTGCCCCCGGCCGCCCTCCTCTTCTCCCTCATGGCCCACTAAGGCCCATTAACCCCGGGAGGTTCGGTAACCCCGGTGTTCCTAAAATCGATTTCACGGAACTATTCGAAGTCAAACATAGGCTTCCAATATATCAATCTTTATGTCTCGACCATTTCGAGACTCCTCGTCATGTCCGTGATCACATCCGGGACTCCGAACAAACTTCGGTACATCAATACTCATAAAATTGTCATCGTAACGTTAAGCGTGCAGACCCTACGGGTTCGAGAACTATGTAGACATGACCTAGAACTATTCTCGGTCAATAACCAATAGTGGAACCTGGATGTTCATATTGGTTCCTACATTTTCTATGAAGATCTTTATCGGTCAAACATATGCATAACAAGATACGTTGTTCCCTTTGTCATCGGTATGTTACTTGCCCGAGATTTGATCGTCGGTATCCAATACCTAGTTCAATCTCGTTACCGGCAAGTCTCTTTACTCGTTTCGTAATACATCATTTCATAACTAACTCATTAGTTACAATGCTTGCAAGGCTTAGGTGATGAGTATTACCGAGAAGGCCCAGAGATACCTCTCCGACAATCGGAGTGACAAAACCTAATCTCGAATTATGCCAACTCAACATATACTTTTGGAGACACAGAGAGTACCTTTATAATCACCCGATTCGTTGTGACGTTTGGTAGCACACAAAGTGTTCCTCCGTAAACGGAGTTGCATAATCTCATAGTTGCAGGAACTTTGTATAAGTCATGAAGAAAGCAATAGCAACATACTAAGCGATCAAGTGCTAAGCTAACGGAATGGGTCAAGTCAATCACATCATTCTCCTAATGATGTGATCCGTTAATCAAATGACAACTCATGTCTATGGTTAGGAAACATAACCATCTTCGATTAACGAGCTAGTCAAGTAGAGGCATACTAGTGACATTCTGTTTGTTTATGTATTCACACATGTATTATGTTTTCGGTTAATACAATTCTAGCATGAATAATAAACATTTATCATGATATAAGGAAATAAATAATAACTTTATTATTGCCTCTAGGGCATATTTCCTTCAACTAGTAGCAGAGCTACAACCATGTGATGTAGATGCTGGAACTGACTAGTAGCAGAGCTACAACCATGTGATGTAGATGCTGGAACTGTCATCGATGGGAGCTGGAACCGGTGTTTTGTTTTACTTCAACCAACGAAGTGGTGCTGAGACAACGACGATGTTGGGTAACGCAGTAATTTCATAAAAATTCCTACGCACACGCAAGATCCATCTAGGTGATGCATAGCAACGAGAGGGGAGAGTGTTGTCCACGTATCCTCGTAGACCGAAAGCGGAAGCGTTATGACAACGCGGTTGATGTAGTCGTACGTCTTCACGATCCGACCGATCCTAGTACCGAAGATACGACACCTCCGCGATCTGCACACATTCAGCTCGGTGACGTCTCGCGAACTCTAGATCCAGCTGAGGCCGAGGGAGAGTTTCGTCAGCACGACGGTGTGGTGACGGTGATGATGAAGCTACCGGCGCAGGGCTTCGCCTAAGCACTGCAAAAATATGATCGAGGTGGAAATCTGTGGAGGGGGGCACTGCACACGGCTAAACAATCAACTTGTGTGTCTATGGGGTGCCCCCCTCCCCCGTAAATAAAGGAGTGGAGGAGGGGGAGGGCCGGCCCTCTCATGGTGCGCCCAAGGGGGGAGTCCTACTCTCGGTGGGAGTAGGATTCCCCCTTCCCTAGTTGGAGTAGGAGAGGAAGGAAGGAGGAGAGAGGGAGAAGGAAAGGGGGGCCGGCCCCCACCCCAATTCAGATTGGGCTTGGGGGGGCGCCCCCACCTTGGCCGCCTCCTACTCTCTCCCATTAAGGCCCAATAAGGCCCATTGACTCCGCGGGGGGTTCCGGTAACCCCCCGGTACTCCGGTGCCCGAACTCACCCGGAACCATTCCGATGTCCAAACATAGCATTCCAATATATCGATCTTTATGTCTCGACCATTTCGAGACTCGTCATCATGTCCGTGATCACATTCGGGACTCCGAACAACCTTCGGTACATCAAAACACATAAACTCATAATACCGATCGTAATTGAACGTTAAGCGTGCGGACCCTACGGGTTCGAGAACTATGTAGACATGACTGAGACTCATCTCCGGTCAATAACCAATAGCAGAACCTGGATGCTCATATTGGTTCCTACATATTCTACGAAAATCTTTATCGGTCAAACGGCATAACAACATACGTTGTTCCCTTTGTCATCGGTATGTTACTTGCTCGAGATTCGATCGTCGGTATCTCAATACCTAGTTCAATCTCATTACCGGCAAGTCTCTTTACTCGTTCCGTAATGCAACATCCTGTAACTAACTCATTAGTCACATTGCTTGCAAGGCTTATAGTGATGTGCATTACCGAGAGGGCCCAGAGATACCTCTCCGACATTCGGAATGACAAATCCTAAGCTCGATCTATGCCAACTCAACAAACACCATCGGAGACACTTGTAGAGCATCTTTATAATCACCCAGTTACGTTGTGACATTTGATAGCACAGTAAGTGTCGTGGAATTGTCATGACAGATGTCCTCTTGCAAGGACTTAGTTGTGGAGCCATCGCAACTAGGAAGCTTAAAGGGGTTAATCGGGACAAAGGACACGAGAAAGTTATACTAGTTCGGCCCCTTACGGTGAAGGTAAGGCCTACCTCTAGTTGGGTTGATATTGCTAGGGTTTCGATGACCAGGGAGCGAGATACACTATGCCCGGTTCTCGAGGAGTTGTTTCTTGCCCTAAACCGCCAGTGGGTCGTCCCCTTATATACACGGGAATACGCCCTGCGGCCTACAGAGTCCCGGCCGGCTCATAAACAGTGTCCGGCTCGGTGGCTAGTTAACTCTACCTTACGATACAAGTCATGCCATTATGGCGGTTTACTACTACAGGCCTTAAGTCACGTGTGGGTTTTAGACGCTTTATTGAACCGCCATCTTCATGCTTGGTCTTGGGCTTCTTCTGATGAATCCTTCTTTGCGGAACCCGGCCTCTGATGGCGGCTTACGCAAATAGTTATATCCCCAACATTAGGCCCCGGATTGATTTGAACCGGTTCATGTCAATCTTAAAATCTCTTAAGAAACAAGCCTTTCTGTCTCCTGTCTGTGCCAAGGTTATAACCCGCCGTGATGTCATCTTCTGAATCCATGATAACCCGTCGTGACATCATCTTCCATTAAATTTTTATTTTATTCTGTCATATCTTGAACAGATCTCTGTCTTTACTGACCATTCTGAAAACCGAGGCGTCGGAGTCGTTGGATAATGATGCCTTGCCTCCTCGTTTCTCGCGCCTTCCCAGTCAACCTTTCCTTATAAATAGGCATGACCTAGGTCTTTCCATTCTCCCCCCTTCGGTCATCTTCTTCCTCTTTCTGTTTCTCTGTCACTCGAGCTCCGCCGCCGCCGCCGCCGAGCTCCTCGTCTCCTCCAACTCAGGCCGCTGCATCGACCTGTCTTGACCAGGGAAACGCGACGAACCTCCGCCGCAGTCCTGCATCTGTAAGTCCCTTTCCTTTCCTGCCTTAAATCTGCATTATAGCTTCTCGAGTTCGTCGGTGTTCGTCGGTGTTCGTCACCGCCCGTTGCAAACCCTTAATAGATTTCCCTCCGACGCCCCTTTCTGATCGTCAAATAATGTAGAACTGCTGCGGTGACTGTTTCGCACCCATCTCGAATGCAAATAGATCCATTTTCCTTTGTTCAGAGGCTTCCTTCAAGCGTATGAACTTCTCTGCACTAGTTTTAGGTCTAGAAATTTTCTTTTCCGAACGACCATTTGATCCAAAATAATAGCTGCAACTTGTGAAACATGTTTGTTCCACACTTAGCCAAAAAACTGCATCTGTTAAATCTGTTTAACACGGTAGCTCATGTGGCCGGTTTAAGAAGACAACACTGATTGTCAGCCTCGCTTGCTTCCGGCGACTTAAGATAACTTAACTGCTTCTGGAACCCGTAGCGGCTTAAATGTCAAAACATAATTAGCCACATGTCATTAGGCCCCTCCTTAAGCCGCCATCTTGAATAACTTTAAAAATGTTCTCTTCCAGGTTAGAGTTGAACCGGAAATTTTTATTTTGTCATAGGCTTCAATTTGCACAATGGCACCCAAGGCTACCAAAGCTCCTATGACCTGTAACTGGGTCAGATCCATTGTTACTGAAAGCACATTGTCGGAGTTCGTGAAGAGTTGCCATCTGCCCAAGAAGGAGGTCATGTCTTATCGTGCTCCTGACCCGACAGAAGAGAAACCTCATCCCAAGGAAGGGGAAGTGATCTTTTTCACTGATCATATGAGCCGGGGCTTTGCTCCACCCGGTTCAAAATTCTTCAGGGATGTTCTGCAATTTTTTGACCTCAGACCTCAAGACATCGGGCCCAATTCCGTGTCAAATATTTGCAACTTCCAAGTCTTCTGCGAGGTGTAACTTGGAGAAGAGCCCAACTTACTTTTGTTCAGAGAATTGTTTTACTTAAACCGGCAGAATGAACATGCCAACGGGCCCAGTCTGGAACTTGGCGGCATCTCAATTCAGCGGCGGAGAGATTGCCTTTTCCCTTATGCTGAACTGCCAAGCCACCCAAAGGATTGGAACCAGATGTGGTTCTACTGCCAGGACACTTCTCAGGCTGATGAAAACCCGCTGCCCGGCTTTCGTGCTCTGCGCCTTGAATCCAATCATCCACTGCCAGACAAGCTAACTGTTGTTGAACGTCTACCACTTGCTCCCACTATCAAGAAAATCAAAGCTCTCTTGGGGAACGGCTTAGATGGCATCGACTTGGTCCGAGTCTGGATTTCTTGGCGGATGATTCCGATAAGCCACCGCCCCAGCTTAATGTGCACTTACTCAGGCGAGAAGGATGACCCACTGCGTCATAGTCCTGACGACTTACCAGATGATATGGTTGAAGCCACGACTCAATCTTTATTGAAAGAGGGCTTGGTGGTTAGTAATGCCTTCGGCTTACTTCCTTTCTGCAAGAAGAACCCGGCCGCTGCAGTAAGTCATTATCTTCAATGATTACCTTTATTGTATTATATCCTGTTTTTTACTCATAACCCTGTGTAAATATTTACAAGCAGATGACAACTTTTGGAAGGTCAAGTATGACCATGAGGCTGCCAAACAAGCCAGAGCGGCCAAGAGAACCGAGAGAAAAGCCGCCAAGACAGAACTTCAAGGAAGAAGAAGCCAAGCGCTTGGATATGTTAAAAGCGGATGATCTTGATGATGATGAATAAGAGGTAACTCTTAACTCCAATCGCTCTTTATCATCACCTTATTGACATTAATTCCTTCGGAGGACACGGAAACAGCCAAGCCGTTGAGGAAGAGGTAACTATAATCTCCTCCGACTCGAGCCTTTGCCATGCGTAAAATCCAAGAGTGACCCGGAAAGTAAGATTTTCACATCCTTTAGCTTACCAAGATCCTCAATTTCTTTTGAAGCGTCAGATTTATGGGAGCCGGAGGCAGACCCGGACAAGCAAAGACGTGGAACTCTCCTCAGGCTTACCTGATGTGACCAGGAAACGCATGCCTGGGGTTATCTCCGACTTACGTCCTCTTTTACCTTTGGCGGGTTTCATTCGTCAACCCCTCAATTCATCTGACTCCAACTATCAGGATACTTCACCTTCCTCTGGCGAGTCTATGCAATCAAATATGCCGGCTCTCAAAACCGCACCAGGGTAATGACCACTTACTTACCTTACATTTACCTTACTCATACTCTTGTATTAATTCTTCTGACTTGTCCACAGTGTACAAGTAAAGCCCAGTAAGAGGGCAAAGAAGACTAAACCGTCCAAAGAAACGGTTGTAATCGAATCGAGCTTGGAGCGGCCGTTCCGATGTCTCGCTTCACGAGCCAGCCGTCTGAACCATCTCATGACGTTCAGGCGCCTACCTCGACCCTTTGCCGAACAAGCCCTCGACGGTTCTGTCAACACGGAGATTCCTAGCCCGGCCAAGGCGAGATGACCGGAAGTTGAGATCACTAAGACTCGGTTTATTGAGCCGGACAGCCTTTCGTTCTTGCCAAGTGCTCGCCAAAGAGGAACTTTTGGCGCCGAAAGGCCAAGTCGGACATTCTGATTACACTCATCGAGCATTGGAGAGATTGTCTCGGCTACCTCGCTAAGTGCACAGATCGTGACACGGAGATTGACATGGTGAAACAAATCCATCAAAAATCCGAGGTATCACTTCTGTTACTTTTCCTTGCTCATATTTACTGTACCAGCCCCCAAGTCTACTGCTTAGAAGAAAATATGATGTAGACTTAGAATCTGCTTATCATTTATCAAATATCCGGCTTATCTCAAAGGCCGGCTATAGAACAAGATATTTAACCCGGTGTAGTATAATACTTTTGAACTTGCAATACGCATTAGCCCCCAAGTGCCAAGTATATTTGCTTGCAAAGTGCTTGGGACTTAACGTTCATGAACCGGAGTAGTAGTTTAGAGTTCTTCAGTATACATTAGCCCCCAAGTGTCAAGTATCTTTGCTTGCAAAGTGCTTGGGACTTAATGTCATCTGATAATAATACTGATTATAACCCGGTATTGACGCAGCCACCATAAGCCAATTTGAGTCGGAGATTGTCGACCAAGAACCGCTTTGGCATCTCAAGAAATTGAAATCAAAAGGCCAACTCAAGTTTGAGTTCAGCGTGTACGAACAAGAAAAGTGAAGAAAAGCTTTGAAGCGCACAAGAAAACCTGGCTGATGAAAAGGCCTCTTTAGTCACTCGGGCGAGAAAGCAGAGGCGTTTCTTGCAAAAACAACAGCCGAGCTATCCGGCTTAAAGCGCCAAATATCCCAAATGGTCTCAGCAATCTTCGGTAAGCTACTTGTGCAAACATTGAATACTGCAAACCTTCTTTCGAGGACTATTGCAATTGTTACCTCCGACTCACCTGATACTTGTTAACGCAGGCCCCGAGAGCTCAAACCTTAATCAGAACATGTTGATCAAGTTAAAGGCGGTTTATACTCTAGTGGAGCAAATCTATGCCGGGTCACAACATGCTTTGGCCGTTGTGGCTTTGTCAAATGATGTTCCCCATCTCCTGGCTGATATGTTAAAGCGGCTTGCTGTGCTACCTCAACGGATCCAAGAGCTAAGGCGGGCGTCTGCAAGAGCCAGAGCCATAGCTGCATTGAGCCGTGCCAAAGCATTTATGCTAGAACTAGACCCAGCTGACATCGCTCTTGGATACCCAAGTTTAAAGGAGGATGGTACCGCGTTTGATGAGAAGGATTTCGCCGCCTGCGTGAAGGAGGTACGCCCTGTGGCCACACTTATTGGGAATGACACCGACCTTACCAAATATCAGCCGGTATGACAATGAGAACCGGAGACTCCCAACGCCTCACTACGATGACGTCACCGATCCTCCAATTCGTAAGCATACTTTTGCCCCTGAAGTCGACCCAACCGGGTTAATAGATGATGAAGCTGAGTTTGAAGCTTTGAGTGGCATTGACTGGACATCATCAACCTTCCAGGACAGGGCAGCCGACGAAGGAGTGGAGAAGGATAACCCGGACACGTCAGGTCAACCAATGGAGTGAACCATCAGGCGTCGTATGTTTATGTCTTGTGGAAAAACAATGCTTCATTATTCAGACTCAGAGAGTCTTGTAACAGGGTAGAAAAACTCTTGATTTTTGCCATGCCTTCGCGCATGTTTGCGGTACTCAGCACTTTCTTAAGCTGCCGTTATTATATGCTTCCGGCTTATATCAGTCTTCTGCTTCCTTTATGTTTAAAAGAAATTGCTTGCATCGCCCTGCGTACAAAATAAACACAAGTCCCTTAGCGACTTACCGCATAGGGGGTCATATAATGTGTTTATAACCCGTACTATGAATCAAAAAATCATAAAAGCTGGTTCTCGATTATATCCTTGAAATACAATCGTAACAGCATACCTGTGATCCTTTGATTACCTTGCCGGCTTATGTGACCCGGACAATGAGGATAAACTTTATTATTCCTGAAACCTGGCACATATAATGATTGTTTATGCACTAACAATTTTACTTGACCAATATTAAGCCGGTGGAATACAGACCACCCAAAAAGAGCTTTCAAAATGATCTCACAATAATAAAATACTTGAGATTGCAAAGGGTGATGAACAATAGACAAAATTTAAAGGCTTCTGATTCGAATACGATCAGAAAACCGTTCCAAAGGGGTTAATCTAAGATTCGGATACGATCATATAGCCCCCAGTGGCTTTGGCGATGCCGATCAAGTGGGTATCGACAGCTATGTTCTCTTTGGTTTGAATACGACCTATGTTTAAACAGGAAGCCCCAAAGTGAACATAAGAGTTGTTTAATGACGCCGATTCAATCGATCCACGCCGGACCCAAGGGGTTAAGCTATGATTCAGATATGATCAAGAAGCCCCCTAGTGGATCTGGCGTTATGCCGATCAAGTGGGTATCGATCGCTATGTTCTCTTTGGTTGGGATCGACCTATGTTTGAACAGGAAGCCCCCAAGCGACCATGGCTAGATTCAGATATGATCATAAGCCGGACCAAAGGGAAAGCCGGATTCAGATATGATCCGCTCCCTGTTGGTTGTTTCAACAACATGATAAGAAAGACATATAAGCTTTTGTGGGTAGGAAAAAGGACAGAGGTCCTGCTTTATTTACTTTTCATAATATATACATCGTTGAAATATGTACATCTTGAGAGCCGGTGGCTCAAGTGTAGTAAGGCCGAAAATGAGCGATATTCCACGGCCGGCGGGTCTCCTCTTCCGACTTACGTGAGTCTTTGTGCTCTCGAACATCGATAAGGTAGTATGACCCGTTGTTCAGATTCTTGCTGACCACAAAGGGTCCTTCCCAAGGGGGGTAGCTTGTGCATATCAGACTGATCCTGGATGAGCCGGAGCACTAGGTCACCTTCCTGGGAGGTTCTGGATCTAACCCGGCGGCTGTGGTAGCGGTGCAGGTCTTGCTGGTAAATCGCCGAGCGGGCTATTGCCAAGTCTCGCTCTTCATCCAACAAGTCAGGTGCATCCTGACGAGCTTGTTCATTGTCAGTCTCAACGTAAGCCGCCACTTGGGGCGAGTCATGACGGATGTCACTTGGCAGGACCGCCTCTGCTCCGTACACCATGAAGAAAGGTGTATAACCCGTAGATCTGTCGGGTGTAGTGTTGATGCTCCAAATTACAGAAGGTAACTCCTCTACCCAACAACCCGGTGTCCGCTGTAAGGGGACCAAGAGCCGGGGTTTTATACCTTTCAAGATCTCCTGATTGGCTCTTTCTGCTTGACCATTGGATTGAGGGTGAGAAACTACTGAAACATCAAGTCGGATATGTTCTCGTTGACAGAACTCTTCCATGGCACCTTTGGAAAGATTAGTGCCATTATCAGTTATGATGTTGTGTGGAAAACCAAAACGAAATATCACCTTTTTCATGAACTGAACCGTTGTGGCTGCATCACACTTACTGACCGGCTCTGCTTCAACCCACTTTGTAAATTTATCCACTGCCACCAGGAGATGTGTATTTTTATCCTTAGACCTTTTGAAGGGCCCGACCATATCAAGCCCCCAAACTGCAAACGGCCAAGTAATTGGAATCATCCTCAATTCTTGAGTCGGCACATGAGCTCGTCGTGAGAATTTCTGACAATCGTCACATTTACTGACCAGATCCTCCGCGTCCGCGTGAGCCGTCAGCCAATAGAAACTGTGACGGAAAGCCTTGGCCACGAGAGATTTTGACCCGGCATGATGACCACAATCCCCTTCATGGATCTCACGAAGTATTTCCTGACCCTCCGCAGGTGACACACAACGTTGAAACGCCCCAGTGACACGCCGATGATGCAACTCACCATGAACAATTGTCATGGATTTAGATCGCCGGATGATTTGTCTCGCCGAGGTCTCATCCTCAGGCAACTCTCCCCGGGTCATGTAAGCCAAATATGGCACTGTCCAATCTGTGATGACGTGAAGAGCCGCCACCAACTGCGCTTCCGGGTCTGGAACAGCTAAATCTTCCTTTGTGGGTAACTTAACCGAAGGATTATGCAAAACATCCAAAAAGGTGTTAGGTGGCACCGGCTTACGCTGAGACCCCAGCCGGCTTAAAGCATCAGCCGCCTCATTCTTCCTTCGATCAACGTGCTCCACTTGATAACCCTTGAAGTGCCCAGCCACAACATCAACTTCACGACGGTAAGCCGCCATGAGGGGATCCTTGGAGTCCCACTTGCCTGACACCTGTTGAGCCACGAGATCTGAGTCGCCCAAGCACCTTACCCGGCTCAGATTCATCTCTTTGGCCATCCGAAGACCATGGAGCAAGGCCTCATATTCAGCGGCATTATTAGTACAAGGAAACATGAGCCGGAGCACATAACATAAAATTTCACCTCGAGGGGAAGTTAAAACGACTCCAGCCCCCGAGCCTTCCAATTGCCTGGACCCATCAAAGTGAATAGTCCAATATGTGTTATTCGGCTTCTCCTCAGGTGTCTGCAGCTCTGTCCAGTCGTTGATAAAGTCCACCAGGGCTTGAGACTTAATAGCAGTACGCGGCATGTACTTCAAGCCATGAGGCCCAAGCTCGATGGCCCACTTGGTGACTCGTCCTGTGGCCTCTCTATTCTGGATGATGTCTCCCAAGGGGGCAGAACTCACCACGGTGATAGGGTGACTTTGGAAATATTGCTTCAACTTCCGGCTTGCCATGAATACCCCGTAAACAAGCTTCTGCCAATGTGGACACCTTTGCTTAGACTCAATGAGCACCTCACTGATGTAGTAAACCGGCCGTTGAACCGGATGCTCCTTGCCGGCCTCCTTGCACTCCACCACGATTGCAACACTGACAGCACGTGAGTTAGCAGCCACATATAACATCAAGGGTTCTCTATCAATGGGAGCCGCAAGGACCGGCGGCTCAGATAGCTTTCTCTTTAAATCCTCAAAGGCAGCATTAGCAGCCTCACTCCAGACAAAAGTGTCTGTTTTCTTCATCATCTGATACAGCGGCAAGGCCTTCTCCCCTAACCGGCTTATGAAACGGCTTAAGGCAGCAACTCGACCCGCCAATCGCTGAACGTCATTGATGCACGCTGGCTTAGCCAAAGAGGTAATCGCCTTGATCTTCTCCGGATTAGCTTCAATACTTCTGTTGCAAACCAGGAAACCCAAAAGCTTACCCGCTGGCACGCCAAACACACACTTGTCCGGGTTAAGCATCATCTTGTAAACCCAGAGATTGTCAAAGGTCTCTTTTAGACCAGCTATCAAGGTTTCCTTCTCTCTAGATTTAACCACGATATCATCCACATAAGCATGAACATTGCGTCCAATCTGATCGTGGAGACAGTTCTGTACACACCACTGATAAGTCGCCTGGGCACTCTTGAGCCCAAATGGCATAGATACATAGCAGAAGGCTCCAAACGGAGTGATGAAGGCCGTCTTTTCCTGGTCTTTAACTTCCATCTTGATCTGATGATAGCCAGAGTAAGCATCCAAAAAGCTCAAACGCTCACAACCTGCCGTAGCATCAATGATTTGATCAATACGGGGGAGAGCAAAGGGATCAGCCGGACAAGCCTTATTTAAGTCCGTGTAATCCACACACATCCGCCAGGTACCGTTCTTCTTAAGCACAAGCACCGGGTTAGCCAACCACTCAGGGTAAAAAACTTCAACAATAAACCCGGCCGCCAAGAGCCGGGCCACCTCCTCACCAATAGATTTCCGTCTCTCTTCGTTGAATCGTCGAAGAAACTGTCTGACCAGCTTATATTTTGGATCAATATTAAGAGTGTGCTCAGCGAGTTCTCTCGGTACACCCGGCATGTCGGAAGGCTTCCATGCAAAGATGTCCCGTTCTCACGGATGAACTCGATGAGCGCTTTCCTATTTAGGATCCAAATTGGCACTGATCTTCGAATCGCTTAGACGAATCGCTGGAGTGAAATCAACAAGCTTGGTTTCAGCACCGACTTAAACTTCATTGCCGGGTCATGCTCTGTGGTTGGCTTCTTCAGAGGTCATATCCGCTGGGTCAACATTATCTTGATAAAACTTCAGCTCCTCTGCTGCACAAACAGGCTCAGCATAAGCCGCATCACCTTCTTCACATTCTAGGGCTATCTTTCGACTACCATGCACAGTGATGGTGCCCTTGTGACCCGGCATCTTAAGCTGCAAATAAACATAACACGGCTGAGCCATGAACTTGGCATAAGCCGACCGCCCAAACAGAGCATGATACGAACTCTTAATTTTGACCACCTCAAAGGTTAACTTCTCAGCCCTAGAATCATATTCATCTCCAAAGGCCACCTCCAATTCAATCTTACCGACTGGGTACGCCGACTTGCCAGGCACCACTCCATGGAAAACGGTATTGGATGTCTTTAAATTTTTGTCAGTCAAACCCATGCGTCAAAAGGTCTCGTAACAGAGGATGTTGATGCTGCTACCTCCGTCCATGAGTACCTTGGTGAATTTATATCCACCGACCTGAAGTGCCACCACCAAGGCTAGCTGACCCGGATTGTCAACCCGGCGAGGGTGATCTTCTCTACTCCAGACAATTGGCTGCTCTGACCACCTCAAATAACGGGGGGCTGCCGGTTCAACAGAATTCACTGCCCTCTTATGAAGCTTCTGGCCACGTTTGCATAAGCTAGTGGTGAACACATGATACTTTCCACTATTCAGTTGCTTCGGGTTACTTTGATAACCCGACTGCTGCTGTTGCCCTCCTTGACCAGATTGCTGCTGACTATAGCCGCCTTGATTCCCCTGAAAGCTGGAAGTTGAACCACCGCCCGGGCCATGAAAGCCGTCGGCACCTGAGCCGCCACCTGACCCTGATTACCGTCGAACATGTTGGAATTCTTGAAAGCCTTCATGATCGCGCAATCCTTCCACAAGTGAGTGGCTGGCCTCTCCCGGGTGTCGTGTCCCGGGCAAGGCTCATTGAGTAACTGCTCAAGAGATGGACCTGACCCGCCGGATCGAGGGGGCGGTTTTCCCTTGTGTCTCTGATTGTTATCCTGTGCATTGGCGTTGGTCACAAACTCCGGGTTACCCTCGGCCTTACGCTTATTGCCTCATTGATTCAGTAGGTTATGCTGCTGACTCTTTCCATTGTCGTTCTTCTTTCCCTTCCCTGTTTTTTCCTCATCAGACACGGGATCCTTGGTACTATCAGAATCGGCGTATTTGAGTAAAGCCGCCATCAGACTACCCATATCATTACAATCACGCTTGAGACGCCCCAGCTTCTGCCTCAGCGGTTCAAATCGGCAATTCTTCTCCAACATGAGGACTACAGAGCCGGCTTCCATCTTGTCAGATGAATGTATTATCTCCTTGACCCGGCGCACCCAATGAGTGGTGGATTCACCCTCTTCTTGTTTACAATTGGTTAAGTCCACAATCGACATGGACTGCTTGCAGGTGTCCTTAAAATTCTGAATGAACCGGGCCTTTAACTCCGCCCATGAGCCGATGGAATTAGGCGGCAGGCCCTTTAACCAAGACCGGGCCGTTCCATCCAACATATGGTGAAGTACTTAGCCATTGCCGCGTTACTGACCTCCAACAGCTCCATCGCCATCTCATAACTTTCGATCCACGCCCCGAGCTGTAAGTCGGCCGTATAATTTGGCACCTTTCTGGGTCCTTGGGCAGACATACATTACGTAGAGCCGGCACCAAGCAAGGAACACCGCCGGTTCTGGTGGCTACTCCCGCCTCAACGGAAGTCGTAGGATAATCCGGGAGGGCCTGATGAGCCATCAGCTGAGCCGCCAGTTGAGCCGCCCGTTCGTCCTCCTGACGTATCCGGTACCGTACCGGGTTATAACCGCCGGGCTGGTTACGACGTTGGGTGTTGCTTGACAAGGCTTCTGATTCCATGTGCCTACTGTAACTCAGGCTCCGACTTGGGCGAGGAGTTGAATGAATCCTCTCCCGACTGTAGGAATAAGCCTCCTGCTGAGCCAGAGTCGTCTGGACAAGTTCTCTGATCCTTCACATCTCCACCGCTATTGGATCATCACCGTCCACTGGGAGAGCCGCCAAACGTGCTGATGCTGCAATCAAGTTCTCCATGGGATTAGAAAAGTGACCCGGTGGTGTTGGTACGTATCGGGGCGGGGCCATGTTCCCATGAGGAGGTGCCATCACCCGAGGCTGAACCGGCCCCCCTGCTCCGGGTGTCATGAACTGATTTGCTTCTGGCGGGTTACTAGGGCCGGCTCCGGGTGTAACAAAGAGGTTACAAGGATCATAAATCGGAGGCAAACGGGATTGAGTTTTCTGGTGTCTCCTCCTCATCACCTCGTTAGATGCGTTCAGGTTCATTGTAAGCTGGAAAGCCTCTGATTGGAGCTGCTGCGCCCGTGCGTCCAAAGCCGCTCGTTCTGTGGCCAACCTGGTGTCCTCAGCTGCTAAGGCCTCCTTGGCCCGAGCTATTTCCTCATGCACCTGTGCCACCTCTGCATTATGCTCATCTTGATTCGCAGGAATAACTGTGGTGGTTAACAGGGCCGTCAATTTATCCATGAGATCCATCAGCACCTGAGCCGGCGGAATTGTCATGGCAGAGGTCCTCTTGCAAGGACTTAGTTGTGGAGCCATCGCAACTAGGAAGCTTAAAGGGGTTAATCGGGACAAAGGACACGAGAAAGTTATACTAGTTCGGCCCCTTACGGTGAAGGTAAGGCCTACCTCTAGTTGGGTTGATATTGCTAGGGTTTCGATGACCAGGGAGCGAGATACGCTATGCCCGGTTCTCGAGGAGTTGTTTCTTGCCCTAAGCCGCCAGCGGGTCGTCCCCTTATATACGGGGATCGCCTGCGACCTCTGAGTCCCGCCGGCTCATAAGCGATGTCCGCTCGGTGACTAGTTAACTCTACCTTACGATACAAGTCATGCCATTACGGCGGTTTACTACTATGGGCCTTAAGTCGCCTGTGGGTTTTAGACCCTTTATTGAACCGCCATCTTCATGCTTGCTCTTGGGCTTCTTCTAATGAATCCTTCTTTGCGGAACCCGGCCTCTGATGGTGGCTTACGCAAGTAGTTATATCCCCAACACTAAGTGTTCCTCCGGTATTCGGGACTTGCATAATCTCATAGTCATAGGAATATGTATAAGTTATGAAGAAAGCAATAGCAACAAACTAAACGATCATCGTGCTAAGCTAACAGATGGGTCAAGTCAATTGCATCATTCTCTAATGATGTGATCCCGTTCATCAAATGATAACCCCTGTCCATGGCTAGAAAACTTAACCATCTTTGATCAACGAGCTAGTCAAGTAGAGGCATACTAGTGACACTCTGTTTGTCTATGTATTCACACATGTACTAAGTTTCTGGTTAATACAATTCTAGCATGAATAATAAACATTTATCATGATATAAGGAAATATAAATAACAACTTTATTATTGCCTCTATGGCATATTTCCTTCAGTCTCCCACTTGCACTAGAGTCAATAATCTAGATTACACAGTAATGATTCTAACACCCATGGAGTCTTCGTGTTGATCATGTTTTGCTCGTGAGAGAGGCTTAGTCAACGGGTCTGCAACATTCAGATCCGTATGTATCTTGCAAATCTCTATGTCTCCCTCCTTGACTTGATCGCAGATGGAATTGAAGCGCCTCTTGCTGTGCCTGGTTCTCTTGTGAAATCTGGATTCCTTTGCCAAGGCAATTGCACCAGTATTGTCACAAAAGATTTTCATTGGACCCGATGCACTAGGTATGACACCTAGATCGGATATGAACTCCTTCATCCAGACTCCTTCATTTGCTGCTTCCGAAGCAGCTATGTACTCTGCTTCACACGTAGATCCCGCCACGACGCTTTGCTTGGAACTGCACCAATTGACAGCTCCACCATTCAATCAAAATACGTATCTGGTTTTTGACTTAGAGTCATCTGGATCAGTGTCAAAACTTGCATCGACATAACCATTTACGACGAGCTCTTTGTCACCTCCATAAACGAGAAACATATCCTTAGTCTTTTTCAGGTATTTTAGTATGTTCTTGACCGCTGTCCAGTGATCCACTTCTGGATTACTTTGGTACCTCCCTGTTAAACTAATAGCAAGGCACACATCAGGTCTGGTACACAGCATTGCAAACATGATAGAACCTATGGCCGAAGCATAGGGAATGAATTCCATTTTCTCTCTATCTTCTGCAGTGGTCGGGCATTGAGTGTGACTCAACTTCACACCTTGTAACACAGGCAAGAACCCTTTCTTTTCTTGATCCATTTTGAACTTCTTCAAAACTTTGTCAAGGTATGTGCTTTGTGAAAGTCCAATTAAGCGTCTTGATCTATCTCTATAGATCTTGATGCCCAATATATAAGCAGATTCACCGAGGTATTTCATTGAAAAATTCTTATTCAAGTATCCTTTTATGCTATTCAGAAATTCAGTATCATTTCTGATCAACAATAATGTCATCCACATATAATATCAGAAATGCTACATAGCTCCCACTCACTTTCTTGTAAATACAGGCTTCTCCAAAAGTCTGTATAAAACCATATGCTTTGATCACACTATCAAAGCGTATATTCCAACTCCGAGATGCTTGCACCAGTCCATAAATGGATCGCTGGAGCTTACACACTTTGTTAGCACCTTTTGGATCGACAAAACCTTCTTGTTGCATCATATACAAATCTTCTTTAAGATATCCATTAAGGAATGCGGTTTTGACATCCATTTGCCAAATTTCATAATCATAAAGTGCGGCAATTTCTAACATGATTCGGACGGACTTAAGCATCGCTACGGGTGAGAAGGTCTCATCATAGTCAACTCTTTGAACTTGTCGATCGCAACAAGTCGAGCTTTGTAGACAGTAAAATTACCGTCAGCGCCAGTCTTCTTCTTGAAGATCCATTTATTCTCTATGGCTTGCCGATCATCGGGCAAGTCAACCAAAGTCCACACTTTGTTCTCATACATGATCCCATCTCAAATTTCATGGCCTCAAGCCATTTTGCGGAATCTGGGCTCATCATCGCTTCCTCATATTTCGTAGGTTCATCATGGTCAAGTAACATGACCTCCAGAACAGGATTACCGTACCACTCTGGTGCGGATCTTACTCTGGTTGACCTACGAGGTTCGGTAGTAACTTGATCAGAAGTTTCATGATCATTATCATTAGCTTCCTCATTTGTTGGTGTAGGAATCACTGGAACTGACTTCTATGATGTACTACTTTCCAACTCGGGAGAAGGTGCAATTACCTCATCAAGTTCTAGTTTCCTCCCACTCACTTCGTTTGAGAGACTCCTTCTCTAGAAAGGATCCATTCTTAGCAACGAATATCTTGCCTTCGAATCTATGATAGAAGGTGTACCCAACAGTCTCCTTTGGGTATCCTATGAAGACACATTTCTCCGATTTGGGTTCGAGCTTATCAGGTTGAAGCTTTTTCACATAAGCATCGCAACCCCAAACTTTAAGAAACGACAACTTGGGTTTCTTGCCAAACCACAGTTCATAAGGTGTCGTCTCAACGGATTTAGATGGTGCCATATTGATACGTCTCCAACGTATCTATAATTTATGAAGTATTCATGCTATTATATTATCTATTTTGAATGTTTATGGGCTCTACTAAACACTTTTATATTATTTTTGAGACTAACCTATTAACCGGAGGCCCAGCCCAAATTGTTGTTTTCTTGCCTAATTCAGTGTTTCAAAGAAAAGGAATATCAAACGGAGTCCAAACAGAATGAAACCTTCGGGAGAGTTATTTTTGGAACGGAAGCAATCCAGGAGACCTGGAGTAGACGTCAAGGAAGCTTCAAGAAAGCCACGAGGCAGGGAGGCGCGCCCTGCCCCCTGGGCGCGCCCCCACCCTCGTGGGCCCCTCATGGCTCCCCTGACCGACTTCTTTCGCCTATATATATCCATATATCCTAAAAACATCGAGGAACAAAATAGATCGGGAGTTCCGCCGCCGCAAGCCTCTGTAGCCACCAAAAACCAATCGGGACCCTGTTCCGGCACCCTGCCGGAGGGGGGGGGGAACCTTCACCAGTGGCCATCTTCATCATACCGGCGATCTCAATGACGAGGAGGGAGTAGTTCACCCTCGGGGCTGAGGGTATGTACTAGTAGCTATGTGTTTGATCTCTCTCTCTCTCGTGTTCTTGAGGTGGTACGATCTTGATGTATCGCAAGCTTTGCTATTGTAGTTGGATCTTATGATGTTTACCCCCCTCTACTCTCTTGTAATGGATTGAGTTTTCCCTTTGAAGTTATCTTATCGGATTGAGTCTTTAAGGATTTGAGAACACTTGATGTATGTCTTGCATGTGCTTATCTGTGGTGACAATGGGATATCACGTGATCCACTTGATGTATGTTTTGGTGATCAACTTGCAGGTTCCGTTCGTGAACTTATGCATAGGGGTCGGCACACGTTTTCGTCTTGACTCTTCGGTAGAAACTTTGGGGCACTCTTTGAAGTTATATGTGTTGGTTGAGTAGATGAATCTGAGATTGTGTGATGCATATCTTATAATCATACCCACGGATACTTGAGGTGACATTGGAGTATCTAGGTGACATTAGGGTTTTGGTTGATTTGTGTCTTAAGGTGTTATTCTAGTACGAACTCTATGATAGATCGAACGGAAAGAATAGCTTCGTGTTATTTTACTACAGACTCTTGAATAGATTGATCAGAAAGGATAACTTTGAGGTGGTTTCGTACCCTACAATAATCTCTTCGTTTGTTCTCCGCTATTAGTGACTTTGGAGTGACTCTTTGTTGCATGTTGAGGGATTGTTATATGATCCAATTATGTTATTATTGTTGAGAGAACTTGCACTAGTGAAAGTATAAACCCTATGCCTTGTTTCAACGCATTGCAATACCGTTTGTGCTCACTTTTATCATTAGTTACCTTGCTGTTTTTATAATTTTAGATTACAAAAACCTATATCTACTATCCATATTGCACTTGTATCACCACCTCTTCGCCGAACTAGTGCACCTATACAATTTACCATTGTATTGGGTGTGTTGGGGACACAAGAGACACTTTGCTATTTGGTTGCAGGGTTGCTTGAGAGAGACCATCTTCATCCTACGCCTCCCACGGATTGATAAACCTTAGGTCATCCACTTGAGGGAAATTTGCTACTGTCCTACAAACCTCTGCACTTGGTGGCCCAACAACGTCTACAAGAAGAAGGTTGTGTAGTAGACATCAAGCTCTTTTCTGGCGCCGTTGCCGGGGAGGTGAGTGCTTGAAGGTATTGATACGTCTCCAACGTATCTATAATTTTTGATTGCTCCATGCTACTTTATCTACTGTTTTAGGCAATATTGGGCTTTATTATCCACTTTTATATTACTTTTGGGACTAACCTATTAACCGGAGGCCCAGCCCAGATTTGTTTGTTTTATGCCTATTTCGGTGTTTGAGGAAAAGGAATATCGACGGAGTCAAACGGAACGAAATCAATCGGAGAAGTTATTTTGGAAGGAAACCCACCGATGGACTTGGACCCCACGTCGGAAGATATGGGAGGTGCTCACGAGGGTGGGGCGCGCCCTCCCCTGGGCACGCCCCCTGCCTCGTGGGGCCCCGTAGCTCCACCGACGCACTCCTTTCACCCATATATACCTCGTAGCCTAAAACTTCCGAGCAGAAGATAGATCGGGAGTTCGCCTCCATAAGCCTCCGAACCACCAAAACCAATCGGGGCCCCTTTCCTAGGTACCTGGAGGGGGGATCCATCACCGGTGGTCATCTTCATCATCCCGGCGCTCTCCATGACGAGGAGGGAGTAGTTCACCCTCGGGGCTAAGGGTATGTACCAGTAGCTATGTGTTTGATCTCTCTCTCTCTCTCGTGTTCTTGAGGTGATACGATCTTGATGTATCTCGAGCTTTGCTATTGTAGTTGGATCTTATGATGTTTCTCCCCCTCTACTCTCTTGTGATGAATTGAGTTTCCCCTTTGAAGTTATCTTATCGGATTGAGTCTCTTATGAACACTTGATGTATGTCTTGCCGTGATTATCTGTGGTGACAATGGGATATCATGTGCCACTTGATGTATATTTTGGTGATCAACTTGCGGGTTTCGTGATATTGGGAACCTATGCATAGGGGTTGGCACACGTTCTTGATTCTCCGGTAGAAACTTTGGGGCACTCTTTGAAGTACTTTTATGTTGGTTGGATAAATCTGAGATTGTGTGATGCATATCGTATAATCATGCCCACGGATACTTGAGGTGACAATGGAGTATCTAGGTGACATTAGGGTTTTGGTTGATTTGTGTCTTAAGGTGTTATTCTAGTACGAACTCTTTTATAGATCGATCCGAAAGAATAGCTTTGTGGTGGTTTCGTACCCGACCATAATCTCTACGTTTGTTCTCCGCTATTAGTGGCTTCGGAGTGACTCTTTGTTGCATGTTGAGGGCTTGTTATATGATCTATCTATGTTATTATTGTTGAGAGAACTTGCACTAGTGAAAGTATGAACCCTAGGCCTTGTTTCCTATCATTGCAATACCGCTTACGCTCACGTTTACCACTAGTTACCTTGCTGTTTTTATATTTTCAGTTTACAAAAACCTATATCTACCATCCATATTGCACTTGTATCACCATCTCTTCGCCGAACGAGTGCACCTATACAATTTACCATTGTATTGGGTGTGTTGGGGACACAAGAGACTCTTTGTTATTTGGTTGCAGGGTTGCTTGAGAGAGACCATCTTCATCCTACGCCTCCCACGGATTCATAAACCTTAGGTCATCCACTTGAGGGAAATTTGCTACTGTCCTACAAACCTGTGCACTTGCAGGCCCAACAACGTCTACAAGAAGAAGGTTGTGTAGTAGACATCAGGTATATCTTTAGATCTTGCAATCGAATCTTTTAGTTTCTTGTTTTATCACTAGTTTAGTTTATAAAAGAAAACTACAAAAAAATTGGAATTTAGGGTTCCTCATATGCTTCATCTTTTTAATGTCTTCCGTGAAAATAAGGATTTCGATAATTGTGCTCAATTGCTAGAGGAACAATGCATTAAAATGGTTGGCACTAAATTTTTGAATGATGTGCATGATTGCAATGTTGTTAGTATGAATTCTTTGAATACCCATGATGCTAATAATATGCAAAGCCACAAGCTTGGGGAAGCTATGTTTGATGAAGATGGCATTTTTTGTCCCCCAAGCTTTGATGAGCAAATTTATTATGATGATAGCATGCCTCCTATTTATGATGATTATACTGATGAAAGTGGGTTTGGAAGAGTGTCAACTTTAGGAAGTAATGATCCCACTATTTTGGAGGGTATTGAATCTTATTTTGATAATTACGAGAGTGGATTTGGAGAGGTCATGACTTTATTTAGTGATGAATCCATTATTTCGGAAGAGGTTCCAATTGATTATGAGAATAAATTTGCTATCTATGATGATTATTGTGATGACATGTATGCTATAAAGAATAATTATAACCATGAAACTTGTCATCATGATTTTAGTTTTCAATTGGATTATGCCTCACATGATAGTTATTTTCTTGAGTTTGCTCCCACTATTATTCATGAGAATAAATTTGCTTATGTGGAGAGTAGTAAAAAATTTATGCAAGTAGATCGTGAAAAGAATGCTTTATATGCTGGTTATATGGTTGAATTCATTCATGATTCTACTGAAAATTATTATGAGAGAGGATCATATGCTTCTACATATTGCAATAATATCAAGTTTCCTCTCTATGTGTTGAAAATCTGGAAGATTTGCTTGTTTTACCTTCTTATGTTAGTTGATTATTGTTCCCATAAGTTGTTTGCTCACAAAATCCCTATGCATAGGAAGTGGGTTAGACTTAAATATGCTAGTCATATTCTTCATGATGCTCTCCTTATGTTTCAATTCTTATCTTTTATGTGAGCATCATTGAAATCATCATGCCTAGCTAGGGGCGTTAAACAATAGCGCTTGTTGGGAGGCAACCCAATTTTTATTTTTGTTCCTTGCTTTTTGTTCCTGTTTAGTAATAAATAAATCATCTAGCCTCTTGTTATATGTGGTTTTATGTTTTAATTAGTGTTTGTGCCAAGTAAGACCTATAGGATCTTCTTGGATGATAATTATTTGATCTTGCTGAACAAGACAGAAACTTTCTGCTCACGAAAACAATTGTTAAAAATCACCAGAAAGTGATAAAATACTGATTCAAATTGAAGTAGATCAATAAAAAAATTATATAGGTCTTCCTATTTTGGTAGATTTTTATGAGTTCCAGAAGTTTGTGTTTGATGCAGATTACTACAGACTGTTCTGTTTTTGACAGATTCTGTTTTCTATGTGTTGTTTGCTTATTTTGATGAATCTATGAGTAGTATCGGAGGGTATGAACCATAGAGGAGTTGGAATACAGTAGATATTACACAAATATCAATTTAGATTGAGTTCACAACAGTACCTAAGTGGTGATTTATTTTCTTATACTAACGTAGCTTACAAGTTTTCTGTTGAGTTTTGTGTTGTGAAGTTTTCAAGTTTTGGGTAAAGATTCGATGGACTATGGAATAAGGAGTGGCAAAAGCCTAAAGCTTGGGGATGCCCAAGGCACCCCAAGGTAATATTCAAGGACAACCAAGAGCCTAAGCTTGGGGATGCCCCGGATGGCATCCCCTCTTTCGTCTTCGTCTATCGGTAACTTTACTTGGGGCTATATTTTTATTCACCACATGATATGTGTTTTGCTTGGAGCGTCATTTTATTTTGTTAGTATTTGCTTGCTGTTATCTAGAATAATGTTTTGCATCTCTATTTTCAATAAAAATGTCAAGGGTAGCTTTTACCATGCTTATTTTGCAAGTATACATGTTGCTGTTTCAGAACAGAAAGTTTACCGTTGTTGCAAAAATTCCCTACAAAAGTCAGAATATGATAAAATGTTGAAACCTTTTGCATAATAAGCTCTGATAAATTTACTACAGTGGTAATTTACTTTCATAATTTTTGGATCTAGGGAAGTATGGATCTTGCTGCATTCTTTACAAACTGTCATGTTTAGGCAGATTGCTGTTATGTTTGCATATGTTTGCTTCTTTAATGATTCTATTTGAGGATAGGACTATTAAATATGCAGAGGCATTTAGTATGAAATGTTGAATAAGAATTTTAGTGATTTGCTACAGTAGAGAATGATAAGGTTTTTGCATTGGTTTATACTAACTTATCTCACGAGTCCTTGTTGAGTTTTGTGTGGATGAAGCTTTTGAGATTTAGGGAGACCGTGATATGAGAGGAATTAAGGAGACACAAAAGCTCAAGCTTGGGGATGCCCAAGGCACCGTAAGATAATATTTCAAGAAGTCTCAAGCATCTAAGCTTGGGGATGCCCCGGTAGGCATCCCACTTTTCTTCTTCAACAATTATCGGTTAGTATCGGTTGAGCCTAAGTTTTTGCTTCTTCACATGATGAGTGCTATCCTTGAAATGTTGTTTTATTTTGTTTTTCCTGATGTTTGAATAATATACTAAGATCTGAAATTCTTAAATGAGAGAGAGTCCTCACATAGCTAAATAATTATTTAACTACTCACTGATCTTCACTTATATCTTTTTGGAGTAGTTTGTCATTTACTCGTGTGCTTCACTTATATCCTATGAGTAAATAGTTGAATGATTTGAATGTCATAAATCTGAAATTATATATGTTTCATATGCCTTTCCCATGGGGAGTAATGCCTTCACATGTAAGAAGTAGAGGTGGTAAATTTTTTGAAGGTTAGCAAACATTGTATTGGTCACTTGAACAATTCATGAAAGAATATTAAAGGAAGAGAGATTTCACATATAAATATACTATCTTGGACATCTTCTATGATTTTGAGCCCCATTAATTATTTTCAAACCTGGGCAAATTAGTTGAAGTTGGACAAGGAAGACAACATAATGAGTTATGCTTGGGTATATTTGTATAGAAGTTATATTGTTATGGATCCTCTAACATGTGGTGCTTGCTATTTAGAATCCTTTGCTAGCCAAAATATCTGTACTAAGCGGGAATACTGCTTGTGCATCCAAATTCTTTGAACCAAGTTTATTCCATGAGTGTCCACCATATCTACCTATATGCGGTATTTACATGCCGTTCTAAGTAAATTTGCATGTGCCGAACTCTAAACCTTCAAATAATAATCTGTTTTGTATGCCCGAATCGCTCATGTAGCGATTAGGGGCTGTCGGTATCTTCCATGCTAGGTGGGTTATTCTCACGATGAGTGGACTCCGCTCATCATTCACGAGAAAATGGCTGGTAACTGGGATGCCCAGTCCTATGATCAAAAGATCAAAAACAAATTCGCAAATAATTTAAACAAACTCCCCCAGGATTGTTGATAGTTGGACGACACCCGTTGTTTCGGACAAGCCGTGGAGTGTGATTGTTGGTGGAGGGGGAGTAAAATCTTTACCTTTCTGTTTGAGAACTGCCTATAATGTATCTAGTATAGAAGATATTGGGAACTCTTGGTCGTTATGTTGACAATGAAAGCATACCCCTCAAAATTATTTTCATCTCTATTTTTGCTTCGAGCTCTGGCACCTCTGCAAATCTCTACTCCCCTCTGCGAAGGGCCTATCTTTTACTTTTATGCAAGAGTCAGTAGTACTCCTTGTCATTCCAACCTACTCTTTATTTGGCAAGCATCATGTGATGGAAAGATCTAAGCATATATGGCCATTCAAATATATTTGATCATGAATTATTATTGTTGACAATTATCTATAGATAAATAAGTTGGGAGGCAAAACATTAAGCCCCTATCTTTCTCTGTGTTCGATGGATGCTATTTGTTCTAAAAATATGCTTTGAGTAGTAGCAATCATGGAAGATTATATGATAGTTGAGTATGTGGAATTTGCTAAATCAAAGCTCTTACATAGACCCTTCCTGAAAATAAGATGAATTGCAATTGTTTGATGACTGAGAACATAGTTTGTTAGTTTTCAAGAAAGTTTATGATCTATGATTTAACATGTGAATAGCTTGTTACTTGATCATGAAAAGTTTTATGAGTTGAGCTACTGTTATAACATATAATGATGCTAGAAAAGGTTATTGAAATTATCATTAATCAAACTCGGGCACCTGCTAGCATTCACACTTCATAAATTATTTCTTTTATCATTTACCTACTCGAGGACGAGCAGGAATTAAGCTTGGGGATGCTGATACGTCTCCAATGTATCTATAATTTATGAAGTATTCATGCTATTATATTATCTATTTTAGATGTTTATGGGCTTTACTAAACACTTTTATATTATTTTTGGGACTAACCTATTAACTGGAGGCCCAACCCAAATTGCAGTTTTCTTGCCTATTTCAGTGTTTCGAAGAGAAGGAATATCAAACGGAGCCCAAACGGAATGAAACCTTCGGGAGAGTTATTTTTGGAACGGAAGAAATCCATGAGACTTGGAGTAGACGTCAGGGAAGCTTCGAGGAAGCCACGAGGCAGGGAGGCGTGCCCTACCCCCCTGGGCGCACCCCCACCCTCGTGGGCCCCTCGTGGCTCCCCTGACTGACTTCTTTCGCCTATATGTATCCATATACCCTAAAAACATCGATGAACAAAATAGATCAGGAGTTCCGCCGCCGCAAGCCTTTGTAGCCACCAAAAACCAATCGGGACCCTGTTCTGGCACCCTGCCGGAAACCCTCACTGGTGGCCATCTTCATCATCCCGACGATCTCCACGACGAGGAGGGAGTAGTTCACCCTCGGGGCTGAGGGTATGTACCAGTAGCTATGTGTTTGATCTCTCTCTCTCGTGTGCTTGAGGTGGTACGATCTTGATGTATCGCGAGCTTTGCTATTATAGTTGGATCTTATGATGTTTCTCTCCCTCTACTCTCTTGTAATGGATTGAGTTTTCCCTTTGAAGTTATCTTATCGGATTGAGTCTTTAAGGATTTGAGAACACTTGATGTATGTCTTGCATGTGCTTATCTGTGGTGACAATGGGATATCATGTGATCCACTTGATGTATGTTTTGGTGATCAACTTGCGGGTTCCGCTCGTGAACTTATGCATAGGGGTTGGCACACGTTTTCGTCTTGACTCTCCGGTAGAAACTTTGGGGCACTCTTTGAAGTTCTATGTGTTGGTTGAATAGATGAATCTGAGATTGTGTGATGCATATCGTATAATCATACCCACGGATACTTGAGGTGACATTGGAGTATCTAGGTGACATAAGGGTTTTGGTTGATTTGTGTCTTAAGGTTTTATTTTAGTACAAACTCTACGATAGATCAAACGGAAAGAATAGCTTCGTGTTATTTTACTACAAACTCTTGAATAGATCTATCAGAAAGGATAACTTTGAGGTGGTTTCGTACCCTACAATAATCTCTTCGTTTGTTCTCCGCTATTAGTGACTTTGGAGTGACTCTTTGTTGTATGTTGAGGGATAGTTATATGATCCAATTATGTTATTATTGTTGAGAGAACTTGCACTAGTGAAAGTATGAACCCTAGGCCTTGTTTCAACGCATTGCAATACCGTTTGTGCTCACTTTTATCATTAGTTACCTTGCTGTTTTTATATTTTCAGATTACAAAAACCTATATCTACTATCCATATTGCACTTGTATCACCATCTGTTCGCCGAACTAGTGCACCTATAAAATTTACCATTGTATTGGGTGTGTTGGGGACACAATAGACTCTTTGCTATTTGGTTGCAGGGTTGCTTGAGAGAGACCATCTTCATCCTACGCCTCCCACGGATTGATAAACCTTAGGTCATCCACTTGAGGGAAATTTGCTACTATCCTACAAATCTCTTCACTTGGAGGTCCAATAACGTCTACAAGAAGAAGGTTGTGTAGTAGACATCACCTATTTAACGTGAATGCAACCGTCTCCAAAGCATAACCCCAAAACAATAGCGGTAAATCAGTAAGAGACATCATAGATCGCACCATATCTAGTAATGTACGATTACAATGTTCGGACACACCATTACGCTGTGGTGTTCTGGGTGGCGTGAGTTGCGAAACTATTCCGCATTGTTTCAAATGAAGACCAAACTCGTAACTCAAATATTCTCCTCCACAATCAGATCGTAATTTTTTTTTCTTGTTACGATGATTTTCCACTTCACTCTGAAATTCTTAGAACTTTTCAAATGTTTCAGACTTATGTTTCATCAAGTAGATATACCCATATCTGCTCAAATCATCTGTGAAGGTCAGAAAATAACGATACCCGCCGCGAGCATCAACACTCATCGGACTGCATACATCAATATGTATTATTTCCAACAAGTCTATTGCTCGCTCCATTGTTCCGGAGAACGGGGTCTTAGTTATCTTGCCCATGAGGCATGGTTCGCAAACATCAAGTGATTCATAATCAAGTGGTCCCAAAAGCCCATCAGCATGGAGTTTCTTCATGCGTTTTACACCAATATGACCTAAACGATAGTGCCACAAATAAGTTGCACTATCATTATTAAACTTATATCTTTTGGCTTCAATACTATGAACATGTGTATCACTACTATCAAGATTTAGTAAACATAGACCACTCATCAAGGGTGCATGACCATAAGAGATATTACTCATATAAATATAACAACCATTATTCTATGATTTAAATGAATAACCGTCTCGCATCAAACAAGATCTTGATATAATGTTCATGCTCAACGCTGGCACCAAATAACAATTATTTAGGTCTAAAACTAATCCCGAAGGTAGATGTAGAGGTAGCGTGCCGACGGTGATCGCATCGACTTTGGAACCATTTCCCACGTGCATCGCCACCTCGTCCTTAGCCAATCTTAGCTTAATCCGTAGCCCCTATTTCGAGTTGCAAATATTAGCAACAGAACCAGTATCAAATACCCAGGCGCTACTGCGAGCATTAGTTAAGTACACATCAATAACATGTATATCAAATATACCTTTCACTTTGCTATCCTTCTTCTCCGCCAAATACTTGGGGCAGTTCCACTTCCAGTGACCAGTCCCTTTGCAAGAGAAGCACTCGGCCTCGTGCTTAGGTCCGGACTTGGGTTTCTTCACTTGAGCAACAACTTGCTTGCTGTTCTTCTTAAAGTTCCCCTTCTTCCCTTTACCCTTTTTCTTGAAACTGGTGGTCTTGTTCACCATCAACACTTGATGCTCCTTCTTGATTTCTACCTCCGTAGCATTTAGCATTGCGAAGAGCTCGGGAATTGTCTTATCCATCCCTTGCATATTATAGTTCATCACGAAGCTTTTGTAGCTTGGTGGCAGTGATTGAAGAACTCTGTCAATGACACTATCATCGGGAAGATTAACTCCCAGTTGAGTCAAGTGGTTGTGGTACCCAGACATTCTGAGTATATGTTCACTGACAGGACTATTCTCCTCCATTTTTCAGCTATAGAACTTATTGGAGACTTCATATCTCTCAATCTGGGCATTTGCTTGAAATATTAACTTCAACCCCTGAAACATCTCATATGCTCCATGATGTTCAAAACATCGTTGAAGTCCTGGTTCTAAGCCGTAAAGCATGGCTCACTAAACTATCGAGTAGTCATCAGCTTTGCTCTGCCAGACGTTCATAACATCTGGCGTTGCTCCTGCAGCGGGTTTGGCACCTAGAGGTGCTTCCAGGACGTAATTCTTCTGTGCAACAATGAGGATAATCCTCAAGTTACGGACCCAGTCCGTGTAATTGCTACCATCATCTTTCAACTTAGCTTTCTCTAGGAACACATTAAATTCAACGGAACAATAGCACAGGTCATTTATCTACAACAATATAGACATGCAAAATACTATCAGGTACTAAGTTCATGATAAATTAAAGTTCAATTAATCATATTACTTAAGAACTCCCACTTGGATAGACATCCCTCTAATCATCTAAGTGATCACGTGATCCATATCAACTAAACCATGTCCGATCATCACATGAGATGGAGTAGTTTTCAATGGTGAACATCACTATGTTGATCATATCTACTATATGATTAACGCTCGACCTTTCGGTCTTAGTGTTCCGAGGCCATATCTGCATATGCTAGGCTCGTCAAGTTTAACCCAAGTATTATGCATGTGCAAAACTGGCTTGCACCCGTTGTATGTGAACGTAGAGCTTATTACACCCGATCATCACGTGGTGTCTCAGCACGACGAACTGTCGCATCGGTGCATTCTCAGGGAGAACACTTATACTTTGAAATTTAGTGAGGGACCATCTTATAATGCTACCGCAGATCTAAGCAAAATAAGATGCATAAAGGATAAACATCACATCCAATCAATATAAGTGATATGATATGACCATCATCATCTTGTGCCTTTGATCTCCATCTCCAAAGCACCGTCATGATCACCATCGTCACCGGCTTGACACCTTGATCTCCATCGGAGCATCATTATCGTCTCACCAACTATTGCTTCTACGACTATCACTACCGCTTAGTAATAAAGTAAAGCAATTACATGGCGATTGCATTTCATACAATAAAGGACAACCATATGGCTCCTGCCAGTTGCTGATTTTAACTATGTTCAAAACACGATCATCTGATAGAACAATTTATATAATCATGTCTTGACCATATCACATCACAACATGCCCTGCAAAAACAAGTTAGATGTCCTCTACTTTGTTGTTGCAAGTTTTACGTGGCTGCTACGGGCTTAGCAAGAACCGTTCTTACCTACGCATCAAAACCATAATGATTTTTCGTCAAGTTTGTTGCTTTAACCTTCAACAAGGACCGGGCGTAGTCACACTCGATTCAACTAAAGTTGGAGAAATAGACATCCACTAGCCACCTGTGTGCAAAGCACGTCGGTAGACCCAGTCACGCGTAAGTGTACGCGTAATGTCGGTCTGAGCCGCTTCATCCAATAATACCGCCGAATCAAAGTATGACATGCTGGTAAGCAGTATGACTATTATCGCCCACAACTCTTTGTGTTCTACTCGTGTATATAACATCTACGCATAGACCTGGCTCGGATGCCACTATTGGGTAACGCAGAAATTTCAAAAAAATTCCTACGCACACGTAAGATCCATCTAGGTGATGCATAGCAACGAGAGGGGAGAGTGTTGTCCACGTACCCTCGTAGACCGAAAGCGGTTGATGTAGTCGTACGTCTTCACGATCCGACCGATCCTAGTACCGAAGATACGGCACCTCCGCGATCTGCACACATTCAGCTCGGTGACGTCCCGTGAACTCTAGATCCAGCTAAGGTCGAGGGAGAGTTTCGTCAGCACGACGGCGTGGTGACGCTGATGATGAAGCTACCGGCGCAGGGCTTTGCCTAAGAAGTGCAACGGTATGATCGAGGTGGAAATCTGTGGAGGGGGGCACCGCACACGGCTAAATAATCAACTTGTGTGTCTATGGGGTGCCCCCCTCCCCCGTATATAAAGGAGTGGAGGAGGGGGAGGGCCGGCCCTCTCATGGCGCGCCCAAGGGGGGAGTCCTACTCCCGGTGGGAGTAGGATTCCCCCATCCCTAGTTGGAGTAGGAGAGGAAGGAAGGAGGAGAGAGGGAGAAGGAAAGGGGGGCCGACCCCCACCCCAATTCGGATTGGGCTTGTGGGGGGGGGCGTCCCACCTTGGCCGCCTCCTCCTCTCTCCCACTAAGGCCCAATAAGGCCCATTGACTCCCCGGGGGGTTCCGGTAACCCCCCGGTACTCCGGTAAACGCCCGACCTCACCCGAAACCATTCCGATGTCCAAACATAGCATTCCAATATATCGATCTTTATGTCTCGACCATTTCGAGACTCCTCGTCATGTCCGTGATCACATCCGGGACTCCAAACAACCTTTTGTACATCAAAACAAATAAACTCATAATACCAATCGTCATCGAACGTTAAGCGTGCGGACCCTGCGGGTTTGAGAACTATGTAGACATGACCGAGACTCATCTCCGGTCAATAAACAATAGCAGAACCTGGATGCTCATATTGGTTCCTACATATTCTACGAAGATCTTTATCGGTCAAACCGCATAACAACATACGTTGTTCCCTTTGTCATCGGTATGTTACTTGCCCGAGATTCGATCGTTGGTATCTCAATACCTAGTTCAGTCTCGTTACCGGCAAGTCTCTTTACTCTTTCCATAATGCATCATCCCGTAACTAACTCATTAGTCACATTGCTTGCAAGGCTTAGTGATGTGCCTTACCGAGAGGGCCCAGAGATACCTCTCCGACAATCGGAGTGAAAAATCCTAATCTCGATCTATGCCAACTCAACAAACACCATCGGAGACACTTGTAGAGCATCTTTATAATCACCCAGTTACATTGTGACGTTTGATAGCACACTAAGTGTTCCTCCGGTATTCGGGAGTTGCATAATCTCATAGTCATAGGAACATGCATAAGTTATGAAGAAAGCAATATCAACAAACTAAACGATTCGTCGTGCTAAGCTAACGGATGGGTCAAGTCAATCACATCATTCTCTAATGATGTGATCCCGTTCATCAAATGACAACCCTTGTCCATGGCTAGAAAACTTAACCATCTTTGATCAACGAGCTAGTCAAGTAGAGGCATACTAGTGACACTCTGTTTGTCTATGTATTCACACATGTACTAAGTTTCCAGTTAATACAATTCTAGCATGAATAATAAACATTTATCATGATATAAGGAAATATAAATAACAACTTTATTATTGCTTCTAGGGCATATTTCCTTCAGACGGGTGCCGTCGCGGTGAGCTGCGACCAGCACCATCAAAAGCTACATCCGGCGTTTTGTTTTGATGCGAAGGTTATGTGCCAAAACGATGACCCAAGAGACGACGGCGAGGGGCGGCGAACGGGCACTGGTGCACTGAGCGTTTACGGCGAGGGGCAGTGGGGGCGACGCAACCCGGTGCTACAACCATGGGGGGCACGAGCTACAACCCTTGCGGGAGGGTGCTAGGAACGGCGATGCGTGCACGGTCAGGAGCTGCAAGGCGAGGTAGCCATGGTGAGCGATCTGAACAACGATGGGGAAGGCTGCAAGCGCACGTCCGAGAAGTGCACGCCCATGGCTGGGAGCAAGTTGGGCGGAGACGCTTGCCGTCGCTCTTTTCTCACGTATTTGGGGAAGAAGACAGACGACGGGGGGATGAGAACGAAACAGAGGCTCGATCTGGACGGTTAAAGGGCAATGCATCGGACACTCATGGTACGACCAGCCTAAATTTGGGCCGACACACCGGCGCCTATCATTGCCCAAAGCTATTTATGACGGTAAAATCAAATAAGTTTTCAGCCCTCTCAAAGCCCTAACAATTTTCTGGCAGTCTAATGTCACGTCTAGATTTTTTCGGGAGATTTGATGATAACCCCCCAGCTCACTTAAACCCCACATGTCAGTGGCAGTGAAAAAGGGACTCTTAGCCATGATCGACGAACAAAGGGGGTATAGTCAATTCCCCCGTTTTCAGCTTTTAGATGACTTTTTTTTTTGGTTTTTCAGCTTTTCTGTTTCCCCAGTTTTTTCTTAGGATTTGGACCAAAAGTTTCACGAAAAAATGGGTTTTCTTTTATTTATTTTTCTTTTTTCTTCCGTGAGAGACATGGATTTACTTCTCGTGGAGGCACAAATTTGCTTTCACAAGAGGCACAGTCGTGACTCTGGAAAAGAAAATAGAACATGGTTTTTTTGTTCCGTGCGAGGCACAGATTTACTTCTCGTGGAGGCAGTCGTGCCTCTCGAAAAGGAAAAAAAATGTGTATTTTTGTTCCGCGACAGACACATATTTACTTCTCGTGAAGGCACGAATTTGCTTTTGCGAAAGGCACGGTCGTCTTTTTGAAAGAAAAAAAAGCACGTCTTTTTTGTTCCGTGAGAGGCAAGAATTTACTTCCCGTGGTGATACGGGAATCGACGTCGACGTCGGGGTGGGTTACGCCGCGCTGCCTTGATGACCCGGAAGACACGCCAGGGTACAAGCGCACCGAGATGCGTTGTTGGAGGACGAGGACGAGGCTGGTCCAACTAGGAGTACATTAGGGTGTAATTGTTTAGATTTAAATTTTGTTCAAATCCTTGTAAAAATCCTAAATTTGAATTAAATTTGAGTTCTTTGAACAAATTTGAGTTGTTTGAAACGATTGCTCAAATTTTCCTTGTTCGGTGTAACAGGTACGGATTATTCCATTTTCGAAATAATCAGTGTCTAAAATATGCAAACTGAAATATCGTACATAGACAAAACAAGCCGAAAATATAGACCGGATTGTTTCAATTTAGTTAATTCGGTATTTGAGTGCACGGATTGGTTTGAGAAGATGAAAGTATTCGATTTATTTCGTTTGGTTCGGCTTCCGGTTGAAAGTGTTCATCCCTACTTCACGTAATAAAAGGCATGCATGCAAAATTGTGAACTTAACATAAATATTGAAGAAGGAAATTTCAAAATAATGAAAATAAGTTATGTCCATGAAAAAAATCATTTGAAAAAAAAATTGAAGTTGAAGATGGAATTCTTTGATTTGTTAAACTGATTTTTTAATAAAAAATATCAACACTGTAGAATAAAACAAAAATATAATAGAAAAATGTACAAGTGAAAAAAGTGCCCAAGGCAAGACAGTGCGTTGAGAGGAGCTCAACGGCATACGCGCACACGACTATTTAAGCCGCTTATCTCGCCCGATAATACTACACACACGGAAAGAATCAGCGGAGTTTTACGCGCGACACGCGACTGGGCCAACCCAATAGCCGGCGAGGCGTTGTGCGTGCACTGGGCCAACACCATAGGCGTATTTGTTTTTCTGATTTTTTTAGTTCTGTTTCTTCTGATTTATTTAATTTTCAGATTTGAAATAACATAATCATTTATATTTCGACAGCAATTTATGTTGATTCATATTTTTTACAATTAGTCCTATTTATTTATTTATTTTCTTTCATATTTTATTTATTCATGCTTATTCCTATTTATTCATTTTAATCCATTCATATATTTTTTATTCATAATTATTCATTGTTTAAAATTTGAACAGGCGGGGTCATTTCTCTCCTGCCGAAAAAACTATGTGCTCCCCGATGCACCTATCTGTGCTAGTCCGGCATCCTCCTCCCAACAGGTATTTCTATTTTGACTTTGGAGAAATGACCCAAACTTTATACAGCAGGTTGACATGGACACATGCGGAAGAGCTAGAGGCGGCATTCTCGTAGGCGCAGGAGGACCAAAGGTACAACCTCCTGCTCCTCGAAGAGCACCGACTCACGGAGCAATAAGTCATCGGCGACCAACAATGCTGTCATGACCATGGTGGTGGATGCTTCGGGCTTCTTGGATGAGCAATGGGTGCTGCTCATGTCCTACCGCAGCGCCGGCGAGATCCACCACTAGTGATGACGGTCGCGCGTCCCGCGGGCGGAGAAATACGCCCTATTCGCAGACATTGACGCGGCGGCAAAGAAATTTGCAAGACCAAGGATGTCTCCGGCTCCCCGTCGGCTGTGCCGGCACTGTCGTTCGCGCCCCACCATCACGATGACGAGGCCGACACATCCACATCCGTTGCTGTCGATAGCGAGGAAGAGTAAAACATGGCAGACCACCGCCACCTGGGACCCAGGAAGGCCACCGCCGACGTCTTGTCGGGCCTCACACCCAGTGGCGGAGACAGGTCTGCTATAACCCCGGGCCTACTAACAACTTCCTTTGTAATTCATGTCGGATTTCGGGTTCCGGTAAAACCCTTGAGGTTCGAACACTGAAGTGCGCACGAAGATCTCTCCCTACCTAATCACGCCCTCACCCTCGCCACGATCTCAAAGCCTAGCTCGACGAACTCGCAACACAAGAGACACAAGATTTATACTGGTTCGGGCCACCGTTCTGGTGTAATACACTACTCCAGTGTGATGTGGTGGATTGCCTCTCGGGCTGAGGATGAACAGTACAAAGGAAGAACAGCCTCCTGAAGAGAGGTGTTCTTGTGCTTGGTGAGTGTTAGGATGATATGAATCAGTTGCCTCCTATGGTGGTGGCTAGTCCTATTTATAGAGGCCCTAGTCCTTTTCGCAAATATTGAGCGGGAAGGGATGCCACAATAGCCAATTTAAAGGGAGACAACTAGTACAAGTTATCCTGACTAAAGGTGGTCTTCGCCTGCCAAAGACTCTGGTGGTGACGCCGTCTTGGGCTCCACGGTGACCTCCATCCTGCCGTCCTGCCGGTCTTGGTCTTGCTGCACCGATATGGAAACCTTTGCCTGATGCCTCGGGACTCCTTGCCTGCGCTTGCCTATTTATCACCAAAGAGGAAGCGAGGACACTATGCGCGCTAGCGCCCGCCTGGCGCCCGCCTGGCCTTGGTCGTCATGGCTTACGTCATAGGCACCTCGCGAGGTTCCCCTTGCCTTGATCTCTGCGCCCCTCGCGAGCCAGCCTGGTGAGGCTGCCCCCGAGGAGGTCTTGCGTCGTCCTCCTCGCGAGGGTCTTGAGGGTTTGCTGGTGAAGATGGGACGTACATGGCCGCAGGTGGAGTCACGCCGTGGGCCGCAGGCAGGCAAGTCTGGGGACCCCCGTTCCCAGGACGCCGACAGTAGCCCCCGGGCCCAAGGCGCGCTTGGACTTGGCTTTGAGGCGAAGCCAAAGGGCAAGTGCGGAGCGTCGCGGGCCCCAACAGCCTGCGGCCTTGGTCGACGGGTGGCGATCGATTGGACGTGGGCGGCCCCGCTTTCCCACGCAGCCTTGATATCCGCCTGGCTAGGCGGCCCCGGCGTCCTGCACAGTTATCTCCCCATTGCTGGCGACGCGCTCCCCAACTCCTCCGCTTCCTCGAACCTCAGCTTCCTCTTTGAATCTGACCCGAGCTTAGTTCTCTCCATCGCCATGGCGTCGTACCGAATGGAGAAAGGGAAGAAGCCCCTATTCCCCGCCGGCCCGCCTCCGGCCGTCGAGCCCGCCGTCGGTCGATCGCGGGTGCTCAATCAGAAGGCCATGGACAAGGTCCACCCTGCGCTCGCCACCAGCTTCAACGAATGGGGGAAACGGTGGCCTGGCCTGCATCCCGGGCTACTATTGACAGGACAGCCACCGAGATCCAGTTCTTTATCGACGCCCTGTGGGCTGGCCTGGTTCCTCCCTTCTCCGCCTTCTTCAACGTCGTGCTTTCCCATTATTAGATCCATATGCTGCACCTTGATCCCCAATCTGTCGCCCTTCTCGTCGTCTTCGCCTTTGCCTGCAAGGCCATGGTGGGCATTGCCCCTTCCGTGGCCCTCCTGTGCCATTTCTTCTCGCTGCACCTGACCGACCCCCGACAGTGCTCAGGGTGCTTGAGCTTCCAGGCCGTGGCGGCGACTGCCGGCTCAGGGGTTGACTTTGAACTCCCGCTATCTACGAGCGAGTTCCGGACGCGGTGGGTGTATGTTGATGTCAGAGTGCTTAGCCCCCTGCTCTCGCCTCCGTCGTCCCCCGCCGTCCCCAGCTCCGGCTGGGGTCACGAGAAGCTCACGGGCTCCCGTCTTGCCTTCGTCTGGCACCGGTTGAGGAGGCTGAAGGACCTTGGTGTGACCGCGCCCAAGGTGATGAAGGAGTTCCTCCGACGTCGCATCGCCCCACTCCAACGCCATTCCCAGCCGATGTGGGCCCTGACCGGCGACCAGGATCGCATGAGGCTTCAGGAGTCGGGGCTCCCGGCCGAGGCGCAAAGAACAGTGCTTGAAATCTTGGCAGGTAACCCCTCGCTAGGCGATCTACCGCAGGAGGGTTGTTTCCTGTACAGCTGCTCAAACAGGGTGGAGTTTGCGGGGCAGATGCCCCCTTTCGATGAATGGGGGCTGTGTCCAGTTGACCTTGTGGGGCCCCGCGAGAACCCCGTCACTGTAGTTCCTCTCCTCGCCGCCGGCACCGATCTTGCCCCAAGAGTGGACGCAGGGGGCAAGTACCGCTGGAGGCCGAATGCTCGGGCGCTGGGGCGTCGGCGCCGCCCGAGGCTCCTGAGGCGTCATCCCCGGGAACCCGAGACTCTCGCCCTGGGGCGGCAGTCGAGGGGGCGATGCAGCCCGCTGCTCTTGAGGCCGAAGTTCCCGAGGCCTCAGCCGGCCGTCGCGAGGCGGAGCCCGACAGTTCTCCCCAGCTTGGCGCTCCTGAGGTCGTCTCCTTGGGTGCTCCTCCAGTTGCTTCCTGCGCTGGCCGCCATGTCCAGCGCTTCGGCCGGCTCTGGGTGGACTTTGAAGCGCTCTGCAAGAGGAAGGGGTCCCCAAGCTGCAGCAGTGGCGCCTCCCGGCCGTTGAAACAGAGGAAGTACATCGCCATAGATGAGTAAATACCTTATCTTGGTGATCCCTTGAGTGCTGCTTCCCTCCCTGACGGTGGCTCTTCAAGATCCCTTCTACTAAGGTCACGAAGCCCCACAGAAAGCAGCATCCTCCTGCCTCGAATCTCCCACTGGCCTTGAGCATCCCAGGACAGCATGCCGCCCCCGGCGCGAGGTCGGCCAGGGAGGGAGACACGCCATCCTGGCGCCTTGAGCCCGCGCTCCTATCGTCTCTTCTTCGAGGCCTCGCCGAGGGCGCGACGAGCGTGCCAAGGGCTCCTCCCCTGGTTGTGGGCGGCGGATGGCTGGCTTCGGTCTTGGCCTCTTCTTCGAGTGGCGAACTTCGGCTCCACCGGGCTGCCGTCGGAGCCTGGGGGCGCCAGCCCCCAACCCCCTTCCGAGAGGGGGCGAGCCGCTTCGGACCCCATCGGCAACCCCCGCTGCGGAGGACAGAATCGGTCGTGAGCTTAGGCTTGCGTATGAGCAGAGTGTCGTCCGCCACGAGCTTTTTCAGGAGGCAATGGGCGTGATGAGCCAGCTTGGCGGAGAGCTTGTGGATGTAGACGCACGCCTCGAGGACGAGGGTCTTCGGCTGATGGAGGAGCGGCATAAACTGAAGGTGGCCATCAACCTCGGGCGCTACCAGCGCGAGCTTGACAATGCAAAGGCCGAGGCGTCCCTTGCGGCCTCGCGCGAGGCCTGCACCCGAGCCTTGGAAGAGGCCCGAGAAGCTGACCGTCGCCGCGAGGTCGCAGAGAAACGCGCATGGGAGCTTCAAGCCTGGAGCGCCTCCTTGGAGCAGTAGGTGGAGGCGCGCAAGGACTCCCTAGCGTCGATGAGGGGGACGCCTGTCGAGGAGGAAGAGATCCTGAAGCGCGAGGAAGCACTGGCGTTGGAAGCCACGAAGCGCATCCTTGAGCTTGAGCGGTTGGAGAAGAGGGAGCGCCAAGTTGCCCAAGCGGAGGATGATGTCAGTGTGCATGAAGCCAAGGCCCAGGAGGAGGTTGATCGTCGGGTGGCCGAGGCTCGCGAGGATCTTATGGGCAGGTATGACCTGAAGCTGAAGTTCGTAGAAGCCGAGGCTGAGGGCAGGACTACTTCCCTCAAGTCTAGGTTGACCTTGGTGGAACGCCACGAGGAGACCGCCGCAGTCGCCCTGGTCTCAGCGCAGGCTGAGCTGGCCTCCGCCCGCTCCGAGCTGCTTTCTCTTCAGCAGCGAGTTGCCACCGCCGACTCCTTTGCGCAGCAGAGCAGGAAGGAAGTGCTTCAGCGGCGGACGCTGGAGCGCGTGCACGCCCCCATGCTTCAAGGCCTCATGAACAGGGCCAACACGGCGATGGGCTTCATCTGCGACGAAAACGCTCCTCACTCCACGCGAATGACTATGCCAGTCACCTCCGCTTCTTCATCGACGTGGTGACGCGCCTGGAGAATCGTTCCGAGAGGGCTCGCCGGCTTGTTGAAGAGAGGAGCCGCGGCCTGCTCGGGCACGCGTTCTCCCACGTCTTCAGCCATCTCTAGAACACCTACCCAGACTTTGATTTTGACGCCGCCATTGCCCCCGTACCCGAGGCCATCTGGGGCGACCTGGCACGGTGGGTGGAAGACAACGTGGATGCGCTGGTCAGGGCCTTCGCTTCCGATGACGACACGGTGGTGGTCGCGGCAGATGAAGGCGACGTGGTCGACGACGGCGAGGGCGACGCCGGCGACGGTGGTGGTGATGCCAGCGACGCGTCAGAAGGCGACCCGGGGGACGCAGTAAGCGACATGTCCGACTGTACCCACGCTTCCCTGCTGTTTATCCTGCATGCGAAAAACTCGGGCGCGGCCCTGGAAGTTGTAAGAGCATTTCGAGAGGGGAAGCCCCTCATGTAAACAGATTACTGCCTCTATTCTTTAAGCCAAGCTGGATATGTGTCTTCATGAGCCCGTGAGTCCCGCCGCGAGTTTGCTGTTGTGATTTACCTTAGCCAGGACAGGTCCTGGACTGGCTCGCGAGGTTGGGAGTTTCTAAGGAGCCTGCCGATCCGTCCGAGAGGGCCTCGCGAGAATCAAGCACCGGCCATGGCAGGGCATATGTGCAGCGCGCTATGCCCAGCACCCGCTCGCGAGGGGCTCGCGAGGGGGAGGCAGCAGGTGCGAACTCCAAATCAAGGCAAGGAACCAGATTGCAAGAAATCGCACGAACAAGAAAAGGCACCCCCACACACATCAATAGAAATTCGACTTCAAACTTAAATCCAAAACCAGAAAGCAGGGCTACAGAAAAGAGATTAAAAGCAAATGGCCACGTCCGGTGCCTAGTCTAGTCTTCTTGTATTCTCACCAGCGCGGAGCTAAGTGCCGCCACTAGGACGTGGGAGGGAGCCCCCGAGGCCCGAGGGCGGCACTCCTGAGACTCCGGGGCATGTACAGCCTCACTCATTTGAAAGTGCAACTATCCCTAGGTGGTTTTGGTAATTCATAACAACATATAGCTCATTGGGCTAATGCTATTCCAAGACTATTATTTCAGGAAAGCTCAATGAATGGCATGGCATGGATGATGAAAGTGGATCCCTCAAAATACTAAGGACAAAGGATTGGCTCAAGCTCAAAAGCTCAAGACTCTTCATTTTACATTTTAGTGATCCAAGATCACATTGAGTCTATAGGAAAAGCCAATACTATCAAGAAGGGATGAGGTGTTGCTTAATGAGCCTCTTGCTTCATGTGCTTAGTGATATGCTCCAAAACCCTCAACTACTTTCCCACATCCACAAATGACCTAAACCTAAAGCCAAAATTGGTCACACCGATTCTTTCTATCCGCGCCACCGATTCCAAAAGTCATAGCCACCGCCACAAACCCTAAGCAAATTGGTCTAACCGATAGGGATCTCGGTCTCACCGAGATGGGGTTGCAATCTCTATTTCCTTCAGAACGCTTTGGTCTAACCAAGTGATCGATCGGTCCCACCGAGATTGCAATGTAAACTCTCTGCTTCCTTTTGTAACATTTCGGTCTCACCAAAAGATCAAATCGGTCCCACCAAGTTTACTCCGACCAACTCTCCGAAAGCTTATTACCAAATCGGTCTCACCGAGTTTGTGTAATCGGTCTCATCGAGATTACGTTATGCCCTAACCCTAACCGAATCGGCCTCACCGAGATGCATGTCAGTCCCACCGAAAATCACTAACGGTCACTAGGTTTACTAAATCGGTCCGACCGAGTTTAATGATTCGGTCCCACCGAGTTTGGTAAATTGTGTGTAACGGTTAGATTTTGTGTGGAGGCTATATATACCCCTCCACCTCCTCTTCATTCGTGGAGAGAGCCATCAGAACGAACCTACACTTCCAACTTACTATTTCTGAGAGAGAACTACCTACTCATGTGTTGAGGCCAAGATATTCCATTCCTACCATATGAATCTTGATCTCTAGCCTTCCCCAAGTTGCTTTCCACTCAAACCCTCTTTCCACCAGATCCAAATCCTATGAGAGAGAGTTGAGTGTTGGGGAGACTATCATTTGAAGCACAAGAGCAAGGAGTTCATCATCAACACACCATTTGTTACTTCTTGGAGAGTGGTGTCTCCTAGATTGGCTAGGTGTCACTTAGGAGCCTCCGACAAGATTGTGGAGTTGAACCAAGGAGTTTGTAAGGGCAAGGAGATCGCCTACTTCGTGAAGATCTACCGCTAGTGAGGCAAGTCCTTCGTGGCGACGGCCATGGTGGGATAGACAAGGTTGCTTCTTCGTGGACCCTTCGTGGGTGGAGCCCTCCGTGGACTCACAAGGCAGTGCTACCCTTCGTGGGTTGAAGTCTCCATCAACGTGGATGTACGATAGCACCACCTATCGGAACCACACCAAAAACATCCGTGTCTCCAATTGCGTTTGAATCCTCCAAACCCTTCCCCTTACTTTCTTGCAAGTTGCATGCTTTAATTTCCGCTGCCTATACACTCTTTGCATGCTTGCTTGAATTGTGTGATGATTGCTTGACTTGTCCTAAAATAGCTAAAATCTACCAAACTCTAAAATTGGGAAAAGGTTAAGTTTTTATTGGTCAAGTAGTCTAATCACCCCCCTCTAGACATACTTCAAGGTCCTACAAGTGGTATCAGAGGCTTGGTCTCCATTTGCTTTGATTTCCATAGCTTTTGGTGGTCATAGCCTTGGTTTCACAACCTAGGAGAGTATGGCGTCTAGCGAGGGAAATTATCACCGTAGAGGTCCTTACTTTGATGGTACTAATTTTGCTAGTTGGAAGCATAAGATGAAAATGCATATTCTTGGACATAGCCCCGCAGTTTGGGCAATTATTTGTATTGGCTTGCAAGGTGAATTCTTCGATGGGAGAGAACCGAACCGTGAAGCTAATGTGGAAGAATTGAAGATGCTGCAATACAACGCTCAAGCATGTGACATCATCTTCAACGGATTGTGCCCCGAAGAATTCAACAAAATCAGCCGTCTTGAGAATGCAAAGGAAATTTGGGATACTTTGATTGATATGCATGAAGGTACCGAGTCCGTCAAGGAATCCAAGTTGGATGTGCTCCAAAGTCAGCTTGACAAGTTCAAAACGAAGGATGGTGAAGGTGTCGCTAAAATGTACTCTAGGCTTGCTCTTATCACAAATGAGATTGCCGGCTTAGGGAGTGAAGAGATGACCGACAAATTCATCATCAAGAAAATCCTAAGAGCATTGGATGGAAAGTATGATACCATGTGCACATTGATCCAAATGATGCCAAACTACAAAGATCTCAAGCCAACGGAAGTCATTGGAAGGATTGTTGCTCATGAGATGTCACTCAAGGATAAGGAGGAACTTCACAACAAGTCAAGTGGTGCTTACAAAGCCTCAAGTGAAGCCCCCACATCATCAAGTGAGAAACCAACCTTCAATGAAGAATTGAGCTTAATGGTGAAGAACTTCAACAAATTCTACAAAAGTAGAAGCAAAGAAAGAAGCTCCAAGTCAAGGTCTTACAATGACAAGAGATCTTCTAGTCGAGAGCGCAATTGCTACAATTGTGGGAGACCCGACACTACTCCAATGAGTGTACGGCACCCTAAAAGAAGAGAAGATTCTCCAAGAAGAAGGAGCAAAGAGAAGAATCACCACCAAGAGAGAGGAGGAGAGAGATGATCGTTATGAACGAAGACCCTCACGGAGAAGTAAGGATTCGGAAAGAAAGGACAAGTCATCAAGGAGCTACACAAAACGAAGACATCAAGCTCATGTTGGTGAATGGGTTTCCGGCTCCGACTCCGACAATCACTCCGAGAGAAGCTATCACTCCGACTCCGAATATACTCAAGATGAAGGTGTTGCCGTTCTAGCACTTGTGTCAACCAACTCCTACGACATATTTGACTCACCAAATGAAGGTGTTGGAAGATGCTTCATGGCCAAAGGTCCAAAGGTAACACATCCCGAGTATGTTGATTTTAATAGTGATGAAGATGACTTGCTTGTGGATGATGATTTACTTGTTGACAACTCTAGTGATGAATACTATGATGAAACGTCAATTAATCATGCTAATCAAACGAATGACAATGATAAGGAGAAAATTGAGCTTCTAACTAAAGAACTAAACACTCTTAAGTTGGCTCATGAAACTATCTTCGAAGATCATCGAGAACTTTTAAGGGCTCATGAGAAGTTACGCTTTGAAAAGCTCAATCTTGAGCAAGAGCATGAGTTCTTAAAGGCAATCAATGATGATCTCCGCAAGAAAAGTTCTTCTTACATTGCCAAGCGCCACTCTTATCTACTTACATGCCTCAAGTCAAGTCTAGTAACAAGTACAAGAAAGATACTTCCTCTAGTAGTAACAATAATAATGTCAAATCCAATGTTGTTGCTTCTAGTAGTTCTTGATTCCACTAATGATTCTCTTAGCCAAGTTACACTTGAGCAATAAAATAGTTTATTGAAGGGAATTATAGAGAAAGGTGTTTACAAGAGCCTTGCCGGAGTAAGCAATTCGAGGAAATTGTACGCAAGCAAGGAAGGCACCGAAGAATCAAGGTGTTGGTTTTGAACGAAAGTTCAACGCCAATGGAGTTGAGTGGGAAGAAGATCAATACCCCAAGACAAAGTTTGTTCCTCAACAAGATAAGTATGATCCTACTTCCTTCAAGGGACACAAGCTCAAGATGATCTTCCACCACAAGACCACAAGAACAAAGGCAAGGACAAGCTTCAAGAAGAGATTGATGCATTTGAAGAAGCACCTAAAGCCTCGCTCAAGTGGGTTCCCAAGACTACGCCAAGTTCTACTTCATCAAGTACAACTACAACTCCAAGGATTCCCATCAAGATGATGTGGATCCCAAGAAGAAGAACTAGAGAGTTCTTGAGGGTGACTCCGCCAACATTCTTCACTCATATCATTTTGGCAAGAACAAGTGCAATCAACTTTCACATCTTGCACTAGTTCAAGGAGTCACAAACCCTCATGTTGGTAAGGCAAGGGACAAGGTAACCTAATGTTTTCATGGACATCATCTTGTGTGTGCATCACTCTATGTCTATGGATATTCTTGTTTGTTCCTTGTGGGACTAACCCATGTAAGCAAGTTGAAAGTGCAACTCACTCCAAAGGATTGCTCCAAATGATCTACATCAACATTGAGCATCTACATCTTCAACACCTACATGAAGTCATCATCGACAAAACCCAAGGTTAGTTCATCCCTCTAAGGGGGATCTCACATCTAGGGGAGCTTAACTCTAAGAATTGAGTCAAAGCAACTCTAATGGTGTGAACACATTAATGCATTATGTAAAAGTGGTAACCCCACTTGAACTTAAACGATGAGTATGACCTATGATCAAATGTTCTCATTTGACTCCTAAGTCAATATACTCATATATAGATGACCTAGTCATCGCCAATTATTGATAGTTGCTAAAATTGGTTGTGCATGCTTTGCCACATATTTCAATTGCCATCTTATTGTGTGAGCATGTTGGTGCATATTTTACTCATTCAAGGACATCCACTTGTTGTTTTGTTTGTTTGGATTCTTTTCTTTGTGCCAAGTGGATGGACAAGAATGCCTAAGAACCTTCTTTAGCTATCTATGCTTTTCTCGCCTCAAACTCTATTCATGCTACATCACAAAATTTGATCAAGTCGATTCGAACCACTCGTGTGAGGAGCACTCGGAGTCCCCGATTCGTCATAGACTTAAACTTCCAAAACCTCTTAGTGATTCTCGGTCTGACCGATCCTTCCATTTCGGTCCTACCGAGATCATCAAGTTGATCTGAGTTTTCAATCTCGGTGCAACCGATTTGAACTTTTCGGTCTCACCGATTTGTCAGAATCGAACACAAGATGCATCTCGGTGCCACCGAGTTGTTCCACTCGGTCACACCGACAGGGTCGAGCTATATATAGCCACGGGCAAAATTTTGGAAATTTCTCCAAAACCCTTCGCCGCAACAACAGCTCGCTCTGCCATCGTGGTCTCCGGATCGTCTCCTCGTCGCCAGCAGCCTCCTGTCGCTGGTCTCCGCCGCCGTCAACGGATTTCGTCCCCGCCGTTGCCGCCGTAGCAAGTCCACCGCCAAGTTAGGGTATGGACTTAATCTTTGTGCTATCCACGTCTGATTCCTGGCACATTGTTTTCATATTGATTCTTGCCATGATTGAAACTCTTCTATCCAGCCAAAGTAGTTCATAGATTAGATGTGATTCAAATTTTTAGGGTTAGGTTTCCGCCGAAACCATCTCGGACCCACCGAGTTGAAAAACTCGGTCTCACCGATTTGGCCTATGCCATTGCACTAGTGACTCTCGGTCTGACCGAGAATTACTAATCGGTGCAACCGATTTGAGGATTCTGTGAAACCCTAGCAGTCTCGGTACCACCGAATGAAACTCGGTCCAACCGAGATCATCGATTTAGGTTCCAAAACTGCTTCGGTATCACCGAGTTTGAAAATCGGTGGATCCAAATGCTTTCGTGGAAAACTAAGACTGAACTTTTGAGTCATTCTTTGCAAAACCTCTGCATTTTGTGATGCTCATATTTTCTATCTCATCTATAACTCTTCACAGGGTCAACAATCACTTTTGCAAGATGTCCGATCAAAGTGACAGCTAGAACAGTCGAAGAGCAGATGGACTTGAGTGAGGGCACTAGTCCCTCAACTTCAGATGAAGGAGCGAAGTACTCCTAGCAATTTGCCTAAGGCTGCAACTAGGCAAAGGAGGAAAAGAACTTCAGATTCAGAGGATGAAGATTACAAAGTCGAGGAAGATGAGGCTACCTCCAAGAAAGTAGTACTCAAAAGGAATATGGCTCAACAAAGAATACAAAGCCGTGCATGAAGACCAAAAGGCCTGCAGGAAGACAACCAATGTCCAAAGCCAGAGTGTCTACACAAGCTTCTTTGGAAACCCAACCCAAAGAACCAGCTGCTGCAGAAGGGAAGAAAAGAAAGGAAAGGGTCAAGAAGACCATGGCCAGAGTTGTTGGTCAACCTTCCATGATGGAAGAGGAAGAGCTTGCTGCACCAGCTCCAAAGGCACCAAAGCTTATGGGTGATGCTATTAGATCAGGGGCTGCCACATCTAAGCCCAAGGAAGCACCCAAAGCTGCCCCCAAGGCCAAGTCTGCACCAAAGAGGAATACCAGGAGTATTCCACCGCCGAGAAGAACAAGGCCCCAAAGGCTCGAGGATTCGATGAGGAAGATGAAGAAGGACAAGTTACGAGGAAGCTCAAGCCCAAGATACTGCACCACAATGATGCCCATCCTGTGTCTCGAGGACATGAGAATCAGGAAGGATTCAGGGCTGAGACTGTGGAGAATGGTAGATTCATATGCTTCAAGAAGAAGAACTGATGTTGACTACAGGTTCCACACAAAGGAACAACAGGACTTCTATGAAACAATTCTGTTGGACAAGAAGCCCATAGTCTGTGACATGAGGTGGGTTGATTGGAAATTCATCAAGGAAAATGAACAGCACTATCCTGGAGTGCAAGACAGCTTTATTGCTTGTGGAGTTGCAGATTTTGTTGGACATAAGTTCACCAACTGGAATGATGATCTTATCATGTAGTTCTACTCCACAACACACTTTTACCCAGATGGAAGAATAGTTTGGATGTCTGAAGGTACAAGGTACCAGTCCACTATTGAAGAATGGGCAAGTCTGATCAATGCCCCCAAGGAGAATGAGGATGACCTAGACATTTATGCAAAGAAGAAGATGGGTCACAATTCAATGGCTCACATGTACAAGGAAATTCCAGACAAGGCATTAGAGACTCACAAGTTTGGATCAGTTCACTTTCTGCTGTCAGGGTTGCCAACCATAAATTGGATTCTGAGGCACACTTTGTTGCCCAAGTCTGGTGACCACAACATGATCAGAGGGCATGCCATCAACATGTTGCATGTGTTTGATGTGCCACAGAAGTTCAAAGTCATGAGCCTGATCATTGAAACAATCAAGAGGACTGCAGCAGATCAGAAAAGGAGCTGTGGATATGCACCTCAGATTCAAGAATTGATAAACTCAAAGACGGGCACAGGAAAATATCAGTTGGATAAGGAACACTTTCCACTTTATCCAGACTTTGAGGACAATGAGGTTGTCATGAATGAAGATGATCCACAATCAGTTCAAGCTCAGGAGAAGAAGGAGAAGGCAAAGAGGGAGAAGGCTGCCAAGATGCCAACTCAAGAGGAGGCATCTGAGTGTTTCTTGAAGAACAAGCAGGAGCAGCTCGGATACTTAATAGCATCAACCCCGAGGATTGAGAAGGGATTGGCCACCCTTACTCAAAATCAGGAGAGCTTGGAGAGAATCATAGAACAAAAGTTATATAACTTAGATGTGAAAGTAACTGAGATTCAGTCTGTAGTGGAGGAACTACAAGATGACATGCACGAGAGGAAGGGCAAAACAACAACTGATGCATTTGCCAGAGTGCCTAGAGCCCAGAGGTCATCTCACAGCAGTTCGACACAAGAGCAACTTCATCTGCACCACCTACAACCTCAGTGCCACCAGCTCCAGCATCTACATCAGCTCCAGCTCCATCTACTTCAACTGAAGCTTTCATCCTCGGCTTTATCCGGACTCCACCACCAGAAGATCAAGCATGAGAGTCGATCTAGCACTATGCATTTTCTATGAACTTTTTGGTAACTTGTTGCCAAAGGGGGAGAAAAATGTATAGATCATAGGCTTCGAGAGAGAGAGAGTGTTGCTTTTGTTCTCTCTTTCTTTATTTGGTGGTTTTTCAATCTTTGTTTGCTTTTGGTTGAGATACTATGCTTGTGAGACATTGATGATCATGTGTTTGATCATAAGCTACACTTATGCATGCTTGATATTATCCTATCTATCTTATGTGATCACTCACTATGCTTGGTGATGAGTGCATGTATTCATTGTTTATTATTTTGAGCGCTCCACCAAGATGTATGTGACATGGAAGAGTAACCCATGAGCCTAATTCATTGTGCATTTGCAGTCCAAAGCAAATCTAAAACTATGCACAAATTTAGGGGGAGCTCTTGCTTATCACATACTTCTCAAAGCGACGATGTTATTTAAATTTTATTATCATTTGTCGAAGCTTTGATCTATATGTTGTCATCAATTACCAAAAAGGGGGAGATTGAAAGTGCAACTATCCCTAGGTGGTTTTGGTAATTCATAACAACATATAGCTCATTAAGCTAATGCTATTCCAAGACTATTATTTCAGGAAAGCTCAATGAATGGCATGGCATGGATGATGAAAGTGGATCCCTCAAAATACTAAGGACAAAGGATTGGCTCAAGCTCAAAAGCTCAAGACTCTTCATTTTACATTTTAGTGATCCAAGATCACATTGAGTCTATAGGAAAAGCCAATACTATCAAGAAGGGATGAGGTGTTTCTTAATGAGCCTCTTGCTTCATGTGCTTAGTGATATGCTCCAAAACCCTCAACTACTTTCCCACATCCACAAATGACCTAAACCTAAAGCCAAAATCGGTCACACCGATTCTTTCTATCCGGCGCCACCGATTCCAAAAGTCATAGCCACTGCCACAAACCCTAAGCAAATCGGTCTTACGATAGGGATCTCGGTCTCACCGAGATGGGTTGCAATCTCTTTGTTTCCTTCGTAACGCTTCGGTCTAACCGGTGAGCGATCGTCCCACCGAGATTGCAATGTAAACTCTCTGTTTCCTTTTTGTAACATTTCGGTCTCACCGAAAAGAGCAAATCGGTCCCACCGAGTTTACCTGACCAACTCTCTGGAAAGCTTATTACCAAATCGGTCTCACCGAGTTTGTGTAATCGGTCTCACCGAGATTACGTTATGCCCTAACCCTAACCGAATCGGCCTCACCGAGATGCATGTCAGTCCCACCGAAAATCACTAACGGTCACTAGGTTTACTAAATCGGTCCGACCGAGTTTAACATTCGGTCCCACCGAGTTTGGTAAATTGCGTGTAACGGTTAGATTTTGTGTGGAGGCTATATATACCCCTCCACCTCCTCTTCATTCGTGGAGAGAGCCATCAGAACGAACCTACACTTTCAACTTACTATTTCTGAGAGAGAACTACCTACTCATGTGTTGAGGCCAAGATATTCCATTCCTACCATATGAATCTTGATCTCTAGCCTTCCCCAAGTTGCTTTCCACTCAAACCCTCTTTCCACCAGATCCATATCCTATGAGAGAGAGTTGAGTGTTGGGGAGACTATCATTTGAAGCACAAGAGCAAGGAGTTCATCATCAACGCACCATTTGTTACTTCTTGGAGAGTGGTGTCTCCTAGATTGGCTAGGTGTCACTTGGGAGCCTCCGACAAGATTGTGGAGTTGAACCAAGGAGTTTGTAAGGGCAAGGAGATCGCCTACTTCGTGAAGATCTACCACTAGTGAGGCAAGTCCTTCGTGGGCGACGGCCATGGTGGGATAGACAAGGTTGCTTCTTCGTGGACCCTTCGTGGGTGGAGCCTCCGTGGACTCAAGCAGCCGCTACCCTTCGTGGGTTGAAGTCTCCATCAACGTGGATGTACGATAACACCACCTATCGGAACCACGGCAAAAACATCCGTGTTCCAATTGCGCTTGAATCCTCCAAACCCTTCCCTTACTTTCTTGCAAGTTGCATGCTTTAATTTCCGCTGCCTATACACTCTTTGCATGATTGCTTGAATTGTGTGATGATTGCTTGACTTGTCCTAAAATAGCTAAAATCTACCAAACTCTAAAATTGGGAAAAGGTTAAGTTTTTATTGGTCAAGTAGTCTAATCACCCCCGCTCTAGACATACTTCAAGGTCCTACATCATTATTGCGTGAGAGTGTCACGAGTGGAGACCTTCACAGGCGTGAGCCTTACTTCATATCGCCAGACGAGGGCCCCGCCTTGCGCCTCCCTTGACCACCGTTGGGGTCGTCCGAAACCGTAACGACACCAAGGGGCAAAGCGGACGCCAATGGCCGGGCGACCACGCGTCCACAGGTCGCTGGGGAAAGCTCATGAGTGCTTCTCGGCAGATGGCCTACCTCCGTAACGCCTGATCCACGCGATGTGGGAGGGGCCTTGCTCCCGTCCCTTCCTCGCGGCCCCTAGTGCGCTCCTCCCGGCGGAAGGGGGGCCGTCGAACTGGGGCCACCGTCGCGTTGCCAGACCTGATCCACCTGCGAACCATTGTTAGCGTAAGGTTGCTCCTGAGGGATTAGCGGTACCAGAGCTCTTTGCCGCCGCGGCGTGGTCGATGTGGCTCCCGGGCGGCTCTTGGAAGGCCTCAACTTCTAGCGCCTCCTCCTCCCAACCTGGCTCGAGGAACGAGCCAGGGCCGTCTTCCGGTGTGTACTCCTGGTCCATCATGCGGGGCACGTAGGCCTCCGAGGCTGTCGCCCCGAAAACCTCGCCGAAGTGTCACACGCTCCACGTCGCCCGGCCCAGCGTGCCGCCCTGAGGATGGTAGGACAGCACCCCCGCTGGGGCCGTGGGCGGCGACGCTCCTGCCCGCGCTGATTGGAGGTGGCGTGGGTGCGATGAGGCGTCCGGCGCCGCTGGTCGCGCCAGTGTCGACGAAACCTCCAGGCGTGCCTGGGGGCACGCGGGCGCGGCGAGGCCCGCCTGTGACCTGACGCGACCTGAGGCCTAAGCAGGTAGCAGATGGGCGGTGCTCCCGTAGTCGCCGCGTCCAGTAGCTTGGCGACGCGCTCCAGCAATGCATCCCAGTCGCTCTCCATCAGTCGGCACCGCAACAGCTCCCGCGCCACCGTGAGCGCGGCCCTCATGTTTGCTTGTTCCCGTCGGGTGTGCGGCGTCGTGGCCGCAGCGTGGCTTGAGGCCCTTGCGGCTGCCCGCGCTTGTCGTGGAGTAAGGGCGGACGGCGTGTGATCGCGCCGCCCGCGCCCCGCAGCGTTTGGCGGTGCGCGTGCTGCCTGGGGCACAGGGTTGAGGTCTTCTTGGGCAGGCGACGCTGACCGGGCTGGCCAAGCTGCCCAGCGGTCGGCGTAGGTCCTCAGGTCGCCGGACATCGGAACCGCGGAGTGTCGGCGGGTCAACTGGCGGAAGGGAAGCTCCGGCGCACCCCTACCTGGCGCGCCAAATGTCTGATTTCGGGTTCCGGCAAAACCCTTGAGGTTCGAACATTGGGGTGCGCACGAAGATCTCTCCCTACCTAATCACGCCCTCACCCTCGCCACGATCACAAAGACTAGCTCGACGAACTCGCAACACAAGAGACACAAGATTTATACTTGTTCGGGCCACCGTTCTGGTGTAATACCCTACTCCAGTGTGGTGCGGTGGATTGCCTCTCGGGCCGAGGATGAACAGTAGAAAGGAAGAATAGCATCTTGAGGAGAGGTGTTCTTGTGCTTGGTGAGTGTGAGGATGATCTGAATCAGTTGCCTCCTATGGTGGTGGCTAGTCCTACTTATAGAGGCCCTGGTCCTCGTTTCAAATATTGAGCAGGAAGGGATGCCACAACGGCCAATTTGAAGGGAGACAACTAGTACAAGTTATCCTGACTAAAGGTGATCTTCGCCTGCCAAAGGCTCTGGTGGTGACGCCGTCTTGGGCTCCACAGTGACCTCCGTCCTGCCGTCCTGCCGGTCTTGGTCTTGTTGCACCGATATGAAAACCTTTGCCTGATGCCTCGAGACTCCTCGCCCGCGCTTGCCTCTTTATCACCAAAGAGGAAGCGAGGGCACTGTGTGCGCTGGCGCCCGCCTGGCCTTGGTCGTCATGGATTACGTCATAGGAACCTCGCGAGGTTCCCCTTGCCTTGATCTCTCCGCCACTCGCGAGCCAACCTGGTGAGGCTGCCCCCGAGGAGGTTTTGCGTCGTCCTCCTCGCGAGGGTCTCGATGGTTTGCTGGTGAAGATGGGCCGTACAGGGCCGCTGATGGAGTCATGCCGTGGGCCGCAGGCAGGCAAGTCTGGGGTCTCCCGTTCCCAGGACGCCGACAATTCCTTCATACAAAGTATAGAAAATCATAGAAGTTTATCAGTCGACATAGCACAGCCCCAGGTGTAACCTGCTTCTAGCTCGCCACTGCTCATAGCCGATGAGCTTGCACGTAGCTCCACGGAGGCCACTACTCTTCCCCTCCTGCTCAAGTTTCACTTCCCGGAGCTCATGGCTGGCCGATGAGCTTGCTGCCGAACATGGGCAAGACATGTCGAGGGTGACGAGCGCCACCGGGGCCGGCGGTCATTTATACTAGGTTAGAATAGTCTAGTCCGCTATGATTTAGTTGAAATATAAAAAATGTAAAGTTTTTTGGCTTAGATAAAAATCATCCGGTTTGCATGTAAATCGTTCTATTTGTTTAAACTTATTTTGAAATGTATGCGGGTATCAATGGTAAGGTTGGATGACCGGATGAGTATCATTGTCCACAGACGCATCCGCAGATGGATACCGTGTTCGTTTTAGTGGTTAGCATTGGTGAGGCCGTGAGACCAAACGAGGAGAGTGGGGTTTTATTAGAGCTCTCCGGAGGTGGATCGCTCGCGATGCCGGCACACAACTCGGAATGATCGGCAGGCAGAACAAGAGCTGCAACCACAGAGCACCCACACTCTCCAAGTTCATCCCTGGATGTTCGTCAATCACTTATCGGCGCCTTTGATTATCTCCTCAGAGAGCCTCCCGAACGCAGAGTAGGAGGACCCGCCCTCCTCGACGGCCTTCCGGCACGCGGCCTTCTTCTCCGCGGCCTTCTCCCTCGCCTTCTTCCCCTCCTCGGAGTCGCGGTCCATGAGCGCCTTCACGGCCCGCTCCAGCTCCGACGCGGCGACGAAGTTGTTCCTCTTCCGGTCCACCTCCATGGCCACGGCCACGCCCACGTAGGCCACCAGCGTGAACGCGTTCAGGTGCTGCTCCGCGTACAGCGGCCACGGCACCATCGGCACGCCGAACCACAGGCTCTCCAGGGTCGAGTTCCACCCGCCGTGCGTCACGAAGCCCCCCACGGCGGCGTGCGCCAGGATCTCCTTCTGCGGGGCCTTCGTCGGCCACACCAGGCCCTTCTCCTTCGTCCTCTCGAGGAACCCCTCCGGGAGCAGCTCCCCGAGGTTCGCGTCCGAGGGCTGTCCCGGTCCCTCGCCGGCTGCCGGCGGGCCGCGCAGAACCCACAGGAAGCGGTGCCCGCTGCGCTCCAGCCCGTGGGCTATCTCGTGCGCCTGAGGCGCCGTGGAGAACCCCATGCTGCCGAAACAGAGGAGCACCACGGACGCCGGAGGCTGCGCGTCCAGCCACCGCACGCATTCGTGCGGCTGCTCCGCTGGCCGGCTCACGGAGAGCACGGGGCCTACTGGATAGACCGCCGGGGCAGGAATTCCGGGCGTGCACCGGCCGTCGCCGATGGCTGCAAGAACGCTCTGCTCCAGCTCGGTGACCGTGTTGATGATGACGCCCTTGGCCTCCGTGAAACGCCTGCCGTGGTACATGAACCACGTGTAGTTGGGGTTCTTCTTGTCCATCACCGGGACCGGGAGGCACGACGGCGGCACCGGCGGCAGGCCAGGCACGTCCACCATGCCCTCCATCTCCTCGAACTCGACGGCCACCTCCTCGTGGAGCGCCGGCAGGCGCAGGAGGAGCGCGCAGAAGGCGGCGTCGGCGGTGATGTACACGTAGGCCGGTACGGCGAGCTCCCGGGACACGTCGAGCATGGTCGTGCAGAAGAAGTCGAGGACGAGCGCGGCCACGGGGAACGCCAGGCCGGAGACGGCCGCCTTCACGTGGGCCGCGTGGAGCTGCACGAACCGGGAGACGAACTCCTCGATGCCCAGGCAGTCCGTCGGGGGCTCGGCGGCGGGGAGGTGGTGGAAGCGGATGTCCAGGCCGGACGCCTCCTCCCTCTGTATGTGGGCGGCGACCTCGGACCTGTGGTTCTCCCCCGGCGCCGGCATGACGAGCACCGTGAGCGACAGCGCGCCGCCGCTGCGCGCGAGCAGCCGCTTGCCGGCGTCGAGCATGGACATGAGGTGGCCGGCGGCCCAGACGGGCAGCAGCACGACGGTCGGGGTCGCCATCTGGTTGGTGCACGATCGGCTAGGAGTCTCGGATGGATGATGCTCGTGCTTGGGAGTTGGGATCAAATGGTCGAGGAAGCTTTCGGGTTGAGATACGGCGGGTCTTGTTTTTGACCACAGGCTGGGCGTGCAGGCAACGCTGCTCGAGAATTATTAGCTGCGTACGAAAAGGGAAACGAAATTGATGCAATCGTGTGGCGGTTGGTGGCTCTTTATGGAATCACAAGGTGGTTGGTAGGCGGAATTGTTGGCGGCGGGATTGCTCTTCGTCTCCGGTGACAGTGCGGCGTCTTCTTTTCCTCCCACTCCCACTCGTTTCCCCGTCTTGCTACATGCGTTCGCCTCATGTGGCTCATGCCGGCGCCGGGGGAGAACCACATGTCCGAGGTCGCCGCCCACATACAGAGGGAGGAGGCGTCCGGCCTGGACATCCGCTTCCACCACCTCCCCGCCGTCGAGCCCCCGACGGACTGCCTGGGCATCGAGGAGTTCGTCTCCCGGTTCGTGCAGCTCCACGCGGCCCACGTGAAGGCGGCCGTCTCCGGCCTGGCGTGCCCCGTGGCCGCGCTCGTCCTCGACTTCTTCTGCACGACCATGCTCGACGTGTCCCGGGAGCTCGCCGTCCCGGCCTACGTGTACATCACCACCGACGCCGCCTTCTACGCGCTCCTCCTGGGCAGCAACACACACGCACACACGCACACGCAGCAGTAGAAACACACACGTAGTGACACGCAACATCACACTCAAATTTGTTGAAATTGTTCACCACCGGCGAGGTTGCCCAGAGTTGCAGGGCATTGGGGTTTTCCATTTTTCCCGTCACCGAGGCGGCGGCTGTTGGGGAACGTAGTAATTTCCAAAAAAATTCCTACACAAACGTATCCTCATAGACCGAAAGCGGAAGCGTTATGACAACGCGGTTGATGTAGTCGTACGTCTTCGCGATCGACCGATCCTCGATCGACGACGGCACCTCCGCTGCTCAAAGACATCGCTCAGCTCGATGACGCCCCGCGAACTCACGATCCAAAGAGAGCTGGGAGGAGTTTCACAAGACGACGGGTGGTGACGGTGTTGATGAAGTTACCGACGCAGGGCTTCGCCTAAGTACCGCTACGATATGACCGAGGTGGATTATGGCAGAGGGGGGGCACCGCACACGGCTAAGAGAGATCAATGATCAACTTGTGTGTTCATGGGTGCCCCCGCCACGATATAAAGGAGTGGAGGAGGGAGAGGGGCGGCCCTATGGCGCTACTGGAGGAGTCCTACTCCCACCGAGTAGAATTCCCTTCCCTAGTTGGACTAGGAGAGAAGGAAGGGGGAGAGAGGGAGGAAGGAAAGGGGGGGCGCCGCTCCCCTCCTAGTCCAATTCGGACCAGAGGGGAAGGGGGCGCGCGACCTGCCCTGGTCGACTCTCTCTGTCTCCACTATGGCCCATTAAGGCCCATACAATTACAGCGAAGTCCGTAACCTCCCTGCATTTCGGTAAAATCCCGATTCACCCGGAACCATTCCGATGTCCAGATATAAGCTTCCAATATATCGATCTTTACGTCTCGACCATTTCGAGACTCCTCGTCATGTCTGTGATCATATCCGGGACTCCGAACTACCTTCGGTTCATCAAAACACAAAAACTCATAATACCGATCGTCACGAACTTTGTTGCAAGGACCCTACGGGTTCGAGAACTATGTAGAGATGACCGAGACACGCCTCGGTCAATAACCAATAGCGAACCTGGATGCTCATATTGGTTCCTAGATATTCTACGAAGATCTTTATCGGTCAAACCGCATAACAACATACGTTATTCCCTTTGTCATCGGTATGTTACTTGCTCGAGATTCGATCGTCGGTATCTCAATACCTAGCTCAATCTCGTTACTGGCAAGTCTCTTTACTCGTTCCGTAATGCATCATCCGCAACTAACTCATTAGTTGCATTGCTTGCAAGGCTTATAGTGATGTGCATTACCGAGAGGGTCCAGAGATACCTCTCCGACAATCAGAGTGACAAATCCTAATCTTGATCTATCCCAACTCAACAAGTACCATCGGAGACACCAGAGAGCACCTTTATAATCACCCAGATTACGCCAGACGCTTTGGTTGCACACAAAGTGTTCCTCCGTAATCGGAGTTGCATAATCTCATAGTCATAGGAACATGTATAGGTTATGAAGAAAGCAATAGCAGTAAACTAAAGCGATCAAGTGCTAAGCTAACGGAATGGGTCAAGTCAATCACATCATTCTCCTAATGATGTGATCCCGTTTATCAAATGACAACTCATGTCTATGGTTCGGAAACTTAACCATCTTTGATCAACGAGCTAGTCAAGTAGAGGCATACTAGTGGCACTCTGTTTGTCTATGTATTCACACATGTATTATGTTTCTGGTTAATACAATTCTAGCATGAATAATAAATATTTATCATTAAATAAGGAAATAAATAATAAATTTATTATTGCCTCTAGGGCATATTTCCTTCAGTCTCCCACTTGCACTAGAGTCAATAATCTAGATTACACAGTAATGATTCTAACACCCATGGAGCCTTGGTGCTGATCATGTTTTGCTCGTGAGTGGGGCTTAGTCAACGGGTCTGCAACATTCAGATCCGTATGTATCTTGCAAATCTCTATATCTCTCACCTGGATTTGATCGTGGATGGAATTGAAGCGTCTCTTGATGTGTTCGGTTCTCTTGTGAAATTTGGATTCCTTTACCAAGGCAATTGCACCAGTATTGTCACAAAATATTTTCGTTGGACCCGATGCACTAGGTATGACACTTAGATCGGATATGAACTCCTTCATCCAGACTCCTTCATTTGCTGCTTCCGAAGAAGCTATGTACTCCGCTTCACACGTAGATCCCGCCACGACGCTTTGTTTAGAACTACTCCAACTGACAGCTCCACCGTTCAATATAAACACGTATACGGTTTGCGATTTAGAATCGTCCGGATCAGTGTCAAAGCTTGCATCGACGTAACCATTTACGACGAGCTCTTTCTCACCTCATAAACGAGAAACATATCCTTAGTCCTTTTTAGGTATTTCAGGATGTTCTTGACCGCTGTCCAGTGATCCACTCCTGGATTACTTTGGTACCTCCCTGCTAAACTAATAGCAAGGCACACATCAGGTCTGGTACACAACATTGCATACATGATAGAGCCTATTGCTGAAGCATAGGTAACACTTTTCATTTTCTCTCTATCTTCTGCAGTGGTCGGGCATTGAGTGTGACTCAACTTCACACCTTGTAACACAGGAAAGAACCCTTTCTTTGCTTGATCCATTTTAAACTTGTTCAAAACTTTACCAAGGTATGTGCTTTGTGAAAGTTCAATTAAGCGTCTTGATCTATCTCTATAGATCTTGATGCCCAATATATAAGCAGCTTCACTGAGGTCTTCCATTGAAAAACTTTTATTCAAGTATCCTTTTATGCTATCCAGAAATTCTATATCATTTCCAATCAACAATATGTCATCCACATATATATTAGAAATGCTACAGAGCTCCCACTCACTTTCTTGTAAATACAGGCTTCTCCAAAAGTCTGTATAAAACCATATGCTTTGGTCACACTATCAAAACGTTTATTCCAACTCCGAGAGGCTTGCACCAGTCCATAAATGGATCGCTGGAGCTTGCATACTTCGTTAGCACCTTTTGGATTGACAAAACCTTCTGGTTGCATCATATACAACTCTTCTTCTAGAAATCCATTCAAGAATGCAGTTTTGACATCCATTTGCCAAATTTCATAATCATAAAATGCGGCAATTGCTAACATGATTCGGACTGATTTAAGCATCGATACGGGTGAGAAAGTCTCATCATAGTCAACCTCTTGAACTTGTGGAAATCCTTTTACAACAAGTCGAGCTTTGTAGACAGTAACATTACTGTCAGCATCAGTCTTCTTCTTGAAGATCCATTTATTCTTGATGGCTTGCCGATCATCGGGCAAGGCAACCAAAGTCCACACTTTGTTCTCATACATGGATCCCATCTCAGATTTCATGGCCTCAAGCCATTTTGCGGAATCTGGGCTCATCATCGCTTCCTCATAGTTCGTAGGTTCGTCATGGTCAAGTAACATGACCTTCAAAATAGGATTACCGTACCACTCTGGTGCGGATCTTACTCTGGTTGACATACGAGGTTTGGCAGTAACTTGATCTGAAGTTTCATGATCATCATCATTAGCTTCCTCACTTATTGGTGTAGGTATCAGAGGAACCGGTTTCTGTGATGAACTACTCTCCAGTAAGGGAGCAGGTACAGTTACCTCATCAAGTTCTACTTTCCTCCCACTCACTTCTTTCGAGAGAAAACCCTCTCTAGAAAGGATCCATTCTTAGCAACAAATGTCTTGCCTTCGGATCTGTGATAGAAGGTGTACCCAACAGTCTCCTTTGGGTATCCTATGAAGACACATTTCTTTGATTTGGGTTCGAGCTTATCAGGTTGAAGCTTTTTCACATAAGCATCGCAACCCCAAACTTTAGGAAACGACAACTTTGGTTTCTTGCAAAACCATAGTTCATAAGGCATCGTCTCAACGGATTTAGATGGTGCCCTATTTAACGTGAATGCAGCTGTATCTAAAGCATAACCCCAAAATGATAGCGGTAAATCAGTTAGAGACATCATAGACCGCACCATATCTTGTAAAGTACGATTGCGACGTTCGGACACACCATTACGCTATGGTTTTCCGGGTGGCGTGAGTTGCGAAACTATTCCGCATTGTTTCAAATGAAGACCAAACTCGTAACTCAATTATTCTCCTCCACAATCAGATCGTAGAAATTTTATTTTCTTGTTATGATGATTTTCCACTTCACTCTGAAATTCTTTGAACTTTTCAAATGTTTCAGACTTATGTTTCATTAAGTAGATATACCCATATCTGCTCAAGTCATCTGTAAAAGTGAGAAAATAACGACATCCGCCGCGAGCCTCAATATTCATCGGACCACATACATCAGTATGTATGATTTCCAACAAATCTGTTGCTCGCTCCATTGTTCCGGAGAACGGCATGTTAGTCATCTTGCCCACGCGGCATGGTTCGCAAGTACCAAGTGATTCCAAAAGTCCATCAGAATGGAGTTTCTTCATGCGCTTTACACCAATATGACCTAAACTGCAGTGCCACAAATAAGTTGCACTATCATTATCAACTCTGCATCTTTTGGCTTCAACATTATGAATATGTGTATCACTACTATCGAGATTCATTAAAAATAGACCACTCTTCAAGGGTGCATGACCATTATTCTCAGATTTAAATGAATAACCGTATCACATCAAACAAGATCCAGATATAATTTTCATGCTCAACGCTGGCACCAAATAACAATTATTCAGGTATAAAACTAATCCTGAAGGTAGATGTAGAGGTAGCGTGTCGACCGCGATCACATCGACTTTGGAAATTTCCCACGCGCATCGTCACCTCGTCCTTAGCCAATCTTCGCTTAATCCGTAGTCCTTGTTTCGAGTTGCAAATATTAGCAACAGAACCAGTATCAAATACCCAGGTGCTACTGCGAGCTTTAGTAAGGTACACATCAATAACATGTATCACATATACCTTTGTTCACCTTGCCATCCTTCTTATCCGCCAAATACTTGGGGCAATTCCGCTTCCAGTGGCCACTCCCTTTGTAGTAGAAGCACTCAGTCTCAGGCTTAGGTCCAGACTTGGGTTTCTTCTCCTGAGCAGCAACTTGTTTTTTGTTCTTCTTGAAGTTCCCCTTCTTCTTCCCTTTACCCTTTTTCTTGAAACTGGTGGTCTTGTTGACCATCAACACTTGATGTTCCTTCTTGATTTCTACCTCCGCAGCCTTTAGCATTGCGAAGAGCTCGGGAATTGTCTTATCCATCCCTTGCATATTATAGTTCATCACGAAGCTCTTGTAGCTTGGTGGCGATGATTAAAGAATTCATCAATGACACTATCATCCGGAAGATTAACTCCCGCTTGAATCAAGTGATTGTTATACCCGCACATTTTGAGTATATGCTCACTGACAGAACTATTCTCCTCCATTTTGCAGCTGTAGAACTTATTGGGGACTTCATATCTTTCAATCCGGACATTTGCTTGAAATATTAACTTCAACTCCTGGAACATCTCATATGCTCCATGACGTTCAAAACATCGTTGAAGTCCCGATTCTAAGCCGTAAAGCATGGCACACTGAACTATCGAGTAGTCATCAGCTTTGCTCTGCCAGACGTTCATAACATCTGGCGTTGCTCCTGCAGCAGGTTTGGCACCCAGCGGTGCTTCCAGGACGTAATTCTTCTGTGCAACAATGAGGATAATCCTCAAGTTACGGACCCAGTCCGTGTAATTGCTACCATCATCTTTCAACTTTGCTTTCTCAAGGAACGCATTAAAATTCAATGAAACAATAACACGAACCATCTATCTACAACAACATAGACAAGAAAAATACTATCAGGTACTAAGTTCATGATAAATCAAAGTTCAATTAATCATATTTAAGAACTCCTACTTAGATAGACATCCCTCTAATTTATCTAAGTGATCACGTGATCCATATCAACTAAATCATGTCCAATCATCACATGAGATGGAGTAGTTTTCAATGGTGAACACCACTATATTGATCATATCTACTATATGATTCATGCTCGACCTTTCGGTCTTAGTGTTCCGAGGCCATATCTGCATATGCTAGGCTCGTCAAGTTTAACCGGAGTATTTCTGCGTGTGCAAAACTGGCTTGCACCTGTTGTATATGAACGTAGCTTATCACACCTGATCATCACGTGGTGTCTCGGCACGACGAACTTTGGCAACGGTGCATACTCAAGGAGAACACTTATACCTTGAAATTTAGTGAGAGGTCATCTTATAATGCTACCGTCAATCAAGCAGAATAAGATGCATAAAGGATAAACATTACATGCAATCAATATAAGTGATATAATATGGCCATCATCATCTTGTGCCTTTGATCTCCATCTCCAAAGCACTGTCATGATCACCATCGTCACTGGCGCGACACCTTGATCTCCATCGTAGCATCGTTGTCGTCTCGCCAACTACTGCTTCTCGACTATCGCTACCGCTTAGTGATAAAGTAAAGCAATTACGTAGCGATTGCATTGCATACAATAAAGCGACAACCATATGGCTCCTGCCAGTTGCCGATAACTCCATTACAAAACATGATCATCTCATACAATAAAATATAGCATCATGCCTTGACCATATCACATCACAACATGCCCTGCAAAAACAAGTTAGACGTCCTCTACTTTGTTGTTGCAAGTTTTACGTGGCTTCTACGGGCTGAGCAAGAACCATTCTTAACTACGCATCAAAAACACAACAATATTTCGTCAAGTTAGTGTTTTTTTAACCTTCAACAAGGACCGGGCGTAGTCACACTCGGTTCAACTAAAGTTGGAGAAACTGACGCCCGCCAGCCACATGTGTGCGAAGCACGTCGGTAGAACCATTCTCGCGTAAGCGTACGCGTAATGTCGGTCCGGGCCGCTTCATGCAACAATACCGCCGAACCAAAGTATGACATGCTGGTAAGCAGTATGACTTGCATCGCCCACAACTCACTTGTGTTCTACTCGTGCATATAACATCTACGCATAAACCTGGCCCGGATGCCACTGTTGGGGAACGTAGTAATTTCAAAAAAAATCCTACGCACACGCAAGATCATGGTGATGCATAGCACGAGAGGGGAGAGTGTTGTCTACGTACCCTCGTAGACCGAAAGCGGAAGCGTTATGACAACGCTGTTGATGTAGTCGCAGGTCTTCACGATCGATCGATCCTCGATGCGAACGTCACGACACCTCCGCTGTTCAAAGACACGTTCAGCTCGGTGACGTCCCGCGAACTCACGATCCAGTAGAGCTTCGGGGAGGAGCTTCATCAGCACGACGGCGTGGTGACGGTGTTGATGAAGTTACCGACACAGGGCTTCGCCTAAGCACCGCTACGATATGACCGAGGTGGATTATGGTGGAGGGGGGCACCACACACGACTAAGAGAGATCAATGATCAACTTGTGTGTCTATGGGGTGCCCCTGGCCACGTATATAAAGGAGTGGAGGAGGGGGAGAGGGTCGGCCCCTATGGCACGCCCTGGAGGAGTCCTACTCCCACCGGGAGTAGGATTCCCCCCTTCCCTAGTTGGACTAGGAGAGAAGGAAGGGGGGAGAGAGGGAGGAAGGAAAGGGGGGCGCCGCCCCCCTCCTAGTCCAATTAGGACCAGAGGCGGAGGGGGCGCGCGGCCTGCCCTGGCCTCCTCTCTCTGTCTCCACTATGGCCCATTAAGGCCCATACAATTACACTGGGGGTCCGTAACCTCCGATACTCCAGTAAAATCCCGATTTCACCCGGAACCATTCTGATGTCCAAATATAGGCTTCCAATATATCGATCTTTACGTCTCGACCATTTCGAGACTCCTCGTCATGTCCGTGATCATATCCGGGACTCCGAACTACCTTCGGTTCATCAAAACAGAAATCCTCATAATACCGATCGTCACAGATCTTTAGGCGTGTGGACCCTACGGATTCGAGAACTATGTAGACATGACCGAGACACGTCTCCGGTCAATAACCAATAGCGGAACCTGGATGCTCATATTGGTTCCTACATTTCTACGAAGATCTTTATCGGTCAAACCGCATAACAACATACGTTGTTCCCTTTGCCATCGGTATGTTACTTGCTCGAGATTCGATCGTCGGTATCTCAATACCTAGCTCAATCTCGTTACCGGCAAGTATCTTTACTCGTTCCGTAATGCATCATCCCGCAACTAACTCATTAGTTGCATTGCTTGCAAGGCTTATAGTGATGTGCATTACCGAGAGGGCCTAGAGATACCTCTCCGACAATCGGAGTGACAAATCCTAATATTGATCTATGCCAACTCAACAAGTACCATCGGAGACACCTGTAGAGCACCTTTATAATCACCCAGTTATGTTGCGACGTTTGGTAGCACACAAAGTGTTCCTCCGGTAATCGGGAGTTGCATAATCTCATAGTCATAGGAACATGTATAAGTTATGAAGAAAGCAATAGCAGTAAACTAAAACAATCAAGTGCTAAGCTAACGGAATGAGTCAAAGTCAATCACATCATTCTCCTAATGATGTGATCCCGTTTATCAAATGACAACTCATGTCTATGGTTAGGAAACTTAACCATCTTTGATCAATGAGCTAGTCAAGTAGAGGTATACTAGTGACACTCTGTTTGTCGATGTATTCACACATGTATTATGTTTCCGGTTAATACAATTCTAGCATGAGTAATAAACATTTATCATGAAATAAGGAAATAAATAATAACTTTATTATTGCCTCTAGGGCATATTTCCTTCAGCGGCTGCGGAGGGAGGAGGTGTCGCGTGTGGACAGGCGAAGTTTTTTTCTTTTCTCTAGAGTGCCGCTGAGGAGTAGAAATAGAAGAGTTAGCCGCCGGAATAAACTTAGGGGAGTAAAATTTTGCTCCTCTATAGGTTTGAGGGATCGATTAGGTACGGTTAACTCCATATTTTGCTCTTTAAAAAAAATTAGGGGATCAACTAGAGATGCTCTTTAAGAGAATATGCTCTTTAAGAGCATAGAACCAACAAAGTTTCATGCATTGCAGATGTCATTTATTGCAATGCATGAAAGGGGTCATGGTCCAGTGGTTGTTATACTTGGTCTGATAAACAAGAAAATTCCGTCCTTGAGAAGCTTGATAGAACTCTCATTTCTCCTGTTTGGAAGGACGCTTTCTTTGGTGCACATAAAAAAGCTTGTCAAAAAGATGCCTGACCATGACCCCTTTCTGATTTGTAGTGGTGAACATGGTGCTAAATAACCTGGTAACAGAAGTTTCATGTTTGACATATCGTGGTTAGAATTTCATCCCACTGGTTGCTGATCCTTAGGGAAAGCATGTGTACACTAAGGTTCCCATTGATATCCTAAACATCACATGGAAAAGATATTGAAAAAATTAAGGGATGGTGCTCCAACCTTTTTGGGCACAACAAGGAGAAAAAATGAGTTAAAGTGAGAGGAACTTGCCCCTTTATCTACTGACACTTATGTGAAGAAAGCAAATATTAAAATTGGACTTGACAACCTGCATGTTGAATAAGTGGTTCTAGCCCTAGAAGAAATAGACATATTTCCTCAATTAATACAAAAGTACAATTCCAATCAAAACATAAGAAACTACAACCAAAATTTAAGAAACAACAACAACCGGAACTTAAGTTCTAATTGTTGTTTGTTGCGGGGAGCCGTGAGAGATGGCTCTTGGAAGGGGATCAAAACACGAAAGTACCTTTTTGAGTTCGAGCTCAAATGAGCTCGGCTGAGCAGTAAAATCAAAAGGTTGAAAAAATTTATGGTAAACTTTAACAAATGTTCTAAGTGTTTCAAATTTTCATCATGAGATCACATTTGTGGAAGGCGTGGCAAAAAAAAAAGTGGTCCAAAATGCTTTCGAAAGTAGCATTTTCAGAGTATCGATTTTCTTTCACGCATTCCACGAATGTGATCTCATAAAAAAATTTGCAAGCACTTAGAACATTTGTCAAAGTTTACTTAAAAAAAGAACATATTGTTTTCTTTTTTTATTTTACTGTTCACCCAAGCTCATTTGAGCTCGACTTAGATACTCCGCATCCATGAAAACACCTCCTTTTTCATAGGGTTGCTAACTGATGAAAAAGAGAAAACACCATGCACTCCATTAATGTTGATGAGGTTGTTACTGAACCATGCCACTACCTACTATGAGGAGTTTTTGGGCATGCTCCTGGGATTGTTCAGTTTGTCCACAGATCTTTGATATGCTTCCGAGTTCCTTGACGAGGTTGATAATTTTGATCTCATTAAACCTTTAATATTGAGATGATATCCCTATTGAATTATGTCAACACTGTTGGGAGATTGTAAAAACTGACATTATACATCTCTTTGGTCGTTAAGGGATATCCTGATGTTCAAAGACTGAACTATGGCATAATTACCTTGTTGCCTATAACTAACGGTGCAAATAAAATCCAGGATCTCCTGAGATGTGTTTAGAAATGGATAACTAAACTGACCACACTTCATTCAGATCCTTATGTTGAGAAACTGTTTAGTGTGCATCAAAATGCCTTAATTTAGGCTACCATATAGGAGACATTATTTTTAGCCCTCGGACTCTAGTGCTATGTTTGTTCTGAAAATTTGAAAGTTTCCTGATTTTGTTCTTTTCACATAAAAAGATGTGTTGTTATTTTTACATACATTAATTGACTCGAAACCTTTTGCTATGCCAACTTTTTTTATCCGCTGGGATTCATTGGATGCAATCACAAGGACTATGATCCATTCAGATAATTTGTGCACAACACAGAACAAATAAAAGAAAGGCTAAACACCTACACATGGATGGACAGTAAAATCTAAAAAAAATACTTTAAAATGTAAAACAAATATCCAAGAAATCATTTTTCCCGTACTAACTTGTCTTTTTTCTGCAAAGAGCACAAAACTTCTTGTTTTTGCAAGCAAAATTACATACGCATAGCAGACTTGAACATTGACATTCATGATTTTTTTTGTTGAATTTGTTTTAACATCGTATTTCTGTGCAGATACAACACCAAATTTCTGGTATAAATCCATTGTCTACTATACAAAAAACACACACTTTGAAACCCACTATGAATTTCTGGCCTTTTTACAAGCACAGCCAGTTCCATTCTATACAAAAAACAAACAGTATACTTTGCCAATTTCAGATTATTATTTTTGCTTTGCCCTCTATACTGCAACAATATATATACACTACACACTAGACTACACCAATATGCTCATCATAGCAGCATAAGACTAAACAATCTGGTCGAGACTGCCAGTGTTTGGTTGTTCTTCAGGAGCAGATCACATCCAATCAACATAGTCAGAAGATGATTTTGCTTCTCTTTTTGGCTTCGTGTACCTGTTATTCTCAAACATAGCTTTTGATGTGAGCGAATCCAGAACTGCTGCTTCAGAGAGGTCCCATGGCGTCATCAATATGCTGTGGAATACATCCGCATTGGGGAAGAGAGATTAACACAGGTTTTGTGGGTAGGAAATACATGCAACTACTGATGTATCTCGGGCAGCCTGTCGTTTTCTGATCAAATTTGTGATCAACTGAAAATAACAGTGTTTCACTTGCAAGACGAGCTCAGGAAGCTCTTTTGCTCTTTTTGACATGCTAATTGACAGAAAACGGTAGATAAAATGAAATGTGGAATTAGAGGAAACCTATGAAAGAGTAAAAGTGATATGTAGGGCCTGAAGATATCTCAGTTCAGATGGTAATGTTTACCTAGCAAGAACTTCCTCCAAAATAGTACGTTGGCAAGGTGTCACATAGTATATGCACTTTCTCGGACACTGCCCAACAGCAAGTTGGACAGGGTAATCGTCACCATTACCTGAAAAATAAAAGGGTACATTATTTCACAGAAAACAGAAAGGATTGAGATAGGACTATTGCACAAGCTGTCTGCAAAGAATTCACTGGCAGATGATATACTATGGAAGTTTCCAATCAAGTCAAATGGCAATGTTCAACCTACCTTGAGATATTGCACGAGCTGTACCAATGTCATCTGCAAATGCAAATGCATGAGGTGCCCTTTTAACACAAGAATATGGACATCCTGCAGAAGATATCAATTTTTTCTCAGTTATCAGATCAAGCTGCCAAAATATGTCAAGTTGTACATGCATTTACAATGTGCTCCTCCGTGAAAACATATATGTTAACTCTCAAAACAAGCAAACCGACCAAACTCAGTGGCTTCAACCCATACACGCAATATTAACGGCGTAGAGATCCTTAGTAAAACAACAGTGTATTTGTTTAAATTCTGAAGACAGCATATCTTGTAGTAGTGTAGATCAATTAGCAGGACATAAATCTCGTAAAGTTAGGGTTATCAGAGAAAAGATCTGCTTCAGCAAAGTTTAGTTTCTCAGTGCCAATGCAAACACTTTGTATTTAATTAGCCCTAAACCACATCCTTCACACCAACTGAAGAGAAACAATATGATGCGATAAGTACCAGTGCCAATACATAGGAGCTCATTGACAAATATGTCGCGAGCTTCACACTCAGGTTCATCAAATGGGTCAATATTGTTCCTGCACAACATTCCAATGTATACACATGAGTTGATTTTTCCTGAGAATATTTTTAAACTTGTGCATAGTTGCAGAAATCAGTGTTTCTTGTAGTATTTAGATGCCTACAAAGACTGTAAAGTCGACATGACACAGCCAGTTTGTATTGAGTAGATTTACTGGTCGATGTACCTTAAACCTCATTAACATATACTAACCCACATATATTCCCTTCCCCTTTTAACAAATTATTCTAAGGCAACCTCTGTACAACTGTAGCATTTCCTGATCAGTCTGACAATTCATTCCTTCAACTACAGGTTTATGAATTTTACTATATAGGGTCATTTTAACTTATAAATATCCCCGGAAACTAGAATCGCTGCTTCATCCACTGTACTTGGAACATATTCAAGATTGTCATGACAAACAGCTGATATGACTTGCGACCCAATCTATGGAAGGAAGCAAATGTTCCAATCAGCATTGCATCATATGTTAAAATACAAGCTCATGAAAGAATTTACTACCTTTCAATCATCATTCCCATGTTGCCAGATAACATCTGCGTGAAACGAAGCAGTGTAACTGATAGCAACATGTAAACAGAAGGTGAAAATAAGGAAATGATCATCTAAAGGATAATGTTGAGTTATTTGATAACGACATGATTTTAAACACTTTGATTGTAGATGCAGAAGGGTGAAAAGTAAGGAAATAAACAGAACTGAATACATACAAGCCTACATAAATTCTATTTTTGTTAGTAACTATATGTCCCTGCATTACGCCATCGAGTTCTTTCAGGGGTACTGATTCTTTTAGCGATAAATTATGTTTCTCAAAAAAATAAAGTGGCAATGTTTACACAAGTACATCAGACCCTCCTGTAAAGATGTGTTGCAGTGCAAGAAATGAACAAAAGATCATAAACTAGCAGGGTATTCTTATCTAACAAATTCAAAAGCAACAGATTCAGCAACCCTGGCCTTAAGGCCACACCTGGTCCTGTTACTTTGTAATGGTCGCTGTATTATGGCAGCACTCGAACGAACTTCTGTAAAATTCAGGCATCTAGCGAACACGATTACCTCATAGGCCTCCAGTACTCGCCTCATTATTAAGTCTGCATTCTGCGTGTCCTTGCAAACGTCAGGATGGAACTCCTTTACCTGTAACAAAAACTCACAATGTTAAGCCACTGTTGACTAAGTCCTCTTTGCAACGAGCTGAGCAAAAAATGGAAGCTGCGACAGCCACGCTTATTGCAGGGAGCGGGAAGCAGTACAGTACCCGGGCGCGGAAGGCGGCCTTGAGCTGCGCGGGGGAGTAGCCGGCCGAGGCGTCGAGGCCGAGGACCTGGAAGGGCGTGGCGAGCGGGTCCAGTATCCTCCCCGCGCCCCCCTCGCCGCCGCCGTCCCCGCCGGCGTGCGCTGGGACGGGGAGGGTGCGGCGGGCCGTGCCTCGCCGCGGCGACGCCAACGGCACGCTCCGGACGAAGGGGGCCGGGTGGCTGCGCGACGGGAAGGAGGGCGAGGCGGCCAGCGAAGCGGCCATCACGGGGGGCACCCCTCTGTCGTTCCGGCGCCGCGCGCGAGCGGAACGTGCCTGGCTCGTGCGGAAGTGTGGCGCAACTCGGCTCTTGTGTTTGTCAGAGCATTACTAGTAACCCTCATAGCAGTTTTAAGGGTTGAGAAGTGCCAGTTTTTGACATTTTTAAGGGTTGAAAAACAGGGGCAAAGACTAGAACCCTCAAACCCAACCCGTAAACTGCTTTAAAGGTTGGATTTGAGGGTTCTAGTCTTTGGGTTCTAGTCTTTGGGTTCTAGTCTTTGCCTCAACTCCAACCTTTAAAACTGTCATTTCATATATCACACATTTCATCACATTTCATCATATGACATATCCCAAATTCCATCACATTTGACATAAAACAATAATCATTCTAGTTATTATTACAACACGAATAAAACAATAATCATTCAAATTATTACAACAATGTTTGAGCAAATTACACTAATTGTTCGAATCAAATAGGACATAGAAAAGTAAAACAAAGATACATCATGGGCCAATGCGCCGCCCATCCAACTGCCAGTGGTGCTCTATTAGATCATCCCGGAGCCGACCATGAGTGGTTGCATCCTCAATCTCACGATGTGCTTGAAGAAAAGAGTGTATGCGAGAAGGGTTTCTTTCCGGTTGCACACGGGTACCAACATTGTCATAGAAACAAGGAGGTTTAACCTCTTTCATCCTTCTAGGATCATGTTGTGTAGAATCACACAACATTTCATGATGTTCATCAAGGTTTTTTTGTCCCAAAACCGAGCTGGACCACGAACTATGGCAAACCTTGCTTGCAAAACACCGAAAGCTCTCTCAATATCCTTGCGGGCTGCCTCTTGTGCCTTGGTGAAATGAGCCTCTTTTCTTGTTAAGGGCACCCCATTTTTCTCCTTGATGGACTTCACAAGAGTTGCCCATTCGGGATAGATGCCATCGGTGAGATAGTATCCCATTGAGTACTCATTGTCCATGATTTTGTAGTTGCAAGTCGGAGCATCCCCGTAAATTAATCTTTTGAACAAAGGAGATCTATTGAGGATATTGATATCATTGAGTGTTCCCGCAACCCAAAGAATGCATGCCAAATCCATGTGTCCCGAGATGCTACGGCCTCAAGCACAATGGTAGCATCACGGCTTTACCGCAATACATTCCGTGCCATGCCTTTGGGCAATTTTTCCACCTCCAATGCATGCAATAAGACTACCTAGCATCCCCGCCATCCCTTTTTTCATTCATTTCCATTAATCTCTTTGTATCTTCCTCGCTTGGTGCCCAAGATACTGCTCACCGTACAACCGAATGACTAACTTGGCAAACCTACGGACCGACTCCGTGGTTGTATCTTGCCCAATGCGAAGATACTCGTCGGTATAATCCGCGGGTATGCCATAGCGAGCACCGCATTGTCACGATATCTTTTGATATGCACTAAACCCCATGATACCGGGCGCGGATCTACGACGCTTAAAGTAATATGAGGCGGCCTCACAATCGGTGACAATCTTCACAAACAAACTACGCCGATTCGCACCTTCCGCAGAAGAGACGAGGAGGGTACGAGGTACCTCGAGAAGTAGTCTTCCATCAAATGTTCGTGTCCGAGAGCGCGGTTCCGGTAGATGGTGACTCGCCCCATCTTCGACCTCTCCTCTCGATCCATCAGCTTCACGCGGTTTTCAAAGGATTGCACGCCGATGAGGAGGCTCATCATCTCGACGCCATCGCCTTGCAACAACTCATCGATGTCGAATCGTCGGATGACGCACCAACCCGACGAATCGGACAACGAGTCCATGTCGTTGTTGTTCACCTCCATCTACACAATACAACAAACAATAAATTGTGAGTGCCAACAATGAAACAAAAGGAAAAAATAAAACAAAAAGAAAGAAAGGAAAGCATACCCACGGGAGCTCGGGCGGCGGCGCTGCTGCCTCGCCTGTCGGCTCCTGCGCGCGGCTCGAGGAGGCCCGAGGCGGAGGCGGCTGGGGCGGAGGCGACTGGGGCGGGCGGGCGCGGCGGGGCGGAGGCGGCGGGCAGAGGCGGGCGCGCGGGGCGGGAGGCGGCGGGCGGGCGGCGGGGCGGAGGCGGCGGGCAGAGGCGGGCGCTGCCTGGGGCGGAGGCGGCGGGCGGGCGGCGGGGGCGAGGCGGCGGGCGGGCGGCGGGGCGGGGCGGCGGGCGGGCGGCTGGGGCGGAGGCGCCGGGGCGGCCGGGGCGGAGGCGGGCGGGCCAGAGGCGGCGGGAACGGCGGCGGCCGAGGAGGCGGGGCCGGGCGGATTTGGGCGGCGACGGCCGGCGGGGAGGAGGAAGCGGAGGTTGGGAGGGAACTTCCTCCCGCGACGGGGAAGGAGAGCGGGCTGGGTCGAGCGCCTCCAACCCTCACTTCTACGGTTTGAAATTGGGTTTGAGGGTTGGACCCTTACTTTTTTTTGAGGGTTTGAGGGTTTAAGGGTTCTAGTCTTTGCGTTTTTTTTGTTGCAACCCGTAAAAAAGCGGTTATTTTTGAGGGTTTGAGGGTTTAGGGGTACTACTAGTAATGCTCTCAGAGCAACAACCAACTCTAGCACGGTCAGTCGTCGCATCCTCCAAAACGCATATGAAGTGCTGTCAAAGCGATGCACAAACTTTAGAATTGGCATAAACAGAAAATACTACCACTACTCCCGAAACCTCCTCCTCCCGCGCCGCCCCTGCGAGGCGACGGGGAGGGGCCTTCGATCTGCGCCGCCGGTCGCCTCCTCTTGCATCCCCCTCCCTCGCCGCCGCCCAAGGGCACGGCCGGGCGAAGCCTGACCGGCGGCGGTGGGGCGTATTCTACCCCTCACGCGATGGGGCAGCGCGGGCCGGCCTTCTCGGGCCTGGGCGCGGCGGCTCGCCGACGTGGGGTGCCTGCGTTGGTGATGCGGCGGCGTGGAGGACTTCGTGGCAGTGGCGACCTGGGGCGGCGGCCCTGGAAGGTGGTGGCAGGTGAAGTCTAGGCCTCTCGCAGTGACATGGTGTGGCGATGTTCCTGTCCAAGGCGAATCTGCGCCGATGATCTGGTGACTTTGGCTTTAGATTGGATCGGATCAACGACAGTGACGAGCGCGCAAGATTTCTCTCGGCGGCTCTCGCGGTTTGGTGAGGTGGGGTGGCGGCCCTCCTCCCAGGTTCCAGTGGTGGCACACGCAGACAGTGGCCGGTGTGCCAGGGCTCCCATGGTGGCAGTGCTGTTGTGGATGGTCATCGGATCTGGGTGGTCGGATCTGGAGCTTTGAAGGCAGTCTGGATGGTGCACATGTTGTCGGTTGGATGCTCGTGGGACAGATCCGAGTGAAAACTTTGTCTCCTGCCGGTGGTCGAAGCCGGTGATGGTGACGCCCTCGGCGTCGTTTCCTTCTTGAAGGCATCATCAAGGTGAAGCTCCCAACTCCTTCCGCTACCTCTAGGGGAAACCCAAGATCAGTCGATCGGATGACGACGACGCACTTGTGTCGTTTCCTTCTTGGGGGCGTCATTTTTGGAGGTGTGCATTGGCTTGAGGGACCAGTGGACGGTTTGAGCGGTGGAGCGGCTTTCCATGTGACGCATCGACGACGTGGCGTCTCGGCGGCGTGGCGCGGCAAGGCTTCAGCGACGAATGTGTGATGATGGACGCACGCAAGGAGGAGGCGTTGTCTGGCACCGTGGGGGCAACGACGGCAGGCCTGGCAAGGTTGATGCGTCAGTACCTGCTCTCAAGATGGATCAATGTAAGACGGCGGCGACAACCTATGAGAGTGCTACCTCTTGAGCTTGCGTTGGTTTTTCCTTTGAAGAGAAAAGGGCGATGCAACAAAGTAGAGTAAGTATTCCCTCAGCTTTTGAGAACTAAGGTATCAATCCAGTAGGAGACAACGCGCAAGTCACCGAATACCTGCACAAACAAACACCAACTTGCATCCAACGCAATAAAGGGGTTGTCAATCCCTTCACGGTTATTTGCAAAGTGAGATCTAATAGAGATGGATAAAAGGTAAAGCAACATTTTTGGTATTTTTGGTTTATGAAACGGGAAGTAAAAGGTTGCAAAGTAATGGAATGCCGAAAGAAATTGGCTGGTTGACGAAAAACTAATATGATGTAAAATAGACCCGGGGGCCATAGGATTCACTAGAGGCTTCTCTCAAGATAGAAATTATTACGATGGGTGAACAAATTACTGCTGAGCAATTGATAGAAAAGAATAAAGTTATGACGATATCTAAGGTAATGATCATGAATATAGACATCACATCTGCGTGAAGTAGACCGACTCCTGTCTGCATCTACTACTATTATTTCACACATCGACCGCTATCCAGCATGCATCTAGAGTAGTAAGTTCATAAAGAACGGAGTAACGCCTTAAGCAAGATGACATGATGTAGATGAATTAACTCAAGCATTATGATTAAAAAAACCATCTTTTTATCCTCGATTTGAACCCAAAGCTAAGCACTTCTCCCATTGCAAGAAAAAACGTCTAGTTGGCCAAACCAAATCGATAGTTCGAAGAGACTTGCAAAGATATCAAATCATGCATATAAGAATTCAGAGAAGATTCAAATAATATTCATAGATAAGTTGATCATAAATCCATAATTCATCGTATCTCAGTAAACACACCGCAAAAGAGTATTACATTGAATAGATCGCCAAGAACATCGAGTAGAACTTTGTATTGAGAATCAAAGAGAGAGAAGAAGCCATCTAGCTACTAGCTATGGACCCATAGGTCTGTGGTAAACTACTCATGCTTCATCGGAGAGGCAATGGTGTTGATGCAGAAGCCCTCCATGATCGAATCCCCCTCTGGCAGGACGCCGGAAAAGGCCGCTAGATGGGATCTCACGGGTACAGAAGGTTGCGGCGGTGGAAAAGTGGTTTCGTGGCTCCCCCGAAAGTTTTGGGGGTATAAGAGTATATATGGGAGGAAGATCTAGGTCAGGGGGTCACTGTCGGTGTCAAAACCGGCGGATCTCGGGTAGGGGGTGTGACGCCCGGATATTTAAGCTACAGTGAACCTTGCCTATTGGTCCACCTCGTTCAACGAGCAGGAAAATGGTTCTCTTCGTCCCTCGCCCTTGGTACCGACGTTGTTGCCGACATAACCGATGTGCTATCCTCCGACATGCCTTGCTTACATGATCGCAAGACGTTACGCTTCTTCCTACTCTTAACCCACATGGTGGGCCCATAACCCACAGTTCAACAGGATCGAAACCTGACTCTCCTGTACACCCTGTTGTTAAAGTTATTCCTCGCGCTTAATTTTGTAAGTAATCCACGGGCCACCTGCCTAGTGTTCTATTCTGGTATCTGATGCAATGCTTATTCACACTCCCGCGCGTGGCCTCGCCTCGACCACCTGCTGCCGGCCTGCACACCACCCGCTCCGTCCACTCCCCCGCGACCTCGCCCTCACCGCTGGCATGTGCGCCCCATGCGCCTGCCCCGCTGCGACGCCTACTTGGGCGCCGAGGTTTCTGTCTTGGTCTGCTGCGGAGGCGATGCTGCTGGCCTTTCCACCGCCGTCCGCCTGCGCCCGCCGAGGCTTCACGGCCACTTCCGCCAAGACTGGTCACGCCCATGGCGCCCACCTATGCCTCGACCGCCTCCTCCTGTGGCTTTCCTGCTCAGCACCACGGCCGCCGGCGCCACGCCAGCCGGGCTATGGCCTCTCTAGTCAGCAACCGCCTGCACCCGCTAACCACAGCCTCGATAGGCCCCCGCCTGTGACACACGCCCCAAGAACGATAAAAAAAGAAAGAAAATGTTAGAATAAAATAATAATTAATTAATCAAGTTAATTAATTCATGTTTAACTAATTTAATTAAAATAAATTAGCCTAATCACTTAGTTAGTCTAATTAACTCGGTCTATGACCAAGGGTCCCACATGTCAAGGTTGACCCACCAACACCTCTCGCTGATCTTGATGTCATGCCGATGCGGTAAAGCTGATTTTGAATTATTTTAGTAATAATAATTTAGAAATTATTAAAACTTTGAAAATTAATATAAAATAATCCGTAGCTCGGATGAAAATACTTTCTACATGAAAGTTACTCATAACGACGAGACGAATCCGGATACGCAGCCCGTTCGTCCACCACACATCCCTAGCATAGAAAACACGCAACTTTCCCCCTCCGGTTCATCAGTCCGAAACACGGAACACCGGGATACTTTCCTGATGTTTCCCCCTTCACCGGTATCACCTCATACCGCGTTAGAACACATCTAGCTCGCTTGTTGTCCTGTTATGCACTTGGTTGCTATGTATTTACTGCTTTCTCCCCTCTTCTCTCCTAGACCCCCGTGATTTACGCCGATGCCCTCGTGGTCGACTACGCCACCGACAACCCTCCTTGTCTCGAGCAACTAGGCAAGCCCCCTTGATCACCAGATATTGCCTACTCTCCTCTATACCGCTTGCATTAGAGTAGTGTAGCATGTTACCGCTCTCGCTATTCCTATCCCGATGCATAGCCTGCCTTAGCTACTTCTTGATACCTTTACCGCAATCCTACTTGCCTAGTATAGGATGCTAGTATTTCCATCTGTGGCCCTACATTCTTGTTCGTCTCACAGTGCTATATTATCGGGTCGTGATCACCGGGAGGTGATCACGTATATACTTTATACTTATACATGACTAGAAGAACGCCTGCATGCTGCAACGGGCCACGTTAACTTAAAGAGTTCAATATTACGACATTGGCACCTTTTTACCATCAAATCCTCACACGCACACACTCCCTCCCTCTTCCTCACTCTCTCTCCCCTCTCTCTCTAACACACACACATATCCATCTTATTGGTACGGACCATAATCCATCTATTTCACACACACACGCTTAGTGCATAACAATATGGATTATGCGATTATATTTGCCACCGTAATCGAGGGAATTAATTTCATGTAAATCAGCCAGCCACAGCTCCAAGAATACGCGGAGGAGGTGGCCCGGTCAGCGTCGGCAGATTGTCCGTCAAGGGCCACGGCCCGCTTCAAGTGCACGTGCAATGCACGCCTTCACAAATATTACAACCAGATGTGAGAAATCACATACTAACACGATGTTGCAATCAATTTGTAATTAAAGAAGCCAAAAGTCTTTTTCTTAAACCAGAATTCCTTATGCCGGAGTTTAAACAAACCCCACAATAGCCCTACTTATCACCTAATTAAGCAGATGCATGACTTATGAAGCGGATAAGAAATCATGTTAACTTGGAACTAAAATTCCAACAAAAGAGTGAGGAATAAACCTTTTATCATTGCTCAAGTCTGAACCTCCCCTATTTGTTAGTGAAATGTGAGTATGCTTGGAAGATAATAATTTCTTATGCAACATATGCTTTTACATCCGAAAGAGCTACAAAATATGTTGACCTACCTATGTGCACTTCCTAAATCAAGCGGTAAAATTATTTCTATCGGCAATATAAAATATTAAACATTAGAAAGAAAGGGACAATGTCCACTAACCATGCAAATATTCTCACCATGGATATTTAGGTCATGATATGGGAAATCAAAGCTAAAAATGACTCGATGAGTTAGGGATATATCAAGAAATATTGTAAAAGTGATAAAACAAATCTGCAAAGAACTCGCAACCCACGAACTCAGATTCGCAATGAGCAAGTTAGTGAGGCCACCACAGAGGGCTAGCACCAAGGACAAGGGCAACAACCGCCTTCCCATCCAACCTACTAATTCTGCTGGCGCCACTTTCATCCTAAGCCCATGAGTACCGTTAGTGTGTTGCCACGTCACGGAGAAACTATGAACTGAAATTTTCATCCAAATCATGAAAAATGTTAATGTTCCTCTCCTCTCCCATCCCTCATGTGAACATACCCAATTCGTGGTTGGCTCGCTACATTCAACAGAGCTCGATGTGCACCGCCTCGCTCTTGATTAGTTGCTGCATTGCCACACATCTATGCCAACAAGCTGGGAAACAAATGCAAATGTTACACCGAGTCAAAATCAACCATCCCACAATCATAACAATAGAAAAGATAATAACCAAAATTTAACAGAAGAACTACTGCTTGGCTCCCGGATCCATCTCGATAGCCCTTGATCCGGCTGCTAAGCTTCTCCTAGCCGCCTCAACATCACGCCATTACCAAACATGTAGTGGATGCCTAGTGGGACAAGGATTAAGAAATAACATGAGGTGAAAATGCGATGGCTGTCAATTCCATAAGACGATCCAAGTAATTTGACAAAACAGATCGAGAGCATCTTGTATAATCTCAAAAAGCAACTAAAAATATGAGAAATGAAGTGATGAAAATCAGCCCTGCTCTCATTTATGCTCGCTTTTGTAATGGGAGGCAAGGAATGGGGATACCGGAGAAGAAAGGATCACATGGACGGCAAGCCTCCACCACCGACAAGTGGGGTTGCTTCACATCCAATCTCCACGGCCGCCGCCTTCATGGGGACGAACTCCCATGTTCACAACCGGCTCCTAATCGGCCGCTGCCTCGCCGACCTTGACGACGAAGTAGTCCTCCCTTCGATCCCATTCGCAACGGAGGCAACACCCATCCCAGCGGACGGGTCCGCGTGAGATCCCTCATCGATTGTGGTCGCGCCTCCCAAACCTCACCGCGGGACACATGAGAGGGCGCCGTTGCCATGGTCAGGCTTGGATGGGAAAGGAGGCGACATAGCAGCAACGGCGCCTTCTACGGGATTGGTGGCGACGGCGGCGGCGAGCGAGCGGGAGGACGGCGGCGGCGAGAGAGTAGGAGGGTGGTGGCGGCAGTCCATCGGCCGCCTTGACATGAGAGGAGGATGGGGATGGGGCCGCGATCTGGACGTATGGAGCGGTCGAGAGGAGGGGAAGCAGGTGGCTAGGTTTTTCCATCATGCGGGGTTTGGGGGAGGTCAAACGAGAGGGTTTTTTTCGTGCGGGAGGCAGAGCAACGTGGGCGGATGTAGGGAGACGGGACGCGGTCGGTTGGCAGGAAAAGGAAAGCTACGCAAAATCACATCAATATAAGAAAATATCCCATCAATATTTGATTGATTGCGATTTATTTTTTATATGATAACTAATCTGATCATCAATACTTGATTGATTGCGATTTATTTTTTATATGGTAACTAATCTGATGGGTTTATGTGGGTGGTGAAGCGAAAAGGAAAGCTACGCATTTTTTAGGCAGTAGAGATGATTGATGATAAGAAAGGGAAAATCACATCAATATAAGGAAATATCCCATCAATACTTGATTGATTGCGATTTATTTTTTATACGGTAACTAATCTGATCATCAATACTTGATTGATTGCGATTTATTTTTTATATGGTAACTAATCTGATGGGTTTATGTGGGTGGTGAAGCGAAAAGGAAGGCTACACATTTTTTAGGCAGTAGAGACGATTGATGATAAAAAGGGGAAATCACATCAATATAAGGAAATATCCCATCAATACTTGATTGATTGCGATTTATTTTTTATATGGTAACTAATCTTATCATCAATACTTGATTGATTGCGATTTTTTTATGGTAACTAATCTGATGGGTTTATGTGGGTGGTGAAGCGAAAAGACAGGTGAGAGGGAGACGAAATAAAACCAGCGAAATAAAACCAACGAAAGTGGTGAGGCGAAATAAAAACCAGCGAAAAATAACCGGCGGACTATTCAGAGATTTTTCTGGTTCGCTCTCTTGGTGCGACGGGATGTTAGGGCCTGGAGTGCGTGGGGCGGGCGGGGGACTCGGCTTGAGGTTTTTTTTGGTTCTATGCGGCTTAGCGTGAGACGGGAGGTTGGGCGTGTGCGGGACTCGATCGCGGGGTTTTCCTTGGTTTTTCGCGGCTGAGAGGGAGGTGGGAGGAAGTACCAAAGAAGTACCAAAAAAGACCGGGTGAGGTGGGACGAAAATAAAACCCGGAACGCGACCTACCAACCGAGACATTAGGAGTAGAGATACATGTGATGACTAAAGACGGGTCGGCTCGTAGGAGCACCTGCGTGTGGATCTTTGTGGCGGAGCGACAGGGCAGGTTGAGACCGCCTAGGAGAAAGGTGGGCCTGGCCCTGTTCGGTGTTCGCGGATACTTAACACGCTTAACGAGATCTTGGTATTTGATTTGAGTTGGGTCATTGACCTTATATGCACTAACCGCCACGTGGGACAAGATATGGGCAACCGCGCCGTGGTATCACCAAGCATTTCGTGACGTCAACGAACGAGCGCGCTGCTACCGATTGGACTCGAACGCTGCTAGGCTAGGTGCGCTTTCCGCCGCCGCAACGCAGCAGGTGTGCTAAGGCGATGGGCCCGCACTTCTCTGCGCGATAGGTTTAGACCGGCGTCTTGACCTCTTTGTTATGCCTAGGTGGGGCTGCGACGTGTTGATCTTCCGCGGCCGCATGACCCGTAAAAGTGTGTCCGCCAAATGGGATCGAGCGTGTCGGGTAATGTGGTGCACGCCTGCAGGAAGTTAATCTATTCAATAGCCGTGATCTTCGATAACAGTGACGACTTGGAGTTGTACCTTGACCTTATGACAACTAGAACCGGATACTTAATAAAGCACACCCTTCCAAGTGCGACATACACCCGTGATCGCTTCCCTAACAGGCTGACGAGGAGGGATCGCCGGTAGGATTATGCTATGCGATGCTACTTGGAGGACTTCAGTCTACTCTCTTCTACAGGCTGCAAGACGGAGGCTGCCAGAAGCGTAGTCTTCGATAGGATTAGCTATCCCCCTTTTATTCTGGCATTCTGCAGTTCAGTCCACCGATATGGCCCTTTATACATATACCCATGCATATGTAGTGTAGCTCCTTGCTTGTGAGTACTTTGGATGAGTACTCACGGTTGTTTTTCTCCCTCTTTTCCCCCTTCCCTTCTACCTGGTTGCCGCAACCAGATGTCGGAGCCTAGGAGCCAGACGCCACCGTCAATCCATTTACTCTTACTACATCGGAGGTGCCTACTACTACGCAGCAGCCCGCCGACGACGACCTGTGAGTAGTTAGGAGGATCCTGCAGGAGGCCCGCGCCTCTTTGATCTCAGATCCTAGTTTGTGCTAGCCATCCGATGATAACTTGTTTAACTTATGTTTGTACTCAGATATTGTTGCTTCCGCTGACTCGTCTATGATCGAGCACTTGTATTCGATCCCTCGAGGCCCCTGGCTTGTATTATGATGCTTGTATGACTTATTTATGTTTTAGAGTTGTGTTGTGATATCTTCCCGTGAATCCCTGATCTTGATCGTACATGTTTGCGTGCATGATTAGTGTACGATTAAATCGGGGGCGTCACAGGGGGTCCCGATCTGTGCGTCAAGGCTGATGGTAACATGAAGCAAGGGACACGGATGTTTACCCAGGTTTGGGCCCTCTCGATGGAGGTAAAACCCTACTTCCTGCTTGATTAATATTGATGATATGGGTAGTACAAGAGTAGATCTACCACAAGATCGTAGAGGCTAAACCCTAAGAGTTAGCCTATGATGGTATGATTGTAATTGTGATCGGCCCTCTAAGGACCAACCTCTCCGGTTTATATAGACACCAGAGAGGGCTAGGGTTTACATGGAGTCGGTTACAAGGAAGGAAATATAATATCCGGATCGCCAAGCTTGCCTTCCACGCCAAGGAAAGTCCCATCCGGATACAGGTCGAAGTCTTGAGTCTTGTATCTTCACGCTTCAATAGTCCGGACGTTGTACACAGTCCGGCTGTCCGGATACCCCCTAATCCAGGACTCCCTCAGTAGCCCCTGAACCAGGCTTCAATGACGATGAGTCCGACGTGCAGTCTTGTCTTCGGCATTGCAGGGCGGGTTCCTCTTCCTAATACTCCAAGGTAATTATCGAACAGGTAGACCGTGTCCGGATCTGCAAGATGATCTTCGTATGGTATAGATCTGATCTGCTGGCAATCTTCGTGCGTCGTGCCCTTGCATCGCGGCTCGGTCCAGCGCGAACCGACGTTTCCTGCCCCACAACGACTCGTGTTACGAGGAGGTTTTATTGGCACGTCCCGTCGAGGCAGAGATCGTGTTCCTCTTATTACGGGATTTTCCATCAATATGAGCACGCGTGACCCCACGACGGCTATTGGTATAACCCGTGTGTTTCTTAGATAGGCCTCAAACGGTCACACCAGGGACTCTTGATATTCACCCTCTTTATAAAGGGGTCGAGACCTACGCCTCTTTTTCACCTTCATCGCGCCTTCTCGCACCTCGAGTTCTAACACCCAAAACCTAAGCTCCACCCCTCCTGAATCCTCCAATATGTCCGGATCTGACCCTCAAGGCCGGTGGGTGGCCCCCTCGATTGAAGAGAAGGACATTGCAAAGCTTAGGGAGTTCGGATACTTGACCGTAGATATCCAGCATAGGCTTCCTGCTCCAGGGCAGGTCATCCCTAAGCCGGAGCCCAATGAGTGTGTCGTTTTCGTCCCACACTTCCTCCGCGGTTTGGGTTTCACCCTCGATCCCTTCGTGAGGGGGCTCATGTTCTATTATGGGTTGGATTTTCATGATCTGGCTCCAGACGCTATCCTCCATATCTCATCGTTCATTATCGTGTGCGAGGCTTTTCTCCACGTCACCCCACACTTCGGCTTATGGCTCAAGACCTTCAATGTGACGCCGAAGATGATCGAGGGGCGACATGTGGAGTGCGGAGGCGCCGTAATAAGCAGGAACGCCGATGCCCCGTGACCAGAGGGTTTTTTCCCAGAAGTATCCGATGTATGGCAACTGAGGTGGTTTTATGTCACGGCTCCTAGGGGCACAAAGTGGGTGGCTGCCCCCGAGTTTCGCTCGGTCCCTCCGTCACAGTTGGCGTCTTGGACAGACGTAGGGAGGAATTGGGGATCTGCTGGTGAAATACCAGTACTGCAGAATCGCATCCGAGAGCTTCTTGAGAGGGACATCAACCTTGTCAGCATAATGCAAGTGATGTTAATCCGGCGGATGTTACGGTGCCAACGCCGGCCTCTCCGGATGTGGGAGTTCAATCCGGAGGGTCCGCGGACTGTCAAGCACTTCTTCGGCCTAAAGCTCGAAGAGATGTGCAGACTATTCTTCGGACCGAAAGTAAAGTGCCCGGACACCATCGAGGATGCGGGCCTAAGCTGCAACCTCCTAGATACCCAAGTAAGTAAACTTGATACCGGACACCGTGTTTTGTATTTGTCATAATTGTTTATCCTGACAATCACCCGTGGCCAGTAATGGCTCAACAAGGCGGAGAGAATCAGGTGTCCGACGCCACTTCCCAAAGGCTCGCCTGGTCCCACCATGGCCAAGATGCTTGACCGGGTACTCAGCAGAATGCCCTCAGGGAAGGACAAGGGGAAGAACGAAGAAACCGAACTCCACACACTACACATCCGAACCGGGGGAATTGTTGCCTCCCCTAAGGAGGATAGCCGGGGAGGGGAGGCTAAAGCCTCCTCCCCGCGCGGGAAAAAGAGGGCCGCCTCCGAAGATTTGGAGGCGGAGATGCTCGAATTAGGGAAAAAGACATCCCCAGGGGGCCTTGCCCTGACGGGCACCCTCACTGCACCATGCCCTCCGATGGGCCAGCCCTCCACCGAGCTGTAAGTTAATTTTTAATCCGAAGGTACTGCGTTCCTCCTAGATCGATAACCAGGATTCATCTTTCGCAGTCCGTCTAGCAGCCCTTCTCGCCAGAGTTCGTCTTTGGGGGATCTTCCTCCGGAGATGATGGAGAGCGAGATCCCACCCACCTCTCCGGCTCATGAAGCGGGCGACACTGAGGTGTCGTCACGGAGGAGTCTGGATCTGCCGAAGCCGGAAGCCAATGTGTCAGCCCTCCTGAGCCCGGAGAGTTTAGCTCCCACGAGGGGCGATGGGAAGGGCCCGGCACAGTTCGATGTCCGGCCGGACGTCTTCGACGGGTTTATCGAGCGAAGCTGCGCTCGGGAGGAGCACCGCCATTAATGAGCGCGTGCTCGGAAGATTTCCTCCGCTTCAAGCGGTTTGAATGAAGCATTTACAAGTCCGCTTTCGAGGCTTTGAGGTATGTAGTGAAGAATACACTATTTTTGGCTGTGAGGCACGCGTTAGGTGTGCTCCATATAGATAGTAGCCCCTGAGACTCTGGTTGCCCGCCCTAGGCGGCAAACGGGGGATCATAAATCAATGATTGCGCTGTAAACACTTGCAGGTACCTGCGGGTCCGGCCGCCGACCAGTCCGTTGAAGTTGCTGAACTAACCAGGCGGATTGGATTGATTGATGCCGATATCACGTTGGTGAACGAGCGGCTGGACAAATCGCAAGGTATGTGCTCTGCCTTCCTTTATATAGTAAAATATGGAGGCGGCATGATATTAATGTAATATGTTCGGACTGCAGATGGTGCTGCTGCCGTGGAGGCCCTGAGGGCAGAACTTGTCCAAGCCAAGGAACAAGCTCGGGTTAGCAATGCGGCTGCCCTAAAGGCGGCCAAGGAACTGAGAGCCGAACAGGCTGCTCATCGCCGAAGCGAGGAAAAGATGGCCGAAATGGCTATTGAGTTAAAAAATGTCACGATCGATATGAGCTCCTTAAAAGGAGCATAAGGATAACTTGGCAAGCTGGACAAGGCACGCAATGCCACCAAGGAAATACGGACCGAGCTCGGGGTGCGGGAGGAGCTTCAACAGCCGGTAAAATCGTGGCTGGAGGTTCCTACTTGCTATGGATGAAGTTTTTGATCTCAAGCACGCCCTCGGATGGGCGCTGGAGTCCTGCGGACGCGTATGCAGATTTGGCGAAGAGTACGGCTGACGCTGCCAAGTTCTTCAAGGGTCAGGGTGATAAGGAGGTGGAGAAGCTTTTCTGGTCGCAATTCGATGCTCCCACTCGCCCGCTGCCATTAAGTGACAAGATGGCTGCTATAGCAGAGCTTCATAGGCTGTCCGGTCTTGCAATGCGGTCTGTGATAGACCATCTTTGGCCGAGAGGGCCTAAGCCGGACAGTTACTTTGGCTTGGTGCAGCAATTCCTTGGGGCCGTGCCTCGGATCGACGCCATGAGGAGGTCGGCATGCATAGAGGGTGCACGGATGGCTCTTGCCCGCGTTAAAGCCTATTGGACGGATATGGAGGCCAATATTATAGCGACCCAAAATCCGGCGGGGGGCCAGTATCTGGCCGAGCACTACTTGGCGCATGTCACAGAAGGTGCCCGCCTAATAGAGGCGCAGTGCTCGAAGAATGTCTTGTTCGAGTGATGAATCGAATCATTGTGAAAAACAATGTTAGTTTGGTTATAAGGCTATATTTATACTTTTTGCCCGAAAGTATTATTGTGTCCCTGTTTGGCCGTTTACACACACATATATATATATATATATATATATATATATATATATATATATATATATATATATATATATATATATATATATATGAATGTTTAATCCGAAAGATAGCAGTCGTTATTTCATCCCCACGCAGCAATGCGGGGTGTTCGCAAAAATATGCTTAATCACACTTGATCCAATGTCTTGGTCCATGAAGGAGGTGATCGCACGTTTAACTAGGCAACCGGACTATATAGCTGTAACACTTTCGCTAGCCATGGAGTTCAATGTTGGGGCTACTATTCAGCCCCGGTACCTTCGCGTGCATCCGAATATGGGCGCGTGTGTACATGACCGAGAAACGGTCCTTCGTTAATGCGGAGGGATCCTAAAGATTCCGATAAGTCTTCGAGTGGTTGTACAGTCTCTTGTTGTATCATGACAGTCAGTTTTCGGCTTTCTCTACTGAGGTGCTTGTCCGGAATAACCAGGTCACAATCGCAGTAGTTCTCCTTTGGCCACCTTAGCCGATAGTAACGGAACGTAAGGCGGCAAACCCAGGAGCCGGGCAAACCCAACATTGGACCAAAGACATGATTCGGAGCTGCTGCATATAAGGCCAAACTCGTGACGCCGAACACTCCCGAGGGTATTCGGACTTTAGAATAGTCGATGGGCTCAAGAATGCCCATTCATTATAAACCCTGTGTTTCCAGGTACGTGCGTTAATCTGTCGTGGCGAGATGCCAAAAACGGTAGTATCCTCTGTGGGTATGGAACCCATGGGATGGTTAAACAACAAGAGGCAATAGAAAAGGTTTACACAGGGGCTTAATCTAAAAAGAAACCTGTTGAACAGGGCCCTGCTGCACGTCTGCACCTTTGTCTCCGTTGTGCCGTATCCTGGAAGGGTATCGCGCGAACGTTGTCTGTGGGAAAAGGAAAACTCGTAGAAGAGTGCAACGTAAGTATGCGATGGATAGTAAAAGTGTAAGATGCTGGCCTGCCCATAAGGTTGAGCCAAGAGTGGGGTTGTATTAAGTATTTATAGCCCCTGGTGTCCACTATAGGATTACATATACGGTGCCCTGGTTCGATCTGGGCTACCGGACTCGTCTAACCGTGTCCCTGGTCTTAACGACCAGTCATATTTTTTGATGTTGGAGGTCGCTTATAGTCCGGACGCGAGGGCCGTCGCGTGTTCCTCTGCGCGTGACGAGCGCTTTGTTATTCCGCTAACGGTGATGACGCCATGTGGACCGGGCATCTTAAGTGTAAGGTAGCCATAGTGCGGCAATGCGTTGAAGCGGGCGAAGGCCGTTCTTATGAGTACTGCGTGATAGTCGCTTTGGAAGGGTGCGATGATGAAGAGTAGTTATTCTCTTCTGGAGTTGCCTGGAGAGCCGAATGTTACCTCCAGTGCGATGGAGCCTCTGCTATGGGCTTCAACGCCTGGTATCACCCCTTCAAAGGTGGTGTTGCTTTGGTTAATTCTGGGTGGGTCTATCCCCATCCTGCGGATAGTGTCCTCATATATTAAATTGAGACTGCTGCCGCCGTCCATAAGGACGCGGGTGAGACGGTATCCGTCGATTATTGGGTCAAGCACCAAGGCCTTTGATTCTTCGCGCCGAATACTGGTTCGGTCGCCCGGGTTATCAAAAGTGATCGGATAAGGCATCCAGTGGTTAGATGTGAGTACGATGGGCTCTATATCGAGCGCGCGTTTGTGCCTCCTCATGGATGTGTGAGTCGCATGGATCATGTTCACTGTTTTAACCTCTGGCGGGAATTTTTTCTGTCCTTCAGTGTTTGACTGGCGAGGTTCATCCTCGTCTTCACTTGGTGTTTCCCTTCCCTTGTGTTCGCCATTTAATTTGCCGGCCTGCTTGAAGACCAAGCACTCTCTGTGCGTGTGGTTTGCAGGTTTGTCAGGGGTGCCATGAATTTGGCATAGTCTGTCTAGGACTCTATTCAGACCGGACGGTCCCTCTTTGCTGCCTTTAGATGACTTATTTTGCTGATTAGGTCGAGAGCCCCTGAATCCGGCATTAACCATCGTGTTATCCGGGCTCTCTTCCTTGTTTTGGCATTTGTTTTTATGATGTTGTCGCTTCCCGTTGCCATCCCTTATTTCGGATGTGCTGGGGTCGCTGGTGCCTTTACGGGCTAGCCAGCTATCTTCTCCCGCGCAAAAGCGGGTCATAAGGCTTGTTAGGGCTACCATTGTCCTTGGCTTTTCTTGGCCGAGGTGTCAGCGAGCCACTCGTCACGGATGTTTGTGTTTGAATGCCCCTAAGGCTTCGCATCCGGACAGTCAACAATTTGATTCTTCTTAGTGAGGAATCTGTTCCAAAACTTCTTGGGCGGATTCTCCGGGCTGTTGGACTATGTGACTTAAGTCGTCAGCATCCGGAGGCCGGACATAGGTCCCTTGAAAATTGGCCCTGAAAGCGTCCTCGAGTTCCTCCCAGCTCCCAATTGAATTTATGGGGAGGCCTTTCAACTAGTGCCGAGCTGGTCCCTTCAGCTTGAGGGGGAGGTATTTGATGGCATGAAGGTCATCCCCATGAGCCATATGTAACGCCCTCGATGCGGCTATATCTCCCACGTGTCGAGGCACGACTTAGAGGCATAACCGCATTGAAAGCAATGTCGCAAGTGCGGTAATCTTCACACAACCCATGTAATAAATAAGGAAAGAGATACATAGTTGGCTTACAATGCCACTTCACACAATACATAAATAAACATCCATCATTCGAGTACACTCAAGGTCCGACTACGGAACCAAAATAAAAGAAGATACCCCAAATGCTACACAGATCCCGAATCGTCCCAACTGGGCACCACTACTGATCATCGGGAAAAGACACATAGTAACGACCAAGTTCCTCGTCGAACTCCCACTTGAGCTCGGATGCGCCACCGTGACCGCATCGCCGGCACCTGCAATCGTGTTGAAGTATCTGTGAGTCACGGGACTCAGCAATCTCACACCCGAGATCAAGACTATTTAAGCTTATAGGAAGGACAGAGTAGTAAAGTGGAGCTGCAGCAGCGACTAGCATATATGGTGGCTACATCGCAAAAGAGAGCGAGAAGAGGAGCAAAGCACGGTCGTGAAGCTAGTAGCGATCAAGAAGTGATCCTGAACTACTTACGCCGACATAACTCCAACACCGTGTTCACTTCCGGACTCACGAGAAGAGACCATCACGGTTACACACGCGTTGATGTGTATTTTATTTGAGGTCAACTTCGGGTTTTCTACAACCGGACATTAACAAATTCCCATCTGCCTCATAACCGCGGGCACGGCTTTGAAAGATATTACCTGCAGGGTGTCCCAACTTAGCCCATTATAAGCTCTCACGGTCAACGAAGGATATTCCTTCTACCGGGAAGACCCGATCAATCTCGGAATCCCGAACTACAAGACATTTCGACAGCAATAAAACAAGACCAGCAAAGCCGCCCGAATGTGCCGACAAATCCCGATAGGAGCTGCACATATCTCGTTCTCAGGGCACACCGGATAAGCGAAGCATATAGGAACCGACGTAATCCAAGTTGCCAAGGTATGGTCCCGCACGGTGCTCTAGTTTGGACCAACACTCAGAGGAGCATTGGCCCGGGGGTTTAAAATAAGATGACCCTCGGGCTCGCGAAAACCCGGGGGAAAAGGCTTAGGCGGCAAATGGTAAAACCAAAGTTGGGCCTTGCTGGACGAGTCTTATTCAAAGTGAACTGTCAAGGGGGTCCCATAAATCACCCAACCGTGTAAGGAACGCGAAATCAAGGAACATAACACCGGTATGACGGAAACTAGGGTGGCAAGAGTGGAACAAAACACCTGGCATAAGGCCGAGCCTTCCACCCTTTACCAAGTATATAGATGCATTAATTAGCAGATATATATATATATATTGTGATATCCCCAACCAGTAAACATGTTCCGATAAGGAACAACATCTCCATGTTCCAACAAGGAACAAACTTCAACTTCACCTGCAACTAGCAACGCTATAAGAGGGGCTGAGCAAAGCGGTAACATAGCCAATCAACGGTTTGCTAGGAAAAGGATGGTTAGGGCTGACATGGCAATATGGGTGGCATGATATAGCAAGTGGTAGGCATCGCAGCATAGGCATAGCAAAAGAGCGAGCAACTAGCATAGCAAAGATAGAAGTGATTTCGAGGGTATGGTCATCTTGCTCGCAATGTTCTCGAGTTGTCGAAAGCTTGATCCTCGTAAGCGTTCTCAACAGGTTCCTCGCTCACGTACTCGCCTCCGGCTCTACCCAAGGCAACAACACAAACAAAGGAACCACAATAAATCACGGTGCAATGCACAATCAACATGATGCAAAACATGACATGATATGCGAGATGTGATATGCAATGCGTATAAAGGCCCGAAGGTAAATGATGAACCAGGAACCAACTTGGCAAACCAAGTATGCCACTGGAAATATGAGATGATTTCGGTTGAAATCGATATAAAGATCACCGGATTCGAATGCACCGTTTGCAAATGACAAGCAAAACAAGAATGGCACAAATCTGCCATTAACAGCATGATGCCACTTAGCAAGCAATAATTAATTAAGCTACTGCACCCAAACGTATCAACAAAGCACATGGCAGTGATCTACACAAGATGCTCGACAAAAGATGAGCACTGAGCTACGGCTAGTTCACATCATAACAGGTTCAAACAAGCATGGCAAAAGTGCACAAAATATCAGGCTGGACATGGCAAAAACGACATCAGGTTGCAATGTTCAGAGCAGCAAAACTACATGCTACAGGAACTTAAAATAGCAAAACAAGGCATGGCATGAATCTAATCAAATCCTAGAACAAAAGTCCCTTACTGACCATAAGCCAAAAAGGATCAGAAAATATAGTAACACCCATGTCAATATTGAAAGTTTCGTTAACAGATTCAGCAACATGGCATGTCGAAAACTGATAACAAGTAGGCATGTTTACAAGCTCAATGCACTCACTACAGAGCCTTATATGAAAAAACTAAGCATACATACATCAAGAAGACATGGCATAGAAGACATACATGGCAAGAACAGTAACATAGCATACATGGATCAACCACAACAACCTAGGCAAAATTGAATAACATGTAAACAATCTGCCAGGAAACATTTGATAGCAAAAGTAGAGCTCGATTGACTCAAGCTATGGCACTCCATAATTGCAAACAAAGGCATGGATGGATAGAGAAAGACATTTTTAACAAAACATCCTCACTTAAGTATCTCAAAATATGCATAGATCTCTCGGTAGCATCAAGTTAACATGGCATCAAAATATCAGCTAAACAGGGCTGAAATCAGCAACATCAGGACACCTACTTTGCATGCTTGTGCTAGTCACCACATAGATCACAAAAATACATGGCATACACCCCTGGAAAGATGGCATGGCATATTACAAAACACATGTAAGACTCAAATTCATAGGGTGCACACATTAATCATGGCAAAAATAACAAAAGTGCAAGTTCTGTTAAGAAACAGAAACTAACATCACATAGCCCTCTTCCAACAGCATTTCGGGCATCAAGATGAGCCCAAATGAAAATGATGACATGAGATGAAATGATCTACTCTTCGAGACGAACATTTTGATATATTATACGCACAAAATGGACCTATAGATGCAAAGTTATACCAAGTTGAAAAAGCCACGAAATATCACAGAATTTAACACTTAGAAGAAAATGAGGGGGAAGAAGTCAACGGGCGGTTGGGCGCGCGAACCGAGGTCGATCGGGCTCCTCCCGATCCGCCCAGCGACGGAGCGGTGGAGGAGGAGGGTCGGCGAGGGGCGGCGGGCGAGAGCAGCGCGCCGGGCGGAGGCGGGCGGCGGGCGGCGGCGGCGGCGGGACCCGGTGGAGGCGGCGCGCGCCCGGGCTCGGTGGAGGAGGAGGCGAGGCGACGGGCGGCGAGGGCCGACCAGCGGAGGGCGCGCGGCGGCGCGGCGGCGGCGGCGGCCGGGCGCTGCGGCGGGCGCTGGGCGCGGCCGGATCGGCCGGGCGGGCTGGCCGTGGGCCTCATGCAGCTCATGGCGGTAGCGCATGCGGCGGCCACGTGTCGCGTCCCGAGTGGCCGGGCACGGCGGCGGCTGGAGACGGACGTGTCCGGCGGAGCGCACGCTTCGTCCGGCGCGAGGTAGGGAAGGCTAGGGTTAGACCCAGATTTGGAGGGGTTTGCTTAAATAGGCATAGAGGAGGTAGGAGAGTCCAAATGAGGTGTAGTTTTCGCCCACGATCGTGATCGAACGACGGAGAGCATGGAAGTGACTTAGATGGGTTATTGGGCTGTTTTGAAGGGTGTTGGGCTGCAACTTAAAAGAAGCCTTTGCGAGAGTCACGGTTAACCGTTGGAGTACCAAACGAGCTCCAAATGACCAAACTTGACCGGTGGTCTACGGTGGTATACCAAGGCCACTAGACAAACCTCGGTCCATTTCGAGAAGGTTTAGTACCCGCACACGGAAAAACGTAAAAGGGCCGCCGGGAAGATAGGAGTGCCGGATTGCAAAACGGACAACGGGAAAAATGCTCGGAATCATGAGACGAACACGTATGCAAATGCGATGCACATGATGACATGATATAAAATGCATGACATGGACAAAAAGCAAAAAGGAGAAAAACCCAACCACGGAGGGAATATCATATCACAATGCCGAAAATGGCAAGAGTTGGAGTTACAAATATGGAAAGTTACTTCCGGGGTGTTACAACACTCCACCACTACAAGAGGATCTCGTCCCGAGATCTAGGACTGAAAGAACTTCGGATATTCGGAACGGAGGTGATCCTCGCGCTCCCAGGTGGCTTCTCGGTCGGAATGGTGTGACCACTTCACTCCAGAATTTGATTGACTTGTTGCGAGTCTTGCGCTCGGTTTCTTCAAGAATAGCAACGGGGTGCTCATGATAAGAGAGGTCTTCTTGAAGGTCAATCTCTTGAAGTTGATAGTGCGTTCAGAGTCTTGAAGCACTTGCGAAGGTGTGACACGTGAAACACATCGTGCGCTTTGCAAAGTTGGATGGAAGCTCAAGTTGATAGGCGAGATCGCCTCTTTTGCCAATGATCTTGAAAGGACCCACGATCTAGGGGCAAGCTTCCCTTTGATGCCGGGTTGACGAGTGCCTTTCATTGGAGAGACGCGAGGTAGACATGGTCTCCGATTTCAAAAGCCACATCACGGTGCTTATCATCATAATAGCTCTTCCGCGCGATTATGCGGCTTTGAGATTCTCACGAATGACTTTGCACATTTCTTCCGCTTCGTGATCAAGTCATTGCCCAAAAGTTGGCGTTCACTGCCTCGCACCAATTGAGAGGAGTACGGCACTTTCGCCATAGAGAATTTCGAATGGGGCCTTGCCCAACTTGCTTGGAAGCTGTTGTTGTAGGAGAACTTCGGCATATGGAAGACAATCTTCCCACTTCATACCGAAAGAAATGACACAAGCCCCGAGCATATCTTCAAGGATTTGATTAACTCGCTCGACTTGGCCACTTGTTTGAGGATGGAAAGCTGTCTTTGAAACGAATGTTGGTGCCCATGGCCTTCAAAAGAATCCCAAAACTTGGAGGTAAAGATGCTGCCACGGTGCGAAGAGATCACTTGTGGAATGCCGTGCAAGGATACAATCTCGAGGTGTATAGCTCGCCAACCGAGCTGCTGTGATAGATTCTTTGATAGGAAGAAAATGAGCCACTTTAGTAAGCTTGTCAATGACAACGAAGATAGCATCATTTCCACGCTTGGACTTTGGAAATCCAGTCACGAAGTCCATCTCAATATGATCAAACTTCCATTCAGGAATAGCAAGAGGTTGAAGGAGACCAGGTGGTCTTTGGTGTTCTGCTTTCACTCTTCTGCAGACATCACACTCATTCACGAATTGAGCAATTTCTCGCTTCATTCGAGTCCACCAATAAGACTGCTTGAGGTCCTGGTACATCTTCGTACTTCCAGGGTGAATGGATAGAAGCGAATTGTGAGCCTCGTTCATAATGACTTTTCTCAGATCACCCTTAGGAACCACAATTCGGTCCTCGAAGAAAAGAGTGTCTTTGTCATCAACGTGGAAGCACTTGTACTTGGAAATGCCCTTGTCGATACCACGTTTCACCTTTTTCACCATGGTATCCAGAAGTTGAGCCTCACGAATCTGATCTTCCAAAGTAGGAGAGACTATGAGGTTGGCAAGAAAGCCTTGAGGAACAACTTGAAGATTCAGCTTATGGAAAGCTTCACAGAGATCCGCCGGAAGGGCTTGAGGATTAGACTGCTGCGATAAGCTTTCTGCTCAAAGCATCTGCAATGACATTGGCCTTGCCCGAGTATATTCAATACTTGGGTTGTACTCTTGAATCATCTCGACCCATCGAGTCCGCTGAGGTTGAGGTTGGGCTGAGTGAAAATGTACTTGAGACTCTTGTGATCGGTGAAAATGTCCACTTTCCTTCCCAACAAGAGATGTCTCCATGTTATCAATGCATGGACAACTGCCACCAACTCAAGATCGTGAGTGGGGTAGTTCTTTTCGTTGGGCTTCAACTGGCGAGAGGTATAGGCCACAACTCTCTTCTCTTGCATTAACACAGCACCGAGACCTTGAAGAGAAGCATCACAGAAAACTTCAAATGGCTTGGATTCATCAGGAGGAGTCAAGACAGGAGCTGTGACAAGTTTCTCTTTGAGGGTATTGAAAGCAACATCACACTCAGGAGACCAGACATACTTCACATGCTTCTGGAGAAGGTTGGAAAGAGGCTTTGCAATCTTGGAGAAGTTCTCAACGAATCTTCGGCAATAGCTTGCAAGACCAAGAAAATGCGAAGTCGCTTGACATTCGAGGAGGTTCCCAATTCACAATTGCGGACACCTTCTCGGGATTAACAGCGATGCCCTTGGCGGAGATGATATGACCAAGATAAAGCACTTCATCAAGCCAAAATTCACATTTGGAGAACTTAGCATAGAATTGGTACTCTCGAGCTTGTCTAGCACCAATCGCAAATGTTTGGCATGATCCTTCTTATTCTTGGAGAAGACCAAAATATCATCAAGATAGACCAAGACGAATTCATTGGTGTAGGGGTTGAATATGAAGTTCATCATCCGAGAGAATGTTGGAGGAGCATTGACAAGGCGAAAGACATGACAAGATATTCATAAGAACCAAAGCTTGTTCGAATGCTGTCTTGGGAATATCTTGTTCACGAATGCGAATCTGATGATACCCCATACTGAAGGTCAAGCTTGGAGAACACTTTAGCACCTTTGAGTTGCTCGAAAAGCTCATTGATGTTGGGAAGTGGATACTTGTTCTTGATTGTCTTCTTATTCAATGGACGGTAATCGACGCAAAGTCGGTCCGTGCCATCCTTCTTCTCGGACAAAAGAACACCACAACCCCAAGGAGATGAACTCGGTCCGATCAAACCCAGACGCTCTTGTTCATCGAGCTGCTTCTTCAATTCCTTCAGCTCATCGGGTCCAAGCTTGTATGGACGCTTGCAAACGGGTTCAATGCGTGCTCAAGATCGATAACGAATTCAAGCGGCCGATGAGGAGGCATACCCGAAGCTCTTACGAAAGACATATTGGTACTCACAAACGATCGGAATCTGAGAGATAGCATCCAATTCTCCCTTCTCATTGAGAGAAAACAACCAATGGTTTCATCACGAGCGCATAGATGATCACATCATTAGAAGAGTGAGTCAATTGAATTTCCACAGCAGCACAATCAAGCTGAGCTTTGTCTGAGAAAGCCAGTCCATTCCGAGAATAAGATCAATATCCGAGTCGCCAAGAACCATTGGTTTAGAAAGAAATCTATAATCGCCCATCTTGATAGAGACATCATGAACTATTGAGTTGGCTCTCATTGATTTCGCCGGAGAAATAATACCCAAAGGTTTATCCAGGTAAGACCAAGAAAAATCATTCTTTGCAAAGAACGATCTTGACATGAAACAATGCGATGCACCAGTATCAAATAAGACTTTTGCAGGAATATCATTAACTGGAAGATTACCCATGATCACATCAGAAGAATCCTCTGGTTGAGCTGCATTCATCATATTGACCTTTGCAAACTTGGGATTATGCTTGACCACTGCATTGCTAGAAGATTTCACAGGAGGAGGAGGCGGAAGGCGCCTCTGGTTGAAGCACTTGTTCGCATAGTGACCTTTCTGCTGACATTTGTTGCAAGTCACCTCGAGAGCGGACGGTGGTAAGGAGCACTTGACCTTGGAGCTTGAGAATTAGACTTGTTCTCGTAGCTTGGGTTGGGTGGGTGGGAAGATCCACGGCCACCTGAGTTCTTCTGGCGATAAGGCCGACGGAACGGAGGAGGAGGAAGGTAGAACTTCTGCTGCTTAGCTGCCACTTGAGAGGAAGAAGAAGACTGAACTGCATCCCCGATTCTCTTCTTAGAAGCCTCACATTTGAGCTGGGCAGCTTCTTGCTTGAGTGCCATGTTGTAGAAATCATCATACTTATCTCGCTCAAAAGCACAAGAGCTAATTGCAGATCTTCTCTCGGACCACCTCTGAATTGATAGATCATACTCTTTTCATCGTGCGTCTTGCTTAGCAAAACGAGCGAAGCTTCGAACTGGATATTGTATTGATAGACAGACATGTTGCCTGCTTGAGATTGCGGAACTCCTCACGCTTGCTCTCAACAACACTTTTCGAATGTGATGAGCTCGAAATCACGGCGGAACTCATCCTGTAATGACACGACCTCCTCTGGAATCTTTGTATTGTTGGTACCACTCAGCAGACTTGATCCTTGAGTTGAAGCGATGCAAACTTGACAAAGTCCTCGTGTCCGACATTGCTACAATCAAAATGCTTGCAGATGTCCACTAACCAATCGTCAACGTCGTGGCCTCGACACGTAAACTGAAAGACTTGGCTGATTAGCGAGGAACCGATCGAGAGTAGCAAAGTGCGGCTGATTGTTGCCTTGACCTTGATTTCCTTGATTGCCTTGCCCTGAGTACGTTCTTGCAAGAGCTGCAAAATCATCTCGAGCATTGGCATTGGTGGCTGCCATGATAGCTTGCCGTGCCTCCGGAGGCGGAGGTGGAGGTGGAGGTTGACCGATCCCCATCATTGCGATCCGGATTCGACGCGTTGGCGGAGCCATCTGGAGAGGGTGACATCCGTTAGTCCTTTGATAGACAAAAGATAAGTAGAATCAACGGATAGAAATTGCAACATATAGTCTTCACAAAAAACATTCAACAAGAATGAGCGAATGAATTCAAAGTTAATCATCACACGTCCATTAAGGTGAGAAGCCACTTAGATAAAGATATGGAAACAACATCTGCCTTAGAAACAAATCGAATATCCCAACCGAAAACAAAAGATTGACTGCTAGAATGAGCGGAACAAACACATGATAGAGATTTACGCCCAAAGTGTTAGTGGTGGGGCCCACACGGACACGACGATAGCGGACGTCACGAATGACAAACAAGACGACCCGAATCAGCATAGCCAAGGATTCTTTAAGGCGTCTCGCGACCATCGTAAATCGACCGTGAATGGGCGGACCACTAGACGTTGAACCCCAATCTCAAATCATACATCCGTCGGAAATAATATCCCGTAAGCTACTAGAATTCCCACCTATAAACTCCCAAACTTTCTAGTTATGCAATCTGGTGTTGGGGATACAGGGACACAAAATATATCACCCAAACTAACAATACCTAGATCCATTGTATCCATCCGTCAACACATAACCAAGAAATCCTCGAAATCGTGTACCTCGACCTTGAAAAACATCCGTTATACAAGTCATGGCAATACTCCCTTTTCGCCTCGATCTTTGGGCTATCGGGTTATCTCACCAACAACTGCACAAAAGAGATTTCGATGTCGGCAAAACTCGGGTATTCGAATCGCAACGATAAAATTGTGACGACAACACCTCGGAGCTCAACTCCCGGACACCGCCACACCCCTAAATGTCGAGGCACCAAGAACAATGTTCTCGTCACAAAACCATCGGAACGATTCCAAGATACCCACGTGATCCTAAAAAAATTTAGTGAAAATTGAGAAGAGAAGAGTCAAAACTCTCGTCGGAGACCTCACCAGAGCGACGAAGGGACCGGGAGTAAAAAGAATCCTACTCTCCGATATATATAATCCTAAGACTCAAAACATTTTCCATTCTAGACTCAACAACGCCACAAACAATCAAGTAGGGGGCTCCTAAGTCGGGAAGGCTCGATTACCAACTTGTAACGCCTCGATGCGACTATATCTCCCACGTGTCGAGGCGACTTAGAGGCATAACCGCATTGAAAGCAATGTCGCAAGTGAGGTAATCTTCACACAACCCATGTAATAAATAAGGAAAGAGATACATAGTTGGCTTACAATGCCACTTCACACAATACATAAATAAACATCCATCATTCAGAGTACACTCAAGGTCCGACTACGGAACCAAAATAAAAGAAGATACCCCAAATGCTACACAGATCCCGAATCGTCCCAACTGGGCACCACTACGATCATCGGGAAAAGACACATAGTAACGACCAAGTTCCTCGTCGAACTCCCACTTGAGCTCGGATCGTCACCTGACCGCATCGCTCGGCACTGCAATCTGTGTTGGAAGTATCACGTGAGTCACGGGACTCAGCAATCTCACACCCGAGATCAAGACTATTTAAGCTTATAGGAAGGACAGAGTAGTAAAGTGGAGCTGCAGCAAGAGACTAGCATATATGGTGGCTACATCGCAAAAGAGAGCGAGAAGAGGAGCAAAGCACGGTCGTGAAGCTAGTAGCGATCAAGAAGTGATCCTGAACTACTTACGCCGACATAACTCCAACACGTGTTCACTTCCCGGACTCCGCCGAGAAGAGACCATCACGGTTACACACGCGTTGATGTGTATTTTATTTGAGGTCAACTTCGGTTTTCTACAACCGGACATTAACAAATTCCCATCTGCCTCATAACATGGGCACGGCTTTGAAAGATATTACCTGCAGGGTGTCCCAACTTAGCCCATTATAAGCTCTCACGGTCAACGAAGGATATTCCTTCTACCGGAAGACCCGATCAATCTCGAATCCGGACTACAAGACATTTCGACAAAGAATAAAACAAGACCAGCAAAGCCGCCCGAATGTGCCGACAAATCCCGATAGGAGCTGCACATATCTCGTTCTCGTGGCACACCGGATAAGCGAAGCGTCTGAACCGACGTAATCCAAGTTGCCAAGGTATGGTCCCGCACGGTGCTCTAGTTTGGACCAACACTCGAGGAGCATTGGCCCGGGTTTAAAATAAGATGACCCTCGGGCTCGCGAAAACCCGGGGGAAAAGGCTTAGGCGGCAAATGGTAAAACCAAAGTTGGGCCTTGCTGGACGAGTCTTATTCAAAGCGAACTGTCAAGGGGGTCCCATAAATCACCCAACCGTGTAAGGAACGCGAAATCAAGGAACATAACACCGGTATGACGGAAACTAGGGTGGCAAGAGTGGAACAAAACACCAGGCATAAGGCCGAGCCTTCCACCCTTTACCAAGTATATAGATGCATTAATTAGCAGATATATATATATTGTGATATCCCCAACCAGTAAACATGTTCCGATAAGGAACAACATCTCCATGTTCCAACAAGGAACAAACTTCAACTTCACCTGCAACTAGCAACGCTATAAGAGGGGCTGAGCAAAGCGGTAACATAGCCAATCAACGGTTTGCTAGGAAAAGGATGGTTAGGGGCTGACATGGCAATATGGGTGGCATGATATAGCAAGTGGTAGGCATCGCAGCATAGGCATAGCAAAAGAGTGAGCAACTAGCATAGCAAAGATAGAAGTGATTTCGAGGGTATGGTCATCTTGCCTGCAATGTTCTCAGAGTTGTCGAAAGCTTGATCCTCGTAAGCGTTCTCAACAGGTTCCTCGTTCACGTACTCGTCTCCCGGCTCTACCCAAGGCAAAGACACAAACAAAGGAACCACAATAAATCACGGTGCAATGCACAATCAACATGATGCAAAACATGACATGATATGCGAGATGTGATATGCAATGCGTATGTGCGCTCCGGAAGGTAAATGATGAACCAGGCACCAACTTGGCAAACCAAGTATGCCACTGGAAAGATGAGATGATTTCGGTTGAAATCGATATAAAGATCACCGGATTCGGATGCACGGTTTGCAAATGACAAGCAAAACAAGAATGGCACAAATCTGCCATTAACAGCATGATGCCACTTAGCAAGCAATAATTAATTAAGCTACTGCACCCAAACGTATCAACAAAGCACATGGCAGTGATCTACACAAGATGCTCGACAAAATATGAGCAGTGAGCTACGGCTATTTCACACCATAACAGGTTCAAACAAGCATGGCAAAAGTGCACAAAATATCAGGCTGGACATGGCAAAAACAGCATCAGGTTGCAATGTTCAGAGCAGCAAAACTATATGCTACAGGAACTTAAAATAGCAAAACAAGGCATGGCATGAATCTACTCAAAGCCTAGAACAAAAGTCCCTTACTGACCATAAGTCAAAAAGGATCAGAAAATATAGTAACACCCATGTCAATATTGAAAGTTTCGTTAACAGATTCAGCAACATGGCATGTCGAAAACTGATAACAAGTAGGCATGTTTACAAGCTCAATGCACTCACTACAGAGCCTTATATGAAAAAACTAAGCATACATACATCAAGAAGACATGGCATAGAAGACATACATGGCAAGAACAATAACATAGCATACATGGATCAACCACAACAACCTAGGCAAAATTGAATAACATGTAAACAATCTGCCAGGAAACATTTGATAGCAAAAGTAGAGCTCGATTCACTCAAGCTATGGCACTCCAGAATTGCAAACAAAGGCATGGATGGATAGAGAAAGACATGTTTAACAAAACATCCTTACTGAAGTATCTCAAAATATGCATAGATCTCTCGGTAGCATCAAGTTAACATGGCATCAAAATATCAGCTAAACAGGGCTGAAATCAGCAACATCAGGACACCTACTTTGCATGCTTGTGCTAGTCACCACATAGATCACAAAAATACATGGCATACACCCCTGGAAAGATGGCATGGCATATTACAAAACACATGTAGGACTCAAATTCATAGGATGCACACATTAATCATGGAAAAAATAACAAAAGTGCAAGTTCTGTTAAGAAACAGAAACTAACATCACATAGCCCTCTTCCAACAGCATTTCGGGCATCAAGATGAGCTCAAATGAAAATGATGCAATGAGATGAAATGATCTACTCTTGGAGGCGAACATTTTGATATATTATACGCGCAAAATGGACCTACAGATGCAAAGTTATACCAAGTTGAAAAAGCCACGAAATATCACAGAATTTAACACTTAGAAGAAAATGAGGGGGAAGAAGTCAACGGGCGGTTGGGCGCGAACCGAGGCGGATCGGGCTCCTCCCGATCCTTGTGGCGACGGAGCGGAGCGGAGGAGGAGGGTCGGCGAGGGGCGGCGAGGCCGAGCGGCGCCCGCCGGGCGGAGCGGGCGCCGAGGCAGCGGGCGGCCAGGCGGACCCGGTGGAGGTGGCGGCCAGGGCGGGCTCCGGTGGAGGAGGCGAGGCGACGGCGGCGAGGGCTGCCGGCGGCGGAGCGCGCGGCGCGGCGCTGGCGGCGGCCGGGCCAAGGCGGCGGAGGCGCTGGTCGGCCCGGATCGGCCGGGCGGGCCGGCCGTGGCTCATGCCCATGGCCCACAAGGCGGCGGCGGCCACGTGTCGCGTCCCGAGTGGCCGGGCGCGGCGGCGGCTGGAGACGGACGTGTCCGGGCGGAGCGGACGCTTCGTCCGGGCGCGAGGTAGGGGAAGGCTAGGGTTAGACCCGAGATTTGGAGGGGGTTTGCTTAAATAGGCATAGAGGGAGGTAGGAGAGTCCAAATGAGGTGTAGTTTTCGCCCACACGATCGTGATCGAACGACGGAGAGCATGGAAGTGACTTAGATGGGTTATTGGGCTGTTTTGAAGGGGTGTTGGACTGCAACTTAAAAGAAGCCTTTGCGAGAGTGCGGTTAACCGTTGGAGTACCAAACGAGCTCCAAATGACCCGAAACTTGACCGGTGGTCTACGGGTGGTATACCAAGACCACTAGAAAAACCTCGGTCCATTTCGAGAAGGTTTAGTACCCGCACACGGAAAAACGTAAAAGGGGCCGCCGGGGAAGATAGGAGTGCCGGATTGCAAAACGGACAACGGGAAAAATGCTCGGAATCATGAGACGAACACGTATGCAAATGCGATGCACATGATGACATGATATAAAATGCATGACATGGACAAAAAGCAAAAAGGATAAAAACCCAACCACGGAGGGAATATCATATCACAATGCCGAAAATGGCAAGAGTTGGAGTTACAAATATGGAAAGTTACTTCCGGGGTGTTACACCATATGTATGTGCAGGATAAAGTCCTCGATCCAGACCCCTGGGTCTGTCGTTCCGTCGTATGCCTCTATGTTCACAAGTTTAAAGCCCTGTGGGAATTCATGGTCCAGTACGTCATCGGTAAAGCACAGGGGGTGAGCAGCCCCTCTGTATCTGGACATGCTGTGGCATGCCGTCGGTTGTTGTTGTGTCCGGTGTTTATTCCGGACTGGTATTCGATTGGCGTAATCGTTTTGGCGACCATGGTCCTTCGCCGGGGTGCGTCCTTTGGATCCATAAATGGACCTGGCCGCGCCAGCTTTCTTATTTAGGTGTTCATGTGGATCGTGCGCGGCGTCGGTAGCCGCTTTGTTGCGGTTATGAAGTGGTACATCTTCGTCGTCGAATTCTGGTAGTAGCTTGCGTTTTGGATAGCTCTTTGTATGGCGATCATCGCCGTATCTTCCTTCAGTGTCTAGCACTTTATTCCATCTGCGGTTGAGCGTTTCATGTGCGGCTTTGAGCCGTTGCTTCTGCTTCTCTAGACTTCTTGTGGTGGCCATAAGCTTTCTGTGGAGGTTATCTCGTTCCACGTGTTTTTCCGGGATTGCATCATTATCCGGACTGTTTTCCTGTGCTGGTTCGTTTTGATGACCTCGTCCGTCGGGATCATTGTCCTCGGGCGTCTGCTCCGAACTGCGTTCAGGGTGACCTAGTTCATCCTGCTCCATTGCTGGGTCCGTATGGTCGTTGTTTCCTTCGGAGTTGATTGTAGTATCGATCCCTCTGGCGCTCTTGTCACTATTTTTACTGTTGCTGGACTTAGAATGGCGTCTGCGCCATTTCTTTGGCTTTTGTCCGGGGGTTTTATCATCCGGATTGTCGCCTTTGTCCTCTTTGGGCGTATCCACCATGTATATGTCGTGTGACGAGGGGGAAGTCCGGCGCCCCATAGATTCCGCATCTTCTCCTGCATCGTCGTCCATACCGTCGATGTCTTCGGAGTCGAAGTCAGGCACGTCGGTTAAATCATCGACCGTGGCTATGAAGTGGGTGGTGGGTGGGCAACGAATTTCTTCGTCGACTGCTTCCCACTCGAACCAAACGTAGTTTGGCCCAGAAATTTCTGTCAAAGAGAGAATTTTCAACGAGTTCAGCATGTCGCCAAAGGGCGAGTGCTGAAAGATGTCCGCGGCGGTGAACTCCATTACCGGAGCCGAACCTGGCTTGACCGGCTCGGGAGTGCGCGGACCGGACTCGTCATCCGGATACGAATCCGGGGGTCTGTAGTCACAGGCCACCACAGAGGTAAGGCCCGTGTTCGGCTCCAACGCCGATGAGTGCGCGACCTGCGGGGCGGGGTCCAGCCCTCCGTCCTCACGCAACGCAGCCTGCTCCGGATTTAGGTCCGAGGCTATTGCGGGGGTGATATCCCGAGCTTTGTCTGACAGCGGGTCTAAGCCGTGCTCGTCGTGACTGTCCGGTATCGTGTTATTGGCGATGGTTGGAGACGTATCAAAGATTATAATGCATATAAAACATCCAAAACAGATAATATAATAGCATGGAACAATCAAAGATTATATATATGTTGGAGACGTATCAAGCATCCCCAAGCTTAATTCCTGCTCGTCCTCGAGTAGGTAAATGATAAAAACAGAATTTTTGATGTGGAATGCTACCTAACATATTTATCCATGTAATTCTCTTTATTGTGGCATGAATGTTCAGATCTGTAAGATTCAAAACAAAAGTTTATTATTGACATAAAAACAATAATACTTCAAGCATACTAACAAAATAATTATGTCTTCTCAAAATAACATGGTCAAAGAAAGCTTATCCCTACAAAATCATATAGTCTGGTACGCTCCATCTTCATCACACAAAATATTTAAATCATGCACAACCCCGATGACAAGCCAAACAATTGTTTCATACTTTGATGTTCTCAAACCTTTTCAACTTTTACGCAATACATGAGCGTGAGCCATGGACATAGCACTATAGGTGGAATATACGGTGGTTGTGGAGAAGACAAAAAGAAGGAGATAGTCTCACATCAACTAGGCGTATCAATGGGCTATGGAGATGCCCATCAATGGATATCAATGTGAGTGAGTAGGGATTGCCATGCAACAGATGCACTAGAGTTATAAGTTTATGAAAGCTCAAAAAGGAAAACTTAGTGGGTGTGCATCCAACTTGCTTGCTCACGAAGACCTAGGACAACTTGAGGAAGCCCATCATTGGAATATACAAGCCAAGTTCTATAATGAAAATTCCCACTAGTATATGAAAGTGATATCATAGGAGACTCTCTATCATGAAGAACATGGTGCTACTTTGAAGCACAAGTGTGGTAAAAGGATAGTAACATTGTCCCTTCTCTCTTTTCTCTCATTCTTTTATTGGGTCTTCTTTCATTTTTTTGGCCTGTTTTTATTTTTTTATTTTTTTTGTCCGGGGTCTCATCCCGACTTGTGGGGGAATCATATTCTCCGTCATGCTTTCCTCACATGGGACAATGCTCTAATACTTAAGATCATCACACTTTTATTTACTTACAACTCAAAAATTACAACTCGATGCTAGAACAAAATATGACTCTATGTGAATGCCTTCGGTGGTGTACCGGGATGTGCAATGAATCAAGAGTGACATGTATAAAAAATGAAGAATGGTAGCTTTGCCACAAATACGATGTCAACTACAAGATCATGCAAAGCAATATGACAATGATGATGCGTGCCATAATAAACCGAACGGTGGAAAGTTGCATGGCAATATATCTCGAAATGGCTATGGAAATGCCATAATAGTTAGGTATGGTGGCTCTTTTGAGGAAGGATATGTGGTGGGTTTATGGTACCGGCGAAAGTTGCACAGCACTAGAGAGGCTAGCAATGGCGGAGAGGTGAGAGTGCGTATAATCCATGGACTCAACATTAGTCATAAAGAACTCACATACTTATTGCAAAAATCTATTAGTCATCGAAACAAACTACTACGCGCATGCTCCTTGGGGGATAGATTGGTAGGAAAAGACCATCGCTCGTCCCCAACCGCCACTCATAAGGAAGACAATCAATAAATAAACCATGCTCCGACTTCATCACATAACGGTTCACCATACGTGCATGCTACGGGACTCACAAACCTTAACACAAGTATTTCTCAAATTCACAACTACTTACTAACATGACTCTAGTATCACCATCCTCATGTCTCAAAACAATCATAAGAAATCAAACTTCTCATAGTATTCAGTGCACTTTATATGAAAGTTTTTATTATATCCCTCTTGAATGCCTATCATATTAGGACTAATTTTATAACCAAAGAAAATTACCATGCTGTTTAGATACTCTCAAAATAATATAAGTGAAGTGTGAGAGTTCATCAATTTCTATAAAATAAACCATCGCCCTGCTCTAAAAAGATATAAGTGAAGCACTTGAGCAAAATTGCCTAGCTCAAAAGATATACGTGAAGCACATAGAGGTATTATAATAAATCACGATTCATGTGTGTCTCTTCCAAAAGGTGTGTACAGCAAGGATGATTGTGGAAAACTAAAACGCTAAGACTCAAATCATACAAGACGCTCCAAGAAAAACACATATCATGTGGTGAATAAAAATATAGCCTCAAGTAAAGTTACCAATAGACGAAGACGAAATAGGGGATGGCTTCCCGGGGCATCCCCAAGCTTAGGATCTTGACATCCTTGAATATTACCTTGGGGTGCCTTGGGCATCCCCAAGCTTAGGCTCTTGCCACTCCTTATTCCATAGTCCATCAAATCCTTACCCAAAACTTGAAAACTTCACAACACAAAACTCAACAGAAAATCCCGTAAGCTCCGTTAGTATAAGAAAATAAATCACCACTTTTGGTACTGTTGTGAACTTATTCTTTATTTATATTGGTGTAATATCTATTGTATTCTAACTTTTCCATGGTTCATACCCCCCGATACTAGCCATAGATGCATCAAAATAAGCAAACAACACGCGAAAAACAGAATTTGTCAAAAACAGAACAATCTGTAGCAATCTGGATAGTTCGCATACTTCTGTAACTCCAAAAATTCTGAAAAAGTGGGGGCAATTTGTATATCAATCTACTGGAAAACATTCAGGATTTTATCGCGCTTCTGCGATTTTAAACAATTCTGGGACTGAGCGCAAAGTTTCTATTTTTTCAGCAAGATCAAATCAACTATTACCGTAAGCTATCCCAAAGGTCTTACTTGGCACAAACACTAATTAAAACACAAAAAACACATCTAACCAAAGGCTAGATGAAAAATTTATTGCAAAACAGAACCTAAAAGGCAAAAACAAAAATAAAATTGGGTTGCCTCCCAACAAGCGCTATTGTTTAACGCCCTTAGCTAGGCATAAAACACGGTTAGATCTAAGTGTAATCGTAATAATGATAAGGTAGATCTCGAAAAATTATCTCATATTCCCTATGTTCAGCAGCAAGTTTTCTTTGTGGCAAGCAAAAGTAATCAAAAGGGCTAAATTTAATAGGATAAGAATCCCCAAGATCAATTTCTGGAGGAATTGGTTCCTCCTTCGGCCCTTCGTATTGTATGTCCAATTCATCATTATAAGCATTCTTTTGGCAAAAAGTCATGAGTTTGTGTCCAAGAGAGAAACCCAATCCATTACTTTGTATAGCAAAATTATCATTAAGCTCAGAAATCTTATCAACTAAGACATCGGTAGGGACTCTCTTTCTTAAATTTTCATTATAAGCAACATGATCTAGGGTTCATAAATGCATTATGTCCTCTTGATTAAAAATAATTCCTTCTATGGGAGGACGGCCACCATCTACTTTATAATGCGCAAAAAATTCACTAGCTTCTTTCATAATATGAAGGGTGAATCTTTTCAAAAATCGTTTTAGAGGTGGGGGAGAGGAAAACGAGAGGCGAATGGCAAATAATGTAATGCGAGGTATGAGAGTTTATGATGGGTAATTGGTATGTCTTGACCTGGCGTAGATCTCCCCGGCAACAGCGCCAAAATTCTTCCTGCTACCTCTTGAGCTTGCGTTGGTTTTTCCATTGAAGAGGAAAGTGTGATGCAGCAAAGTAGAGTAAGTGTTTCCCTCAGTTTTTGAGAACCAAGGTATCAATCCAGTAGGAGACAATGCACAAGTCATCGAATACCTGCACAAACAAACACCAACTTGCACCCAACGCGATAAAGGGGTTGTCAATCCCTTCACGGTTATTTGCAAAGTGAGATCTGATAGAGATGGATAAAAGGTAAAGTAATATTTTTGGTATTTTTGGTTTATGGAACGGAAAGTAAAAGGTTGCAAAGTAATGGAACAGCGACAGAAATTGACAAGTTGATGGAAAACTAATATGATGTAAAATAGATCCGGGGCCATAGGTTTCAGTTGAGGCTTCTCTCAAGTTAGAAATAATTACGGTGGCTGAACAAATTACTGCCGAGCAATTGATAGAAAAGTGCAAAGTTATGATGTTATCTAAGGCAATGACCATGAATATAGGCATCACGTCCCTGTCAAGTAGACCGACTCCTACCTGCATCTACTACTATTACTCCACACATCGACCGCTATCCAACATGCATCTAGAGTATTAAGTTCATAAAGAATGGAGTAACGCCTTAAGCAAGATGACATGATGTAGAGGAATTAACTCAAGCATTATGATAAAGACCCCATGTTTTTATCCTCGATGGGAACAATACAATACGTGTCGGTTCCCCTTCTGTCATTGGGATCGAGCACCGCAAGAATGAAACCAAAGCTAAGCACTTCTCCCGTTGCAAGAAAAACCAATCTAGTTGGCCAAACCAAATTGATAGTTCGAAGAGACTTACAAAGATAGCAAATAGTGCATATAAGAATTTAGAGAAGATTCAAATAATATTCATAGATAAGCTGGTCATAAATCCACAATTCATCGGATCTCAACAAACACACAGCAAAAGAGTATTACATCGAATATATCTCCAAGAACATTAAGGAGAACTTTGTATTGAGAATCAAAGAGAGAGAATAAGCCATCTAGCTACTAGCTATGGACCCATAGGTCTGTGGTAAACTACTCACGCTTCATCGGAGAGGCAATGGTGTTGATGCAGAAGCCCTCTGTGATCGAATCCCCCTCCGGCAGGACGCCGAAAAAGGCCCCTAGATGGGATCTCACGGGTACAGAAGGTTGCGGCGGTGGAAAAGTGGTTCCGTGGCTCCCCCGGAAGTTTTTGGGGTATAAGAGTCTATATAGGAGGAATATCTAGGTCAGGGGGTCACCGAGGGGCCCACAAGGTCGGGGGGTGCGCCCTTCCCCCTGGGTGCGCCCTCCACCCTTGTGGCCGCCTCGTGGCTCTTCTGATTTGCACTCCAAGTCTCATGGGTGTCTTTTGGTCCAAGAAAAACCATCGCGGAAGTTTTATTCCGTTTGGACTCCGTTTGGTATTCCTTTTCTGCGAAACTCTAAACAAGGAAAAAACAGGAACATGCACTGGGCTCTAGGTTAATAGGTTAGTCCCAGAAATCATATAAAATAGCATATTAATGCATATAAAACATCCAAACAGATAATATAATAGCATGGAACAATAAAAAATTATAGATACATTGGAGACATATCAGAGTGCGAGTCGGACCGGTCTGCACCCCAACCCAGTATGTAGCTCGGTTGGGGCCTTCGACTTTAGATGTTAGGCATTTGTGCGATGTCTGTTTGGTAAACTCGGACTATCGACACCCCTTCATCAAGTGGATAAGAGTAGCGACAGATGTTGGTAAGATGGTGGCTTAAGACTACCTTATATACTATTTTGTAAGGTCTTTGTGAATAATTAATAAAATGATTGCATGCATCTCCCAGATGTAGAGGCCAGGGGTCATCCCCTTTTCGAAAATGAAAATCAATGAACAATTTGAACAATGATTTCAATGAGCGAAACAACTATACAAATAAACCAATAGTTAACGTCTATTTTTGTTTGGCCTCTTCCTCTGTTTGGATGTGACCTCGCATGCGGGGATGATACGTCTCCAACGTATCTACTTTTCCTAACGCTTTTCCTCTTGTTTTGGACCCTAATTTGCATGATTTGAATGAAACTAACCCCGGACTGACGTTGTTTTCAGCAGAACTATCATGGTGTTGTTTTTGTGCAGAAATAAAAGTTCTCGGAATGAAACGAAACTTCACGAGGAATTTTATATAATAAATAAGAATTTCTGGAGCCAAGACCGCCGGAGAGGGGCACCTGGGTGGGCACAACCCACCGTAGGCGCCCTCTCTCCTAGCGCGCCTGTGGGTTGACCCCACCGGTGGCCCCAGAACCACTCAAACCGACGCTATAAAATCCTATTTTTCCAGAAGAAAACCAGGGAGAAAGAATTATCGCGATCCACGAGACGGAGCCGCCGTCACCTCCCATTCTTCATCGGGAGGCCAGATCTGGAGTCGGTTTGGGGCTTCGGAGAGGGGAATCTTCGTTCTTCGTCATCACCAATCCTTCTCCATCGTCAATTCAATGATGCTCCCCACCGAGAGTGAGTAATTCCTTCATAGGCTCGCTGGTCGGTGAGGAGTTGGATGAGATTCATCATGTAATCAAGTTAGTGTTGTTAGGGCTTGATCCCTAGTATCCACTATGTTCTAAGATTGATGTTGCTATGACTTTGCCATGATTAATGCTTGTCACTTTGGGCCCGGGTGCCATGAACTCAGATCTGAACCGTTTATGTTATCATAATTATATCCATGTTTTAGATCCGATCTTGCAAGTTATAGTCACCTACTACGTGTTATGATCTCGTAACCCCGGAGTGATAGAAATCGGGACTTCTTCCGGTGATGACCGTAGTTTGAGGAGTTCATGTATTCACTATGTGTTAATGCTTTGTTCTGGATCTCTATTAAAAGGAGGCCTTAATATCCCTTAGTTTCCAATATGGACCCCGCTGCCACAGGAGGGTAGGACAAAAGATGTCATGCAAGTTCTTTCCATAAGCACGTATGAATATTTACGAATACATGCCTACATTATATTGACGAATCGGAGCTAGTGCCGACGCCTATGTTATAACTGTCTCATGATGAATATCATCAAACAAGTCACCGATCCAATGCCTAGGAATTTATCTTATATTGTTTCGCTAAGTTACCACTGCTATCATCATCATTACACTTGCTACAAAATTATCGCTATCATCATTACCGCTACTGTTGCTCATCACTAGTATCAATACTATCATTTTACTTTGCTATCGATCACTTTGTCACGATAATTAATCTCCGGTGTGGTTGAATTGACAACTCACCGCTAATACCTTCAAATATTCTTTGGCTCCCCTTGTGTCGAATCTATAAATTTGGGTTGAATACTCTACCCTAAAAAACTATTGCGATCCCCTATACTTGTGGGTTATCAGGGGATGATTCGGCTACTGTCACTTCTACGGTCACGCTATCTGCGGATGCATGTGCGTCCTTGATGCGCGAGAATGCCACAACTTTATAGCCCTCTGCGAGTGTGGCTTCCTTTTCTGCGAAGGAGGTTGTCGTCACGCATGCAATGTAGCGGTGGGCGGCGGGAAAGAACTCCGCCGATGGCTAATTCAGGCTGAAGGAGTGTCTCGCCCTCGACCCACTCAGACCACTTCTAGGCCCTCTCTTAGAACTTCCTTTCGGCTTGGTCCTTTTCGGTGTCACTGGGGAAGGGTACGCGATGAGGACTCGCCGTCGCGACATGGTAGATGGGGTTTGAGTGTGGAGGCCACAGGAAAGATGGATGATGAGTGGCTTAGTCAAGCGGGGTAGGTCGGTTTATATACACGCGAAAGGGGCACGCGTGGTTGGAAAATGGGTGCGGGACACGCAGTGACGACCATTAATGGGCAATCTTTTCAGTAGAGAAGTGGATGAGTAATCGACAGGAGTAGAGCAACAGTCATCCAAACGACCGCGCCATTGGCACAAGTGGAAGCGGGGTGAAGAAAACAGGTTGAAATTTCGCTCCTGCGCGGGCTATTGAGGGCCTGGTCAGACACTCTCACTCCCCAAGTCTGCTCCGGGAGTTGGTGGAGCTGTAGCTAAAAATGACGGAGCAGAGGAAAAGGAGCTCCATAGATTCTGAGATTTCAAGGATCTGAAGGACTGTCGAACACCACCTGAGTTTGAACTCACTACATATTATCGCCTCCCAACCCCCAAATTTGGAAGCTCGTCGGCTTAATTTGGAATGGCCATAATTTTTTTAAGGATCCATAAAAAACTATGTTGGCGAGACTGGTATGGCAAATCTACTAGACCCATTTTTTGGGCCTCCAATGTCACACACATCGTTATTATGGTGATTAGACACACACCACTATCTCTACTCCTAATGTCTCAGGTCGCGTTCCGGGTTTTATTTTCGTCCCACCTCACCCGGTCTTTTTTGGTACTTCTATGGTACTTTTTCCCACCTCCCTCTCCGCCGCAAATAACCAAATAAAACCCCGCGATCGAGTCCCGCACACGCACAAACTCCCATCCTTATTAACTGAGATGAACGAAAATAAACCACGGACCACAAATCGGCGAAAATTAACCAGCGAAAAAAAAAACGGCACACTGTGCGGACTCGATCGAGGTCTCGTGTTCTTCTTGCAAGGAACAGACGCCGACAGTGCCCTCCTTCGCCCGCCGCCGCCCATCGGTCCTTCCCCGCCATCCCTGCGCGCTCATCGCACATCAAAACCGCCGGTCTCCATTGCTCCTGGCGCTGGTCCTGTGCAGGACCCTCCGCTGAGCGCTTAGAGGATCCGGCGCGGATCAAAACCGCCGGTCTCCATTGCTCCGGCGCGGATCCCCTTCAGGACCTGTCGCTGGACAGGTCCAGGACGTGGCGCCGGCTATCCCTTTCACGAGCCAGCGCCGACGGCGTACAAGATCCGCCGCCAGATACACGCCCTCCAGGTATCACAGATCCGCCACCGTATTTCATACACAGACCATGAAATATACATACAGAACAGATCTGAAATTTACATCCATCGCATACAGAAATCCATCACAAGATACAGACCATGATTTCATACACACAACCATCACATACACACAGCCATCGAAAATACTTGGCAGCCACAAATCGTTTTACTTTGACAAAACTGCAGGTCACGAATCGGAGAGAATAGCTATCGTGTCACCCTACAGATGAGAAGGTGCATAAATCATCATATTGTTACAATGAGAAAGCACCATACAACAACTGCGTTACTACAACAACCAAGATTAAGGTTTCTGCACAACTATAGCTGTTGCCTAGGAAATCTGATTTGCAACAAATAGTACAGCAAGCATACGATTAAGTGTTACAACAATGATCATCACATATATCTTGATTATCTTGTTTGTGAGGTTAGAGTACAGAATCAGAACCGTGCTTATCTAAGAAATTTATCTGCTTCTTCAAACCCTAATCTTCAAGATTGTTCACCTAATTCAGTCACCTACTTCGAAATTGTACTATCACCTTGTTGGTGCATTTACATCTAAGGATCAACAATTAAAGCAGTTTACATCTATAGCATGAATCATTTCATTTGAATTAGAGAGGTACATGAATTTTAGCTTTTGATTTTTATGATAGGCGTTGGTCTTGGGTGCGCAATGTAAGGAAATACCTCAGTTTGTAGTGGATACTTTGCCGTAGCCGGAATCGATATCGTGGCCTGGCCACAAACTATCCCCACCATGATCCGGGTGACCAGTGTGAGCACCATGATCCTTACAATAAAGGTGGAGGGCTGGCCTGACCAAGATGCATTAATAAGAAAAATAAGAAAGGACCAATAAGAAAGAAAACCAGCACCAATTGGCATTGCAAGGAATGAAAAGACTGGTGATCATTGAAGAACCATGACACACTCGCTGAGAGTCATCGTTTCTAAAAGTGATCATTGTAGCTTTTATGTTTCTCCCAGGCCTCAAAAACACCACAGCCACAGAAACATCGGAGGTAGCAGTCATTCCATTTGCGAATGGGTAATGCAAAAAGCAAAGCCGGTGAACATCAACAAGAAGACGACGTAGCTACAGGTAGTGTTCACTGTACTAGGAATACTTGCATTTCTGCTAATATTAAGCTTTTTGCATAATGTGTTGCAGATCAGACGAGCGTAAAAAATGTTGAAGAATACAATGCAACCTTTATACCCGTTGATGAAAAAGTAGAAGCTATTTGCGCGACTGAACCCGGTATATAAAGTGTGAAAATACTGTGATGTGATGCCTGACGTGCAAGTCTGACAATGACTTGTACCATGCTTAATGTCTTGCAGCACCTACGAGCGAGACAAAACTGAAAGATGGTAATCCAAGCATCGTAATCATAGCTGCAAATGTTGACCCTTTTTACACGACGGAGACAGGTACATGATTGATTGAATATGTATTTATTGTTTGCGTGCATACCAGTCAAATATTGAATTTGTATTCATGCTTACTAAACTCTACATAACTACCAATATATGGAATTAAGTATTTGCACAAACTGTTGAATCATACAAAAAGAGCTAAGCAGGAAAAAATGCATGTCAACCAAATAAGTGATAGTAAAGGCCAAAGCATTATTTTTCAGTGAGAAAATAAGTGTACAAAGAATTTCATTATTATTTCATTGTTACCACTTTAATAGTAGATATGTTAGTGTGTATGCCGTGAATTTCTTTTTGCGGTAGCTAATATATTATCAACTTATCGGAGAAAGATCTGATCCGTCCGCAGCTGGAAATAATTTCTACTAGGTTATCAAAATTTAGTTGAGCATACTCTTACATGAGAAGGCTTCAAGGCTCCCCCTGATTGTACATTCACCAAGGTTTAGATGATCAAGGAACACATTTACACTGAAAACAGACATATGTAATACTATACATTAGGCCCAAGGAAATCCCATGTTACCAGCAGCACGACGAGTACAAGAAAGAAGAAAATATGTCAAACCAGTCGAACGGGGTGTATTCTAAAAGCTTCATGTCAGATGTCTTGTGAACTCATACAAATAACTACCAGATCAGATGTGTGTCTACAAGCTTAGCTTCATAATAAAAGCTGCCAAATCAACCCATCAAAAGATTACTACAATGAGTTAATATACAATCAACCAAACAAGTGACATAAAAGGCCAAAGCATTATTTTTCAGTGAGAAAAGAAAGTGAACAAAAAAATCATTATTATTTCACCGTTACCACTTTAATAGTAGATATGTTAGTGTGCACGCCGTGAATTTTCTATTGCTGTAGCTAATCTTGGCATGATAAGTTCATTATTTAATTAATAAAATAATTTAATTATTTAGAAAGTTTTAATTGTTGACATCTTTTCTAATTTACTAGGTAATTGCCCGTGCGTTGCACCGGGAGCCTCAATATCCAATTGGTTTCACATTAATCGTGTTTTGTTTAGGATCCTCCTGCACATCAAATAGCATTGTTGATTTTTTTAACCTTCAAATCATCCTACTTCTTTGTCCTCCCGTATTCTTTGTCTCCCAAATCCATCCACACCATTGTCGTTAATGGTACATCCGGTTTACAATCATCCAACCCTTCGACAATACAAAGGTATGTTGCGAAAGGGCAAGCGCCAAGTCAACATGCTGATTACTGTAAAAGTACATCAGATTAACATTCCTTAAAATTTGGCATCAAATAAAAAATGTAGAAATACTTATTGATACATAGCTAGTACAAATGTAGAGAAAAATAGAAATGTAGAAAAATAAACCTTCTAAAATGTGTGGTACGTGGTTTGCTTGCAGACATTCTTATATGTCTAAGTTTTTCAACATAAGTAAGATTCATTGTGCATTATGCATCAAATATATCAAAACTGAAGTTGGGTGGATGGATGTGTAATTGATCCAGTGTTGCATAGATCAAAAATATTCGACGAAGCGTCCGCTCATTGGCCATGTTATTTAGGCCGTTCACAACCATCAACCGCATGGCGAAAATATTGTAGTGAAGCCTCTATGTTGAACCCCGCAGTTCGAATCTACACCTTGGCACTCAATAGCAAAGCCGACGACTCAATTTGCATTGTAGAAAACAACATCATTTACTAACCTTTCTCCTTAGAAAAACATTCGAAATCAACAATAAAAACTCTTGCAGCAGCTCAATCTAAGTTAATTTGTCTGGTAGAGAAGTACCTGTTGCCGGGAACAGGAGTGACACCACACCCAGCAGAGCGGCTAGATGGGCGCCCAGCAGCTACAGCTCGGCGTAACCACTTTGGCGAACGGGGCTGTCCAGGGCGAGCATTTGACTTTGATCGGGCACCACTAATGTGCTGATGATTTAAGGCAGCACCCATTCATCATTCATATACTTGCATCTACTCCAACATATGACATGTGTTCAGGCCTGCACTGCTAGGGCATATGATAGGTGTGTTCCTGTAATTCATTCAGTGAAAACAACAAGAAAAATTGAAACGTGAAATCAATACTGGTTGGACAATTTCCAACGGAGAAGAAATCAATGAAAATCTTACCCACATCCGCACCCACACACGTCAGTAACCAGGACTCGCCCTCGTCCTTCCTGTATGAGACCGTGGAGGAGGTCTAGCGGCGGCTGGGGAGCCAAGGAGCGGCGGTCGCCGAGGACGAGCGGCGGCCGAGGCTGGGGCTGGGCGAAACCCTAGCGTCGCTCGTTTGAGGCAGTGAGGAGGAAGGAGTGCGTGTGCTTTTTTTTTGAGACAAAGAGCTGCTCTATTCATAGCACAATATTACACAGACTCCCTCTGAACAGAAAGAAAATACAACAGAAAAGCACAACCGGCCACCGAAACACCCATCGCCTGAACACGCGCATACCACGCCGCCATCGCCGGAGCTCACCGAAGCTGGAGAAGACGCCATGCCCACAGGCCGCCCCAGGGGTACAGGAACCCCCGCCATAAAGGTTTTGAAGCCGCATGAGCCACCCGACGCCGGGCGGGATCTCAAGTCGATGAACGCATATCGGCGGCGACACCGAGAGCCAACCACGGCATCAGCATACTTCGAGAGAACGACGCTCTCCGAACGGAACCGGAGAGGAAGAAGACGACCAGCACCTCTTGAGAGGGAATCAAACCTGCAACTCAACCAAACACCTCCTACACTCCAAGACCCCACCTCCACGCCACCGATGGAGACTTCACCGGCGCGACGACAAAGAGGAGGGGGAGATAGATACTCACATCGCCAGGACGGCGAATCCGCCACACCGCCCTGCCTGAGAATCCAAGAACTCGCGGGATTGCGGGATTGATAGATCCGCGAGGACCAAAATCACTTCTCCATCCGACGGTGCCACCACCGGAGGGGAAGGCCGAGACACCGCTCGATCCGCAGATCAGCAGGAGACACACGCCGCCCAGTCCCCAACAAATCAACAGCAAGCAAAGATTTATTGGACGGAGAAGGAACGAGCGACCAAAATCCTTCGGCAACGGCGACCTCACTGTAAGCCGCCACCACCAGGAGCACGTCCGACAGGCAGCCGACCCCCGGCCGGCCAACCACCACCACCCACGAGCTCGATGATGCCACACCGGAGGAGAGCATCGCCATGGGGAAAGCTCTGGGACGAAACATGTCGCAGCCGCCGCCACCCCCATAGCACCGACGAAGATCAGGCAAAACAAGCTATTTACACGTCGGACGCGCGGATCCGAGGTTTACCCACCCTCCCGCCGCTGAAGCGGCCGGCGGAGGGGAGGGAAACCAGCGGCGGCGCCGGCGGATCGACGGGAAAAATCAGTCGCCTCCCTTTCGCCTCGCACAGGTACTTTTTTGAGAGCACGCACATGTACTATAGAAGGAGGGGAGTGCGCCTAGGCTGGCTCGCTCGGGCTGGGCTTTGGCCCATGTGCGGACGGTCGAGGAGCCAGGAGCGAGGAGGGAAAATTCTGGCGTCGGACGAACGTAAGAGGGGAAACGGAACGTTGCCTTCTTTTTAGGTAGTAGAGATTAACAGGTGTGCATTTGATCTCAAAAGGAAATAGATCTGCACCATACAACAATATATGGTAGGACTGGAATAATCCATGATCTCCTACCTATATATGTTAACCTCTGCCATCCCTCCTCCCCCTCCTTGCTCTCCCTTCGCCCATCACATAGCACAGGATCAAATTAGCCAGACCTGGAGGAAAAATTTCCGAGGAGTACCTTGTGTAAGCTAGGAGCATCAAGAAGGCGAGTTCCTCTAGGTAAGAACATTTCTGGATCTGTCTCTTCTCTAAAAGTATAATAGTTACTAGATTATGATAATGTTTTGTTCAGGTATACTACAATTGATTGTAGATTTAATCAAGCAGTCCTATTAGGTGGGCTGCAACTGAAGAAAAATAGATTCATCATATATTTTAGGCTGCATAGCCAAGCAAACTATTTTCATAGCCAAGCAAACTTTCACCACAACATGATGAACCTGTGTCAGCATAGGTGCACCTGATGGACCCCCATCCAACTTCCACCACAAAAACCCATCCTTGGGCAAAGATTAACAAAATAAATATTGGCATTAGATGACTCTAAGGACTTGTAGTGTCTCTAAGTCATGAAGATATAGTCACATGATGGACCTCTGTTACTAAAAATAATAATTAGCCAGACCTGGAGCATCAACAGGGCGTGTTCCTCTATATATGAACATATCTGGATGTATCTATTCTCTAAAGTGTAATAGTTACTAGATTATGATATTTTTTGTTCATGTATAGTACAATTGATTGTACATGTAGTCGTGGTTGATTCTTCATTTGGTGCACGTTTTGAAACATTACCTGAACGATTTTTGGCCTCCCGAGCTTTGCATAACAAGGCACCTCCATAATGGTAAAACTTGCTAGCACACTCAGGAGCAAGGCATCCATAATGTTGAACCCTACATGACAACAACAGTGCACAAATTTGCCGATGCATCATCGTTAACATTATAGCATAAACATGTACTCTGAAGTGAACAAAACCATTTTAATGCACAGATTATGAAGCATATGGTGGAAATAGGAAACAGAACATGCAACAACAGTAGGATAAAAGGCTAACATATACTCAGAAACCATCAAAACTAACGATATGGTAAACAATCAGAATCATAGGATGTTTCAACTAGGTAGATCTCAATTCAATGAAATTGACAAAAATGTATTCTTATGCATTAATATACTTCTGCATCCGAAAAATGCCTTTTCTTGTATGTATCTGAGAGTAAAGAGCACGTGTTTTAACCTACAATAAAAATGGAAGCAATAGCACAAGAATTCACTGTTCAGCAGCCAAAACTACAGAATTGTACTCAGCAGCAAACCACTACAGAGATTAAGCATGCATTACCACAACGCCATTTGCTATGGAATAATTTTTTGATTTCTCGAAGAGAGCAGAACTACCATCACAGTTAAGTTTGAGTCCCTCACGCACCAATGTTCATGATTCACAGTTAAGTTGAGTCCTTCAGCAGCCAACCACAGATCTTCCAAACAAAACAACAAAAAGTGCAACTCATCCAGATTTCTAGAGGGTAATAGTTTGGCAGTGTAGTTTTGAAAAAACTAAAGTATTCTAAAACCACAGTATTCTGATGTGTGGGCAACAAATACTCTGGTTTCTAAAAAACGTAATTTTTCTCAGTTTTGTCAAGTCCACCGTAGTGTTTGGCTGGTATTGTTTTGCTACAGTTTTTTACTGATAACTACTACATGGCCAAATCAATTAGCATGTGCTGACTCAGCTACACCTAAACAACAACACGACTGGATTAATCAGCACGGATGCCGGCTGAAACCATAGTATTCCCAAAAAAACTCCAAAAATACTTCACTCCCAAACGCACCCTAACTGGACTGCAACACACAAGCAAACTAATTACCCACAGATAGCAGTAACTGTACTCCATCATCAGTACACACACAGAGAACATAGATGAAAACTGAAATGACTATTGATAGTGAATCAGACACGCGACTGTAGGAAAAAAGTGTGAATCGGTCATGTTAGTCGATATTTTCTCCTCACGTACCTGCTCCCATGGCTTGTGTCATGTTGGTGCTGTAGGAATCGCACTTGTCGGCGCCCGGCTCCATCGCACGGAGGCCTGAAATTGCAAGCCCACAAGCGTTACGGCAGTGCAAAGAAGAATTCCAATAGCGGAAGAAAATATTATGCCGATTAACGGCGATTTTGTAGCCCCCTGCCCGAAGCATAAGTCAAATCATAGAGGATGTTGAAATGCTCACAGTTCTGACGGTGTTGGAGCGGCGACTCCCTCCGCGAACCATGGCCTGCACATCCCACCAAAGCCAAAATAAGCATGTTAGATTAGGTTAGGTTAGGTTAGAGATTGGAATCCGTGGCCGGCGAAATGAAAATGGAAACATGATTCCGGCGCCTCATCGATCTGGATCCCGCTAAGATCTGAGGCTCCCTGGGGGGTAGGGGTGGCAAAAAATCAGCCAAGCTGCGGGGCCGAGAGATGGCGGCAGCGGCGAAACATGATTCCGGCGAGAAATCGAAAGGGCCTGGCACCCGCCTGACTTACTTGAACAGGTGCTGGAGGCAGTTCATGGCGACGGCGATGGCGAGGCGGAGCGGATAGGAGAGGAGAAATATCTCGCGGCGGAGGAGGATGGAAGAAGGGGACGTGCGCTCTCTCTCTGCTTGCTACAGATAGCAGTAACTGTACTCCATCATCAGTACACACACAGAACATAGGTGAAAACTGAAATGGCCATGGGGTGGTGTTGCTTACCGAGGAGATGGTCATGTTGACTTTGCTTGTCGACTCCATCCATGGCGTGGCGACTTCTTTTGCTGAGCGATGAAGATGCGCAGGACCCCAACTACTCTCCTGGCGCATGAGGTCGTCCGTCGAGGTGGAAGAAGACCGGTCGCCGGTTGTCTGCGCATCTGGCCGCCGCTTGTCGCTCGATCTACGCGGTGACCGTCGTCGCATGGATTGGAGCGATGATGTGACAGCTGTGGTCGTCGGTTGTGCCGTCGTGGGTGAGGGGAAGGAGAGTGGGTGAGGGGAAGGAGAGTGGAGAGGATGCCGCCGCCGTCGGGTCAAGAGCTGAGGGAGTGGAGTGAGGAAGGGGAAGGAGAGTGGATAGGGATTGTGCTTCACTGGAGTGGAGAGAGTGAGGGGAATTTGTGGGTGATGGTTGGCCCATTAGTATAGTCAACAGAATGCGAGTGGGCTTGGGCTTCTTTGGGCTTTGGATCAGCAATTGAAATGCGGTAGGGAAAAAAATGTATCAACTGAAATGATGTATGAAAAAACGTATATATTAAAAAATCAGATATATATTAATTAAACATGGATCATCCAAAAAATTCCTTTTTATATATACAGAATATCACAGAAAAAACACAATTTTGTGAGAAGAAATAAAGTATACTTGGTTTATGTTGGATTTCTTACATGTTTTTTACTTGGTTTATGTTGATATAAATATTTTTTATACTTATTAGATATATTCAGAATATCACAAAAATGAAAATTTTGATAAAAGAAACCGAATATACTTGGTTTATCTTGGATTCCTTGCATGCTTTTATCCTTTGTTGGACAATTTTCCTTAGCCTAATATGTTAAAGAAATAGACTAAAATGATTCAAGAAATTTCAGATGACATATTATTATATATGGACATTATATTTGGTTGTTTGCTCTAAAAGAAAGGCAACATCTTTTGTTTAATAATATGAAAAATGGTTTTTCTTTTTTACAAAATAAAAAAGTTGTGTTAATTTCACTTTTTTTATTATATGTTCATATGATGCAGTAAAAACTACCGTTCACATTTCATCAGAGATAAAACCTGATGGGTTCCGACATACACATTGATGTAATGATGACAGACCGAACTGAAACACCATGAGAAGATGTTGTCATTTTGCTCGATTCAGAATTGAATAAGCTAAAAGGATGTCCAATATACCATCAACCAGAAATTAAAGAAAATGTATCGAAATCTGATCTCGAGCTTGTGGATAATCCACCGGATGGAGTCAAAGACAGACGTCCTAGCCCAATCCCCAATATGCCTACAGATCAATGTGAATTGCTTGTCGGCCTTTGTAACTATATCATGTCCATTGATGATGCCAAGTGTTTGGAGTAAGTATGATTTATCAATATGTAAGGTGCCAGTATACACTGTTGTTATTCTTACCATCCAATTCTCAGAAAAAGAATGGGTCCGAAGCACGACACCCCGTCCAATGGGCTTAAGTCTCAAAAAACTTCGGAGCATACTTAACATGGAGCAATATATGGACAATGATTGTTTCAACATTGTTGTGCGTTTCTGGCATGTGACGAGGGAGTATTGTTCACAGACCCTCCAATACACTACATGGATCTACAATTTTGTGTAAGTTATCATACTTCTTCATTCAATATCATTACTTCATTAGTATGAACTTGTTTTTAAATAGTATTTTTTACTCAGTCCATGCTGTGGGATTCAACACGAGATCAAAAATTTTGCGATAAGGAAACTATTCAGAAGTTGGCAACTTTGTTTGATAGCTGGCCTGGGATAGATAACAACATCTTATCATGCAACATGGTAAATAAGGTATTTTTTCCATTATTTGTCATGGTTTATTGTTGTCTGTAATACATACCACTTGTAGATTTATCTTTCATATGAATCCGTCGGTCGATACATCATGTACGTCATCGACAAAGAGGCATGTCGTGTATCTATTTTGGATCCTATTCGTACAACACAAACGACGGAGATGAAAATTTTGAGGCACTTAGTGAAATTAAAAAGTTTTGCGAGGGAATTTAAAGAAGCACTCGAAGTAAAGCAACCAGGATGGCATTCTGATATATCAAAATGGCAACGTGTATTTCCTAATGGTATTCCAGCGAGCATAGACGGGTAATAGATTTATCATACAAACATTTATTTTTATTATCACCATATTTAATACAATAATAATTTAGTAAATTGCAGGGATTTGTCAGGCTTTTATGTCTTTCATTTTATGCTCTGGTGGAACAGTAAAGACCTTGTGCAGCCGGTTTGTGCGATGAGTATTGTGTGTTACACATGTTTTTAAATCTTCCATGTGAAATATTCATCCTAACTACCTACATTGCTTTTGCAGGATGGATATGAGTTGAGGAAGCAGTTTTTATTATACTTGCTTAAACATCGTGCGAATGAAGCTAAAGACAACTTGACTGATATTGTGCGAGAATTTCTTAAGCGTATCAAGTAGATCTCAATATTCTGTAATATATTTTTATTTGGATCATTACTTTAAACATATACGTTCTCAATTAGATATCTTGTTATGAGTTTATATTACAAGTGAATTGGACATCAACTATTATGTAATTCTGATCGTGTTATATTGTCTCTACCCGTGATATTTAGCATGCATTATCTTTATGTGACTTCAACAAACTATTTTAGAAGCCCGTGGCAACGCACGGGCACTCTACTAGTGGCTTTTAAGGAGTGAGACTAATTCTATTTTATTTTGACAAAGTTTTCTTTAAATGATCTGCTTGCTAGTGCTTAACTCCCTAAAACTCACTTTTTATATAGGTTTCAGGGAATCTACTAGAAATTCTCTAAGAGCAACTTCAGTGCGCCCGCTTTTCGTATGTTTGGGTCGGCTGTTGGCTTTTTGTCTGCTTACGCACGGCCGGTCCACCCAACCGGTCGACCCATTTTTCGTCCTCGCTCAAAAGGAGAAGTAATCTAAAAAAGTTCAGCGACCTATATTTCATGCCAGCCCCCATGCCAACGTAGCCAGTTCATGCCGGCGGCCATGCCAGTAGCCGACATACATGCCAGCCTGCAAGAAAATCACAGTTTTTACTGACGCACTTGCCAGCGACCGGCCACTTGCCAGCACACAAAAGAGGGCAATAGTTCAACCACGGTATACACCTCGCCTGTGGTCATGCCGACACACTAGCCAACACACAAAAAAGATGGCGCTCTCGGCCATATGTCAATCATCAAGGCTGAGCATTTCCTTTTGCATCTTCTCGATCCAAGGCCTCTTCTTGGGAAGACCGTGCTCAAGTCCACCATCATGATCTCTACCTCCTTCACCATGCAAGCAACTGCCACTTCTTTTGTTTTGGTCTTGGCATTGGGCGCCTCTATCTCGAGCTTCTACGCTTGCATGTCTGCCTCAATCTCGAGCTTCTTCATTTCCGACTCCATCTCGAGCTTCTTTACATGCATTTCCGCATCCATCTCGAGCTTCTTTGAATGCATTTCGCCTCCATCTCGAGCTTCTCTGAATGCATTTCCGCCTCCATCTCAAGTTCTTCTTTTATATCTCCATTTAGGTGTGGTGGACGTGCGCGGCGACTTAGCCCGTGGCGGACGGACCATCGACGATCCCGTGCTATCCGCGACCATGATGGCAGCAACGAGCCCATGCTACACTGGGTCATTGTCGAACCCTAGGTAGAGGGGGGTGTGCCGCGTGGCCGCAACGACAAGGGCCTTGTCCTCCACGGCGGCGGCCCCTTGTTGGGCGGCGGCGGCCAAGGCTTCCACCTTGTCGACACGCACTTCCTCTGGTCAGCCCTCTTTGCTGACTAAATTGCCCGATGCGCGCCCGTCAACTCCTTCTTGGTCGACGATGCCTTTTTGCACGCGGCGCGAGGCTTGTCGATGGTGAAGGCGAGGTCGTCAGAGGCGACGGGGTTCGGCGTGTCGGCCATGGCGAGCAGGCGGGAGGGTTTTGGGAAAGGAAGGAAAATGGGGTGAATGTGTCACCGACTGGCGGGTCAAGGGGAGGACAAGGGCAGGCGTCGCGCCCGTCCGCTCCGGGTCCGCGCCGACGCAAATCAGATTCAAATTTAGGCCTGAAATGGGTCGCGCGCGGACGCTCATCCATTTAGGTCGGCACGTTGGGCCGCGACTTGTGTCTGTTCCCATCCAAACGGACACGCGGGGACAGTTTGAGTCGACGCGTTGGAGTTGCTCTAAATACCCTAAATAATCTTCAACGCTTGCGGGTTTTTAGTAAAGCAGAGGGTGCCGCGCGCAAAAGCGCCACCAATCCCATCCTAAATCCTCCGCTACGTAATCACTGACCCAGAGCTAGAGCACTAGGACGACGGCGACGGGGAGTGCGCAGTGACGCGACGAGCTACGCGTAGACGGTGCTACTCCGAGAAAAGCAAAGCGAGAGACACCCGGTCAGGTCTCCCCTGGACTCCTCTAGAGGAAACAAGCCAGGCAGAGCCAACTCGAATCAAACAGAGAAGAGGGCAGAGTTTCCAATCGGCGGGAGGGGTCGCCTCACTTTGGCCGGAGGCGCAGGGAATTCACTCATCCATTCATCCCGCGACCAGGTAATTTTAACTGAGCTCATGCCATATCTCCCTGTTTTGAGTTCGGTCCGTTCGATGCGGAGCTGTCGATTTTGCCCGCCCCCCCGACATGGATTCGGGCTTCTGGGAGTTCCCGGGGAAGATTGATTCCGAGACTGAGGGTTCTGTGCATTTCTGAATTCTCATTTTTTTTCTGGTCAACTGGTGTCCCTTTGGGGAGTTGATCAAGTCAATACGCACGCGCAAGACTGACTTGGTTCTAGGAGTACTTCTTCCTAGTTACGTGAGCTAGCTGCTCTTCGTTTGGAACTCATACGTTAGCAACCAACCACTCCCTCCGTTCCGAAATACTAGTTGTGGTTTTAGTTTAAATTTGAACTAAAACCACAGAAGGGAGGTTGCAGTTCCTATTATGTCGTTATTTCATTTGATTTGATTGATAGGCATGTGATTAGATCATCTTTACATGATAAATTCCGCAGTATGCAAGACTGTGTACACCTGTCCTGTTGTCCAATGGATGAGACAGAGCAAATACGCTGGCAAAAGACAAAAAATCCTCTTGGATGGCCAGAAGAGAACCTCATGGATTTCATCGACTGCATCTGCATATATAGTTCTTGGCTGCTTAACTGGCAATTAAAAACACCGCTCGGACAGGAACTTGAGACGCTCTTCTTGTTTAATCATGATGTTTCCTAGGCCATGGTATGTTTTCCGGAGAGGAAAGTTGCAAATTCCTTGCCTTTCCCTTTTGTTTGGCTTTATGCCTATATGGAAATCCAATAAGGTTAGGTGGAACAGTTGCTGAATAATTGCAGGGATGAAAAGGTCAGTCTGTGGAAATGGGTGACGATCATAGCCATTATAGTAGAAACATGTCATAGTTCTCTGGGAAAAAAAAACTCTTGAGCTGGCTGCTCTGTTCGTAATACTATACCTTCAGTCAAGCCATGAAAAACACATAATATTATTATTTTTTAAAATTGGCAAATACTCTACAACACTTCACACTTGAGTTCGTTCTCACAGCTTATTTTCTCTGTAATGTGGAGGCTTTCGTTTGTCTCATGTACTTCTCTGGTTCTGCCTTCACCTTGTATAAGCTTTGCCCTCTTTTTGTTTGAAATTTCTTCAGGAGGAATATCCTGTCAAAAAAGCTAATCCTGCTGAATGCAATAACACGAAACGACTTCTGCAGAGTCAGTGATTTCTCAGCTAGCATGGAAACTCCCGATAGCACTCACCACAGCGTCGCAAGCATGCAGGATGCTGGAGAGCCTGCACCAGTTCTTGCAGAAAATCCAGACCCATCCTTGGAGATTCAAGAAAAGTTACCTCACAACTTGACAGGGCACCAGGAGAACTTGACAGAGCACCATATGGGGCACAGTGTGCCTGCATCACCTGAAATGTTCCCGTGCTCGGATCCAGCTCAAGTATCCAACACTTCCTTGAACGACAAGACAGATGATGCAACTTCGACAAATAACACTGAAAAAGTGAACAACATATCTGATAATGGTTCACGCAGTGACAGTACCATGGTAACAAGTGAAAGCAAATCTAACGGAGACAATCCGGATCATCGAACGAACATTGCCGCCACCCCAAATAAGAGAGCAGAAACTGAAAGCAGGCCGTACAAAGGCCTTGTTGACACTGCTGCACCATTTGAGTCTGTCAAAGAGGCTGTCACCAAGTTTGGAGGAATCGTTGACTGGAAAGCATATAGAACTCATACATTGGAGGTAATGCACTTCCTCTTTTAGGAGAACATCTAAATTTCTGTGATGCAGATTTTTCAAAAAAAACTTTGAAAACAAGAACAGATACAACCCACGTCAACACACACGCATCTTATAGCATCACATCCAATGGCTATAAAAGCTGAATGAGACCAAATTAGATCTCATCTAGATGAGTTCTAGCAAAACTGTATAATTAAAGAGCTTCATTTATATTATATGCAGAGGCGCGGGGCTATGCAACTTGAACTTGAGAAAGTTAAACAAGACATTCCACAAGTCAAAGAAGGTTCAGAAACTGCTGAAATGGCAAGATCGCAAGTGGTCGAGGAGCTAGAGACAACCAAAAGGCTTGTAGAGGAGCTCAAGCACAAGCTGGAGAGAGCACACGTTGAACTGGAGCAATCAAAGCAGGATTCTGAACTTGCACAGCTTAGGGCACAAGAAATGGAGCTGGGGATCGACAATGGAGCCAGTGTGGTAGCTCAAACAGAGGTAGCAGTAGCCAAAGAAAGGCATCAAAAGGCTATTGAGGAACTGAAGATGGTCAAGGAGGGATTAGGATCAACACAAGAACAGTACACTACCTTAGTCACTGAAAGGGATGCGGCAATCAAGAGAGCAGAGGAAGCTGCTGCTTCTGCGAAGGAGACAGAGAAGCGGGTCGAGGAGCTTACTCTAGAACTATTCGCATCCAGAGAATCACTCGAGTTGGCGCACGCCGCGCACCACGACGCAGAAGAGCACAGGCTTGGAGCAGCCTTGGCAAAGGAGCAAGATTGCCTGGCCTGGGAGAGAGAGCTGCAGCAGGCGAAAGAGGAGCTGCGGCAACTTGATGAGCAAATCCTATCCAAAACCTCTGCGCAGTCCAAACTTGATGGAAACAAGGGCATTTTGCTTAGGCTCAGTGCTGATCTGGCTGCCTATATGGTAAACAAATCGAGCGAAGAAGATGGAGCAGTTGAGGAGCATGGTTCTGAGGAAGATAGGGAAATGAGTAGGTCAATCAAGCAAGCTCTAGCATCAGCCAGAATGGAGCTTGAGGATGTTAGAGGAAACATAGCAAAAGCAAACGATGAAGCCAACTTAATACGAGCCGTTGCAGAATCGCTAAGTACAGAGCTGGATAAGGAGAAAGCTTCACTTGTTACATTGCAGCAGAGGGAGAGCATGGCGTCCATCACACTCTCTTCTCTAGAAGCCGAGCTCAGTAGAACAAAACAAGAGATAGAAATGGCGTACACCAAGGAAGCAGAAAGCAGGGCAAAAATGGCAGACATTCCAAAAATGCTGCAGCGAGCAGCCCAGGAGGCAGATGATGCTAAGGTGGCAGCACATTCGGCACGAGAAGAACTGAGAAAATCCAAGGAAGAAGCCGAGCAAGCCAAGGCCGCTGCCACGACTGCGGAGGTCAGGCTACGTGCAGCTTTGAAAGAGATAGAGGCGTCTAAGGCATCCGAGAGGCTGGCACTAGTGGCAGCCCAAGCGCTGCAAGAGAGTGAGGAGGCTACAAGCTCTGAAGATTCTCCGAGAGTGACACTTCCTGTAGGCGAATACCACCTTCTTAGCAAGAGGGTTCAAGAGGCCGAAGAGCTCGCCAACGAGAGGGTGGCGGCATCGTTGGCGCAAATAGAGCTGGCGAAAGAGTCTGAGTCAAGGAGCCTGGAGAGACTTCTTGAAGTAACCAGGAGTATGGATCAAAAGAAGGATGCTCTCAAAATCGCATCGCAGAGGGCTGCCATGGCAGAGGAGGGGAAACTTGGCGCCGAGGCGCAGCTGAGGAAATGGAGATCTGAGCATAAGCAGCTTCGAAAAGCTCATGAAGCTGCAAAACACGCAACTAGTCCTTTGAGTACTCCATTTGCTGGATACAAGGAGGCCTCTTACCAGGAAAATAAGGAAGTCCTTACAGAACCAATATCATACATGTCAGATAATAGCATGGGTGGATTTGTTTCGGACAAGAAGCTACGGAAAAAGAAGACGTTCTTCCCCCAGATGTCCACCCTTTTCTCTAGAAAGGTGCAGACACAAACATAAAAATGACCATGTGTACACACACACGTATCTTGTTTTCCATTATACAGCGTAAAATTGTAAATGGTGTATTAACTAAATAAGGTTGTTTTGCGAAGCCTTGCGATTTGTTGTAGACACTTACAGCTGAGGGCATACCATGTGTCTGTGAATGATGTTTGAAAATTGTTGATGCTTAAATCCATATATATGAAATATGAAATGCTTGGGATCTTCCGGTGCCATTGGTATTATAACTGACCTTTCTGTATAACCCAACAATGGAGAGTGGAAGAGCCAAGATTCAGCAAATTAAGGCAAAATAAGGGGCAGGTAACTGCAGAATGATTGGGATATCCATCACCCAGGGTTGATGCTATGAGAAATTTTTCCAAAATTGCGAACACATGCAAATAGAAGAATAATGACACGGCAATAGCAGAAAAATACTGATGTAAAGTATAAATAGACACTATTGGATAAACAACAAAAGATCATCCTTACACTGTATGTTGTAGCTGTAGGTCTGCAACACTTACGATAAATATGTCCAAAATAATGTGCTACCCAGCCAAAATAATATCCCCTTTCCCTCCCTCTCTATACAGAGATAACCAACATAAGCGTTGATGGGTTTACTTGTGAAAGCTTAAGTTCAGAAGATAGCGATTTTCTCACTGCAGAATTCTCCTTTGGGGAAATCAAGTCTGCAGTGTTTTATATGGGATACAAGGCAGCTGGCCCTGCTGGGTTCCCTGCTAGGATTTTTGGGAAGTGGTTAAACATGATCTCAAAGATCTATTTGGTAAGTTTCACAGGGGGAGTTTGGATGTTGAGACGCTGAATCATGAGATTGTTTCTCTAATTTCAGAAGTGTCAGACAGTGATACAGAAATCCAGAACTATTTGTGCGAAATGTAAGTTATAAGATACTTGTTAAGATTTTGGCAAACACACTGGGTGTAATAACTGCCAAAGTGGTATCTCACACCCAAACTGGTTTTATTAAAGGGTGGTACATTGTGGAAGGAGTGGTGCAACTCCATGAAATTCATTCTGAAAAGCAATCAGGTCTTTTGCTAAAACAACGACTTTAAAAGACATATGACAAGGTCAAATGGTCTGTTATGTGTCAAATTATGCAAAAAAAAAGGCTTTGGGGATAAATGGGGTGATTGGATCATGAATATAGTCAGGGGAAGGGTGGCTATCAAGGTCAATGACCGGGTGGGACCTTAGATCCCTACTTTTAATGTATTAAGAAAGGGAGATCCCTTGTCACCTCTTCTTTTTGATCTTATTAGTAATGGGCTAGCCATTCTTGTCAAGAAAGCACAAGGAAATGGTTTGATCAAAAGGCATTATACTAAATTTGCTGTGAAATCCTTTAGGAGAAGAGAACTCAAGCCAACTTAACTCTCAGACTGAATTGTAATCCACTCGACCGGTCCATCTATCCAATCAAATCCAAGAGCAAAGTACTAGACAAGGTGGAGTGCTTCTACTTGATGAGGTCTTGATCATCCCCACAAGGTGGAGGTCTTGGCCTTGATTATCTCCCACGGGGAGGCCTCGAAGAGGGAAGGCACTTGGCTCTCGATGTCTAAATCATATTTTCGAAGACCATAAGGGTTGAGTTTGGACTTATATTTGCGCCATGTGATGCATTGTTGAACGCGCAACTCCACATCATGGGCCAATGAAGAAGCTGGAGAGCATCAAGTAAGCATTCTCTACTCCAAAATGTCCCATCAAGACACACCATGATGTCTTGCAAAAATAGCAAATGCACAACCAACTTGGGAATGCATAGTTTGTTAGATCTAAAGAGAAAACCTCCATGCAAATAATAGTTCTCCCAACCTTTACTCTCTTCGGAATATGAAAAGGGAATACCAAAAGTAGGGTTCAATCATACAAGTCCTCACGCTTTTAAGGTCCAACACTATAACCTCAAGTAGATTAAAAAAAGGGTCATTTTGTGGGAACGAGCACCCTCCAACATTTCATTGCACTTTTTTATGTTCACCACATAGGAAAATGATTCAATAAATTCAGCTCACTTTACCTATGATTTAGTTTAGCTTGGCCCTCAAGATAATCCAAGGATTTCATGATCCGAGTGAATAAGAAACTCCTTAGGCCAAAGTTAGCATTGCCAAACCTCAATCACATGAACTAACACATAGATCATTGTCATAGATGAGGTAGTTAAGTAACGCCTATTCAGAGATGGAACTTTAAAATAAGGGCCATAAGGCGATACCTATCTGGATGGGCGAAACACACCAATGGACTATACAAAAAAGGAAAGCAACGCCTCGCCACCATTATTGATGCCCTCGATAAAATCGCAGAGACTCGCATCTTGTCACAACAAGAGATTGAATTGAAAAATCAATCCAATGAGAAGATTGCACGTCTTTTGCGAGAAGAGGAAATCAAATACTACCAAAGATCCAAAGCCGACTTCATCTTGAAGGGAGACAATAATACACGATACTTCCAACTTGTTGCCAATGGTCGGCATAGAGGGAAGTGTATATTTAGTCTCCAACAAGATGAGGGACGGATCGAAGGTCACGCAGAGCTCAAAAGTTATATCTCCAAATACTACAAATCTCTGTTTGGGGCACCTGATGAAGGGAACTTCACCCTTAACGAGACCCAGATAGATGATATTCCACAAGTCACAACAGAAGAGAATGATATCCTAGCGGCACCTTTCTCTGAGGAGGAGGTGAGGCGGCGGTGTTTCAAATGGAACACAATAAACTCTAGGCCTTGATGGCTTCCCCACAGAATTCGATCAGAATTTCTGGGATATCATCAAGACTGGCCTATTGGAGTTGTTCAATTGTCTTCATGCTGGACAACTTGATCTATTCAGGCTTAATTTTGGTGAGATCGTTTTGTTGCCAAAAGCTAAGGAGGTTGAGCGGATCCAGCAATATAGACCCATATGTCTCCTTAATGTCAGCTTCAAGATTTTCACCTAAGTGGCTACTAATAGGCTCAACACGGTTGCTGATCATGTCGTTCGGCCATCTCAAACGGCTTTCATGCAAGGTAGAAATATACTCGATGGGGTAGTAATCCTACATGAGACCGTTCACGAGATGCACCGTAAAAACATGAGTGGATTGACTTCGAAAAGGCCTATGACAAGGTCAAATGGTCGTTCCTTCAACAAGCACTAAGAATGAAAGGATTCTCCGATAAATGGCGCTAGTGGATCCAAAATTTCGTTACTGGAGGTAGTGTGGCTGTCAAAGTCAACGATAACATAGGCTATTATTTCCAGACAAAAAAAGGACTACGACAGGGTAACCCCATGTCTCCAATGTTATTTAACATTGTGGCTCACATGTTGTCTATTCTGATTGATCGTGCCAAGCAGGACGGTCAAATTGCAGGAGTAGTGCCCCACCTTGTGCATGGTGGCCTCTCTATTCTACAATATGCCGATGATACAATTCTTTTTTTATGGAACATGACCTAGATAAGGCTCGAAACCTGAAATTATTGCTTTCAGTGTTTGACCAGATGCCAGGCCTTAAAATTAACTTCCATAAAAGCGAATTGTTTTGCTTTGGAGAAGCCAGTGAGGCAGCGGCTGAGTATGCCGACCTGTTTGGTTGTGCGCAAGGCCAGTTCTCGATTAAATATTTAGGAATACCGATTCATTATCGGCGTCTCCCTAATGCAGAGTGGAAACATGTAGAGGAGCACTTAAAGAAACGGCTGAGTAGCTGGAAAGGCAAGTTGCTCTCCGTTGGAGGACGGCTGGTCTTAATCAACTCGGTCCTCACAAATATGGTTCTCTATATGCTCTCTTTTTTCCAACTCCCAAAAGGGGTCTTGCAGAGGCTGGATTATTTCAGATCCAGATTCTTTTGGCAAGGGGACAACGAAAAGAAAAATATAGGCTTGCCAAATGGAGCATGGTTTGTAGGCCGAAAGACCAAGGTGGACTTGGCATTCATGACCTTCAAGTCAAGAATGATGGCTTACCAAGAAATGGTTGTTCAAACTACTTACTAAGGATGGCGTTTGGCAAGCCTGTTGAGCAATAAGTATCTAGGCCAAAAAGTTGTGTCACGGGCCTATTGGAAACCTGATGACTCACACTTTTGGACTGGTCTAATGGCGGCGAAGAAACACCTTTTCCTCTTTGGATCCTTCGCGGTAAAAGGTGGGTCTGAGATTCATTTCCGGGAGGACAACTGGCTAGGCAATGCGAGCCTCCGAGAATAATATCCAGTTTTGTACCGCATTGTTCGCGATAAGTATGATACTCTAGCCCAGGTGCTCAGTTCATTCACGCCCAATATTTCTTTCAGGCGGGATTTGATTGGCCCTCGGCTTATTTCATGGCAACATATTTTATATCGATTGGGTTCGACTAACCTAACACAAGGTGTTTCGCTGGATCCTCACTACATCTGGGTCTTTCACAGTCGACTCTATGTACCATGCCCTCACACATTCAAAGGGCCCCGTGGATAATAACAAGAAAATTTGGACGTTGAAGATTCCACTGGAAGTTAAAATCTTCATGTGGTATCTACGAAGGGGATTTGTGCTAACCAATGACAATCTCGCCCGTCGCAATTGGCACAGGAGTAAGAACTGTAGTTTTTGTACTCATGAGGAGAAAATCAAACACCTCCTTTTCCAGTGCAAGTTTGCGTGTTCTGCGTGGTCAGTCGTCCAAATAGCGTCCAATTTGTATCCGCCCACAATGTTGCTAATATTTTTGGTCATTGGTTGGATAAATTTCAAACAGGTTCAAAACGTTAATTTGGGTGGGAGCATATGCCTTATTATGGCCACTCTGGCTATGTAGAAATGATTTGATTTTTTAGGGCAAAAACACCTCTCCTTTGAAGGTTATTTTCTGTTGTACGCACTTGCTTCGTACGTGGTCTACACTACACCGAACGGGTATCAACCGTTGTTCAAGGCAATGTGTACACGGTTGGAGCGGCTGGCCAAGGAGATCTTCACCCAGAATGGGTGGCAGCATAATCTCCGGATTGGTGCACCACCTCCTTCGACATAGGCATAGTGTCGGTCCTATATGATCCTACTGTTGCGGATATGTTGCTTTTTTATCTTCTTTTAGTTTGTTTTTGTTTGGCTGTGTGCATCTTAGTTATGCAGAGCGGGCGATACTCATCATATTTTGTATCCGCTTGATGCTATATTTTGAGTCAATAAAAATGCCCTTTAACGAAAATATGAGGTAGTTAAGTTAATCGTTTAATTTTCCATTATAATATGCTACCAACACACTTTGTTGCATAAGAGAACGATATCCACCTACCATACTCTTGTATTTGAGCACAACCTCATCTTATAGTAAGCATTCTCTATGCTAAAAATGTCCCATCAAGACGCCCCCATGACATCTTGCAAAATTAGCAAATGCACAACCGACTTGAGAATACATAGTTTGTTAGCTCTCAAGAGAAAGCCTTTATGCAAATAATAGTTCATCCAACCTTTACCCTCTTTGAAATGTGAAAAAGGAATACCAAAAGTAGGGTCCAAGCATATAAGTCCTTAACGCATTAAAGGTCGAACACTATAACCTCAAGTAGATTCAAATAGGGTCATTTTGTGGGAAAGAGCATCCTCCAACATTGTCATTGCCCTTTTTATGTTCACCACGTAGGAAAATGATTCAATAAATTCAGCCAACTTTACCTATGATTCATTTTAGCTTGGCCCTCAAGATACTTCAAGGATTTCATGATCCGAGTGAATAATAAACTCCTTAGGCCAAAGTTAGTGTTGCCAAACCTTAATGGCATGAACTATCACATGTATCATTGCCATAGACGAGGTAATTAAGTTCACCATTTAATTTTCCATTATAATGTGTCGGCCAACTTGAGCTATTCAAGCTTAATTTTGGCAAGATCGTGTTGTTGCCTAAGGATGTTGGGCGGATCCAGCGTTATAGACCCTTATGTCTTAGTCAGCTTCAAGATTTTCATCCAAGTGGCTACTAATAGGCTCAACAGGGTTTGCTGACCATGTCATCCGACCATCTCAAATGGCTTTCATGCAAGGAAGAAATATACCCGACGGAGTAGTAATCCTACATGAGACTGTTCACCAGATGCACCGGAAAAACATGAGTGGAATAGTTTTCAAGATTGATTTTGAACAGGCCTATGACAAGGTCAAATGGTTGTCCCTTAAACTTTCTCCAATAAATGGCATCGACCGGTCCAAACTTTTTTTCTTGGAGGTAGTGTCGCTATAAAAGTCAATGATGACAAAGGTCATTACTTTTAGACAAAAGGATTACATCAGGGTGATCCCATGTCTCTAATGTTATTCAATATTGTTGCCGACGTGTTAGTCATTCTGATTGATTGTGCCAGGTAGGACAGTCGGATTGCAGGAGTAGTGCCACACCTTGTAGATGGTAGCCTCTCCATTCTGCAAAATGTCAATGATATGCTTCCTTTTGTGGAACATGACTAATGGCTATGTATTTTAAGCATTCTTAGAGCTTATTTATTGCATGTTCTCCACATATATCATGTCCAACCAAATATGTGTCCATTATGCATGATTACCGGTTTTTACACTTTTCCTTGTGAGCATTGCACATTTAGTATTTTGTATAGTTTTTATTAGTTTTCTTGTGTCTATAGGTGTTTTGGAGCAACCTAGGACCAAACACGATGAAAGGACCAAAGATTTGTTCAAAAAGAAGGATTTACAATACCGGACTTGGGTGTTTCGGATAGGGAAAAGAGTGATTTTTTTCAAAGTGCTCCAAATCAAGATCTAATGCCATCGCAGTGTCGGCGTCGCTCTCGTGAATCCCGCGAGCCCAAGAACGTCAAAATTGGAGTCCGTATGGAAAATATGGCGACCAAAATACCGAAAGAGTCTAGAACGCAAGATTGTGTCTGGTACAACCGCATGAAATCAGCATTGAAAGTTGCCCTTTCAGCCGGGATTCTTCACAGATTCCATCCCCGTTAGTTCCCACATGATACTTGAACAATAAGGAATGATTTGGGAGAGGATAAGTTGAAGGAAATATGCCCTAGAGGCAATAATAAATTTGTTATTTATATTTCCTTATATCATGGTAAATGTTTATTATTCATGCTAGAATTGTATTAACCAGAAACTTAGTACATGTGTGAATACATAGACAAACAGAGTGTCCCTAGTATGCCTCTACTTGACTAGCTCGTTAATCAAAGATGGTTAAGTTCCTAGCCATATACATGTGTTGTCATTTGATGAACGGGATCACATCATTAGAGAATGATGTGATGGACAAGACCCATCGGTTAGCTTAGCATAATGATCATTTAGTTTTATTGCTATTGCTCTCTTCATGACTTATACATGTTCCTCTGACTATGAGATTATGCAACTCCCGAATACCGGAGGAACACCTTGTGTGCTATCAAACGTCACAACGTAGATGGGTGATTATAAAGATGCTCTACAGATGTCTCCAAAGGTGTTTGTTGGGTTAGCATAGATCAGGATTAGGATTTATCACTCGTATATCAGAGAGGTATCTCTGGGCCCTCTCGGTAATGCACATCACTATAAGCCTTGCAAGCAATGTGACTAATGATTTAGTTGCGGGATGATGCATTACGGAACGAGTAAAGAGACTTACTGGTAACGAGATTGAACTAGGTATGATGATACCGACGATCGAATCTCGGGCAAGTAACATACCGATGATAAAGGGAACAACGTATGTTGTTATGCGGTTTGAACGATAAAGATCTTCATAGAATATGTAGGAGCCAATATGAGCATCTAGGTTCCGCTATTGGTGTCTCAGTCATGTGTACATAGTTCTCGAACCAGTAGGGCCCGCACGCTTAACGTTCGATGACGACTTTGTATTATATGAGTTATGTGTTTTGATGACCGAATGTTGTTCGGAGTCCTGGATGAGATCACGGACATGACGAGGAGTCTCGAAAGGGTTGAGACATAAAGAATGATATATTGGACGATGTTATTCTGACACCGGAAGAGTTCCGAGAGGTACCGGGTAAAAACGGAGTGCCGGAGGGGTTAACGGAACCCACCGGGGAAGTAATGGGCCAACATGGGCCTTAGGGGAGAGAGAGGGCAGGCCACGAGGAGGTGGTGCACCCCCCATGGGGAGACCGAATAGGACTAGGGGAGGGGGCGCGGCCCCCCTTTCCCTCTCCCTCTCCCTCTCCCTTCCTTCTTCCCCCTTCCACCAAGTGGAATCCTACTAGGACTTGGAGTCCTAGTAGGACTCCTCTCTCTTGGCGCGCCCTATAGGGGCCGGCCGGCCTCCCCCTCTCCTCCTTTATATACGGAGGTAGGGGGCACCCTAGAACACACAAGATCAATTGTCTTAGCTGTGTGCAGTGCCACCCTCCACAGTTTAATACATCAGTCATATCATTGTAGTGCTTAGGCGAAGCCGTGCGCCGATAACTTCATCATCACCGTTGCCATGCCGTCATGCCGACGAAACTCTCCCTCGTCCTCAACTAGATCAAGAGCTCGAGGGACGTCATCATGCTGAACATGTGCAGAACACGGAGGTGCTGTACGTTCTGTACTTGGATCGGTTGGATCATGAAGACGTTTGACAACATCAACCGTGTTACTAAACGCTTCCTCTTTCGGTCTACAAGGGTACGTGGACACACTCTCCCCGCTCGTTTCTATGCTTCTTCAAGATAGATCTTGCGTGATCCTAGGATTTTTTTTGAATTACTACGTTCCCCAGCAGTGGCATCCGAGCCAGGTCTATGCGTAGATGTTATATGCACGAGTAGAACACAATGAGTTGTGGGCAATAATAGTCATACTGCTTACCACCAACTTCTTACTTTGATTCGGCGGTATTGTTGGATGAAGCGGCCCGGACCGATATTACATGACCACGTTCATGAGACTGGTTCTACCGACGTGCTTCGCACGCAGGTGGCTAGCGGGTGTCTGTTTCTCCAATTTTAGTTAAATCGAGTTTGACTACGGCCGGTCCTTGTTGAAGGTTAAAACATCACACTTGATGAAAAATCGTTGTGGTTTTGATGCGTAGGTAAGAACGGTTCTTGCTAGAAGCCCGTAGCAGCCACGTAAAACTTGCAACAACAAAGTAGAAGACATCTAACTTGTTTTTGCAGGGCATGTTGTGATGTGCTATGGTCAAGACGTGATGAGATATAAATTGTTGTATGAGATGATCATGTTTTGTAAAAGTTATCGGCAACTGGCAGGAGCCTTATGGTTGTCGCTTTATTGTAAATGCAATCGCCATGTAATTGCTTTACTTTATCACTAAGCGGTAGCGATAGTCGTGAAGCAATAATTGGTGAGACGACAACGATGCTACGATGAAGATCAAGGTGTCAAGCTGGTAACGATGGAGATCATGACGGTGCTTTGGAGATGGAGATCAAAGGCACAAGATGATGATGGCCATATCATGTCACATATTTTGATTGCATGTGATGTTTATCTTTTATGCATCTTATTTTGCTTAGTACAGCGGTAGCATTATAAGATGATCCCTCACTAAATTTCAAGGTATAAGTGTTCTGCCTGAGTATGCACCGTTGCTACAGTTCATCGTGCCGAGACACCACGTGATGATCAGGTGTGATAAGCTCTACGTTCACATACAATGGGTGCACGCCAATTTTGCACGTGCAGAATACTCGGGTTAAACTTGACGAGCCTAGCATATGCAGATATGGCCTCGAAACACTGAGACCGAAAGGTCGAACATGAATCATATAGTAGATATGATCAACATAGTGATGTTCACCATTGAAAACTACTCCATCTCACGTGATGATTGGACATGGTTTAGTTGATATGGATCACGTGATCATTTAGATGACTAGAGGGATGTCTATCTAAGTGGGAGTTCTTAAGTAATATGATTAACTGAACTTAAATTTATAATGAACTTAGTACCTGATAGTTTTTGCATGTCTATGTTGTCGTAGATCAATGGCCTGTGCTACCGTTTCCTTGAATTTTAATGCGTTCCTAGAGAAAGCTAAGTTGAAAGATGATGGTAGCAATTACACGGACTGGGTCCATAACTTGAGGATTATCCTCATTGCTGCACAGAAGAATTACGTCCTGGAAGCACCGCTAGGTGCAAGACCCTCTGTAGGAGCAACTCCGGACGTTATAAACGCCTGGCAGAGCAAACCTGATGACTACTCGATAGTTCAGTGTGCCATGCTTTACAACTTAGAATCGGGACTTCAAAGACGTTTTGAACATCATGGAGCATATGAGATGTTCCAAGAGTTGAAGTTAATATTTCAAGCAAATGCCCGAGTTGAGAGATTTGAAGTCTCCAACAAGTTCTATTGCTGCAAGATGGAGGAGAATAGTTCACAAGTGAACACATACTCGTAATGTCCGGGTACCATAACCACTTGACTCAGCTGGGAGTTAATCTTCCTGATGATAATATCATTGACAGAGTTCTTCAATCACTGCCACCAAGCTATAAAAGGCTTTGTGATGAACTATAATATGCAAGGGATGGAAAAGACTATTCCCGAGCTCTTCGCGATGCTAAAGTCTACGGAGGTAGAAATCAAGAAGGAGCATCAAATGTTGATGGTTAACAAGACCACTAGTTTCAAGAAAAAGGGCAAAGGAAAGAAGAAGGGAACTTCAAGAAGAATAGCAAGCAAGTTGCTACTCCCGGGAAGAAGCCCAAGTCTGGATCTAAGCCTGAGACTGAGTGCTTCTACTGCAAAGGGACTCGTCACTGGAAGCGAAACTGCCCCAAGTATTTGGCAGATAAGAAGGATGGCAAAGTGAAAGGTATATTTGATATACATGTTATTTATGTGTACCTTACTAATGCTCGTAGTAGCGCCTGAGTATTTGATACTGGTTCTATTGCTCATATTTGCAACTCGAAACAAGGGCTACGAATTAAACGAAGATTGGCTAAGGACGAGCTGACGTTGCGCGTGGGAAATGGTTCCAAAGTCGATGTGATCGCCGTCGGCACGCTACCTCTACATCTACCGTCGGGATTAGTTTTAGACCTAAATAATTGTTATTTGGTGCTAGCGTTGAGCATGAACATTATATTTGGATCTTGTTTTATGCGAGACGATTATTTGTTTAAATCAGAGAATAATGGTTGTTCTGTTTATATGAGTAATATCTTTTATGGTCATGCACCCTTGATGAGTGGTCTATTTCTGTTGAATCTTGATTGTAGTGATACACATATTCATAATATTGAAGCCAAAAGATGCAAAGTCAATAATTATAGTGAAACTTATTTGTGGCACTGCCGTTTAGGTCATATTGGTGTAAATCGCATGAAGAAACTGCATGTTGATGGGCTTTTGGAATCACTTGATTATGAATCACTTGATACTTGCGAACCATGCCTTATGGGCAAGATGACTAAGACTCCGTTCTCCGGAACAACGGAGCGAGCAACTGACTTGTTGGAAATAATACATATTGATGTATGCGGTCCGATGAGTGTTGAGGCTCGCGAAGGGTATCATTATTTTCTGACCTTCACAGATGATTTGAGCTGATATGGGTATATCTACTTGATGAAACATAAGTCTGAAACATTTGAAAAGTTCGAAGAATTTCAGAGTGAAGTGGAAAATCATCGTAACAAGAAAATAAAGTTTCTACGATCTGATCATGGAGGAGAATATTTGAGTTATGAGTTTGGTCTTCATTTGAAACAATGTGGAATAGTTTCGCAACTCACGCCACCTGGAACACCACAGCGTAATGGTGTGTCCGAACATCGTAATCATACTTTATTAGATATGGTGTGATCTATGATGTCTCTTAATGATTTACCGCTATCGTTTTGGGGTTATGCTTTAGAGACAGCCGCATTCACGTTAAATAGGGCACCATCTAAATCCGTTGAGACGACACCATATGAACTGTGGTTTGGCAAGAAACCCAAGTTGTCGTTTCTTAAAGTTTGGGGCTGCGATGCTTATGTGAAAAAACTTCAACCTGATAAGCTTGAACCCAAATCAGAGAAATGTGTCTTCATAGGATTCCCAAAGGAGACTGTTGGGCACACCTTCTATCACTGATCCAAAGGCAAGATATTCGTTGCTAAGAATGGATCCTTTCTAGAGAAGGAGTTTCTCTCGAAAGAAGTGAGTGGGAGGAAAGTAGAACTTGATGAGGTAATTGTACCTTCTCCCGAATTGGAAAGTAGTTCATCACAGAAATCAGTTCCAGTGATTCCTACACCAATTAGTGAGGAAGTTAATGATGATGATCATGAAACTTCAGATCAAGTTACTACCGAACCTCGTAGGTTAACCAGAGTACGTTCCGCACCAGAGTGGTACGGTAATCTTGTTATGGAAGTCATGTTACTAGACCATGACGAACCTACGAACTATGAGGAAGCGATGATGAGCCCAGATTCCGTGAAATGGCTTGAGGCCATGAAATCTAAGATGGGATCCATGTATGAGAACAAAGTATGGACTTTGGTTGACTTGCCCGATGATCGGCAGACCATCGAGAATAAATAGATCTTCAAGAAGAAGACTGACGCTGACGGTAATGTTACTATCTACAAAGCTCGACTTGTTGCGAAAGGTTTTCGACAAGTTCAAGGAGTTGACTACATGAGACCTTCTCACCCGTAGCGATGCTTAAGTCTGTCCGAATCATGTTAGCAATTGCCGCATTTTATGATTATGAAATTTGGCAAATGGATGTCAAAACTGCATTCCTTAATGGATTTCTTAAATAAGAGTTGTATATGATGCAACCAGAAGGTTTTGTCGATCCTAAAGGTGCTAACAAAGTGTGCAAGCTCCAGCAATCCATTTATGGACTGGTGCAAGCCTCTCGGTGTTGGAATATACACTTTGATAGTGTGATCAAAGCATATGGTTTTATATGACTTTTGGAGAAGCCTCAGATTTACAAGAAAGTGAGTGGGAGCTCAGTAGCATTTCTAATATTATATGTAGATGACATATTGTTGATTGGAAATGATACATAATTTCTGGATAGCATAAAATGATACTTGAATAAGAATTTTTCAATGAAAGACCTCGGTGAAGCTGCTTATCTATTGGGCATCAAGATCTATAGAGATAGATTAAGACACTTAATTGGACTTTCACAAAGCACATACCTTGATAAAGTTTTGAAGAAGTTCAAAATGGATCAGTCAAAGAAAGGGTTCTTGCATGTACTACAAGGTGTGAAGCTGAGTCAGTCTCAATGCCCGACCACTGCAGAAGATAGAGAGAAAATGAAAGTCATTCCCTATGCTTCAGCCATAGGTTCTATCATGTATGCAATGTTGTGTACCATACCTGATGTGTGCCTTGCTATAAGTGTAGCAGGGAGGTACCAAAGTAATTCAGGAGAGGATCACTGGACAACGGTCAAGAACATCATGAAATACCTGAAAAGGACTGAGGATATGTTTCTTGTTTATGGAGGTGACAAAGAGCTCGTCGTAAATGGTTACGTCGATGCAAGCTTTGACATTGATCCGGGTGACTCTAAGTCACAAACCGGATACATATTTATATTGAATAGTGGAGCTGTCAGTTAGTGCAGTTCCAAGCGGAGCGTCGTGGCGGGATCTACGTGTGAAGCGGAGTACATAGCTGCTTCGGAAGCAGCAAATGAAGGAGTCTGGATGAAGGAGTTCATATCCGATCTAGGTGTTATACCTAGTGCATCGGGTCCAATGAAAATCTTTTGTGACAATACTGGAGCAATAGCCTTGGCGAAGGAATCCATATTTCATAGGACAACCAAACACATCAAGAGACGCTTCAATTCCATCCATATTCCATTTGCAAAATACATACAGATCTGAATGTTGCAGACCCGTTGACTAAGCCTCTTCTAGCGAGCAAAACATGATCAGCACCAAGACTCCATAGGTGTTAGAATCATTACTTTGTAATCTAGATTATTGACTCTAGTGCAAGTGGGCGACTGAAGGAAATATGCCCTAGAGGCAATAATAAAGTTGTTATTTATATTTCCTTATATCATGATAAATGTTTATTATTCATGCTAGAATTATATTAAACGGAAACTTAGTACATGTGTGAATTGATGTCTACTACACAACCTTCTTCTTGTAGACGTTGTTGGGCCTCCAAGTGCAGAGGTTTGTAGGACAGTAGCAAATTTCCCTAAGGTTTATCAATCCGTGGGAGGCGTAGGATGAAGATGGTCTCTCTCAAACAATCCTGCAACCAAATAACAAAGAGTCTCTTATGTCCCCAACACACCCAATACAATGGTAAATTGTATAGGTGCACTAGTTAGGCGAATAGATGGTGATACAAGTGCAATATGGATGGTAGATATAGGTTTTTGTAATCTACAAATATAAAAACAGCAGGGTAGCAAGTGGCAAAAGTGAGTGTAAATGATATTGGAATGCTAGGAAAGAAGGCCTAGGGTTCATACTTTCACTAGTGCAAGTTCTCTCAACAATAATAACATAATTGGATCATATAACTATCCCTCAACATGCAACAAAGAGTCACTCCAAAGTCACTAATAGCGGAGAACAAACGAAGAGATTATTGTAGGGTACGAAACCACCTCAAAGTTATCCTTTCTGATCTATCTATTCAAGAGTCCGTAGTAAAATAACATGAAGCTATTCTTTCCATTTGATCTATTATAGAGTTCGTACTAGAATAACACCTTAAGATACAAATCAACCAAAACCCTAATGTCACCTAGATACTCCAATGTCACCTCAAGTATTTGTGGGTATGATTATACGATATGCATCACACAATCTCAGATTCATCTATTCAACCAACATAAGAACTTCAAAGAGTGCCCCAAAGTTTCTACCGGAGAGTCAAGACGGAAACGTGTGCCAACTGATACGTCCCCGTCGTATCTATAAATTTTTATTGCTCCATGCCAATATTATACAACTTTTATATACTTTTGGCAACTTTTTATACTATTTTTGGGACTAACATATTGATCCAAAGGCTCAAGTTCCTCGTTTGTTGCATGTTTTATGTTTCGCATAAACCCCATATCAAACGGAATCCAAATGGAATAAAAAAGAACGGAGAATATTTTTGGAATATTTGGAAAATATGGAAGAAGAATCAACGCGAGATTTGGTGCGAGGTGGTCATGAGGCGGGGCGCCTGCCCCCTCGGGCGCGCCCGACCCTCGTGGGCCCCTCGTAAGGTGGTTGCTGCTCTTCTTCGCCGCAAGAAAGCTAATTTTCGGAAAAAATCTTGGCGAAGGTTTCAATCCAATCGAGTTACGGATCACGGATATATAAGAAACGCGAAAGGCGTAATACCGTAATGCGTAAATAGAGAGAGACAGAGAGATAGATCCAATCTCGGAGGGGCTCTCGCCCCTCCCATGCCATGGAGGCCAAGTACCAGAGGGGAAACCCTTCTCCCATCTAGGGAGGAGGTCAAGGAAGAAGAAGAAGAAGGGGGCCCCTCTCCCCCTCTCTTCTGGTAGCGCCGGAACGTTGCCGTGGCCACCATCATCATGTAACATCCCAAATTTTGGAATGTTAATATAATTAATTGAATTGTTTGTTTGTTTGCTTGAGTGAATTAAACTTGAGTGAAATTTGAACCTTTTCAAAACTTTTGAAAGAGAGGGAATAAAATGACTTTCCCTTCTCCGTAAATTCAAATTCATCCTATTAAAATCAATGAGAGAAGATGACATGACTTCTTCAACTATAAAGAATTTGAACGGAGTTTTGCAATTTAATTCTTTCAAATATTTGCACTTGCTTCTCTATTTTCTTCCCCGAGAAATACCCGAAAAATAAATTCTTGCAAGCAAGAAAGAGCGGAGGAAAATGACCTCCAAAATCAGGGGCATTTTGAAAATATTTGAGCCAAGAAAACCAAAGTTTTTATTTAAAATTATTTGCAAAAAGAAATAAAGCCCTTAGGGATTTTCTGAAAACATTTTTTTAGTTTTTATTTTGGCCGTGGAATAATGCTCATCATCTACATTTTATTTTTCTGATAATTTTAGTATATAAAACTCTTTATTCAATTGATTTGATTTCCTTTTATTGTTTTAGTTTCCTAATTTTAAAAATAGGAATGAAATCGTTTTTATTAGGAAAACCTGCTGGCCCATTAAGCACTTTCCTATTCTAGCCCAACAAGAGATCATCTCCTTCCTCTGCTTCCTCTCACGTTACACAAGCTTCCCATATCCATGGAGACAGAATCTCCACCTTCCCGATCTCCCTCGTCTTTCCATCCCAGCGCCCCGAGACCGCCTATAAAACCCCTCCTCTCCTCGCTCCATTTTTCCCATCACCACGCCCCCCCTGTCCGTAGCCTTCTCGCCACCGCCCTCCTTTTCCTGCCTAGAACGCCACCAGAGCTCTCCTGGAACCTCCCCATCGCCCAGCGCCACCTCCCAAGCGCCGACCCCTCCTCCGCCACCCCCACCTCGCCGCGACCTCGCCTCCCTCGCCAGAGCAGCCTCCACATCGCTGCCTCCTTCCTGCCATCTCTACCTCACGTCACAGTAACTCCGTTTTCGTTTTCAGATTTATTTCCGTAACAGATTTAGTTCCGTTCTTGTTTAGCCTATAACGCTTGATCTAGAAGTCCAATGATGCTGATTCTTTTTGCGTTAGATCACAATTTTCTTGTAGTTTCCAAAATATATAATTTGTCTATGTTTGGATTTATAAAATTGAGTTAGATCAGATTTGAATTAAAGCTTGTTTTCCTTATTCCGGGAGTTTCATAATAGATTTTTATTTAATTCTTTTGCTCCTAGTTGCTTAATGAAATATTTTATGTTTAGTTAACATAAAACCATGATTAGGTGATGTTAAGAAATTCTTGTTATATAAAACTATTTTTGTGGTTATTTGAAGTAGGAAAACTTTGAGTTGTTTTTTCTTTAAGTTTTCCCTTTGGGTTTTGCTTTGTTGGTTTTGGTGTGTTACTTTGTTATGTTATGTTATGCTATGTGCTTATTATAGTTATTGTTTGCCTCGGTAGAATTTCCGGAGTGCGAAGATTGCTACTACGAAACCCTAGTTTTTCGAAGATCGTCAACAAGGCAATTTCACTTTGATCATTGCTTTCATACCTATGTTTTTTATTGCATTTAGTGGCATCCTTGCAACCACCCCTCAGTAGTGTTATTGAATCCTTGTAGTTGAGTAGTATGCATGAGGTAGGAACCCACCCCTGTTACCAAGCCCGGACGATATTTTATTTAATGCTACGCTATAGTAGACGGGTTTGGTATGAGTGCTCGGAGTGGTGTGAGAATGGAGGATCTACGCCATTGACGACAACACCATGATGAAAGCTGCAAGGACTGCATCTTCAAGGCCTCAAGACTTCAAGACTCAAGACAAGAATTCAATACGCACTCATTGGGTGAAGGATTTGTTGACGGGCACCTGGAGAAACCAAGTGGTGGCCGGGATGCATGGAGAAGCGCCATGACATCTTGCGGAAAGCTTCACCTGACTCAAAGAGACGGAAGAATACTTCACGCCGGAAGCTTACCTGTGCAACCGCAAGTCATTATGGGCTCGCTTGGTTGACCTTAGTTGTGACTCTGGCTGGGACGGTACTAGCAGATGTAGAACTACGGTAGGATGGGTTGAGTACCGGACAAAGGTCAGAGGAACTCTTTGGAAGACCATGTTTCGGTCATCTTGTTCTCAAACACTCTGAAGTGCGAGAACGTAAAGAGAGGGATCGAATCTTGCGGGTAAAGTGTACAAACCTCTGCAGAGGGTTAAAACCTAATCGATTAGCCGTGTCCCCGGTTACGGACAATTTGAGCATCTGGACTTGGATCTATCTCGGAACTCTCAACACCGGATTGATAACTTAATTGTGGGCAACTTATGATGATTTTGGGCTATGAGACATCGGTTGGCGGAACCATGTCATGACAGAAAAACTCCATAGTACAGGCTTCATTTTATTCCTTTGATGTAGGTAAAATAAAACCAGCTTTTACGCAAACAAAATTCAGATACAGAGCCATAAAGCCATATTGCATATAGTATAGTTTTATCATCCGTTTTCTCATGTTGTGATCTTGCCGGTACATTCAATGTAATCGACCTACACGGCTGCAACGTATCATGTTGCGATATTTCCTCGACGAGTAAGAGTTACGATACAGGTTACGGTCTACACTCAACCCGCCGATGGCGTTGATGGGACTCCACACCCGCTTGATTGTTTCCGCTGATTATTATGAGGTATATATCATTTTACGTTATTTATACATGTGATTGCACTTTGATATATACATTGATGTACTGTGTGCAAAGATACTTGATCCGTGGATGGTATAAAGAATACGAGGCTTGACTGTCGAGGTCGGGTCGCTCATGTAAATGGTATCGAGCACATGTTGACTGTGGGACGTGACCCTAGAAATCGGAAAGCCCTTGGACAGGATATCTCAAAACTTTATTTACAAAAGACTCTTACTTTCATCTTTTCTGATTTTATCAAATAGACCCTCTCACCTCAAATAGTTAGAATATACCCTTTATCCTTTGATCACCCGGAGGATCAATCAAGACGCCCAAGAAGGATTTGATATCGGAGAACCGATGGCCCTTCAGAGTAAAGAGGATTTCACCATGTATTAGAAGCTAGAACAGTTGAAGACTCAAGACTTGAAAGGATCTCAAGAATTATTAGACCTTTAGAAGACCAAACCCTGTTATACACCTACGTTAGAAGCGATGATTTGTGAGCTGTCATTTGTTTGATGTTTTCCGACAGCCCCAAAATAAAACATGTTTCTTCAAAAACTATTGTTTGTATTGTGTGTATATCCTCCCCACCTCTCTCTCATCTCACCCTAAAACCCTTGAACCCCATAGATGATGAATGAAGTTGGACTGATATTCTCGGATCAAGACTCAGCCCGAGGCGAGCTATGGATGCGTAACATGGAAACCCACTTGGGAGCAATTTGGTTTCAAGGAAGTATGAGATCCAATACGCCTTAAGTACTTTACGAAAGTGCTGCAACCCGTGGAACATGCATCAAGCCATACAGGATTTAATGGAGCAAGAACTTGGGAGGAATTCAAGAAGACCTGTTGAAATCACGCCTTATCCGGAAACACAATGATGCACCAAGAAGTAAACCTTGTGCTCGCAAGATTTATGGAGAAATAGGACACACCTGTGAGGAACACAAAGATGGATGCCCTCATTGTGAGGAGAAACACCCACCGAGGAATGCCCAACTAGCTGTGTGACTTGCTTCCTGTGTGAAGGAACCACCCACTACCCGTGCAAAGGTCACATTTACTCCACGGTGCAACAAACTATTCGAACCGTGAAGATGGAATGAAAGAAGCCCTCAAGGAAGATCTAGAAGAACCAAGAATGATCGAAAGTGTTGAAGACCTGGATGGAGAAGGTCTCAACAGATTTTACTCCAATGCCTACTATTCATGTGGAGAAGAAGGACATTTTCACAGATTGCACCAAGGAAAGAAAGGAGTATCCAGGATATTTCCGACAGCAGAAGTGAAGTTTGACCCCGGAGATAGAAACTCGATCATTACAGAGAAATCCAGAAGAGAAAAGGAAGGCAACCCGAGAGCAACACAATTTTTGCAGAGAAGGACTTGAGTCATATCACCTGTTACAGTGTAAGGATTTAGGTCATTACGCTAGTAAATGCCCGTAAAAGAAGCCAAGAATCCAAGGAGCCCGCATAATCACAAAGAAGCCCCGAGACATGTCGGAAGTCATTTGTTTTCGCTGCAAGGAGGCAGGACATTATGCTATTAAATGTCCCGACAAGATGAAAGCTGGAGTTGAGTAGTTGGAATTTTGATATGGATAATAAGAGTAGTAGAAAGCAATTTCCTTTTCATGAGCTCAATGAGTTGAGTTATGTAATAGATTTCTCAGAGTTTGTAATAGTTCATGACTCAATAAAGTTGTAATGTCACATGCTGAAAAGCTTTAAGGAGTTGCCATGTTTTATCTTGGAAATTAATATTTTGATGAACATGGAAGAAAGTGAGTTGTGATGCATAAACAGGAAATTGGAAATTGAGTTTGAAGTTCTGTTTGGATGATATGAATGTATGCCCCAGAGATAAGTACCTTAATTTCGAGCATCATTTCTGCTCCACAACTGCAGATGACGACCCTTTACGAGTCTTTCCTTAAAGGTCCGGAAACCATCATGACCACGACAAGTGATCGTGATTACCCAAGATCCCAAGGACATGATGAAGCATATTCACCTTGAAGGAGATGCAGTCTACAAAGGCTACCCTTCATGCATAAGGGAGTGGAACTTTGGTATGTGGAGGTACACCTCCACCATTTGAAAGGAGTTTGCCCAAAATGATGGGGCAGTACTTTTTCATTTCACGTGTGCCACAAGCAACTTTCTTCGATGTTGTTCGTGAAGCAGCCATGGAAGCCATATGTCGATCGAGAAATACTAGAAGCAAGACTCCGTTATACTCGTGAATACCTAAGCGAAGTGCATATCGAGATGATGGAGGTGAAGCTCAAGGCCACCACAATGAAACAGAAGATCAAGAATTCAAGGCACATGTCGCCCAATTCCAAAGGGGATCAAGGATCCTCAAGGAGGAAAAATGAATAAAGTTGGAAGTAATGTCCACCATACCGAACCATGTGGGTGGCAGCATTTGTAATAAACTTTTGGAATTTGGATTCACGAAAATGATTAAGGATGTAATGAAAGATTGATATGAGAATAATGAGATGTTATGGATAAACTTGTGCATTTATTTTGGTCATAGTACTCCGTAAAACCACAGGATCAATGAAGAAAGAAATGTGTTATCCATGATGGTCCATAGAAGGAAGCTGGACAAAATAAGTTGAAATTTTGCTTTTGATATGATGGTATGAAGAAACAGAGTACTACTGGATTTAAAGGAGGTGTAACAAGAGAGTTACTCCAAGGATGAGTTAAAGCTGCACTAGTGTTGAAGTGGGCCATAACCCACGGGCCCAGGATTTCGAAAAGGAACAGATGTAACCTTGATGAAGGAAGAAATTTGGAAGAATCAGTGATCCAATCATCTTACGTTTCATAGGAGGTTACGCAAAAACCTGAGAGAGGTGAAGTAACGATAGATGTTTTGTTTGGCTTGCAGAAACCATGGATTTACTCGAAACCAGTTCGAGAACAAGAGAAATTTCTGCAATGCTTGTGAGTATGCCCAAGTGTTAGAATACGTGATTCACTGTTTACGTATGTGGTAATGATTCAAGTACGGGATGGATTGGCCCCCATACCGAAGACTTCTATCATGAACTATCATATGTTGATGGAAAATCAGAGAGCCTTGAAAAACTTAGAAGAGTGTCGATGCGATAAGCCATAAAACCATAGAATGGTAGGACGATGGAACCCCTTTACAGGCAACCGTTGCCAATCGTAGGTTATACGGTGAGGTTCAACCTGACCCGCTTTTCTGCAGGAGAAATCATAAATTGTAGACCACCATGAGTATTTCGATGGTTGTCTAGAATGGACACGGACCTATCAGCTAAGAAGATCCAGTCTCGGACGAACTTCAACCTTGACGAACCGACCCAAGCTTTTGAGGAAAACTCTATGCTTCTGACAGAAGAGCTTTAATGAAGGAGTTATTGTAAGATATGTGAAGAGACATACATTGTCAGCCCTCCAGAGGAAATATCTGAGTTTATTGGAACCATGACCTTGTTTTTAAGTGTGGTAGCACCCCGACCTTTCTCGACCAAGACATTTGCTAGAAGACCCCAACCCCTAACCTTTTCTTGTTAGTTTCTTCAATCTCGAGGACTAGATTCATTTTAAGTGTAGTAGGTTTGTAACATCCCAAATTTTGGAATGTTAATATAATTAATTGAATTGTTTGTTTGTTTGCTTGAGTGAATTAAACTTGAGTGAAATTTGAACCTTTTCAAAAACTTTTGAAAGAGAGGGAATAAAATGACTTTCCCTTCTCCGTAAATTCAAATTCATCCTATTAAAATCAATGAGAGAAGATGACATGACTTCTTCAACTATAAAGAATTTGAACGGAGTTTTGCAATTTAATTCTTTCAAATATTTGCACTTGCTTCTCTATTTTTCTTCCCGAGAAATACCCGAAAAATAAATTCTTGCAAGCAAGAAAGAGCGGAGGAAAATGACCTCCAAAATCAGGGGCATTTTGAAAATATTTGAGCCAAGAAAACCAAAGTTTTTATTTAAAAATTATTTGCAAAAAGAAATAAAGCCCTTAGGGATTTTCTGAAAACATTTTTTTTAGTTTTTATTTTGGCCGTGGAATAATGCTCATCATCTACATTTTATTTTTCTGATAATTTTAGTATATAAAACTCTTTATTCGAATTGATTTGATTTCCTTTTATTGTTTTAGTTTCCTAATTTTAAAAATAGGAATGAAATCGTTTTATTAGGAAAACCTGCTGGCCCATTAAGCACTTTCCTATTCTAGCCCAACAAGAGATCATCTCCTTCCTCTGCTTCCTCTCACGTTACACAAGCTTCCCATATCCATGGAGACAGAATCTCCACCTTCCCGATCTCCTCGTCTTTCCATCCCAGCGCCTCCCGAGACCGCCTATAAAACCCCTCCCTCTCCTCGCTCCATTTTTCCCATCACCACGCCTCCCCTGCCCGTAGCCTTCTCGCCACCGTCCTCCTTTTCCTGCCTAGAACGCCACCAGAGCTCTCCTGAACCTCCCATCGCCCAGCGCCACCTCCCAAGCGCCGACCCCTCCTCCGCCACCCCACCTCGGCGACCTCGCCTCCCTCGCCAGAGCAGCCTCCACATCGCTGCCTCCTTCCTGCCATCTCTACCTCACGTCATGTAACTCCGTTTTGTTTTCAGATTTATTTCCGTAACAGATTTAGTTCCGTTCTTGTTTAGCCTATAACGTTTGATCTAGAAGTCCAATGATGCTGATTCTTTTTATGTTAGATCACAATTTTCTTGTAGTTTCCAAAAATATATAATTTGTCTATGTTTGGATTTATAAAATTGAGTTAGATCAGATTTGAATTAAAGCTTGTTTTCCTTATTCCGGGAGTTTCATAATAGATTTTTATTTAATTCTTTTGCTCCTAGTTGCTTAATGAAATATTTTCTGTTTAGTTAACATAAAACCATGATTAGGTGATGTTAAGAAATTCTTGTTATATAAAACTATTTTTGTGGTTATTTGAAGTAGGAAAACTTTGAGTTGTTTTTTCTTTAAGTTTTCCTTTGGGTTTTGCTTTGTTGGTTTTGGTGTGTTACTTTGTTATGTTATGTTATGCTATGTGCTTATTATAGTTATTGTTTGCCTCGGTAGAATTTCCGGAGTGCGAAGATTGCTACTACGAAACCCTAGTTTTTCGAAGATCGTCAACAAGGCAAGTTCACTTTGATCATTGCTTTCATACCTATGTTTTTTATTGCATTTAGTGGCATCCTTGCAACCACCCCTCAGTAGTGTTATTGAATCCTTGTAGTTGAGTAGTATGCATGAGGTAGGAACCCACCCCCTGTTACCAAGTCCGGGACGATATTTTATTTAATGCTACGCTATAGTAGACGAGGTTTGGTATGAGTGCTCGGGAGTGGTGTGAGAATGGAGGATCTACGTCATTGACGACAACACCATGATGAAAGCTGCAAGGACTGCATCTTCAAGGCCTCAAGACTTCAAGACTCAAGACAAGAATTCAATACGCACTACTGGGTGAAGGACGGTTGACGGGCACCCTGGAGAAACCAGTGGCTGGCCGGGATGCATGGAGAAGCGCCATGACATCTTGCGGAAAGCTTCACCTGACTCAAAGAGACGGAAGAATACTTCACGCCGGAAGCTTACCCGCAACCGCAAGTCATTATGGGCTCGCTTGGTTGACCTTAGTTGTGACTCGGCTGGGGCGGTACTAGCAGATGTAGAACTACGGTAGGATGGGTTGAGTACCGGACAAGGGTCGAGGAACTCTTTGGAAGACCATGTTTGGTCATCTTGTTCTCAAACACTCAAGTGCGAGAACGTAAAGAGAGGGATCGAATCTTGCGGGTAAAGTGTACAAACCTCTGCAGAGGGTTAAAACCTAATCGATTAGCCGTGTCCCGATTCACGGACAATTTGAGCATCCGGACTTGGATCTATCTCGAACTCTCAACACCGGATTGATAACTTAATTGTGGGCAACTTATGATGATTTTGGGCTATGAGACATCGGTTGGCGGAACCATGTCATGACGAAAAACTCCATAGTACAGGCTTCATTTTATTCCTTTGATGTAGGTAAAATAAAACCAGCTTTTACGCAAACAAAATTCAGATACTGAGCCATAAAGCCATATTGCATATAGTATAGTTTTATCATCCGCTTTTCTCATGTTGTGATATTGCCGGTACATTCAATGTAATGACCTACACGGCTGCAACGTATCATGTTGCGATATTTCCTCGACGAGTAAGAGTTACGATCATGAGGTTACGGTCTACACTCAACCCGCCGATGGCGTTGATGGGACTCCACACCCGCTTGATTGTTTCCGCTGATTATTATGAGGTATATATCATTTTACGTTATTTATACATGTGATTGCACTTTGATATATACATTGATGTACTGTGTGCCAAAGATATCGATCCGTGGATGGTACAAGAATACGTAGGCTTGACCGTCTGAGGTCGGGTCGCTACACATCATCACCGCAATCTTCACCAACACCTCTGCCATCTTCACCAAAATCTCCATCACATTCCCCCCTCTATCTACAGCGGTCCACTCTCCCGCAACCATTGTACCCTCTACTTGAACATGGTGCTTTATGCTTCATATTATTATCCAATGATGTGTTGCCATCCTATGATGTCTAAGTAGATTTTTGTTGTCCTATCGGTGGTTGATGAATTGCTATGATTGATTTAATTTGCTTGTGGTTATGTTGTTGTCCTTTAGTGCCCATCATATGAGCGCGTGCATGGATCACACCATAGGGTTAGTTGTATGTTGATAGGACTATGTATTGGAGGGCAAGAGTGACAGAAGCTTCTACCTAGCATAGAAATTGATGCATACGGGATTGAAGGGGGACCAATATATCTTAATGCTATGGTTGGGTTTTACCTTAATGAACGTTAGTAGTTGCGGATGCTTGCTAATAGTTCCAATCATAAGTGCATAGAATTCCAAGTCAGGGATGACATGCTAGCAGTGGCCTCTCCCACATAAAACTTGCTATCGGTCTAGTAAAGTAGTCAATTGCTTAGGGATAATTTCGCAACTCCTACCACCACTTTTCCACACTCGCTATATTTACTTTATTGTGTATTTATATAAACAGCCCCTACTTTTTATTTACGTGCTCTTTATTATCTTGGAAACCTATCCAAAAACACCTACAAAGTACTTCTAGTTTCATACTTATTCTAGGTAAAGCGAACGTCAAGCGTGCGTAGAGTTGTATCGGTGGTCGATATAACTTGAGGGAATATTTGTTCTACCTTTAGCTCCTCGTTGGGTTCGACACTCTTACTTATCGAAAGAGGCTACAATTGATCCCCTATACTTGTGGGTTATCAAGACCTTTTTTTGGCGCCGTTGCCGGGGAGTCATAGCGTGGGGTGAATATTCTCGTGTGTGCTTGTTTGCTTTATCAGTAAGTAATTTTTATTTGCTGTTCTTAGTTGTTTTCTATCTTTAGTTATGGGTAGGAAACGCAAAATACCAAAAAAAATAGTTGTACCTACTACACCAATGGTTGAAGAACCACTCAAAATCTATCACACTCCTGAAGCTTTTTACTTGGATCATCTTCGATCCCTATGTGCTTGTGCTGAAACCCCAACTAGCTTAGTTGAGGGCAAATCTTTAGATGAGCATGCTTGTTATGTACGACACCGCATATCTCACAAAGGGAGACTTTTACTGGATCAAATTCATCGTTTGCAATGCTATTCTTGGAATTTATGTGAAATATATGATTTTACTTGTTGTTCTGAAAACCCTAAGAAACACCTTCCCTACCAATGTGAGTTTAGCGATAATGGAATCGTATCTTCGTATGCTAAGGGTGTTTATAATTACTATGATGTTCAACAAATTGAAGAATTTATTGCTTTTAAGGGTGCTTATGAAATTGCTTCTTTGATTGAAAAGTATGATGCTACTCTTTACAAATCTGAAAACTTTGCCATACTTAAATATTGTTATGATAATTATGCTTCTAATGCCTATGTTAAACCATATACTGAGGACTCCTCTGCGGTCCAATAAGAGACTAATATTTTGCAGGAGTCTATGGAAGAAGAAATTGATGAAACTGTGAGCTCATTGGATGAAAAAGATGACGAGGAGAGCGAAGAACAAAAGGAGGAAGAGCGGATTAGCTACCCGTGCCCACCTTCTAATGAGAGTAACTCTTCAACTCATACATTGTCTAATTTCCCTTCGTGCTTAACGAAGGATGAATGCTATGATGATTGTTATGATCCCGTTGATTCTTTTGAAATATCCCTTTTTGATGATGCTTGCTATGCTTGTGGCCAAGATGCCAATATGAATTATGCTTATGGAGATGAACTTGCTATAGTTCCTTATGTTAAACATGAAATTGTTGCTATTGCACCCACGCATGATAGTCCTATTATCTTTTTGAATTCTCCAAATTACACTATATCGGAGAAGTTTGTCCTTATTAAGGATTATATTGATGGGTTGCCTTTTACCATTGCACATGATGATTTTGATAGATATAATATGCATGTGCTTGCTGCTCCTACTTGCAATTATTATGAGAGAGGAACTATATCTCCACCTCTCTATGTTTCCAATATGATAAAATTGCAAGAAACTGTTTATACTATGCATTGGCCTTTACTATGTGTGCATGAATTGTTCTTTTATGACATGCCGATGCATAGAACGAGAGTTAGACTTCGTCATTGCTTGATATATGTTGCCTTGTGCTAACTACTAAATGCCAAATCATTGCTAATTAAAATTGGCTTTGATATACCTTGGGATCCGGGTGGATCCATTACTTGAGCACTATATGCCTAGCTTAATGGCTTTAAAGAAAGCGCTGCCAGGGAGACAACCCGGAAGTTTTAGAGAGTCATTTATTTCTGTTGAGTGCTTTTATATAGTTTAAGAACAAAAAATAAAGAGGGGAACCTAAAACTTTTTCAAAAAGAAAAGCGAAAGTGAGAAAGATGAGCATTGTTAAAGTGGGAGCTAGCCTTGAACTTTGTTCATGCTCACGGCAACTTTGTGAATCTTGATTACAGAAACTTTTCAAAAAAATAATTATCCCCTTGTATAATTCCATTGTATTATAAAAATAATGTGCCAAGGTTTGCCTTTAGGATGTTTACAACGCTTGTTGGTTTGTACGGTGTAGGACAGAAACTTTGGTTGTAGTGCCAGTTATTTTTTACTGGAACGTCAAACGGTTCTGATTCTTTTTGCACTATCTTTCTATACAAATTTTTTTATTTTACCTAATTTTGGCAGAATTTTTCAAGTATCATAAGTATGGTGAATGTTCAGATTGCTACAGACTCTGTTTTAGACAGATTCCGTTTTTGATGCATAGTTTGCTTGTTTTGATGAAACTATCGATTTATATCAGTGGATTAAGCTATGGAAAAGTTATATTACAGTAGATATAATGCAAAAACAAAATATGAATTGGTTTGCAATAGTACTTAGAGTAGTGATTGCTTTATTATACTAACGGATCTTACCGAGTTTTCTGTTGAAGTTTTGTGTGGATGAAGTGTTCGATGATCGAGAAGGTCTCAATATGAGCAAAAGGAGGAGAGGCAAGAGCTCAAGCTTGGGGATGCCCAAGGAACCCCAAGTAAATATTCAAGGAGACTCAAGCGTCTAACACTACAAAAAAAATACACTTCCGTGATGATACGTGTTTGTCACAGTAGGTCGCGTTTTTTGTCATGCATGTACATCCATGACAAATTTATGACAGAATCAAGATAGTCATACATGTGCTATCGTAGAAGTGTTCCATGACATTAACAAAATTATCATCACGGAAGTGTCCACTTCCATGACGATAAATCGCGCGTCACAGAAGTGCTTTCGCCAAGGGTGACCGACATGTGGCATCCACCGTAACGGAACGCCGTTAAGCTATCGGGTCGGGTTTTGGATCCGATAACCCGTTAACAGCCCCGACCAATGGGAATTTTCCACGTGTAAAATCATCATTGGCCGGAGGAAACACGTGTCGGCTCACCACCGGACAGATGTCATCCACTCATTGGATGTATACGCCTATGATACGTCGACACGTGGCACGACCCAACAAGTTTAATTGGGCGGCCCAATTAAAGGCCCACAAGTTTTATGGACCATAATGGGCGGCCCACTAAAGGCCCAAAAGATTTTATGGACCATAATGGGCCAGCCCAGCTAAAGGCCCACGAGATTTTGCGGGCCATAATGGGCGGCCTGTAAAGGCCCACAAGATTTTGCGGGCCATAATGGGCCGGCCCAGCTAAAGGCCCACAAGATTTTTGTGTGCCATAATGGGCCGGCCCAGGTAAAGGCCCACAAGATTCTTGCGGATCATAATCGGCCGGCCCAGCTAAAGGCCCACGAGATTTCGCCGACATTAATGGGCTGGCCCAGCTGTAGGCCCACAAGATTTTGAGGACCCTAGTAGGCCGGCCCATTAACTGGCTGCCATGTTTTGGGCCAAATGTCGGTGTGGCGACCGGTTTTCCGGGTAATGAATTCCAGAAAATGGCCGTCGTACTCACCAGCCCCAGGATTACTGTTAGCTGATGAGGCACCAACTTGATACAGAAATACCAAGCAAAATACAAAATGTGTGGTACAAGACCCTTCTGGTCTGTGAGTACAACAAATGGTTTCTAATGGTTGACGGCGGAAGCGGTTTGTGGATCATCAGCGTCTACGAGACTCCAATATCCACATGAACAGCTGACCAGGATAACTCCTATCTTCGCGAGGCTGCTATTTCCATTTCTTAGGTTCCGGGGCTGTCATCGCAACACTCCTCTCCATGCAAGAAATCTGGCCAAGACAATAGCCATGGACAAGCCAGTGAGTACTTTGAATGTACTCGCAAACATTTCGAACACTGGAATAATATAAATGACAAACATGTACTTGAAATATTCTATGATCATATCGTCAGTCATGAATAAAATCTTTTATGCATGCAACAGGTTATCTATAAGAATATGTAACAATGGAGTGGAAGTGGCGTCTCAGCGACACCACATAAGGGCTTATAAGGGAAATAAATAACGTGCAATGTTACGATTCAGGCCTCAAATGACACCACATAAAGGGCTTATAAGGAAATAAATAACAGTAATGCCACGTTGAAGGCCTCAAATGACACCACATAAAGGGCTCATAAGGGAAATAAATAACGAGTAATGCCACGATCAGGCCTCAAATGACACCACATAAAGGGCTTATAAGGAAATAAATAACGAGCAATGCCACGATCAGGCGTCAAATGACACCACATAAAGGGCTTATAAAGGAAATAAATAACGTGCAATGCCACAATCAGGCCTCAAATGACACCACATAAAGGGCTTATAAGGAAATACATAACAGTAATGCCACGATTCAGGCCTCAAATGACACCACATAAAGGGCTTATAAGGAAATAAATAACGAGCAATGCCACGATTCAGGCCTCAATGACACCACATAAAGGGCTTATAAATAATCACAAAGTGAATATCCGGAGGTAGAACCATCCCAGGGCTATTTGATAATTCAAATAATATAACGGGTTAGTCCATAATAAAATAATAATCATAATCACTTCAAGGCTCAAGTTGCGATCCCAGTTCTGGTTTAACAGTTTCTCCTCCGAAGACCGACACTAAGACCGACACCTGACCCATCCCAGACTATAATCCTTAACCATGGACACGGCTATTCGAATAGGTTTAATCTCTGCAGAGGGTGTACTCTTTATCCACGAGCAATGGATTCCTTTAGTCCATCGGGACTAATTCCGTCTACGGCCTTTTTGTTGAAAACACACCTAACTTGCACACACCAGCTTAACTTACCGGTGTCTGGAATCACCCACGACACTTGTTAAGCAAAACTCTAAGTGGGGAGGCTACAACCTCGCGTAGCATGGGATCAAATTTATATCACGCGCTCGGGGTTGCCTCCCCTCTCGGTCTTAACCGGAAACACCCATGCCCCCGGACCAGATGGCATGCCTACCGGCTGCAACCGGTATCTCCCACCATGGCCTCTCTGTACGGTGTGTGCTTGAAAGGGGTTGACGACTTACTGAACCGTACCCTACCTGCGGCAGGGACAAGCGGTAGTACGAGGCAAGTATGGGGTTACTGGAACAAGACTCGATCTATGGTCGCCTCGGGAGGGTTATAAATTCCCTGTATGACATGTATCACAAAAAATATTTCAACCACAAAATCAACACTCATTATACCTTACTATGCCATATCGGACATAACCGTTCCGACGGAGACGGCGACAACCTCATGCCTACCCAAGGCAGAGGTTTTCCCGGATTACTTTCAGGCATGCATGCAAGGCACATGAGGATGATTACCATCACAAGTATATTCATTTCCAACAGCAAGGAAACCACTATTATACATCCATGCAATTGATCATATCACATGAAATAACAAGTTCCCCGAAATAAGGTGGTGTTATAAATGTGTCAACTAACACACCAAAAATATTATACCGGGGTTCAGAATGCTTGCCTTCAAGTTGTGGAGGGGTGAGGTGCTCTCCAAAACTTTTGATAGTTTGCTTCTCTCTCTCCAAAGTCCTATTTTAAATAAATTTGAATCAAATAATAGTTTCAAAACAGAACCAAAAAGTTGTCTGAATTTTTTTGAAATAAATCTTAAAATAAACTAGACAATATTTGAGAGAGTTAGGAAAAAGAATCAACTCATTTTGAGTTATAATTAAAAAGATATAGCCAGTCAAAGTTTTGGTCAAAACTGTTATTTAAAATAAAACAGAAAAGAAAACGGTTCGAATATAAACATACACGTCGAAGGCGTATTCTGGAAACGCGCCTCCACTTATCCAGCGTGGACTGCATGGGTCACCGACAGTGGGCCCGCCTTGCCCATCGGGTCGTTTGATCTTCCTCCTCCTCCTCTTCCTCTGCCGAGAGTGGGCGGAACTCCGGCGATCGTCGCCGTGAACAGCGGTTCCTTGCGGGGAGCTGAGGGCGGGGATGGATCCGCGGATCTAGGGCGATCCTCTCGGTGGTTGTAGGGTCATTGGAGGTGGAGGAATCGCCGTCGAAGCCATGGCGGCCGGTGGCTTCGGGGCAAGGTGAGTTTTGGCTCGTGGTCCCTGACCAAAATCGAGCAGGGGGATGGACTCACGAGAGGGAGAGGGGGCTCCTGGTGAAGAGAGTGGAGAGGGGGAGGCCCTGGTTGCGCCGAACGGAGCCGGGAGGCGGCGGTGGCCGAACTGGCCGGAGTCGGGGAAGACGGCCTCCCGGTTCGATTGCTGGCCAAGGGGGTCCTAGGGAGATGGCTTGAGACTGCCTGCGTGCGGGGACGAGCTCGGGGCTTCTTAAATAGGCGAACGGGGTCGGTTCCGACGGTGGCATGATAAGGTCGCCAGCGACCGCCATTCTGTAGACTAGGGCGTCGTGGCGGCGACGAGCGCTAGGGGACACGCTTGGATGAGCTCGCCTTTGCTCAGGAGGCGGTGGCGGCGGGAGAGGTTTTGGCGGCGCCGACCGAGCGAGGGCTGTCAGCGGCCGTGGCGGCTAGCTCTTGGCCTGTCGGAGACGTGGCGAGGGCTTCTTGGCGTGTTGCGGTGAGTAGGAGAGTGTGTGGCGCGGCTCTGCAGTGAGGGCAAAACCAGGGGCGCGACGCGTCGGCTTGGGCGCGGCACGTGCAAAATGCGTGCTCTGCTCGCGCCCAGAGCACGCACAGAATGTGCTTGACAAAATGTCGGGGCAGGCTAGAGGTCTCGGGTGAAGTTAGCAAGCAACAGGACTAGGTTAGTGATAGAGGGGAGATCAAGGGACAAGGTGGTTTGTCCTGGAGGCCAAGTTCATAGTGCAAACCAAAAACTCATGCCAAATCTGTCCATGCTCTCAAGGTGTTTGACAAAATGCCACATGCACCTAGGCATTTCTTGGAGTGGTAAAAACTTCCAGTCTGGGGTCTCTTTAGATGAAAGAGAGGGTGGTGAGGTTAGTTTGTCCAAAGCACAAACTTGCTAGTGCAAGTTTTGCAAAACTTCCATTCTGGACAGGAGATAAATGGCATTACTTCATGAACCAAAAATGATCCAATGGGTGCATGCTCCTGGACTTAGGGTTTTAATAGGGAGGACTACAAGTATGAAAAGAAATCAAGGATAAAGGAGCAACTAAAAATGTGGTTGCTGTACAAATCCTCAAGTTGGACCAGAATAGAAAAGAGGTTGATTCACTCAATTTCTTCAAAGAACGACACTAGGTTTTTGCATAATGCTGAATTGCATGCTACCACTGATCTCCCATAATTTTGGTGAAGGCTCTAAAGAAATATTTAGATAGGCTGTAGTGCAAATCTGCCCACTGGACCAGATTTGAAAATAGGGAGTAGAGCTCAAAATATTTCATGAACAAAGGATAAATCTGCATAAAAGTGATTTAAAAGCATCACATGACATCTCCAAATTTTGGTGGGATTTTTGAAGGGATTTATAAAAGGGTTGCAGATATTAAAAAAAGGACCATAGAGCCATGGGAAACCCTTTTTCAAGAAAATAAAGATTAGGGAGATTATTACATAATTAATTTCTCTGATGAAAAGAAAAGATTTTTCTTGAGAGGATAAACAAGTCCAATAATACATTTGAAAAGTTTTCACTGAATGACATAACTCCATGATAAAAAAAAGAAGGAAAAGTCTCAAAAACATCAAAAGGGAGCCCAAAAATAAAAGTTTTAATTTTCTGGCAAATTTTTTAATTAACAAAACAAGGTTAAAATTTTGGGGTGTTACAACACTACCCCCCTTAAGAAAAAAATCTCGTCCTCGAGATTTGCTAAGAGCTATCTCTATAGCAAAAATGCATTAAAACAAAAGCGGCTACAGTGAGAGGGCAATAAGTGGTGCAAAACCACAGTGTGGAACACTGGCGCGGTGTGGGAAAAGAATCTACGGTTAGGGGCAAAAACGAGAGGTTTCTATGCTGGATATAAATTTAGAATAAATTCTAAATTTAATAAAAATACGCTGGTCGCACCCGAGAGCACAGTGCTCTCTCTAGCTGACAGGTGGACCCGGGCCCACTGTCGGCCTCTTCTTCTACCTCTGGCTCTTTCTTCTTCCTCTCTCCCGCGCGCTTTCCCGCGCTTTTTCACCGGCGACGCCTAGCGCGTAGGGTATCTAGGCCGTACCGCGGTAGTGCGTGGCGTGCTAGCTGCCGGTGCAGCGTGCACTCACCTCGTGGGCCAGTGCGCTGTCGGCACTGCTCGTGGATTCGCCTCCGAACACCGGCGATCGGGCGACGGGCGGCGCTGGTGGACTTCGCCCACCGTACACCGAGCTCGAGCTATAAAACGGCCGAGGTGTTCTTCTCTTCTTCCTCCCACCTGGCCTCGCTGCTCCTCCTCCTCCTTTCTCCTCTGTCTCCGTTTGCCGGAGCTCGAGGCGAGGCTCTAATGGCGGCGGTGGTGCCGGACTGGTACGTGATCCTGTTGTGCGGAGGGCTGGCAGCGGTGTGCGCGATGATCCTCGATGATCGTCGTGATGCTGCGGCTCGGGTGTTGGCTCTCCACGGTGGCGGTGATCACGAGGAGTAGGTGGGGTGTGTCGGGTGCTAACTGTTGTCGGGAGGTGCTCAGTTAGATGTATCTCAGTTGCAAGATTTTGCAAGCCGTGTATGTGCTCGAAGGATTTTGTTGTGAGTCTGCTGCCGTGGTGCTTGTGTGGAATAAAATAATCCACGTCGTGAGAAGGTGTAGATGCAGCAACTCAGGTAAAAGAAATCTCACTCCAGGATTTCTCGCGAGAGGAAACAGTGATACACTAGAGTCAAACCGCAACAGAACTACTCACAATAATAGAAATTAAAGAATTGCTCGCTGCGTAAACTCGGGGTACCGTGCATAAGTTACAACTCATAATTAAATGTTGCAATAATAAATACGGCAGTGACGTCTAAAATGAAAACGGTAACTAGACGGGGTCCCGAGAAAATGTCTCTGGTACTGGGATACTCTCCTCTTCTATCGAGGAAAGTGGATTGACCAGTCGATGAATGTGTCTCTCCTGGTCGGGCCTCAGTGATTTGCTGATGGCGATCTGAGGATTTAAATCCGCGAGACTCTGGAGATAACCCATCACACGTTGGGTTAAACACTCTTGAGCGATGACGTACTGGACAAGGTTGGCCAGGACTGGGTCTCTCTCAATTCGTCCACCGGGAAAAAATGTTACTCCTCCAGGTGTTGCACGACTCGGAAAGTAATAATACCCTCGTTCGCTGGCATAGGGTACCGCGAATCGAAGGCGAGCAAGTGCTTCGTATGCAGCAGCTTCTACGGCCATATGTGGGGTCGGCATAGATTTCCCCACAAAGGAGACTTCTGTTGGGTCTTGGTTTGGATTTACGGGAGGGATGCGCACTGCTGCCCAATATCTCGAGGTGGAAGGGGTGATTCTCGATTTGAACAGCTCGTACTGGGGTGGCTGGGTAGCGCCCATGGTACTGCAGGTAAAATCCCACAATATTTTGACAAAGCTACCCGGGGTTGCATCTGGAGTTCTCAGATAAATACTAGGGCTCGGCATGGCACGAAATGGGGTGAGGATGGTGCTCAAGGTGAGAGGTGCTTGGCAAGGTTACGCAGTGGCCTTTTTATAGCACCGGAGCTGGGTCATTTTACCGTGGTGAAAGGTAATGAATTTGCCAGCTCGGCTCCGAGGGTCGGGGTCAAAGCCACAGATACATATCTCACCAAAGTGACGTATCACTGTGGGGTTTGTCGGGGTGGTTTTGGTAGCTGTGCCTGGAATAGAAATTTATACCGCATGCTAGCAAATCCATGCAGGGCTACTATTTAAAAAATAGAGGTACGACGACAGGCGGCGTTTATCTACATGGTCACAAGATTGCAAAGCGGGGATACACTGGGACTCGACACTACTTGAGTGACTTAATCTACCTCGTTTACATCCAAGCGGGCGTGCCTTGTGGATGTCGAGGCTCCTCCATGGTTCTCACCGTCGGAATTAGCTGGAGAGGGTTGAGGGGCTGCAGGCTCGGGGTAGCGATGATGACCATCTCGGGGTTTGTTGGCCACAACTCCGTTGGAGTGTGCTCCCAAGAGGCGACGAAGCACTTCTGGGGTCATCAAAGCGCCTTGGTTGATGGCCGGTGCGGACCTCATGGTCTCGATTGGGTGTCCGAACAGCACGACTGGGTTGTCGGCGTCGGCCTCGTTCTCTTCTCTTGCCGGGGCTTGACGAACCAACTCTCCACGAGCTGCGATCAGATCAATGGTGATTTGATCGAATAGTTCCTCTAGTGCACCTACATAGCGCACTAGGTGGAACAATGCAGGATCTGTCTCGTGATCTCCGTTGGCAACTTGGGGTGGTCTGCCATACCCTTCACGCCTGGGGTAGTAGTGGAACGAGCGACAGTTAACTCTAGGCGACAAGTGCCGGAGATGAACTATAGCTTCTCGAGCAGCTAGTTGGATGGCTTGTGGCTCAAAGGAAGTTGTTCTTCCAAAGAACTCAGAGGCGCTCGGGCGCTAGACCCCACCGTAAATGTGTCTGATGGCCCGTAATTGACGGCTCTCATCGCTCATGGGTCCTTGGTACACAACATGTTCTCGTGGCTCTTCTAACGATAGGCACGACGGGTGAGGTTTATAGTATTGTCACAAAGCCTCCAAGGTTGGTTGTTTGTGGTCTCATTGTGCACGACGGGCCGAGCATTGTGGCTCGGTTTGGGGTAGAGGCTGTCTTTGGGTTGGGGCTAAGCGTGCCCTTTTATAGTAAAAGGGGACGGAGTCTTCCTTTGCACGCTTGCGAATAAGACACCTTGGGTGCTGGTCACTGGTGCGTGATAGACAGGCTAGGTTGATAGGTTGGGCACCGACTACCAAAAGGTGTCGGGTCACTGTGTGGCTATCTTGCACGAGAAGCTTGGCTGGGGTTTGGTTATGGTCTGGTGGGTTGGTTTGCCTAAATTTTTTCGACCTGGCTAAGATAGGATTAGCCAATGGTCAGCCTGGCTCTGATACCAAGTCTGTGGCGACGGTTTTCGGGTAATGAATTCGAGAAAATGGCCACCGTACTCACCAGCCCCTGGATTCTTGTTGGTGACGAGGCACCAACTTGATACGTAAATACCAAGCAAAATACAAAATGTGTGGTACAAGACCCTTCTGGTCTGTGAGTACAACAAATGGTTTCTAATGGTTGACGGCGGAAGCGGTTTGTTGATCATCAACGTCTATGGGACTGCAATATCCACAGGAACAGCTGACCAGGATAACTCCTATCTTCGCGAGGCTGCTATTTCCATTGCTTAGGTTCCGGGGCTGTCATCGCAACGCTCCTCTCCATGCAAGAAACCTGGCCAAGACAATAGCCAGGGACAAGCCAGTGAGTACTTTGAATGTACTCGCAAACATTTCGAACACTGGAATAATATAAATGACAAACATGTACTTGAAATATTCTATGATCATATCGTCAGTCATGAATAAAATCTTTTATGCATGCAACAGGTTATCTATATGAATATGTAACAATGGAGTGGAAGTGGCGTCTCAGCGACACCACATAAGGGCTTATAAGGGAAATAAATATCAGGCAATGCCACAGTCGGGCGTCTCAGCGACACCACATAAAGGGCTTATAAGGGAAATAAATAACAGGCAATGCCACGATCAGGCCTCAAATGACACCACATAAAGGGCTCATAAGGAAATAAATAACGAGCAATGCCACGATTCAGGCCTCAAATGACACCACATAAAGGGCTTATAAGGAAATAAATAACGAGCAATGCCACGATTGAGGCGTCTCGGTGACACCACATAAAGGGCTTATAAAGGAAATAAATAACGAGCAATGCCACGATCGAGGCGTCTCAAATGACACCACGTAAAGGGCTTATAAGGGAAATAAATAACGAGCAATGCCACGATTGAGGCGTCTCAAATGACACCACATAAAGGGCTTATAAGGAAATAAATAACGGGCAATGCCACGATTCAGGCGTCTCAAATGACACCACATAAAGGGCTTATAAATAATCACAGTGAATATCCAGGAGGTAGAACCATCCCAGGGCTATTTGATAATTCAAATAATATAACGGGTTAGTCTATAATAAAATAATAATCATAATCACTTCAAGTCTCAAGTTGCGATCCCAGTTCTGGTTTAACAGTTTCTCCTCCGAAGACCGACACTAAGACCGACACCTGACCCATCCCAAACAGTAATCTGGGGCTGGTGAGTACGACGGCCATTTTCTGGAATTCATTACCCGGAAAACCGGTCGCCACAGTCGGCCCATATTTGATCCGGTCTATTAATGGCCTGCCACGTTCCGGGCCTAAAAGTGGCCCATATGAGATCCGGCCCGTTATAAGCCTACCACGTTCTGGGCCAAATTACGGACCAGATCAGGTCCAGCCCTTTAAGAGGCTTTGGGCTCAATCATGGCCCATATCAAATTCGGCCCGTCAACTAGACACTATGCTTTTGGGCCCACTTGCTAAAGGCCCACTTAGTAATTTGGCCTGATATTAGTTTTGGCCTGTTAAGGGCCCGTTTAACATTTCGGCCCTATATTAATTTCGGCCTGTTAAAAGCCCGCATATAGTTGGGCCTAACTACGGCCTGATTTGCAGCCGGTCTGCTCGCAGCCGATATCTGATTGGGCCAAACAAGGACCGAGACAATTTTGGCCTGTTAAAAGCCCGTGATTTGATTCACACAATCATGGGTCGGGGTTCATTTCGAGCTGCTGCCGGCCCGTGAGCTGTTCGGCACGTTTCAGGCCCAACCTACATCGTGATTGCATGACGGCCCGATTATGTACCGTAATTTTACGGTTTGGCCGGTTTACTGCGAAGACAGGATATATATACAGTAAAATAACTGCAGCATCGTGAATAAGAAAAAACCTAGACTGTATAATAAATAAATTACGGCATATTACGTCCACTAGGCATCAAAGTTTGCCACTATGATAATAAAGCACAAGCAGACAGCAGATTACATACACTTGGCATCAAAGATCGCCACCAGTGCAAATAAACACGCTGACAAAATAATATACAAAACCGACAAAGACTTCAATAGAGTTCAAGAAAGGTTAGCCTCATTTGGAGCTGCAGCATAGCAGCTGAAAGCAAGATGATGAGATCGCTTGTTCAACACTTATATCTTCCTCACGCCGAAAGATAAACAAGCGGATATATGACAGGTTTTGCACGTAAAAGTATCGGTCTTGACAATTCATCACATTTCTTCTTGACGAATAAAGTGACACAGTTTAAAATTGCATTAACACAATATGGTATTGTTCAGGTCAAGACATGGCAGGAAATGACATTGTGAAGGAGTTGGCAGCTTCACGACAACACTGGATTACAGATCAAGAACTCATAAGTATCAATGGTTAGTGTGCTGTCAATTTATATCATTTCAGATTGGCAAATAAAGAGACGGTTTAAATAATAGTAGAATGATATGACATTGTTCATAGTTAAGACATTGCAGAATCTGACATTATGCTGTAATGGGTAGGTTCACCATACCACTGGATTACGGATGAAGAACAGAAGCATACATGCAGTGCAAAACAAGATCACTTGCTTTGTATAGTTTAATTTACATGGTATGAAGAAGGAACTTGGTTGTACAACTGAAAACTTAAATTGAGAAAGGACAAAGTTTTGTTTATGAACTACATAATAAACTTTAAATAAGCAATTTGGTGCAAACACCAAAAATAAACAGTTGTTGCAGTCATGCCTAACCAAATATATACAACAATGTTTGAAGGCTTGAGATGGACAAACTTACATTATTGGTGAAGACAGGCTCTATAAAGGCCTTGTCCATGCCGATGGGGGGCAATTCAAGAAGTTTACCACGAATCTTCCTCAAAAGCATTGCCTTTATTCTACATTTTGTTAAGAGTAAATATAGATGTGATAATATACTGAAAAATGGAGAATATTTAAGATAAGATGAAGAGTGATGCTACATAACCAAGTAGCTATAAATGTAAGTGCAGCGATACAGGCAAAAGGTACAACCAAGAGCAATGCACAGCTAAACTTCTTCAAGACCAACCTTATGGTAAGAGTAAATATAGATCGATGTGTAGAAAATGGAGGCAAAGGAAAATAAGCTGCAGAGTGATGGTACATGAACAACTACCTATCATTATAAGTACAATCGATAAAGGACATCATGTACTTACAAGAACAATGCAAAGCTAAAAAATTGGCATTGGATATATTCTACACTAATGTAACCATTCATACAGATCGATAATTTGGGCGAACAATTGATAAGCAAGCTATCATGCATACTATCGTCACATAATGAACCAGGTATATATGCAAGTACAAGGATACAGACAACAGTACTAACAAGAGCAAAGCAACGGGCAGCATATTTGCGATATCCTCGTCGTTCTTTTCAAACCGAATTCTTCTTCGAGCATTTCCTGCAAAAAGATCCGTAAGGCACATGCGGAAAAGTAGAAGTTCAAATTGTCATGTGATTTCATAGACAATACCTCATCCTGGGAACGAGACTAGTGCATAACAAGGTTTTTCCATTCAATGTCTTCTAAATTTAGCACAGGAGATGTAGCGACCCGACCTCAGATGGTCAAGTCTCTGTGTTTCAGTGTCATCCCTCCATCAGTAATGCTGACACACACAGTACTCGAAGGATTTATAACAGAGTAGCAATCACACACTTATTACAACGAATGTCTCAAAAGAGAACTTATAACAATAATATGGCTTAAGGCCATCTAATGCGATAACAACGGAAGGCTTGGAAGATAAAGTGAGTCCATCAACTCCAACGACATAGCTGAGCTGCACGGCAATGACCTAACGATCCTTACTCCTCGTCTGAAAAGTCTGCAACATAATACGTTGCAGCCCGAGAACGGGTCAGCCCATGGAATATGCTGGCAATATAACACAGTAGAGCAGGAATAGAATAATGCTATCACTACATGCAATATTTGGCTGGTGGAAAGCTCTATGGTTATGGTTTTGCGAAAAGCCAATTTTTCCCTACAACAAAGGAGTAAGTCTTAATTTAACTATCATGGTGGTTGAAACATCATTGAGAAGGTATAACCCCAACTCAATCCCAATTAAAGTAATTAACATCCCAGCAATATTAATATAGAATGATGAGATACATGTGAATACTCAGGTACTAGCTACTCAGAATTGTCCATAACCGGGGACACGGCTAACCATGATTATTTTGTACACTCTGCAGAGGTTTGTGCACTTTTTCCCACAAGACTCGATCGCCTCCGTTGATTTCTCGCACTGCATGGTGTTTGAGAAACGGATGACCGAGACACAGTCTTTCAGAAACATTAACTCTCTACTCCGGGTAGACCATACCAAACCTACAAAACCCACTACCTGCTGATCTACCTCTTCAAGAGCTTCACGTAACTTACTCAACTATGCTAGAGCCCATAGTAGCTTGTGGCTGCACACGGAAGTTTCTAGCATGAATAATCTCAGTTCCTTTTGAGCCTGGGTGGCGGTCCATAGGAAGATCACACGGGTACCCCAGGATTTCCAAAAAATACAGGCAACACTGGGTTCCCCAGGTGCCTCAATCCACCCAGATGTGTATTTAAGTTGCCACCTTAAGTTGAACCATTAATCAACAATCTCACATCAGTCATGTTTCACTCAAACCCAAACCACGTCTACGAGCATAGCATGGCAATATAAGCAACACGTAGAAGTAATTCCCAAGGGTTTGATAGTAACAGGGCAATAGGTTCTACCTCAACAACTACTTCCCAACCCACAAGTTAATGACATCCTAATCATGCAATGTTTGACGATTTGTACTAATGCATAAAACTAGGTATGAAAAGAGTATGCTCAATGTGTTACTTGCCTTGCTGACGATCGGCGAATCCTAGAGACTCGTAGTAACACGCTTCACACTCCGGGAATTCTATCGGAAGCAAACAACAACATACATAAGCAACAAGAAAAGATGCACAAGTAAAACTCAACTAAAAGAGGCTGACCAGAAAGTTCAACTTAAGAACTCCGGTTCGCAAAAAAAGAATCAAACCAAACGGAGCAACGAAACTCAAACGGCGAAAGAAATAAGATCCGTTTACTAATCTGAATTAGGGTCAAATTTTACAGAGGCAAAAACTTGTTCGAGTTGGTTATTCGGAAAGAGGGTTTCGAGATGAAACTCCAGGTGCTTGAATCGCCTGATTCCGATAAACGAGCGAAAAGTTATACTAAAACGAACATCGGATCAGGAATCGCGATCAGAAAAATCGCGGAATAAATCCGATAAAAAGAAAACGGCGAACAGTTTAACGAACGACCGTTCATTAACTGTAAATAAATGAAGAACGCGTTCGTTAAAATGAACGAACGAGCGAACGCTCGCTAAATAAATAAACCGATCTAGAAAATAAAATAATAAAAAAACGCAACTAGGGTTTTCTAAAAAAAACCGAAACGGTTTTCTTTGAAAAATCGGGCGGCGGGGTGGCTACCACGTGGTGGCTCGGCAGGGCGGCGGCGGCGGCTCGGGCGGGTGGCGGCAGGAGGCGGCGGTGGGTGGTGGCGGCTAGAGGCGGGGCGGCGGTATTTATAGGATGGGGGCGGTCCGGCTTGGAGGAGGGCAAGGCGGCGGCGGTGGTGTCCAGATCGGACACGGGCGGGCGGCGACGCTGGGAAGGCGGCGGCGGTTGGGCCGGCGGGCTGGGCCTCGGCCCGGTCGGGTCTTGGCGCCATGAAGTTTTTTTTTAATAAATTCCGCCGAGAATTTAGAAAAATCCTCGAAAAATAAATAAAAATCTAAAAATGCCAAAACAAATTTTCACCGTCTAAATGAATTTCTTGGCCCCTAAAATGCAATTTTTAAAACATGCAAATTTTTCTAGGGCAAATAAAATTCCAAATAAAATCAAATAAAATCCAAATAATGATTTTAATGTTTTTCCTCCGATATTTCAATTATTTTGTAGAAGTCATATTATCTCCCCTCATTTTTTTAATAAGAAATATTTTTCGAAGAGAAAAATAATTAAAATCAAAAATCCTCGTTTTCCAATATTTGATAAAATCAATTACGAAAAATCGGAAAATCCCCAACTCTCTCCGAGGGTCCTTGAGTTGCTTAGGATTTCGAGGATTGCAGAACGAAGGTGCAATAAATTATGATATGCATGGATGACCTATGTATAACATTCCAAATTGAAAATTTGGGATGTTATAAACCTACCCGCCTTAAGATGAATCTCGCCCTCGAGATTCGGGTTGGCTAGAAAATAGGTGCGGGTGGTCCAGGCGAATATCATCTTCTCGTTCCCAGGTGGCTTTTTCCTCGGTATGGTGGCTCCACTGAACTTTGCAAAACTTGATAACCTTGCTGCGAGTGACTCGGCTGTCAAAGTCAAGAATCTTTATTGGCTTCTCCTCATAGGTCAGATTACTATCCAACTGAATCGCCTCCAGGGGCACTGTATCTTTTAACGGTATATCGGCCATCTCTGCATGACACTTTTTCAACTGTGATACGTGGAACACATCGTGAACTCCTGACAATCCTTCAGGTAACTCCAGTTTGTAGGCAACTTCTCCCATCCGTTCCAAAACATGGTACGGTCCTACAAATCTTGGGGCTAGTTTTCCCTTAACTCCAAAACGTTTCACTCCCCTCAAGGGTGATACTCGCAGATAGGCTCTGTCTCCAATTTCATAGGTTACTTCCTTGCGTTTTGAATCTGCATAACTCTTCTGCCATGACTGAGCAATCTTTAATCTGTCTCGGATTAGTTTAACCTTCTCTTCGGACTCTTTGATCAAATCTGGTCCAAACAACTGATGGTCTCCTACCTCATCCCACATCAGAGGTGTTCTACATCTGCGTCCATATAGAGCTTCAAACGGCGCCATCTTCAAACTGGCTTGGTAGCTATTGTTGTATGAGAACTCTGCGTAAGGCAAATTGTCATCCCAACTAGATCCATAATCTAGCGCATAGGCTCTCAACATGTCCTCCAGAATCTGATTGACTCTCTCTGTCTGCCCATCCGTCTGTGGGTGGAATGCGGTACTGAACTCCAATCTAATACCCAAGGTCTGGTGTAGCTGATGCCAAAAATTTGAGGTAAACTGGGTTCCTCTATCTGATACAATGGTCCTCGGAACTCCATGCAAACATACGATCCTGGACATATATATCTTGGCCAACTTTGCACTTGTATAAGTTGTTTTCACCGGGATGAAGTGAGCTACTTTGGTCAAACCATCCACTACTACCCATATTGAGTCATATCCCGCTTTGGTTCTGGGTAAACCGGTGATAAAGTCCATGCCTAGTTTATCCCACTTCCATTCGGGTATCGGCATAGGCTGTAACAGTCCTGCTGGCTTCTGATGCTCTACCTTCACTCTCTGACATACATCACATATGGCTACATACTCGGCAATATCCTTCTTCATACCAGTCCACCAGAAACGTTCCTTCAAATCTAAATACATCTTGGTGTTTCCGGGGTGTATCGAGTATGGTGAGTCATGGGCCTCCTGAAGTATTAATTTCCTGATCTCTGAGTTATTAGGCACATAAACTCGGTCCTCAAACCATAAGGTATCGTGCTCATCCTCGCGAAAACCTTTAGCTTTTCCTTTGCTCATCTTCTCTTTTATCTCAGCAATTTCTTTGTCTTCCTTCTGAGCTTCTCGAATTTTGTCCAACAATGTAGACTGAACCTCCATTGTTGCAATGAAACCTCTTGGAACAATCTCCAACCGGAGTTCCATGATATCTTCCACTAACTCCTTCGGCAATCCCTTACTTTCAAGGATATTAGCGTAACTCTTCCGGCTCAAAGCGTCTGCTATGACATTGGCCTTTCCTGGATGATAGTGCAGCTTCATGTCATAATCCTTTATAAGCTCCAACCATCTCCTCTGTCTAAGGTTTAACTCCTTCTGTGTGAAAATGTACTTCAAACTCTTATGATCTGTGTACACATCACAATGATTTCCAATAAGATAATGTATCCATGTCTTCAATGCATGCACTACGGATGCTAGCTCCAAATCGTGCGTGGCATAGTTCAACTCATGGGGTTTCAGTTGTCGTGAGGCATACGAAACAACCTTTCCGTCCTGCATAAGCACACATCCTAGTCCCAAGCGAGAGGCGTCGCAATACACTTGAAACTCCTTATGTATATCTGGCAATGTCAGTACTGGGGCTGTAGTCAAACGTTTCTTCAACTCTTGAAAACTTGCCTCGCAATCTTTTGTCCATTTAAACTTAGTATCCTTCTTCAGCAATTCAGTCATTGGCTTGGCAAGCTTGGAAAAATTCTCAATGAATCTCCGATAATATCCTGCGAGTCCAAGGAAACTGCGGATCTCGCCAACTGAAGTGGGTGCCAACCATTCGATGAATCGATCGAACCTTCTTTGGATCTCTTGCTATACCCTCTCCTGATATAACATACCCTAGAAATCCAACTTCCTTCAACCAAAACTCGCACTTGCTGAATTTGGCGTATACTTGGTGTTCCCTGAGCTTCTCGAGAACCAAACGCAAATGTTCCTTGTGCTCCTCTTCGTTCTTCGAGTATACCATAATGTCATCAATAAACACCACAACAAACTTGTCCAAATACTCCATGAACACCTTGTTCATCATACTCATGAAATAGGCAGGGGCGTTAGTCAGTCCAAACGACATGACCGTATACTCATATAATCCATATCGCGTGGTGAACGCTGTCTTGGGTATATCCTTCTCTCGAATCTTCAACTGAGGGTATCCCGATCGTAGATCAATCTTCGAAAACACCTTAGCTCCTTGCAACTGATCAAACAGATCATTGATCATCGGTAAGGGATACTTGTTCTTTATCGTTACTTCATTCAAGGCTCGGTAATCAACGACCATCCTCAGGGATTTATCCTTCTTCTCGACCAAAAGTACTGGTGCTCCCCAAGGTGATGAACTCCTTCAAATATAACCTTTCTCCAATAACTCCTTGATCTGCTTCTTAATTTCCTCTAGATCATTTGCGGGCATCCGATAGGGTCTCTTGGATATTGGCCCTATACCTGGCAATAGCTCTATCAAGAACTCGATGTCTCGATCCGGTGGCATGCCTGGTAACTGTTGGGGAACGTAGTAATTTCAAAAAATTTCCTACGATCACGCAAGACCATGGTGATGCATAGCAACGAGATGAGAGTGTTGTCTCGCACCCTCGTGACCCAGAACGGAAGCGTTGGCGCAGCGTAGAGGAAGTAGTCGTACTTCTTCCCGATCCAACCGATCCAAGTACCGAGCGTCGGCACCTCCGAAGTTCTGCACACGTTCAGCTCGATGGCGTCCCTCGAACTCCGATCCAGCCGAGTGTTGAGGAGAGTTTAAATCGACCTGACGGCGTGGTGGCGATGATGATGTTCCACGGCGCAGGCTTCGCCTAAGCTCCGCAGCGGTATATTCGAGGTGTAGTTTGGTGGAAGGGGCACCGCTGCGGCTAAGGAACGATCTCAATGATCAACTTGTGTGTCATGGGGTGCCCCTGCCTGTATATAAAGGAGGGAAGGGGAGGGGCTGGCCGGCCGAGGAGGGAGGCGCCAGGTGTCCTACTCCTACTAGGAGTAGGATTCCCCCAAATCCTAGTCCAACTAGGGTTTGACCAAGGGAGAGGGAGAGAGAGCCACCCCTTCTCCTAATCCTAATAGGACTAGGGAAGGGGAAGGCTGCGCCAGCATATGGCCCCTTTTCTCTTCCCACTAAGGCCCATCAAGGCCCATTGACCCCCGGGAGGTTCCAGTAACCCGGTACTCTCTAAAATTCCCAATTTCACCCGGAGTGATTCCGAGTCAAACATAGGCTTCCAATATATCAATCTTTATGTCTCGACCATTTCGAGACTCCTCGTCATGTCCGTGATCTCATCCGGGACTCGAACAACCTTCGGTACATCAATATCATATAAACTCATAATAACATGCCATCGAAGCGTTAAGCGTGCGGACCCTACGGGTTCGAGAACTATGTAGACATGACCGAGACACCTCTCGGTCAATAACCAATAGCGGGACCTGGATGCCCATATTGGTTCCTACATATTCTACGAAGATCTTTATCGGTCGGACCGCATAACAACATCGTTGTTCCTTTGTCATCGGTATGTTACTTGCCCGAGATTCGATCGTCGGTATCCAATACCTAGTTCAATCTCGTTCTTGGCAAGTCTCTTTTCTCGTTAAGTAATACATCATCTCACAACTAACACATTTAGTTGTAATGCTTGCAAGGCTTATGTGATGTGCATTACCGAGAGGGCCCAGAGATACCTCTCCGACAATCGGAGTGACAAATCCTAATCTCGAAATATGCCAACCCAACATGTACCTTCGGAGACACCTGTAATGTACCTTTATAATCACCCGATTCGTTGTGACGTTTGGTAGCACCCAAAGTGTTCCTCGGGCAAACGGGAGTTGCATAATCTCATAGTCATAGGAACATGTATAAGTCATGAAGAAAAGCACTAGCAACAAACTATACGATCAAAAGCTATGCTAATGGAATGGGTCATGTCAATCGATCATTCAACCAATGATGTGATCCCGTTAATCAAATAACAACTCCTTGTTCATGGTTAGGAAACATAACCATCTTTGATTAACGAGCTAGTCAAGTAGAGGCATACTAGTGACACTCTGTAGGTTTATGTATTCACACATGTATTATGTTTCCGGTTAATACAATTCTAGCATGAATAATAAACATTTATCATGATATAAGGAAATAAATAATAACATTATTATTGCCTCTAGGGCATATTTCCTTCAGTCTCCCACTTGCACTAGAGTCAATAATCTAGTTCACATCGCCATGTGATTTAACATCAATAGTTCACATCTATATGTGGTTAACACCCATAGTTCACATCGACATGTGACCAACACCCAAAGGGTTTACTAGAGTCATAATCTAGTTCACATCGCTATGTGATTAACACCCAAAGAGTACTAAGGTGTGATCATGTTTTGCTTGTGAGATAATTTTAGTCAACGATCTGCATCACATACAGAGCTGTAAGTATTTTGCAAATTTCTATGTCTACAATGCTCGCGGAGCTACTCTAGCTAATTGCTCCCACTTTCTATATGTATCCAGATTGAGACTCGAGTCATCTAGATTAGTGTTAAAACTTGCATCGGCGTAACCTTTTACGACGAACCTTTTTCACTTCCATAATCGAGAAATATATCCTTATTCTACTAAGGATAATTTTGACCGCTGTCCATTGATCTACTCCTAGATCTCTATTGCACTCCTTGCCAATCTTAGTGGTAGGGTATGCAATAGATCCGTACACACATGACATACTTTATAGAACCTATGGCTGATGCATAGGGAATGACTTTCATTCTCTTTCTATCTTCTGCCGTGGTCGGGTTTTGAGTCTTACTCAATCTCACACCTTGTAACACAGGCAAGAACTCTTTCTTTGACTGTTCCATTTTGAACTACTTCAAAATCTTGTCAAGGTATGTATTCATTGAAAAACTTATCAAGCGTCTTGATCTATCTCTATAGATCTTGATGCTCAATATGTAAGCAGCTTCACCGAGGTCTTTCTTTGAAAACTCCTTTCAAATACTCCTTTATGCTTTGCATAATAATTCTACATCATTTCCGATCAACAATATGTCAATCACATATACTTATCGAAATGTTGTAGTGCTCCCACTCACTTTCTTGTAAATACAGGCTTCACCGTAAGTCTGTATAAAACTATATGCTTTGATCACACTATCAAAGCGTTTATTCCAACTCGAGATGCTTGCACCAGTCCATAGATGGATTGCTGAAGCTTGCACATTTTGTTAGCTCCTTTAGGATTGACAAAACTTCGGTTGCATCATATACAACTCTTCTTTAATAAATCCATTAAAGAATGTAGTTTTGACATCCATTTGCCGATTTCATAAAATGTGGCAATTGCTAACATGATTCGGACAGACTTAAGAATCGCTACTGATTGAGAAAATCTCATTTGTAGTCAACACCTTGAACTTGTCGAAAACCTTTTTGCGACAAGTCGAACTTTGTAGATAGTAACACTACTATCGATGTCATCTTCCTCTTGAAAATCCATTTATATAATATGGCTTGCCGATCATCGAACAACTCCATCAAAGTCCACACTTTGTTCTCATATATGGATCCCATCTCAGATTTCATGGTCTCAAACCATTTCGCGAATCTGGGCTCATCATCGCTTCCTCATAGTTCGTAGGTTCATCATGGTCTAGTAACATGACTTCTAGAATAGGATTACCGTACCACTCTGGTCCGGATCTTACTCGAAGACCTCACGAGGTTTGGTAGCAACTTGATCTGAAGTTTCATGATCATCATCATTAACTTCTTCACTAATCGGTGTAGGAATCATCGGAACTGATTTACGTGATGAACTACTTTCCAATAAGGGAGAAGGTACAATTACCTCATCAAGTTCTACTTTCCTCCCACTCACTTCTTTCGAGAGAAACTTCTTCTCTAGAAAGGATCCATCTTAGCAACGAAAAACTTGCCTTGGGATCTGTGATAGAAGGTGTACCCAATAGTTGCCTTTGGGTATTCTATGAAGACGCACTTCTCCGATTTGGGTTCGAGCTTATCGGTGAAACCTTTTCACATAAGCATCACAACTCCAAACTTTAAGAAACGACGACTTAGGTTTATTGCTTAAACCATAGTTCATACGGTGTCATCCTCAACGGATTTAGATGGTGCCCTTTTAAATGTGAATGCGGCTGTCTCTAATGCATAACCTCAAAACGATATTGGTAAATTGGTAAGAGACATCATTGATCGCACCATATCAAATAAAGTACTGATTCTGACGTTCGGACACACCATAACGCTGTGGTGTTCGGTGGCGTGAGTAGTGAAACTATTTCACATTGTTTTAATCAAGGCCAAACTCGTAACTCAAATATTTTTCCTCTGCGATCATATCGTAGAAACTTTTATTTTCTTGTTACGATGATTCTTCACTTCACTCTGAAATTCTTTGAACTTTTCAAATGTTTCGAATTGTGTTTCATCAAGTAGATATACCCATATCTGCTCAAATCATCTTGTGAAGGTCGAAAATAACGATACTTGCCACGAGCTTTAACACTTATCGGACCGCATACATCGGTATGTATTATTTCCAATAAGTCATTTGCTCGCTCCATTGTTCCGAGAACGAGTCTTTAGTCATCTTGCCCATAAGGCATGGTTCGCAAGCATCAAGTGATTCATAATCAAGTGATTCCAAAATCCCATCAAGATGGAGTTTCTTCATGCGCTTTACACCAATATGACCTAAACGGCGATGCCACAAATAAGTTGCACTATCATTATTAACTTTTGGTTTCAATATTATGAATATGTGTATCACTATGATCGAGATCCAATGAACCATTTTCATTGGGTGTGTAACCATATAAGGTTTTATTCATGTAAATGAACAACAATTTATTCTCTTACTTAAATGAATAACCGTATTGCAAAAAACATGATCAAATCATATTTATGCTCAACACCAAATAACACTTATTTAGGTTCCACACTAATCCCGAAAGTATAGGGAGTGTGCGATGATGATCATATCAATCTTGGAACTACTTCCAACACTCATCGTCACTTCCCTTCAACTAGTTTCTGCTTCATTCGCAACTCCTGTTTGAGTTACTACTCTTAGCAACCGAACCAAGTATCAAATACCGAGGGGTTGCTATGAACACTAGTAAAATATACATCAATAATCTGTATATCAAATATACCTTTGTTCACTTTGCCATCCTTCTTATCCACCAAATATTTGGGGTATTACCGCTTTCAAAGACCATTTCCTATGCAGATTGTAAGTACTCGGTCTCGTGCTTAGGTCTAGACTTGGGTTTCTTCACTCGAGCAGCAACTTGCTTGCTGTTCCTTTTGAAGTTCCCTTTCTTCCCTTTGCCATTTTCCTTGAGACTAGTGGTCTTGTCAACCATCAACACTTGATGTTTTTCTTGATTTCTACCTTCGCTGATTTTAGCATCGTGAAGAGCTCGAGAATCTTTTTCGTCATCCCTTGCATACTATAGTTCATCACGAAGTTCTACTAACTTAGTGATGGTGACTAGAGAATTCTGTCAATCACTATCTTATCTGGAAGATTGACTCCCACTTGATTCAAGTGATTGAAGTACTCAGACAATCTGAGCACATGCTCACTAGTTGAGCGATTCTCCTCCATCTTTTAGCTATAGAACTTGTTGGAGACTTCATATCTCTCAACTCGGGTATTTTCTTGAAATATTAACTTCAATTCCTGGAACATCTCATATGGTCCATGACGTTCAAAACGTCTTTGAAGTCCCGATTCTAAGCCGTTAAGCATGGTGCACTAAACTATCAAGTAGTCATCATATTGAGCTGGCCAAACGTTCATAACGTCAGATCGCTCATATTGAGCTAGCCAAACGTTCATAACGTGCGCATCTGCTCCTGCAATAGGTCTGTCACCTAGCGGTGCATTAAGGACATAATTCTTCTGCGCAACAATGAGGATAAACCTCAGATCACGGATCCAATCCGCATCATTGCTACTAACATCTTTCAATACAATTTTCTCTAGGAACACATATGAAAACATAGGGAAGCAACAACGCGAGCTATTGATCTACAACATAATTTGCAAAATACTACCAGGACTAAGTTCATGATAAATTAAAGTTCAATTAATCATATTACTTAAGAACTCCCACTTAGAAAAATATCCCTTCAATTCTTTAAGTGATTGCGTGATCCATATCAACTACACCATGACCGATCATCACGTGTGATGGAGTAGTTTCAATGGTGAACATCAATATGTTGATCATATCTACTATATGATTCACGCCGACCTTCGGTCTCCGTGTTCGAGGTCATATCTTATATGCATAGCTCGTCAAGTATAACCTGAGTATTCGCGTGTGCAACTGTTTTGCACCCGTTGTATTTGAACGTAGAGCCTATCACACCCGATCATCACGTGGTGTCTCAAAGACGAAGAACTTTCGCAGCGGTGCATACTCGGGAGAACACTTCTTGATAATTTAGTAAGGGATCATCTTATAATGCTACCGTCAATCAAAGCAAAATAAGATGCATAAAGGATTAACATCACATGCAATCAATATAAGTGATATGATATGGCCATCATCATCTTGTGCTTGTGATCTCCATCTCCGAAGCACCGTCATGATCACCATCGTCACCGGCGCGACACCTTGATCTCCATCGTAGCATCGTTGTCGTCTCGCCAATCTTATGCTTCTACGACTATCGCTACCGCTTAGTGATAAAGTAAAGCAATTACATGGCGTTTGCATTTCATACAATAAAGCGACAACCATATGGCTCCTGCCAGTTGCCGATAACTCGGTTACAAAACATGATCATCTCATACAATAAAATATAGCATCACGTCTTGACCATATCACATCACAACATGCCCTGCAAAAACAAGTTAGACGTCCTCTACTTTGTTGTTGCAAGTTTTACGTGGCTGCTACGGGCTGAGCAAGAACCGTTCTTACCTACGCATCAAAACCACAACGATACTTCGTCAAATAGACTCCGTTTTAACCTTCTCAAGGACCGGGCGTAGCCACACTCGGTTCAACTAAAGTGAGAGAGACAGACACCCGCCGGTCACCTTTAAGCAACGAGTGCTCACAGCGGTGAAACCAGTCTCGCGTAAGCGTCTGCGTAATGTCGGTCCGGCCGCTTCATCTCACAATACCGCTGAACCAAAGTATGACATGCTGGTAGGTAGTATGACTTGTATCGCCCACAACTCACTTGTGTTCTACTCGTGCATATGACATCAACGCATAAAACCAGGCTCGATACCACTTTGTTGGGGAACGTAGTAATTTCAAAAATTTCCTACGATCACGCAAGACCATGGTGATGCATAGCAACGAGATGAGAGTGTTGTCTCGTACCCTCGTAGACCAGCAGCGGAAGCGTTGACGCAACGTGAGAGGAAGTAGTCGTACTTCTTCCCGATCCAACCGATCCAAGTACCGAGCGTCACGGCACCTCCGAGTTCTGCACACGTTCAGCTCGATGGCGTCCCTCGAACTCCGATCCAGCCGAGTGTTGAGGGAGAGTTTCGTCAGCACGACGGCGTGGTGACGATGATGATGTTCCACCGGCGCAGGGCTTCGCCTAAGCTCCGCAACGGTATATTCGAGGTGTAGTTTGGTGGAAGGGGGCACCGCACACGGCTGAGGAACGATCTCAATGATCAACTTGTGTGTCATGGGGTGCCCCCTGCCCGTGTATATAAAGGAGGGAAGGGAGGGCTGGCGGCCAGAGGGGAGGCGCGCCGGGTGTCCTACTCCTACTAGGGTAGGATTCCCCCAAATCCTAGTCCAACTAGGGTTTGACCAAGGGAGAGGGAGAGAGGGGGCGCCACCCCCTTCTCCTAATCCTAATAGGACTAGGGAAGGGGGGAAGGCTGCGGCCAGCATATGGCCCCCTTTTCTCTTTCCCACTAAGGCCCATCAAGGCCCATTGACCCCCCGGGAGGTTCCGGTAACCCCCCGGTACTCCGGTAAAATTCCCAATTTCACCCGGAGTGATTCCGAGTCAAACATAGGCTTCCAATATATCAATCTTTATGTCTCGACCATTTCGAGACTCCTCGTCATGTCCGTGATCTCATCCGGACTCGAACAACCTTCGGTACATCAATATCATATAAACTCATAATAACTGTCATCGAAACGTTAAGCGTGCGGACCCTACGGGTTCGAGAACTATGTAGACATGACCGAGACACCTCTCTGGTCAATAACCAATAGCGGGACCTGGATGCCCATATTGGTTCCTACATATTCTACGAAGATCTTTATCGGTCAGACCGCATAACAACATACGTTGTTCCCTTTGTCATCGGTATGTTACTTGCCCGAGATTCGATCGTCGGTATCCAATACCTAGTTCAATCTCGTTACTGGCAAGTCTCTTTTCTCGTTCCGTAATACATCATCTCACAACTAACACATTTAGTTGTAATGCTTGCAAGGCTTATGTGATGTGCATTACCGAGAGGGCCCAGAGATACCTCTCCGACAATCGGAGTGACAAATCCTAATCTCGAAATATGCCAACCCAACATGTACCTTCGGAGACACCTGTAATGTACCTTTATAATCACCCGATTCGTTGTGACGTTTGGTAGCACCCAAAGTGTTCCTCGGGCAAACGGGAGTTGCATAATCTCATAGTCATAGGAACATGTATAAGTCATGAAGAAAAGCACTAGCAACAAACTATACGATCAGGTGCTATGCTAATGGAATGGGTCATGTCAATCAGATCATTCAACCAATGATGTGATCCGTTAATCAAATAACAACTCCTTGTTCATGGTTAGGAAACATAACCATCTTTGATTAACGAGCTAGTCAAGTAGAGGCATACTAGTGACACTCTGTAGGTTTATGTATTCACACATGTATTATGTTTCCGGTTAATACAATTCTAGCATGAATAATAAACATTTATCATGATATAAGGAAATAAATAATAACATTATTATTGCCTCTAGGGCATATTTCCTTCAGTAACTCCTCTGGAAAAACACCCGGAAAATCTTTTACTACAGGCACTTCCTCCTGTACAACTCCCGTGAGGTCATTCACTTGGCTCCTCCTAGGCACATGCCTAGATACATACTTAATCCTTTTTCCCTCCGGGGTGGTAAGGTGAATTGACTTCCTAGCACAGTCAATACTTACTTCATACTTTGACATCCAGTCCATACCTAATATCACATCCAATCCTTGTGACTCCAAGATAATTAGGTCAGACGGAAAAACATGTGTTCCAATGGTTAGGGGTATCTGGGTGCACCATCGGCTAGCCATGTACTCTGCTCCAGGCGAGCTCACTAAAAGAGGGGTCCTAAGGGTTTGGGTTGGTAATTTAAACTTATCCACAAATTCCCTTGATATGTATGAATGCGATGCACCAGTATCGAAAAGAACAAGGGCGATAAATGACTTAATCAAAAACTTACCTATTACCGCGTCTGGCTGCTCTTCAACTTCCTCTACGTTAATGTGGTTCACTTGTCCTTTGTTGAATGGATTGGGCTTCTTCCCAGCGCTCCCATTTCCGTTTCCATTCCTTCCTTCAGGGCAATCATTGGCATAGTGCCCTGTCTTCCCGCACTTAAAGCAAATAACTTGGCTTAAGTCCCTCTTGGCGGGTGTAGATGGGTTAGAGCGATTTTGATTGTTATTGACTCCGTTACCATTCCCATTCTTCGCACCATTTTGGTTATGCGATCCTCCCCCGTATGATTATGTCCTCCATGGTTATGGACAAGTCCTCCTGAGTTCGGGGTCAAGCGAGGCTTCTGGTGAGCTCCTGAGTTGTACTTCCCTTGTCCATACTTTCTCTTACGACTCTCAATTTGCTGCTGCTTTCCTTCAATCATAAGGGCCTTGTCTACCAACTCCTGGTAGTTGTTGAAAGTTGCCACCATCAACTGCATGCTCATCTCATCATTCAATCCTTCCATAAACTTATCCTGCTTCGCGGCATCTGTGGCCACATCATCAGGGGCATAGCGTGATAACTTGCTAAACTCATCCACGTACTGGGCCATAGTACGATTCCCCTGGCGTAAGTTGCGAAACTCACGCTTCTTCATTTGCATGGCTCCAGTTGAGACATGGGCCATGCGAAAGGCCTGTTGAAACTGGTCCCAAGTGACATTGGCTATAGGAAAAGTTGCCGTGTAATTCTCCCACCATGCGGCTGCTGGTCCATCCAATTGATGTGCGGCAAAGCGCACCTTCTCAGCATCCGTGCATCCTGCGGTGGTTAACTCCCTTCCAATACGGCATAGCCAATCATCAGCAACTATTGGCTCGGTGCTACTGGAAAACACCGGCGGTTGTAACCTCAGGAAACGGGCTAAATTGTCCACTGGCAGCGGGTTGTTATTGTTGTTGTTGTTGTCCTGGTTCTGAACTAGTAATTGCATCAAGGCATTTTGCTGCTGGATCAACTGGGTGAGCTCCGGTGGGAAAACAAAACCGGTGTCACGTCTCGGAGGCATCTGATGGGTTTAGATGGAAGAGATTAGAATAGAAGGAAAAGGTCTAGTGAGAAAACACTACCCATATGCACATGAGGCAAACACAATCATTTCACTCAATCAATCAAGCAAGGTCATACGAACGGTCTAGGACTATCGCAAAAGTGCTCAGCTACTACTAGTTACATGGGAAAAAATACTACTAATATATGGTGGTCATCTAGAAATTTTGATCGGTGGAAGACTCCATGATGTCTGCTCCAGCTTCATCTTCATAGTCATCATAACTTGGATCAGAATCGGTGTCGTCGTGATGATGTAGTTATCCGGGCAAGTGGGATCTTCTTCCTATTCTTCCGGTGCGGATCCTCCCATGAATACTCCGATCTTATTGACTTGATCGTCGTTCTTCTCCAGTAGTATCTTGATTTCCTCCTCATATCCATCGCGTGTAGACTTGAGTTCTTCCTCCAGCTCGATGATCTTGGTCTTCGCCTTCTTCAACTCCATCATGTCTGCGCACATTTGGTTCTCCTGACGTCGAATGTGCTGGTTTAGCTCCTGGATGAAAGCTGCAATGGATCTATCCTTCTTGGTGCTAATTACTTCCCATTGCTCGTCTTGGCGCCCACATATTTGGTAGATGGTGTCTTTAAGCTCCCTGTTGTAGACTTCTCCAATACGTCCCATGGTAATGTGAGCTGCCATACTCTTGCCTAAACTCCAGGTGGGTACTTCGAAAAAAAACTCTATGGGCTTAGAGGTTGGTGAGAACGTTCTTCCTGGTACTTGTACTTGAATCATCCAGCGCTCCTCTTCTGGTAAAGTGGCGTTGTACGTCCCGGTGAAGCTTGGTATTCCAATGTTTCAAGTACCTAGTGACTTCCTTCAAGTGGCGTCCAAAAGGTGTGTCTTCATCCGGTTGTGCAAACTTGTTCTTCATCTCCGCCATCCTAAAGAGTGGAAAAATGGAGAGTCGAAATGAGTAGAGAAGAGTGACCTATGGTTTATCTTAGTGGTCGTGTTCTACACTCGGCGTGTGCTCGATACCATCTTGTAGCGACCGACCTCGATGGTCAAGTCTCTATGTTTCAGTGTCATCCCTAGATCGATAATCTTGACACACACAGTACTCGAAGGATTTATAACAGAGTAGCAATCACACACTTATTACAACGAATGTCTCAAAAGAGAACTTATAACAATAATATGGCTTAAGGCCATCTAATGCGATAACAACAGAAGGCTTGGAAGATAAAGTGAGTCCATCAACTCCAACGGCATAGCTGAGCTGCACGGCAACGACCTAACGATCCTTACTCCTCGTCTGAAAAGTCTGCAACATAATACGTTGCAGCCCGAGAAAAGGTCAGCCCATGGAATATGCTGGCAATATAACACAGTAGAGCAGGAATAGAATAATGCTATCACTACATGCAATATTTGGCTGGTGGAAAGCTCTATGGTTATGGTTTTGCGAAAAGCCAATTTTTCCCTACAACAAAGGAATAAGTCTTAATTTAACTATCATGGTGGTTGAAACATCATTGAGAATGTATAACCCCAACTCAATCCCAATTAAAGTAATTAACATCCCAGCAATATTAATATAGAATGATGAGATACATGTGAATACTCAGGTACTAGATACTCAGAATTGTCCATAATCGGGGACACGGCTAACCATGATTAGTTTGTACACTCTGCAGAGGTTTGTGCACTTTTCCCCACAAGACTCGATCGCCTCCGTTGATTTCTCGCACTGCATGGTGTTTGAGAAATGGATGACCGAGACACAGTCTTTCAGAAACATTAACTCTCTACTCCGGGTAGACCATACCAAACCTACAAAACCCACTACCTGCTGATCTACCTCTTCAAGAGCTTCACATAACTTACTCAACTATGCTAGAGCCCATAGTAGCTTGTGGCTGCACACGGAAGTTTCTAGCATGAATAACCTCGATTCCTTTGAGCACTGGTGGCGGTCCGTAGGAAGATCACACGGGTACCCCGGATTTCAAAAATACAGGCAACACTGGGTTCCCCAGGTGCCTCAATCCACCCAGATGTGTATTTAAGTTGCCACCTTAAGTTGAACCATTAATCAACAATCTCACATCAGTCATGGTTTCACTCAAACCCAAACCACGTCTACGAGCATAGCATGGCAATATAAGCAACACGTAGAAGTAATTCCCAAGGTTTTGATAGTAACAGGGCAATAGGTTCTACCTCAACAACTACTTCCCAACCCACAAGTTAATGACATCCTAATCATGCAATGTTTGAGGATTTGAACTAATGCATAAAACTGGGTATGAAAAGAGTATGATCAATGTGTTACTTGCCTTGCTGACGATCTGCGATCCTAGAGACTCGTAGTAACACGCTTCGCACTCCGGGAATTCTATCGCAAGCAAACAACAACATACATAAGCAACAAGAAAAGATGCACAAGTAAAACTCAACTAAAAGAGGCTGACCAGAAAGTTCAACTTAAGAACTCCGGTTCGCAAAAAAAGAATCAAACCAAACGGAGCAACGAAACTCAAACGACGAAAGAAATAAGATCCGTTTACTAATCTGAACTAGGGTCAAATTTTACAGAGGCAAAAACTTGTTTGAGTTGGTTATTCGGAAAGAGGGTTTCGAGATGAAACTCCAGGCGCTTGAATCGCCTGATTACGATAAACGAGCAAAAAGTTATACTAAAACGAACGTCGGATCAGGAATCGCGATCAGAAAAATCGCGGGATAAATCCGATAAAAAGAAAACGGCGAACAGTTTAACGAACGAACGAACGAACGAGCAAACGCTTGCTAAATAAATAAACCGAAGAAATAAACCGATCTAAAAATAAAATAAAATAAAATAAACGCAACTAGGGTTTTCTAAAAAAACCGAAACGGTTTTCTTCGGAAAACCGGGCGGCGGGGCGGCTTCCACGTGGTGGCTCGTGAGGCTCGGCTCGGCAAGGCGGCGGCGGCTACTCTGGCGGCAGCGGTGACTCGGCGGCGGCTCGGGCGGGGTGGCGGGCGAGGCGGCGGCGGTGGTGGTGGCGGCTAGAGGGGGGCGGTATTTATATGATGGGGGTGGTCCGGCTTGGAGGAGGGGGCAAGGCGGCGGTGGCGGTGGTGTCCACATCGGACTCGGCGGCGGCGACGCGGGGAAGGCGGCGGCGGTTGGGCCGGCCTGGCTGGGCCTCGGCCTAGTCGGGTGCGGGCACGCGTGCGAGTTTTTTTTAAAATAAATTCCGCCGAGAATTTAGAAAAATCCTAGAAAAATAAATAAAAATCTAAAAATGCCAAAACAAATTTTCACCGTCTAAATGAAATATTTAGAACGGAATGAACATTTCTTGGCCCCTAAAATGCAATTTTTAAAATGTGCAAATTTTTCTAGGGCAAATAAAATCAAATAAATCCAAATAATGATTTTAATGTTTTTCCTCCGATATTTCAATTATTTTGGAGAAGTCATATTATCTCCCCTCGGTTTTTAATAAGAAATATTTTCCGTAGAGAAAAATAATTAAAATAAAAAGTCCTCGTTCTCCAATATTTGATAAAATCAAATATGAAAAATCGGAAAATCCCCAACTCTCTCCGAGGGTCCTTGAGTTGCTTAGGATTTCGAGGATTGCGGAACGAAGGTGCAATAAATTATCATATGCATGGATGACCTATGTATAACATTCCAAATTGAAAATTTGGGATGTTACAGGAGACTTCTCCGGAAATTTGTTTATAGACTTGCCATCAAAGTGTGATTTCCTCAGGTAACACCGATACTGCTGCAATGCTTCCTTGAAAAGCACAAGCAAGCTTTGCTCGTCATGACTATCCAGATTGACCCTCGCCTAGTTACAACAATGTAATGTAAATCATTGATGTGTTCAATCAGCAGAAAACAGGAAAATAATAACCATGAATAATAGCACTTACACGTAAGTTGGACAGGAAGATGTGAAAATGGTGTTTGTCTTTACTATAATCTTCCCATGATGGCAATATATGCACGTAGTCCCTAACAACATTGAAAGCATTGTCTTTTAAACTGGGAATAAATGGAATGGGTTCCAATCTGCAGGAATTGGCCGTCTCTGCGCTTGGGATTGGTCTTCGGCGGTGGACTTGCTGTACTTTTTCTTTGGAGTGGGATTTTTACGTGGTACACACCGGTGCTATGGCAAATGAAATCGGTATACCTTTTCTGGAGTGCAGGTCCTGTGTGGTGGGGCTAGTGGTGTGAAGTATGGGTGCAGTCTGCTGGAGTCGGTCCTACGTTTTGTGTCACTTGGTTGTACAACCAATGTAAGTGGGGTGTTGTCGATTTCTCGGCACCACCACGTTTTCAAGGACTTTCTTTGGTGCTCCTTGAGTTCGCAATCACCCTCTTCCTTTTGATGTCGATGCACAAGAACAACATTTGAGTGGAAAAACATGGTATGATGACAGATGGAATATGTATTGATAATGGATGGGCATGGCATCTCGACATATATGATGAGTAAACTAAGCAGATGGCGGTGCAACAAAGTAGAAGAAATGCAAGACAACATATGCAAGATACCCGCAATCAATAAAACATTGCCAAATTAGAACAGGCACCTTGATGGGTGAACAGGACAGGCCATCTGCCTTTGACTCCTCGAGGTTAGAATAGTCATTAGGATCATATTTTGAACAAGAATCAACAGGTGGGGAGCATATGAGTTTCATTGAATCCAGAATGGCACTCAATGCCTTGGTGCCAATTTTGTAAGTCATTGCAGTGTTTAGCTTCAAGAGTGGACTGCTGCTAGTGGTACCAGCTCTCTTCAAGTGAAGGTGCGGTACTGTTAATATCAGTGTAACTCTCAAAGGCGACACAGCTCCGCGCATTTCCCTGCTATTCTTATAGGATTCAAGTGGGCAGGCCACTACAAATCCTATTCCTATGTTTACAAGGTCCTACGAATCAAAGAGGCTCAAAGTGTCCATCACAACCGACCGTATAGACCTCTACACCGCAAATGTCCTGCTCATCTTGAAGACAAGGAACATCTTGTACTACTAGCATACTCCTCCGTTCCAAAATATAAGTCTTGGTAGAGATTTCCACTATGGATCATATCTGAGATGTATCCAGATACATTTGAGAGTGTAGATTCACTCATTTTGCTCCATATGTAGTCCATGGTGGAATCTATACAAAGGCTTGTATTTAGGAACGGAGAAAGTATATTAAAGAAGAACGAAGAGGAACATGGTAAAGAAGAGCAAGCAGATTTTGGATAATAAAATGTTGGTTGCGTAGTGCCCACATGATGAACGAGGCGCATTAAGAATGCAACTCCCAGCTGTCTCGACCATTTCAGCGGTTGGATGAAGATCCTCGTCTCCTAACCCTTCTTCTTCCTCGTCTCGATTCTTCCCATATAGAACACCAAGCAGGCCGCCGGCGGACGACCGCCCCCACCGCCTTTGTTCCTCCGCCACCCCACCCCCACCCGCGCCTCAACCCCCACCAGCGTCGAGTTTTCTTCGTTCGTGAGGCCCCACAACCACCCGAGCCCCTTGATCGCCCGTGAGCTCTGAAAAATCGATGACCCATTTTGAAATTTAGTCTCTGTGATTTAACTAGTGTGGAATATAAAAGGGAAAACCATAAGCATTGGGAGTATAGTGTTGAGCGTGCCATGGCGGATCTGAAGGTGCAAACCGGACAAAGGCAACCGCAACCAAGACAAGAAATCGAGTAAAGCGGTGGCGATCTATTTTCTTGTTGTGATAAATAAGTTGAGCAGAATCTGAAGAGTACCGCCTGCAGTGCGGCGCCATGAACGATCTCTGCGAGAACTTGACGGTGCTGCGGTAGCGATGGCTGTCGGCAGCGTGGAAGCAGATCTAGGAGGGTAGATGGTGGCGGCGGGGCGCGGTGGATGAGACGGTCGTAGGAGCGGCGTCGGCAAGGTGGACGACGGCGGGGATGAAGTGAGAGGACGGGATGCAAGGATCCCGGTCTGAAGGCGTGGATGAGAGAGGTCGATCTCTTGTAATGGACGACAGCGTCGGGGTATCAGCTCCGGCATGGTGGAGGAGGACGGCGGTGGATGGGGTGGCAGACGGAGGAGGGTGGAGTGGAGAGGGTGTTCTGGCGCCCACGGAGTACGAATGGGGAAAAGGGAGGTAGAGAGGAAGGGGAGAACCATGTATTCAGGGCGCGCTTGTCTCAAATGCGAGGAAATTTACAAACTTAGCCCCGTTTCAAATTTCTACTACATCACAAAGAACATTAGTCGGTTGGGGATAGGGCGGTAATCTCGCATACACGAATATTTGCCGACGAGAGTTTGTTTTTGGCGCCCACCGTGTATGAATATGAATCGAAGAGGAGTCGATTTGCCGAGGACACACTGTGTTTTGGCGCCCACCGTATGAATCCGGTGAGAGGCGATTACGTCACGTTTGGGTGAAATTACAAACCTACCCTATCGAAACCTATAGAAATCCAGCAGATAGGCTTTGCGTGGCGAGGATAGGCGTAGTGATTTCCATCTCGCAGGTTTTGGTTTTGGGCGATTCTTTGCGACTTTCCCCGCTTCGTTCAAATTTTGCAGAGTGCACGTTTACCGTGCCAACTCAATTCGAATCCCGTTTGTATTCTATTTTTTTCGGGCGGGATCCATTTTCAATTGGAATTACATTCTATATACATCAATTTTTTATATATACTTTCAAAAGCACAACAAAGAATTCTGCTCCTTTATATGTATAATATGATTTACAAATACAACGATCTCCAAATATTAAGGTTGAATTCAAAAAAATTTAACCAAATTATGTTCTACTAAAATGTATGGATCAGAATACCTACATATTCAATAACATAGATGTGCGTGAATTCATATGAGTATGCATGTTTGATAGATCAATTTTGGTTCGAGTATGGATTACATGTATCATCATCTCAATTCAAATATTTGAATCCTTTTTGTTCACTCCTTTCATGCCCATCTCTCTCGCATGCATGCTCCTTGAGTAGCTATCACTCTCTTTTCTCCAGCTCACCAATGCTCACTTCATGTTTCTCCTATCCTCGCAAACATGGTCTCTCGGCGTCTCCTTGAGAAGTGTCACACTCTTCCTATCATTATACATTACACGGTTTTCATTGTCTCTCACGTCTCTCTGTTCTCTGGTACTGCACCTAAGCTTTCTTTTCACCGCCACACACACAGTCTCCACTGTCTTTCACTTTGTCTTTCTCTCTATGGGATTCTCTCACACACCCTATATGTCTCTACATATGACTCATACCACTAAAATTACTCTCTCTCTCTCTCTCTCTCTCTCTCTCTCTCTCTCTCTGTAGACACAACATTTGTTGCGGTCTCCTTTTCGTCTCCGTCCCAGACTGACATTATTCATTTGTTTACCGATCAGACAACCCCGACTACCATCTCCTCTCTCTCTCTCACACAACCACACACACACACAACTCCTGCTTCCACTCACCTTCCCGACTACCGTCTCTCTCTCACACACAAAAATCTCGCGTTCGCACCCCGACTTGTACTTCTCTAACAAACATTTATCGACTAGCTAGCCTCTAGATAGGTTTATACACCCGCACACTCGTGCTTCCACCATCGAATACATGTCTCTCTCCTGCTCCTTGTATCTATGTAGATTTTTCTTCCCTTCTCGATACACGCCCTCTCGATCGTGCACACACGCACTATTGCCTCATTTTAAGCTGATACTTATCGCACACACACTCCTTGTGTCTTTGTCACACATGCACGCCGTCCTCCTACACTCTCCCTCTCTCTCTTTCACACATGAGCTTTTTGCAACAACTAGCAAGATGCCCATGCGTTGTACGGAACATCAAGATGCATTTGTATGAGTAGTTTATCTTGCGGGGGAAAAGGATGAACGAGGGAAGGCCTTATTTGCAAATGTGGAGAGGGGTGTGGGTATCTTTTTGCAAAATTGCCATAGTTTCCTTCCTATCCATCAGATATAGATCGGATGGCCTATATTGCAGGATGGCAGGCACACGATCATCATCGACAATGCTTTTTATAAGAGTAAGGATAAAAAATAGAGTTGGTTATGATGGTGGGCCTTCCATCCTGCAATGTAGGTCGTCTGATTTATATCTGACGGATAGGAATGAAAATATGGCAATTTACCCGCACCCTTCACCACATTTGCAGATAAGGCCTTCCCTCGTTCATCCTTTTCTCCCACAAGATCTTGATGTTCCGTGCAACGCACGGGCATCTTGCTAGTAAGAGTAGAAATTAGACATATACCACTTCTCGAATCTTGAAACCAACAACATTCCTCCCTTATCTCATCAAAAGTGCCAAAGGAATATATTTTGAGTGAAACGTAACATATTTTTAGTGATATACGTATTTCAAAACTAGACTTTTTTTCTATCAAATCGGTGAATATGTAATAATCTACTTTGATCGTGTGGCAACGCATTGGCACATTGCTAGTAGTTATTATAATTTTATGGACACCAGACAAACGGTGGAGTACATATACGAAGAGAAGAGGCGCATGCACGCAGTCAGCCTCTCGCTTTCTCGCACACATGAGTGTTACGTAAAGGCGACGTTAACAAATAAACCCTAAAACCCTAGGTGCACGATTGCTGCATTCGCGGGTACCAGGTACGTGGTGGAGCACCTTTGTAGGAATAGTCAGCTCGCGTGATAATTTGATCCATAGGAGTTGATGGCGGGACCACAGGTGAACGACTTGGAGCGCGGTGGCTCGCCAGTTGCCACAGATCGAGTAGCCACATTTAAAATATCATTTTTCTAGCGGGGTTAAGAGTTCCAATTTTCAATGGCGTGTTATAAGTAGTAAGTAGTTTTCAGAACGATTGGTATGGAGCGAAAAAATGGAATTCATAGTACTACGTACCTCCTTGGCGTATGGTTGTATGTTTTTTTTGCAATGGAGGTTGTATGGGTTTATGTTCTAGGGCAAATACTATGGTTTAGATTTAGATGCTGGTTTTCAATAATGAAAATCGGAAGGGGAAACCCTTCTTTGATTAAAAAAACTACTACCTCCATTCTGGTTTACTAGTCCCCATCGTACTTTGGGTCAAAGTTTGTCCATGAATTTTACTTGTAAAATGTGAATGGAAAACGAGATTTTGTTATACCCAAACAAAAAAGGACTGGAGGGAGTGATTGCTCTGACACGGACACGACCTCTCATAGCGCAGGCATTGAACCGTGGCGTCGGCCAGAGGGCCGCTTTTCGCTGCAGCCCGGTGAGCACGCCTCCTCGCGCGTGCAACCAGCTTAAGACTGCCCTTTGCCTTCATAGAATCCGCGCGTGTGCCGGCAACACGTCACGTCCTTCCGCGAGCCGGCAGACATTTTAGAAGACAAAAAATGACTAAATTATAATTAATTTACGCATGGTCTTGACTTGTTGTGCTCGTGACTTGGTAGCAGGAACTAGTAGAGGTTTTCTTTATTTATAACTCTCCTCACATTTTTTTGGCTTTGAAATGAATCATGGTTGTGGTCATTATGTATGAAATGTGCGAGATATCTGTGAACATGAGTTTGATGTGGAAGTTAAACTTGGAATGTCGGGCTTCGCGTGAACTATACCATGTCCAATGCTTAAATGCATTATTGTTTGGAAAGTAATTATTGTTATTACATGACTCGAAAAAACATTTTCTGCCACATCGGTAGATGCACGGCATCACAGCAGGCATCTTGTTGGATAAACATTTGAACCTAGATATTATGAAGGAAATTTCGTATTGACAACAGTTTTAGATAGCAGGAGACGCCTAGCCTGCTCTGCCTCTGCTAGCTTATTTCTCGCTTCTTCCATCTCTTCTTTGGCTTGGGTGAAGAGAGCATCTGATTGCTCTTTTAAGCTTCTTGAGAACTCAGCTACATTCTCAAGGGCTGTTGCGCTTTCTTTCAGCCTTTACTAATGCCACGAGGACACGAACTGCTGACGACTCCACCTTGCTTGTGTAATCCAGCATCATCAGGAATTTGCACCTTGTGTCTAATCCAAGATCATTAGGAACTGGAACCTTGTGTGTAATCCAGCCTCATTTTGGAAACATGATCTCGAGGTTGACCATACTTCCCTCCTCGCAGGAACTACATCGACATGAAGTTACTTCTTTTTAGATCAATACTCGAGCAACCTAGATCCATTTAGTAGAAGCGGATAAGCAGAACTCGGAGAAGTGAATTCAAAAGGAAAAATATATAAAACAGACTACAAGGTGAGAACACCCACTTCCTACATCAAGCTAAAAACGAAAGCATTAGGACGATTAAGACTCTTCTTATTACACATCGAAGAACACCACGCTTAAGAGAAACAGAAACTACAACATATACACATCGAAGAACACGAGGCTACACGAAAGTAATTGAAAGGGTGTTACTTACCAAAGCTCGTTTTACAGGTTCGGTGCAGCTCCTCTTTAACTTGCCACGCTCCTTGAAGATGTCCCGAATATCCTGTGTTTGGTCTTCATTGCTCCTTTGCATGTTCGCACTCGTGGTTTTCAAATCTCAACATGGCAAGAAAAATATACTACTGGTAATACTCGCGCATCTTGTGGGCAACATTAAAGCACTCGTCTACCATGTTAGAGCATCTCCAACAGAATCGCAACGCGCGGCGCTTTAAAAAAGCATTTACAGTGCTGAGATCGAGAAGTAGATAGAGTAGAGGATAGTTCTCAGCATAGATAGATAAAAAAAGATAATTCAACTACTCCTCGTCGTCCGACTCCTCCTCGGTGATGTCCTCCTCCGACGCGTCATTGTAGGCGTGAAGATACCGATCGTCGTCCGGTTCCTGTAGCGGCGCTGCTCCTAGCCTCATGTTGAATTGAGCGTCCGCTTTTCGCCTACGCTTGTCCTCGCGATAGGCGGCTCGCTCCGCCCTCCTCTTATCCCTCTCCGCCCTCCTTTGTGCGTAGAACTCGCGCTCGTTGATGATGTCCTGCGGGAAGTGTTGGCGCCACAGCGCCATGGCTTCCTCGTCCATCTCGGCGATGCCGAGACGGTGCTCCCACCTCCGGTTGTCGCCACGATCTTCGTCGGTGCTAAGCGCGGCAGAGGCGCGAGCTCCTGCGCCCGCTCCCCCGTCGGCACGTTGGAGAAGTTCAATGTTCTATGAGGCCACCGGAGTCGCCACGCCGCCGCGTCGTACGCCCGGGCGGCTTCGTTGGCGGTGTCGAAATTGCCGAGGCCGAGGCGCATCCCGCGGAACCGGATCTCGGCGGAGAAGCCGTCGGAGGGGCGCGCGCGGACGCCGCGGTATCCCAAAATTCCCGGCGACGCGGCAGCATTGTGGCGCGGCGGTGGCGAGGCGAAAATGAGCGGGGAGAGAGCGGTGGCAAGGCACAGAGCGGTGGGAGGGCGTTGGATTTTATAAGCGCGCCGGACGCCGCGTGCCAAAACTAAGCGCCGCCCGCCGCTTTCCAGCAGCAGCGATCCTTTCCCGACGTCTCTGCTATCTCTACTCTCTTCTCTACTGTTATATTTATTTAATATTTAATATTTAATATTTATCTCTACTTCCTTTACTGTCTACTTTTTTTTCTCTATAATTTTTTTCTTGCAATATAGGCCGTCCGATTTATATCTGACAGATAGGAAGGAAACAAATGGGAATTTTGCAAAAAGATACGCATACCCCTCCCCAGATTTGTGAATAAGGCCTTCCCTCGTTCATCCTTTTCTCCCATAAGATAAACTACTCATACAAATGCATCTTGATGCGTGCAACGCATGGGCATCTTGCTAGTTCTAAAACCTTTCCATCATTTGCCACACTACTGGTTGCGGATGAAAAACCTACCAAGCACGGTAGCGATCTGGGAGCGGCGCACAATTACAAGCTGATATTCTATTGGACAATGGGCTATAACCAATTACTTTTACGGGAACAATAGCACCCAGGAAATTTGAAGGGTAGGTATGAACAAAATTGGAACTGCACATGTCTTTGCTAAGTGATTCAATACACACATTACCAATCGAGGAGGAGAACGATGGTCGCGGCGGCCTCTGTGAGTCATGGTAGGCAGCGGAGTCGGTTCATTGTCCACGACGGTGGTACTTCTGCGCTTGGCATCGGCTTCGGGAAGCATATCCGAGACCGTGGAAGGCGATGCGGGAAGAGGCTCCGTGTCTGACGACGACGGTGGACCGGCTCGGTCGGGCGTCTGATTTCGTCGATGAGGCAGATCTTGCTGGGTGGGCGAGTCGCCGATGTAAAGGGAGAAGCACGAAGGCTGCGGTGCCGTGGAGAAGTCTATTTTGCGGTGGGGATAGAAAATGGGAGTATTCAGGTGTACTACTCTGGGTGCCGGGTGGGGTTGGCTGGGTAGGGTGAACTGAAGTTCTGAAATAGCCCCTACCAAGCGTCATCCGTAGGCCTGTTCGAAGGCTATGATGGTAACTTCCTTTGCTCGAATCGGGGTCAGGAGATTTTCCGCCGACCTCAAAATTTTGTGACACCGGACTCCCCATGTGGCGTGTTGAGTGATTCGGCTAAGCAACTAGCGAGTAGTAGTAGTAAACTCTGCATATTAGGTTTGACCAAAGTCAAACTTCCTAAAGTTTGACCAAGTTTATAGAAAAATATAAACATTTACCATAACAAATATGTATGATGTGAAAGTACATTCAATAATGAATCTAATGGTATTTATTTGTTATTGTATATGTTAATATTTTTTGTTATAAGCTTTCTGAGAGTTTACAAAACTAGACTTTGACCAATGCTAATACGCGGACTTAAATAAAAACGGAGGGAGTACACATTTGTTTTCTTAGTTTGTAGTGAACTAATCATTTGTTGAAATTGTGAAATAAATATATTTAGCTATTGACTTCGAATGCAATGGTCTATACAATTTAATAGTTACAATCATTGTCGAATCCCAAGATGTATACAAGGTCTATAGTACTTCACAACATGCTCAAACTCACATAATCCCAGTCAAATGAGAATCTAAATGCATTTCATAGTTATTACTTTGTAGGATGCAACAAAAACAACCATAACTCTACATCAGCCATTGGCCCTGTTTGGATACTCTAACACAGTTAGAGTTAGAGTTATTTTCTAACCCAGTCTAACCCAAATAAGCACCTCTCCACCGGTATAGTTGGGTTAGATGGAACTAACCCACTCTAACCCTCCCTGTTTGGATACTTTTGGGTTATTTGAGCCCCCAACTAACCCAAACTAGCTCTAACCCCATGATCCAAACATGGCCATTATAGAAGCAACATTTTGACATATCCCAATGTGTGAATGAAACGTGCAGAGAGAGCTTTTGAAGATGGAGCAGATAGGGCGACAAAGATTGTATGTATGTGGAGGAGAGAGTAGGAGACAAACCTAACGAGACAGAGGCCATCGTCACATCACCCTGCTTCCAAATGACCGCGCATTCTCTAGCGCGGTGTGGTCGTCGTCTTCGATCTGCTCGATGGCCTCTTTGAAGATTGAGGTGTTGTGCATGTTGGGGTGCAAAGAAGCACAAGCGAGAGTGGTCGTCGTATAACCTTGGATGGGGATGAATTGTGTGCTCGGGGGAGTGTGTGTGTGTGTTGTGCTGCGCGTGTGTGTGTGTGTGTGTGAGAGAGAGAGAGAGAGAGAGATTGAGAGAAAACAAACCTAAGGAGAGAAATGGGTATTCACAAAGAGATTGTGCGGGCCTTGAGGTGGGCAGGGGCCGGGTGAGGGTGTCAAAATGTGCGCGTTGATGCATGTGTTGCATGCGACCGTCATGAGGGACCAGCGAATCGAGAGAGATGGTTGTTGTGTTACGGATGCTCCTCTCTCTCTCTCTCTCTCTCTCTCTCTCACACACACACACACACACAAGTAAACTAGAAGACCGTTCTCTCATGTATACACAACGTATCGGCATATCTGTCTATGTCTCACTCATGCATGATCATTTGCACATTCACACCTCTCTATGTCTGTATCACACGCACACCGTCTCCACATTGCCCTTCCGCCACAACACACATATGGACACATACACACGTTCTCTCTCAGTCACACACATAAAATCAGTATTAAAAAAACTAGGGCGCACCTAAAAAGTCCAAATCCAAATAAACACGAACTGGAGCTAAATTCAAATATATGGAAATATTGCAGCGTGAAGAACTTTCCAAGGAAAAAAAGTTGAGTAATATTCGAGGATTGTTTTCACACACACAAAAAGGTTCGGTGGATGTCCTTTGAGCGCGACACGGTGATGCACCGTTTGATCGACCGCGTGGCCGTGGTTCACGCGCTTGCACAGGATTCCGTATCGTGGCTGTGGTACTAACTAATAAAAGCGCTGCCTAAGTCTAATGTTTACGTGTACTAGTACGGTTTTCTTTTAAGTTTGACCAACCTTATATAAAACTAAAGTAAGCTCCCACACGCGCACTCATCAATATGCCTCCGCCGCCGTTGCGCATGCCGGCGCCCGCCTGCTCCGGCCAACAATTTCTCGCCCATCACCGCCATGTCGCCGCCATCCCTGTGCCATGAAGCCGAAGGCTCGTCTGCTCACGTCGTCTGTAGTCCCTCCTCGCGAAGCCGCCGCGCTGCCAAGCACGCGAGCAGCTGGTGGAGCCGCGTCTATGCACGCAGCGTACGAAGAGGAGGATGAGCATGCTCTGGCACGCCGGCGAGGAGGAACTAGCGTGTCATTGTCGTCTCCGCCCGCGCGGAGAAGGCGCGCATGGTGGCTGTCGAGGCGGAAGCCGGTCGCGCGCGCGTCGAGCCCGCAAACCGGGTGTGGACGCGGAATCTACCTTCAAGACCTTGAATGCCACGTGGATCCTGCAATCTGATGGAGCAATTTGGGTCAGTCGACTGATGTGAGCCGTTTGATGCAACATGGATGGCTAGAAGGGCTTCTTCCACCTCTTCTGTCGTCTTCTTCCTTCGCTCCGTCGAACTTCTTTCACAAAACGACTGACCCAAATTATACTACTAGTACGAACTTATTAAGAGTAGGAATACGAAGATACGAGCAGTAGTACCAACTGCAAGAAGAACAGTAGTAAGACATAGTACTAGTACTCTTGTGCGTACTAAAGAGTTCAAATAACGAGAAGAACATACTAAACATAGTTACTGTTGGGGCCTCAAAGACAACACACCCTTGAAAATAAACTAAGCAACTAGTCCGCTTGACACTGCGGTAGAACCAGCATGAGCGGCGCACTGCCACCTACTCGGAGTCAAGTCCACGTCCTCGACTTCGTCCTCGTCCCTCTTCCTCTTCCTCGTCGCCGGCCTTCTTTGCTTGAACCGACACTTTGGGCTCTACTTCTTCATCCAACCCTTGTAGATATTTAAACAAAGGTAGGCATCCATTGCTGCGTCACAGGATGTGATCTTCATCTAATGTCTTGACTCCCATGCATGATGAAACTCGTGATGAGGTTTCTTCAGTTTAGCGTACAAAGGATCAATCATGGCTGCTGCCAGGGTCAGCATTGAAGGTTGAGAGGAAGACACCAGGCTTTCCTTCTGGAGATCGAAGGGCCGGCCTACAACGAGACCTATCCGATGTAGGACATCCCTGTCATTCTTAAAGCCTACAGTAACGAATTTCAATCTTTTTTCCTTGAGGAAGTTCTTAAAATCCTGGCACTCAACATCGGCATGGCATATGTGGTAGACCAAGAAAACGTTATGTACGCAAACCCTGGATCACGGCGGGCTTCTTCCTCTCTTCGTCCTTTAGATCCTTCTCTCGTCCAGGACTGTGGTGTACTCAACATCTAGCCCAGCGACCCACTCATCCGTTGAACTGTTGAACATGCGTAGAAGCGAAAGCCATGCTTTCACCATCGCGGATCACGTGTGTAGATGACGATGAACTGATCACGGTGATGGATCTAACACAGTACTCAAAGGCGACCATGGAGATTTGGGAGGCCATGGATTTTGGAGGAGGTTAGGAGAAGTTGAACTGTTGTACCCATAAAAACAGGGAGCGAACTAATGTGAAAGGGCGGAGACGATGAGGCGAACTGTTGTAAGGTAGTAGAAGACGGGGGCGAGTAGGGCGTCTGAGCGGCGTGGGGTTGCTGGCTTGCCCGGTGGATAAGCGGCTGGTAGCCCCAAAGAGTTCTCGAGAACAATGCGGGACCCACTAGATGTCATGTCTACTAGACCCATATCGTAGGCACGACGGTATAGCTTCGCTTGTTACGCACGCCATGCTTTGGCGCGTGGATGTAACTTCACTTAATTCCGTCAACATGCGCCTCCCGACCTTCGCCTCCCTCGCGTGGTCGGGCCCTTTGAGACTTCGACCAGCTATAAATGAGCAATTTTTTGCCTACTCCGCATGCATGATACTCCCTCTGATCCTTTTACTCCGTCAACCGTTTGCAAAGTGTTTGACCAAACTTATACTTTTTGAACACCACCTTATATTAATTAACCAGCCACACCAAGTACACTCATTCGATACAATATTCAGCACACAGTGATGCGTTATTTACAAGAATACCATCTAATCTATTGTCAAAGCTATACTTAGCGATTAAGTGTGCCACCTTATTGGCGAGCGGCTAATCTTTGACAATTGAAGATTGTTGATCAACTTCGAGATGCTCAACACTTTCATCTTGAGTCACGCATAGCAGACTGTCATAGTCCCCCGATGCAAGAGACGCTTCCACAAAAGCGCAATCAGTCTCTAAAATTACAGGATTATGAAGAGAAATACCTATGTCGAGACCGGCAATGCAAGCCCTAAGCTCCGCTTCCTCCACGCTTTGACAGGCATCAATGAAATCCCACGACCAAATGTATACTAAAAATATCAATATCTACAATACTGATTATAATGAGTATAAGAACTACGTTTTATAATGAGTGTAAAAATATTGATTTGACATTGTGAATGTTGATACATTTTTCTATAAGTCTGGTGAAAGTAGAGGTACATTGACTTCAGACAAAACTTAAATACACAATGCAGACTAGTTCCTCCGTCCAGGTGCGTGCCATGTCCTATCTTGTCATCACAACAAGGTTAGCTACTAGAGTACCACTACCTCCCTTTTAGTTTAAAGGGCTCGATTCAAAAATTTCACCTACTCTTAGCAAGATAGTAGAGGCAGTGGAATAGTTTTTAAAGTCTGCAAAAGTACTCAACTAGTGTTGTCGTTCTTCACACAAAAATGTGTTTACCAATGCATGCTGAACACTAGTTACTCTAACCCCTCTCTCTTCTTTAATTCTTTGCCACATCAGCATGTTTGCTAGTATTCCCGTGTGCATGATACCAGCTAAGATACCACCATTATGGCCAGCCTTAATCATCGCATGCAATAATTTAGTGCACCTTGAAATATGAACATGTGTGGGTCGTGTATGTTTTAATGACTTGAGACTATACCTAGCCCGGCATGCAAGATGACTTATTATGCACCGTTCCCCATACCTGCAGGAAGCCCGTTCGTCTCCAAATATTTTCCTCTCCATGTGTAGAAACAACATGCCTGCCAAACTCTCCTTCTCCCTCCGGCGGTCCCACCACTCCACCCCGTGTGAAAAAATCTGCATGCATGACTCTCCTCCCCCCACGCTCGTCCAATCCGTTGTGACCAGATATATTTCCACCCCTTCGCTCCCCCGTAATTTACTCCAACAAATATGCCCACGTAGTTGTTACTTAACTGCAGGTGCATTGGGTCACTGACATATCGGCCCAACAGGTGTTCAGCCCACATGTCGGTGGCATAGCTGAACTGCGATTAAGTCGATCAGCTCGATCCATATCTTACGTAGGTGTGCCATTTCTCGCTATAAATACTGCGCCTCCCACGACATTGCTATCTCCTCCCCCTCATGTTCACGTTCATCACTATCTCCTCCCCCTCCCTCTCACGTCGACCACCATGGCATCGCCCCTCCCAAGCCCTAGGAGCCCCACGCTGCACCGCGCGGACGGTCACACGTCGTCGTTCCGTTCCTTGACGCCAACAGTCGAGGAGGACACGTCGGTGTTCCGCTCCTCGCCGCTACGCGACACGTCGCCGTTCCGTTCCTCGCCGCCACTAATCGAGGAGGACGCGTCGGCGTTCCGCTCCTCACCGCGACGCGACACGTCGCCGTTCCGTTCCTCGCCGCCACTAGTCAAGGAGGACGCGTCGGCGTTCCGCTCCTCGCCGCGACGCGTCCAGGTGGACGCGTCGGTGTTCCCAATCTCGCCAAAGACGCAGCGTCGGAGGGCGCGTCGGCTCCCTTCTGAGGAGAACGCCGCGCCGCCCGCCGAGACCCCCAGCCTTGAGGAGCTTTGGAAAGAAATGGATGTCGCCTTGTGGGAGGCTTTGCCTCTAGCAGAGCGTGCCAAAATAAGCGGAGAAGAAGGCCGAGGAAGAGAAGCGCATCAGCGGAACAAGCTGCACGGGAGGCCTATGTCGCGTCCGAGAGAGTCGAGCAATTGGCTCTTTGGCGGAAGGCTCGTCGAGGAGCCGTGAGGGTGGCGGAGGACGCCCGTGCCGAGGCCATGCGTGCAGTCGGGCCCAAGCGCCTCATCTACGCTTGAAAGTACGTGGACCGGGTGCATGCTTCCAGTGAGGCGGAGTACCTGTTGGTGCCGGATCACCACACCGCTGAGATCGCGCTCGCCCGCCGGTAAGCCGCCAATCAGCACCTCGCGAGTTGCGAGGCTGAGGAAGAGGCGTTGTGTCGGCACGTTGGGAAGCGGCCGCGCACGGGGCACTCGTGGCGCGCCGCATAGCGCTATCTGCGCGCCGTGGCTTTTAGGAGGCGTATAATTTTTGTTTCGTAAAGGCGATCTCATTAGTTTTGGGGCGCAAATGATAAATCGAGCGTTCAGGAATTTTAGCGTCCTTAATTAAGTATGTAAAAGGAAAGTTTGGAAACCTTGTGTATTCGTACACATTTTTCAAATGCGTGCATATAGCACAAACTTTACTATATACTATCGCACTACGTCTCTCTCGATATATGCTTGCAGATGTGCTACTCCCTCCGTCCAGGTCAATAAGTCATCTTTGGTTGTGCACCGTGACCAAGGAGGGAAGACTTGTACACCTAGACGGAGGGTGTACTACTATTACTTATGTACGTGCAAATGCACGTTTTATCATTACGATGCGGTTTTTGTAAAAGTAGAAAAACAACACTAGTCAAGCTTGTGAAATGATTCAATGCAAAACAAATGCAAAAATGCTCGTTTGATTGTTTACTTTTAGCTTCCTTCTCTGTCGTACTTTGTATGGAGTATCTCACTGGTGGAAAGGCATGCAAATTCCCAAACCGCTTCCTACACCCTGTATCGAATTTTTTTGCCTAACAAGTTGTGCCGTGCAATTGGAATTCCAACTTGAGTACTACTACTAGTAGGAGTACCAGGGGCTAGTTCTTTTAGGCTTCTAGATTAGTAATCCCATAACTACTACCTCCGTCCTGGTTTATTGGTCCCCATTGTAATCTGTGTCAAATTTTGATCATAAATTTAACTAATGAAATGTTAGTGCATGTCACATGCACTACTCCATCCGTCTAGGTGAGTAAGTCATCTTAGGCTGTGCACCGTGACCAAGGAGGAGGAGAAAACGAGAAACGTTAATGTTTATTTGCTAAATCTTTGGTCAAAATTTAGCACAAATTACAATGGTGAGGAATAAACCAGGACGGAGTAGTAGTTTAGAAGCCAAATAAATGAGTGAGGCGCCTTATTGTTACTCTCCACTGTGACTAGTCTTGTGGGAAAAGCTGGGAAGCCGCCAAAAGAACTGGCCCTAGGAGTAGTAGCTAGGGATCGAGTGTCGAGATGAGCCGGAGAAAGTAAATGCAGAGAGATGAAATGCAAAAAAGGCGGAGGGATGTGATGGTTGCTTGTCCGTTTATTTTACCGGGCCACTTATTCTGGGAGTGGTTGGGTTTTGTGATATAATGGCTTCTTGCCGCGCCCGCGGGGTGAGAGGTGAGACTCTGTGCAGCACCGCCCTCTACACTTGTACTACATCGGTCGTGGTTTATTAGTCCCCATTGAATTTGGTGAAGATTTAAGCGACAAAATGTTAGTGCATGTCAACAAAAACTATATCATTGGATTAAGTATTTGAACATAGTTTTGAATGATATAATTTTAGGTGACATGCATCAGTATTTATCGTACTATATATAATGTTAGTTCAATTTTGGTCGTACTAATCTATAGTAGTAAGGTGCCCGTGCGTTGCACCGAAGAGTGAAATGCATTGATCGGGGAGTTGTTTATTTTGACAAAGGATGTGGGGGACATCTCATGTGTAACGGGTATCAATAGGTTTCTTTGGATATTATCTCATCTCTAGAGCTCACAAACATCCGGGTGAAATATATAAAAAGGTATCTTTTGCAAACAAAAGCGTTCAACTGTTCAACCTGCATCCAAAACTTGTGAAGAAATAACACTTATTGTGCTTTGCAAGAAATGATCTTTAAGAATTAGTTTTTGAGTATTGATTGTTATACATGTTGGCTACAGATGACATGGCGCTTTCTTATAGTCAACAGTTGGCTATACTATTAAGTAATATTAACCATGCCCTTATACACCTAGACGGAGGGATTAAATCAGGATGACTTGCAAGGGGGCAGAGGAGATGTAAGAAATGGTTCATCGTAAGTCTTTCACCAGTACTGTAGTAAAAATTCATACATGGAAGATTCTAGACTAATCCATAAACGGATACACTTTTATTCATGCGCGATACTCCAATAGAGCAAGATCCTACATGGAAGTCTCCACATGCTTAGACAGCGGATTACATTGAGGGAAGACTAATGATCAACATTTAACTTGATAATGCATAATTTATTTTAGAAGAATAGGGAGGCTCCTCCCCGGTTCCATTATCAAATGGAACCCAAAGTGTCTTACATCAGCTCACTGAGAGGAGCAATTCAAAGGAAGGACTGCGGCGAAAGCCACTCAAGTTTAACGACAAGCTTACAGAATCAAAAGCGGCAAAGACACGGGCCATAAGCGCCCACACACACACTACATGTTTTCTAAGTGCACTTGATAATGCGTATGTCCAGGTGAACCTCCTTGGAGTCCCCGTGCACCGCGTCGGCGGGTAAAGGATGCCATGGGTTTTCCAAGTCCACATTGGCGGGATAGTCCCAGCTCCCCAGAGTCCAACTCCGTCCGATGAGGCCGGTGTCGCTGCCCACGCGACCCGGAGGGGTAGTAACAGTGACCACGCACCCGTACACCTGCCTCGTGTCGATGTCAGCGTCGTGGCGACGCCCGCGCACATTACGAGGCAGGCGGCGGCTGCGCTGGCCTCTCCGGTGCCACGATCAAGAGGAAGACGCTGCCGTCCTCCTCCGAGACTAGCGGCGGCGGTGATCCTCCAGCGACTCCGGCATGGTGAACCGTAGCACGTGTCGTGCTTGATGTTCTCCGCCAAGGGCCAGCGGTGACCGCTGCACGCATCGTGGTGATGCACCATGTCCGCCCGGCGAGCTACAAAGCGGCATGGGGCACTCATAGCAGTGGACGAAGGGCTCCTTGGAGGCATCGACCAGGCCGTCCATGAAACGGGAGTGGCTGTAGGGGACGTTGCGCCAGTTGAATATATGAGCAAGTTACTATGAGATTTAATCCGAATAAGCACAAAATAAATCATGACGGCTATAACAGAGATGAAACTAATCAGGTGGACTAGCATAGTGGTAGGATATAGAGTAGAAACATGAATTCTACCATGATTTCAAACAGCAAGGACAGAAACACATATGGTGCAACGGGAGCAGCACCGTTGGCGTTGAGGTTGTCGCCCATGTCGTTGAGGAAGAGGTTGCCGTGGTCGGGGAAGAAGTCGTCGTCGGAGAAGTCGTGGCTGCCAGCAGTCGCGAGAGTGCGCTCCCCAGATTTCAACAGCGCACGCCGAATGGAGCGCAGGAGGGGGTGGCTGTAGGGGACGTTGCGACCACGAATGGGCGCAGGAGTAGCACACAAGCGATAGATGGTGTCCTTACTAGTACTCCTAGTCTCTATCTATCTATATATATATATATATATATATATATATATATATATATATATATATATATATATATATATATATATATATCTACTCTTATAGAAAACCGAGTTGGTGATGATGGTAGGCCTTCCATCTTGTAATATAGACCGTCCGATCTATATCTGACGGATAGAAAGCCAACTATGACAATTTTACAAAAGATACCCACACCTCTCTCCACATTTACAGATAAGGCCTTGCCTCGTTCATCCTTATCTCCCACAACCTCGTGCTCCTCCCTATGTCTCTATCTCTACTACTCTTCTTTGTTTTTTATAACAAATCGAATAGTGCTGCGCCGTCCGCTGCACGCCCGGCTGAACACGCCTCCTCGCCTCCATCATCACCAACTGAGTCTTTTATAGGAGTACGAGTAGAGAGAAAACCGAGTTGGTGATGATGGTGTGCCGTGCAATGCACGGGCATCTTGCTATTTTTTTGCATATAAGTCCAAACACCAAGTAGACACGGTCTTTGAGCATGGTTCGTAGTCGTTCCACGCTCGGGCATTGAAGTTTGTAACTATTTTAGATTAGAATATACTACTCCTCCGGTGCTAGTAGTAGAGCAGAGTCCTACTCTACTACTCTACTCTAGCAAGCTAGGGCACAATACTGTAGTAGGTACTGTAGGGAGTACCAGTACTGTGATCACTAAAGCAAGTTGTCTGGCATCGATATGACCCTACGTTGCTGGTATGTGTCTCGTAATTCAAGCGGCGTGCTGTACTCATCATCACCTGTCCACTTCTCGCAGCCCATATTTGCTTCTCAATCTTTGTCCGCACATAATCTCATCCAAGCTTCCATCCCCGCTAAGGTGCCTCCCCCCCTCGTCCGAAACCCAAGCACTAACAATGGCAGAACCGAGCAGCGTCTGCCGAAAGAGTGGCTGGAATTCGCTCCCCACAGAGGTAATCAAGATCATTGTTTCGCGTGTGGACAATCTCAGTACCATGCCGCTCGCCGCGTGCTCGTCGGGGCTGTACCGTTTACTCAAAGCCCTCAGGCCGGAGCTTTTTAAGCCAGCTCCTTGCTTGCTGATGTCGCCTGATCTTCAAAAATGGCGTGTCACGCAGCATAACGATCGTAGAGTGGCGAGCATCAACCCCCTTCACTGTGATCCGATTCCCGTCAGCCTCAGCTACATTAACGGTATGTACTGGGTCGGCATGAACACGTCTTGGATGGTGCTCGTCGACGGTCGCGGTAGCTGGATGCTCGTGGAGGTCTACACCCGCGATTGATCCCCTTCCTTCGATTAACCTTTGCCTTTGCTTTGGCACGCGCCCCAGAATACTCGGAATCTTACAGTAGCCAACATGATACCAAGTTTGATTTGCTCAAGGTTGTAATATGCCAAGTACCCACAAGATCTGCGAATTATAAAGACTTCAGACTAATTGTGTTCTTCAACCGCGGTCTCGCCTATCTGACAGGTCACTGCGGTAAGTGGATAAATCTGCACGTCCATCGCGGGATCATACATCCTCCATGGTTCTCGATGCCATTGAACACAAGGGCTTCATTTACTGTTGTCGGCTCCTTCTATGGCTGGGCGTATTGCTGGCCTACTCGATCATCGCTACAAACGGCTGTTACTGAAGGTATGTTACTTTCCTATGATATCATGATGGCTTTCTTATATTCTGTCAACATTTCTGAAAAAATATTCATGCTCATAACATGCTGTTCTTAAGATTGACTAAATCAAGAGCCCTTTTTATTTGACTCAACTTGATATGATGTTGTAGGCACTTTGGTGTCCCTACCCTTCCTAATCCCAGAACCTTTCAAAGAAAAGCGGCATGGCAGTTGTAGGTGGTTCCTGGCTCGATCAGACGACGGCGAAAGATTGATGATCGTTGCACATACCGGACGTGTTGTTTCACGGAATACAATCACAGTCACTGCAAGGTCTTTGAGCAGGATCCCAGCTTCTCTGGGCCTTCAGGAATTTTTGACTAGAGGCTGGTGAGTAGCCTTGGTGCACGCTCTCTGTTTGTCGGACTGAATTATCCGATTAACCAGGAGATAACCGACGGCAAGGATCATGATGGCAGCGCGGTTTCGTTCATCAGGCAAAACTGTGTGTACGCAGCATACCATGCGTCTCTGCATGCACCATACCCAGATATGTGCCGCCATGCTCTGCAGCCCAAAGTAGGAGAGAGGGTCGCAAGTATCAGACTTTTACCTGCTGGCTGGAGTTTCCCCCGTCAGGCACCCATCTGGTTCAAGCCGTCAGCCAATCTCCACAGCTTATTAAATAGTAACGTCTAACTAAGCCAGTTAGTTAGATGCGTACACTTGGTGTAGTAGGATCTTTATTTAGTTCGATGCATACACTTGTTCTTTTTTGGTAGCCCTTTTGTAATGATGGCTAATGTTTGGTTTGGAAGAGAGAGCTGTGTCTTCACTCTTACGGCCTGCTTCGCTTCATTGCACCCCCAGCCCTGATTGTTTGCTGCTGCTGTTTTCAATGTACAATCAGTAGTATATTTAAATCTGTTGGTTGAATAAATGTGTTGTTAGAGCGACAAACACAATGTTTTGGAAGTCGTTGCAGGTTCAATCCTTTAGTGCCCGTGCACGTCGTAGCTCATACTATTTTTCGACGGAAAACATTTTCCACTTGTTGATAAGATGCAGCCCACCGATGAAGGCCCAATAGAAGCCCATAATTAATCTGGAAGGAGGCTCTCACATGAATCCGGCCCGGTACATGCTCATGGTCCCTAAACATAAATAAGTAAATAAATAAATAAAGATAAATGCTCATGCACCAGTTCTTTGGGAAAATAGGTAGCCCAGTATTTCTTTTGAAGAATACCCAAGCTAGGCCTATTTGTTTTCTCCAATTCTTGGGCTGCAAATCTTTCAAGGCGAGGAGGATGCATTCCGTCCTTGCCAAAGAGTATGGTCAATGTCTGTTAAAAGTAATATCAAAAGGATTGAAAATTCCAAAAAATTATAGCAAATGGGATATTAGTTTTTTTTGTTTTTGTTCTTCACTAATATCTTATACATATTTCATTGGATTTAACATGACATAGTACTAATTTATTTTTAAATTATGGCTATTAATTTTTGGAAAGAATATTTCATTCCCCAACAAAAAAATTGTGAATTTTTAAAATTTCCCACATATTTAGTTAACTTTTTGACACTGGTACTGATCAAAAAATGGCCAGCAATTCTAAAAATGGAAAATGGGCTGCAATAAATTCCATATGAATTAGAAAATGAGTAAAAATTATAAAAATAATAGCAAATGGCTGACTTGTTTACGCAAGGCTTTGTCAGTGAACACACGATTCTAGCAGCAGTGACTGTTGGATGTCCATCCAACGACCGACGTGCTTCTTCAATCGTTGATCTTCCTGCTCCAGCCGCCTAAACTAGCGTCGGCGGGACTGCCTGCTCCCTCCTCTTGTGGCCCGCTGTGATGCTGCGCAGGCTTGCCCAGCCCACCCTACTCCCTCCGCTGGCCTGGCCGCATGCAATCAACTGCCTCCTTATTATGCAAAAAAATGATTCCTCCCACTGACATCTGGGGCGCACCGATTGGGAGGCTGACCTGTGGGCCTACTACGTTGACGCGTACGCAGGGCTTGTCAACATAGTCAACAAACGATTCTAGCAGCAGTAACCGTTGGATTTGAATCGAGCGGTCCTGCTTGCTTCTTCAATCGCTGCTCTTCTTGCACCACCGCCCAAACCAGCATCGGGAGACCGCTGCTCCTGCCTCCGGTGGCGGCTGTGCTGCCGTTGAGGCCTCATCGCCCCCTACTGCTCCCACCGCTAGCCAGGCCCTGCGGCGATGACAGCCTCACACCGCAGCCGAACCAGTGAACCCTCGTACTCCTCTCCGCGTGGGCATCCACTCCCGCGTCTTCCCCGGCTCCGCGTCGTCCCCTTCATGGGCCTCGCCGTCGTCCACCGCCTTGGTGCTCTCGGCGCGGCGTGGTCAATGTGGTCAACAACATTCCATCGGAAGAGTCTTGTCGTGGAGAGGCCGACACTGGGTCCACGGCCACACCAGTTTTTTTGTGATTTGCCAAGTAAGTCGCTTTGTCGGGCTGTTGGGCTGCAAATCTTTCAAGACGAGGAGAGCTTTCATTGGCTGGCGAGAAAATGGCCCATTAGTAATGAGAAATGGGTTGTACATTTTAAAACACATCAAACCGGCAATTAGTTTCAAATATCTTTTTTTATTTGAGATTTTAAATTACATTAATTTTTATGCATGGAGAATATGTTGGATTTTATATTGATATATATTTATTTTTAAAATCAGTTTGAATGTGAGTCGAAATTTCGGGATTAAAAACAGTTCGGACCGCACCAAAATATGCAAAATTTCGTATAATTTTTTAACCGTGGCCACAATATGGGCTGTAATGCTAACAAAAACAATATGGGCTCCAAAAAAACCTTAAGAATTAGCAAATGGGTTGTAAATTATTAGAAATAATGGCAGATGGGATGTATGCTGTTTTCCACAGGTTTGAGCTTTCCTAAAAAAGGTTGGCCTTTAAGCGGTGGATCGTTGGATGGCCATCCAACGGCCGTCGTCTTCTTCAATCTCTGCTCTTCCTGCTCCACCGCTCAAACAAGTGCGGCGGGACTGCCTCTCCCTCCTCCCATGCCGGCTGTCTTGCCGCAGCAGAGCCTCACCGCCCACCGTACTCCCCATCGTTGGCCTAGCCATCCCTCTACTCACCCACACCTGCTGTTATTCTTCGGCGACGGCAAACGAACTAGTAAACCCTCGTACAGTCGTACTCCCCTCCGCGTGGGAAACAACTGTCGAGTCTTCCCTGCATTCGTGTCGTCCCCTTCCTAGGCCTCACCGTCGTCCACCGTCGTGGTGCTCTCGGCGCGGCGTGGTCAATGTGGTCAATGACCGACTTCCATCGGATGAGTACTGTGCGTGGAGACGCTGGCAGCTGGGTCCACGGCCGCAGCAAGGAAGTGCCTCCTTATTACGCGCAAAATAATTATTCCTCCACCTGACAGCGGGGACCCACCGGACGGGCCACCGTATTTCGTGAAAAAAACGTTTCCCCCCTGACTGCTGGGACCCACCAGCTACACCGTCGCATGCAAGGAAGTGCGTCCGGGCAAAAAAAAACAAAACGATTCGCCCCCCTGACTGCTGGGACCCACCAGCTACATCTTCGCACGCAAGGAAGTGCGTACGGGCAAAAAAAACGATTCGACCCCCTGACTGCTGGGACCCACCAGCTACATCTTCACACGCAAGGAAGTGCCTGACAGTCGGGACCCACCTGGTCGAAGCGTACGTAGCGTTGTCATTCTGGTCGCGAACGTGTACGTACATATTGGTCGTTGTAGAGGCGCATGTGTCGTAGTAGAGGCGCGCACGTAGCATGAACACGTACGTACAGCGGCCAGGGTGCAAGAAAGAAAATACGGCCACGTATGTGTACATACGGGCGGGGTCTCGAACGCCTACTTGCGCATACGTACGGCCAGGGCTCGTGTACATGGCTGGGTCGGAACGGAGAAACAGCGTCGTCGTCGTGTTCATGGGGAGGCAACGGAGTGCGTCGTGTTCATGGGGAGGCAACGGAATGCGTCGTGTTCATCGGGAGGCAACGGAACGCATGGGAGCCAAACGGATGGGTCGGAACGAAATGCGTGGTCGTGTTCATTCTGGAGGGGCTTGGACAGAACAGGCGATGGAAATGAGGCCTGGCGTACCGCACAACGGAGGAAATGGACCTCCTACGTTCGGAACGGGGTCCTGTTGATCGGGAGGGGTGTGGCGTACCGCAAAACGGAGGAAACGGACCTCCTACGGTCGAAACGGGGGTCCTGTGGATCGGGAGGGGTGTGGCGTACCACAAAACGGACGAAACGGACCTCCTACGGTCGAAACGGGGGTCCTGTTGATCGGGAGGGGTGTGGCGTCCGCAAAAGCGGACAAACGGACCTCCTACGGTCGGCAGGGTCCTGTTCATCGGGAGGGTGTGGCGTGCATAAAACAGGACTCCACGGGATATTGTTCATCTCCACCGTCGACCTCCTCCAGCCTCCACGGGCTACCGTCGACCTCCTCCACCTCCACGGGCTCTTGTTCATCCAGCCTCCACCGCGCTTACTCCACCGCTCTTGTTCAACCACCCTCCACCGTCTCTGTTCATCCAGCCCTCCACACCACGGGTCTGTTCAACCACCCCTCCACGGGCACCCTCCACCGTCTCTGTTCATCCAGCCCTCCACACCACGGGTCTTGTTCAACCACCCTCCACGGGCACCCTCCATCGTCTCACTGCTCATCCAGCCCTCCACCACACCACGGGTCCTGTTCATCCAGAGGCAACGCCACCGCTCGCTCATCCAATCCCCCCCCGCAACACTCATTGTTCATCCCAGGCAGCATCGATCGGCTTGATTAGCGGCGAGGCGAAGAATCGCTCGATCGGGTTCGATTAACACCATCGATCGATCGCTCGAGTTCGATGTCGTAGCTCGCAGCGGTCAATCGCCGAGTTCGATTAGAGCCCAACGCCTTGCTCGGGTTCATTTAGAGCCAACGCCACACACACGCAGCGTACATGTACGAGAAAGCGCGCATCGCTCGGCCCCGACCTCCCACCGTAACCGCAACTCCCGAAATATTCCTCCCCCTCGCTTCTACCACGGTTTTTCCGTCATGGGCGGCCCAAAGAATGTCATGCAGCTGCGTCTCCGGCCCGCCCAGGACGAAAAGCCCATTTTCTATCATGATTTTTTGTCATAGAAGTAGGAGCCCACCACATCTATGATGATACCGGGTTTTGTCAAAATTATCGTCATAGAAGTGTCATATGTATGACAGAAAAAAAATTCATTCGGCCCAAAATGTCACGGATGTGTCTTTTTTTTGTAGTGTAAGCTTGGGGATGCCCCGGAAGGCATCCCCACTTTCTTCAACAAGTATCGGTATGTTTTCGGATTCATTTCGTTCATGCGATATGTGCAAATCCTGGAGCGTCTTTTGCATTTAGTTTTCATTTTTCTTTTATGCACCATGCTGGTATGAGATAGTCCTTGGTTGATTTATAGAATGCTCATTGCACTTCACTTATATTCTTTGAGTATGGCTTTATAGAATGCTTCATGTGCTTCACTTATATCATTTGAATTTTGGAGTGCCCGTTTCTCTTCAAATAGAAAACCGCCATTTGTAGAATGCTCTTTTGCTTCACTTATATTTGTTAGAGCGTGGGCATATCTTTTGTAGAAAGAATTAAACTCTCTTGCTTCACTTATATCTATTTAGAAAGATGACAGGAACTGGTCATTCACATGGTTAGTCATAAAATCCTAAATAAAACTTGTAGATCACTGAATATGATATGTTTGATTCTTTGCAATAGTTTTCGATATAAAGATGGTGATATTAGATTCATGCTAGTGGGTAGTTGTGGATTAGTAGAAATACTTGTGTTGAGGTTTGTGATTCCCGTAGCATGCACGTATGGTGAACCGTTACGTAACGAAGTCGGAGCATGATCTATTTATTGATTGTCTTCCTTATGAGTGGCGGTCGAGGACGAGTGATGGTCTTTTCCTACCAATCTATCCCCCTAGGAGCATGCGCATAGTACTTTTTTCGATGACTAATAGATTTTTGCAGTAAGTATGTGAGTTCTTTATGACTAATGTTGAGTCCATGGATTATACGCACTCTCACCCTTCCATCATTGCTAGCCTCTTGATGCACTGCATTGCCCTTTCTCACCTCGAGAGTTGGTGCAAACTTCGCCGGTGCATCCAAACCCCGTGATACGATAAACTCTATCACACATAAACCTCCTTATATCTTCCTCAAAATAGCCACCATACCTACCTATCATGGCATTTCCATAGCCATTCCGAGATATATTGCATGCAACTTCCATCATCATCATATACATGACTTGAGCATTTATTGTCATATTGCTTTGCATGACCGTAAGACAGCTAGCATGATATTTTCATGGCTTGTCCGTTTTTTGATATCTTTGCTATGCTAGATCATTGCACATCCTGGTATACTATCAGAGGCATTCATATAGAGTCATATCTTTGTTCTAGTATCGAGTTGTAATATTGAGTTGTAAGTAAATAAAAGTGTGATGATCATCATTATTAGAGCATTTCCCCAGTGAGGAAAGGATGATGGACACTATGATTCCCCCACAAGTCGGGATGAGACTCCGGACTTTACAAAAAATAAAAGAGGCCAAAGAAGCCCAAATAAAAAAAGAGGCCAAAGAAGCCCACCAAAAAATGAGAGAAAAAGAGAGAAGGGGCAATGTTACTATCCTTTTACCACACTTGTGCTTCAGAGTAGCACCATGTTCTTCATATAGAGAGTCTCTTGAGTTATCACTTTCATATACTAGTGGGAATTTTCATTATAGAACTTGGCTTGTATATTCCAATGATGGGCTTCCTCAAATGCTCTAGGTATTCATGAGCAAGCAAGTTGTATGCACACCCACTTGGTTTCGGTTTGAGCTTTCATACACTTATAGCTCTAGTGCACCGTTGCATGGCAATCCCTACTCCTCACATTGACATCAATTGATGGGCATCTCCATAGCCCGTTGATTAGCCGCGTCGATGTGAGACTTTCTCTTTTTTTTGTCTTCTCCACACAACCTCCACCATCATATTCTATTCCACATATAGTGCTATGTCCATGGCTCACACTCATGTATTGCGTGAAAGTTGAAAAGGTTTGAGAACGTCAAAAGTATGAAACAATTGCTTGGCTTGTCATCGGGGTTGTGCATGATGTGAATATTTTGTGTGGTGAAGATGGAGCATAGCCACACTATATGATTTTGTAGGGATAATTTTTTTGGCCATGTTATTTTGAAAAGACATGATTGCTTTATTAGTATGCTTGAAGTATTATTGTCTTAATGTCAAAAGATAGACTATTGCTTTGAATCACTCGTGTCTTAATATTCATGCCATGATTAGATTACATGATCAAGATTATGCTAGGTAGCATTCCACACCAAAAATTATCTTTTTAATCATTTACCTACTCGAGGAGGAGTAGGAATTAAGCTTGGGGATGCTGATACGTCTCCGTCGTATCTATAATTTTTTATTGTTCCATGCCAATATTATACAACTTTCATATAGTTTTGGCAACTTTTTATACTATTTCTGTGACTAACATATTGATCCAGTGCCCAGTGCCAGTTCCTGTTTGTTGCATGTTTTATGTTTCGCAGAAACCCCATATCAAACGGAATCCAAATGGAATAAAAACGGACGGAGAATATTTTTGGAATATTTGGAAAATATGGGAAGAAGAATCAACGCGAGATGGTGCCTGAGGTGGCCACGAGGCAGGGGGGCGCGCCTGCCCCCTGGGCGCGCCCCTGACCCTCGTGGCCCCCTCGTAAGGCGGTTGCTGCTCTTCTTCAGCCGCAAGAAAGCTAATTTTCGGGGGGGAAATCTTGGCGAAGGTTTCAATCCAATCGGAGTTACGGATCTCTGGATATATAAGAAACGGCGAAAGGGCAGAATACCAGAACGCAGAAACAGAGAGAGACAGAGAGATAGATCCAATCTCGGAGGGGCTCTCTCCCCTCCCATGCCATGGAGGCCAAGGACCAGAGGGAGAACCCTTCTCCCATCTAGGGAGGAGGTCAGGGAAGAAGAAGAAGAAGAAGGGGGCCCCTCTCCCCCTCTCTTCCGATGGCGCCGAGACGCTGCCGTGGCCACCATCATCATCACCGTGATCTTCACCAACACCTCCTCCATCTTCACCAACATCTCCATCACCTTCCCCCCTCTATCTACATAGGTCCACTCTCCCGCAACCCCCCGTACCCTCTACTTGAACATGGTGCTTTATGCTTCATATTATTATCCAATGATGTGTTGCCATCCTATGATGTCTGAGTAGATTTTCGTTGTCCTATCGGTGGTTGATGAGTTGCTATGATTGATTTCATTTGCTTGTGGTTATGTTGTTGTCCTTTGGTGCCCATCATATGAGCGCGCGCGTGGATCAGACCATAGGGTTAGTTGTATGTTGATAGGACTATGTATTGGAGGGCAAGAGTGCCAGAAGCTTCTACCTAGCATAGAAATTGATGCATACGGGATTGAAGGGGGACCAATATATTTTAATGCTATGGTTGGGTTTTACCTCAATGAACGTTAGTAGTTGCGGATGCTTGCTAATAGTTCCAATCATAAGTGCATAGAATTCCAAGTCAGGGATGACATGCTAGCAGTGGCCTCTCCCACATAAAACTTGCTATCGGTCTAGTAAAGTAGTAAATTGCTTAGGGATAATTTCGCAACTCCTACCACCACTTTTCCACACTCACTATATTTACTTTATTGTGTCTTTATCTAAACAGCCCCTACTTTTTATTTACGTGCTCTTTATTATCTTGCAAACCTATCCAAAAACACCTACAAAGTACTTCTAGTTTCATACTTGTTCTAGGTAAAGCGAACGTCAAGCGTGCATAGAGTTGTATCGGTGGTCGATAGAACTTGAGGGAATATTTGTTCTACCTTTAGCTCCTCGTTGGGTTCGACACTCTTACTTATCGAAAGAGGCTACAATTGATCCCCTATACTTGTGGGTTATCACCAACCCCTATGCATAAGTTCACGAGGTCACGGAACCCGCAAGTTGATCACCAAAACATACATCAAGTAGATCACGTGATATCCCATTGTCACCACAGATAAGCACATGCAAGACATACATCAAGTGTTCTCAAATCCTTAAAGACTCAGTCCGATAAGATAACTTCAAAGGGAAAACTCAATCCATTACAAGAGAGTAGAGGGGGAGAAACATCATAAGATCCAACTATAATAGGAAAGCTCGCGATACATCAAGATCGTACCAAATCAAGACACGAGAGAGAGAGAGAAAGAGAGAGAGAGAGAGAGAGAGAGAGAGAGAGATCAAACACATAGCTACTGGTACATACCCTTAGCCCCGAGGGTGAACTACTCCCTCCTTGTCGTGGAGAGCGTCGGGATGATGAAGATGGCCACCGGAGAGGGATTCCCCCCTCCGGCAGGTTGCCGGAACGGGTCTAGATTGGTTTTCGGTGGCTACAGAGGCTTGCGGCGGCGGAACTCCTGATCTAGGTTTCTTTCTGGAAGTTTGGGTATATATGAGAGGTATTGGCGTCGGGAACAAGTCAGGGGGGGTCTCCGGGCTGTCCACGAGGTAGGGGGCGCGCCCAGGGGGTGTGCGCGCCTCCCACCCTCGTGGGCAGCCCGGGACTCTTCTGGCCCAACTCTTTTACTCCATGGCCTTCTTCTGGTCCAAAAATAAGCTCCGTCAAGTTTCAGGTCAATTGGACTCCGTTTGGTTTTCCTTTCCTGTGATACTCAAAAACAAGGAAAAAACAGAAACAGGCACTGGGCTCTAGGTTAATAGGTTAGTCCCAAAAATCACATAAAATAGCATATAAATGCATAAAAAACATCCTAGAAGGATAATATAATAGCATGGAAACAATAAAAAACTATAGATATGTTGGAGACGTATCAGCACCCCCAAGCTTAATTCCTGCTCGTCCTCGAGTAGGTAAATGATAAAAACAGAATTTTTGATGTGGAATGCTACCTAACATATTTATCAATGCTCTATCTTCATCACACAAAATATTTAAATCATGCACAACCCCGATGAGAAGCCAAGCAATTGTTTCATACTTTTGATGTTCTCAAACTTTTTCAATCTTCACGCAATACATGAGCGTGAGCCATGGACATAGCACTATAGGTGGAATAGAATGGTGGTTGTGGAGAAGAAAAAAAGGAGAAGATAGTCTCACATCAACTAGGCATATCAACGGGATATGGATATGCCCATTAATAGATATCAATGTGAGTGAGTAGGGATTGCCATGCAACAGATGCACTAGAGCTATAAGTGTATGAAAGCTCAACAAAAGAAACTAAGTGGGTGTGCATCCAACTCGCTTGCTCACGAAGACCTAGGCATTTTGAGGAAGCCCATCATTGGAATATACAAGCCAAGTTCTATAATGAAAGATTCCCACTAGTATATGAAAGTGACAGCATAGGAGACTCTCTATCATGAAGATCATGGTGCTATTTTGAAGCGCAAGTGTGGTAAAAGGATAGTAGCATTGCCCCTTCTCTCTTTTTCTCTCATTTTTTTTGGCCTTCTCTTCTTTTTTTTTCTTTTTTTTTGCCTCTTTTTTTTATTTTATTTTATTTTATTTTTTGTCCGGAGTCTCATCCTGACTTGTGGGGGAATCATAATCTCCATCATCCTTTCCTCACTTGGAACAATGCTCTAATAATAATGATCATGACACTTTTATTTACTTACAACTCAAGAATTACACCTTGATACTTAGAACAAAATATAACTATATGAATGTCTCCGCCGGTGTACCGGGATGTGCAATGAATCAAGAGTGACATGTATGAAAGAATTATGAACGGTGGCTTTGCCACAAATACGATGTCAACTACATGATCATGCAAAGCAATATGACAATGATGGAGCGTGTCATAATAAACGGAACAGTGGAAAGTTGCATGGCAATATATCTCGGAATGGCTATGGGAATGCCATAATAGGTAGGTATGGTGGCTGTTTTGAGGAAGGTAAATGGTGGGTTTATGGTACCGGCGAAATTTGCGCGGTACTGGAGAGGCTAGCAATGGTGGAAGGGTGAGAGTGCGTATAATCCATGGACTCAACATTAGTCATAAAGAACTCACATACTTATTGCAAAAATCTATTAGTTATTGAAACGAAGTACTACGCGCATGCTCCTAGGGGGATATATTGGTAGGAAAAGACCATCACTCGTCTCCGACCGCCACTCATAAGGAAGACAATCAATAAATAAATCATGCTCCGACTTCATCACATAACGGTTCACCATACGTGCATGCTACGAGAATCACAAACTTTAGCACAAGTATCTCTAAAATTCACAACTACTCAACTAGCATGAATCTAATATCACCATCTTCATATCTCAAAACAATCATAAGGAATCAAACTTCTCATAGTATTCAATGCAATTATATGAAAGTTTTTATTATCTCCCTCTTGCATGTCTATCATATTAGGACTAAATTCATAACCAAAGCAAATTACCATGCTGTTCTAAAGACTCTCAAAATAATATAAGTGAATCATGTGAGTTCATATATTTCTTCAAAATAAAACCACCGTCGTGCTCTAAAAACAAAAGTGAAGCACTAGAGAAAACGACAAACTACTCCGAAAGATATAAGTGAAGATCAATGTGTAGTAGAATAATTATGCAACTATGTGAAGACTCTCTAACATTTAAGAATTTCAGATCTTGGGATATCATTCAAATAGCAAGCAAAACAAAATAAAACAACATTTCAAGGATAGCACTCATCATGTGAAGAATCAAAAACTTAGGCTCAACCGATACTAACCGATAATTGTTGAAGAAGAAAGGTGGGATGCCTACCGGGGCATCCCCAAGCTTAGATGCTTGAGACTTCTTGAAATATTATCTTGGGGTGCCTTGGGCATCCCCAAGCTTGAACTTTTGCGTCTCCTTATTTCCTCTCATATCACGGTTTCCTAAATCTCAAAAGCTTCATCCGCACCAAACTCAATAAGAACTCGTGAGATAAGTTAGTATAAACGAATGCAAAAAAGCTTATCATTTTCTACTGTAACAAATCACTAAAATTATTCAACAACATTTCATACTAAATGTCTCTGCATATTTAATACTCCTATCCTCAAATAGAATCATTAAACAAGCAAACATATGCAAACAATGCAAACATAACAGCAATCTGCCAAAATAGTACAGTCTGTAAAGAATGCAAGATTCATCATACTTCCCTAACTCCAAACATTATGAAATTCTACCACACTGTAGAAAATTTATCAGAGCTCAATATGCAAAAAGTTTCAACATTTTATCATATTCTGACTTTTCTAGGGAATTTTTGCAACAGCGGTAAACTTTCTGCTTTGAAACAGCAACATGTATACTTGCAAAATAAGCATGGTAAAGGCTATCCTTGACATTTTTATTGAAAATAGAGATGAAAAACATTATTCTAAATAACAGCAATCAAATACTAACAAAATAAAATGACGCTCCAAGCAAAACACATATCATGTGGTGAATAAAAATATAGCTCCAAGTAAAGTTACCGATGAACGAAGACGAAAGAGGGGATGCCTTCCGGGGCATCCCCAAGCTTAGGCTCTTGGTTGTCCTTGAATATTGACTTGGGGTGCCTTGGGAATCCCCAATTTTAGGCTCTTGCCACTCCTTATTCCACAGTCCATCGAATCTTTACCCAAAACTTGAAAACTTCACAACACAAAACTCAACAGAAAACTCGTAAGCTCCGTTAGTATAAGAAAATAAATCACCACTTATGTACTGTTGTGAACTCATTATAAATTCATATTGGTGTAATATCTACTGTATTCCAACTTATCTATGGTTCATACCCTCCGATACTACTCATAGATTCATCAAAATAAGCAAACAACACATAGAAAACAGAATCTGTCAAAAACAGAACAGTATGTAGTAATCTGTATCAAACGTATACTTCTGGAACTCAAACAATACTGAAATAAATTGGTGGACCTGAGAAATTTGTCTATTAATCTTATGCAAAAAGAATCAACTTAAAATCACTCTCCAGTAAAAAATGGCAGCTAAACTCGTGAGCGCAAAGTTTCTGTTTTTTACAGCAAGATCACATTAACTTCCACCCAAGTCTTCCCAAAGGTTCCACTTGGCACTTTATTGAAACAAAAGCTATAAAACATGATTACTACAGTATCTTAATCATGTGAACACACAAAAACAGTAGGGGTAAATATTGGGTTGTCTCCCAACAAGCGCTTTTCTTTAATGCCTTTCTAGCTAGGCATGATGATTTCAATTATGCTCGTATAAAAGATAAGAATTGAAACATAAATTGGGCATCATGAAACACATGGCAAGCACATTTAAGTCTAACCCACTTACTATGCATAGTTATTTTGTGAGCAAACAACTTAGGGGAACAATAATCAACTAGCATAGGAAGGCAAAACAAGCATAACTTCAAGATTTTCGACACATAGAGAGGAAACTTGATATTATTGCAATTCCTACAAGCATATGTTCTTCCCTCATAATAAATTTCAGTAGCATCATGAATGAATTCAATAATATAACCATCACATAAAGCATTCTTTTCATGATCTAAAAGCATAGAAATTTTATTACTCTCCACATAAGCAAAATTCTTCTCATTCAGAATAGTGGGAGCATCATAAGAGACTCGAATACTATAAATTGTTTCCACGTTAAAAGAGTAGTGTTGTGAAAAAGGGTAATCATAATAATGACAAGTTTTATAAATATACTCATCACCAGTCTTTATAGCATAGGTTTCATCACAATAATCATCATAAATAGGAGGCATGCTATCATCATAATAAATTTGCTCATTAAAACTTGGGAGGCTAAGAATATCATCTTCATTAAACATAGCATCCCCAAGCTTGGGACAAACATTAATTGAAGCAAATATATTCTCAAACATGTCATTCTCATCAAACATAGCATCCCCAAGCTTGGGCCTTTTCATATCATAAGCATAATCACTCTCATCATTAATAATATGGATAGCACCAATAGTGTAGCAATTATCATCATCACAACGAGTAATAGGAGCAACATCATTTGGGAGGGATACCTTTCTACCTTTGCATCTCCGTCTTTTCTTTTTCTTCGTCACATCATGTGTGGGTTTAACCCTCTCTTTTGAGCTCCTTATTAATGAGATTGGTTGAATAGAAAGCTCCTCCTCGTTACATGATTCATCATAAGAAATAATAGGAGGATATTGGGAAGTCTCTTCCCTTTAATTAGTATTCTCTTTATCTTCTATTTGTTTTCTTTTCTTTATGTAATTGGCAATATAATGATTTTCAATGCGATTCACCGCATAATACATAAAAATTTCTTCTAGATCAAAATCAAGAACTTTATCAAGGACAAATTCCGGCATATCCTTAGTTATACGTTTCATTTCTTCATAACCCAAAAGCAAACTAAGTTCATTATGATGTGCAAGGGAAATCAAGTCATCACAATTTTTGGACACGATTTGATCATGAAACAATTGGCATTGGAGATTTAAATGATCACGTTCATTGCAAAGTTCACAAGGATGGCAAAGAAATTTTAAATTTTCAGCAAAAACATCTAGCAATTCTTGCAACCATTTAGTTTCTATATACGTATGCCTCTTGCAAAATCTATCTTCGATATTTGGTGTGTACTGGCAAACTCTATGTACTCCACAAAAGTTGACATGCTTATAAGAGACATTTTCATCATGACTAGTGCAATCATCATTAGTATTATGGATATTCAAAGAGTTCATACTAACAACATTGCAATCATGCTCATCATTCAAAGATTTAGTGCCAAACATTCTAATGCATTCTTCCTCTAGCAATTGATCACAATTATCGGAATCCTTATTCTCATGAAAGATATTAAAAAGTTCAAGCATATGAGGCACCCTCAATTACATTTTTTGTAGTTTTTTTATAAACTAAACTAGTGATAAAACAAGAAACAAAAGATTTGATTGCAAGATCTAAAGATATACCTTCAAGTACTCACCTCCCCGGCAATGGCGCCAGAAAAGAGCTTGATGTCTACAACACAACCTTCTTCTTGTAGACGTTGTTGGGCCTCCAAGTGCAGAGGTTTGTAGGACAATAGCAAATTTCCCTCAAGTGGATGACCTGAGGTTTATCAATCCGTGGGAGGCGTAGGATGAAGATGGTCTCTCTCAAACAACCCTGCAACCAAATAACAAAGAGTCTCTTGTGTCCCCAACACACCCAATACAATGGTAAATTGTATAGGTCCACTAGTTCGGCAAAGAGATGGTGATACAAGTGCAATATGGATGGTAGATATAGGTTTTTGTAATCTGAAAATATAAAAACATCAGGGTAGCAAGTGGTAAAAGTGAGTGTAAACGGTATTGCAATGCTAGGAAAGAAGGCCAAGGGTTCATACTTTCACTAGTGCAAGTTCACTCAACAATAATAACATAATTGGGTCATATAACTATCCCTCAACATGCAACAAAGAGTCACTCCAAATTTACTAATAGCGGAGAACAAACGAAGAGATTATTGTAGGGTATGAATCCACCTCAAAGTTATCCTTTCTGATCGATCTATTCAAGAGTCCGTAGTAAAATACCATGAAGCTATTCTTTCCGTTCGATCTATCATAGAGTTCATACTAGAATAACACCTTAAGATACAAATCAACCAAAACCGTAATGTCACCTAGATACTCCAATGTCACCTCAAGTATTCGTGGGTATGATTATACGATATGCATCACACAATCTCAGATTCATCTATTCAACCAACACAAGAACTTCAAAGAGTGCCCCAAAGTTTCTACCGGAGAGTCAAGACGGAAACGTGTGCCAACCCCTATGCATAAGTTCACGAGGTCACGGAACTCGCAAGTTGATCACCAAAACATACATCAAGTAGATCACGTGATATCCCATTGTCACCACAGATAAGCACATGCAAGACATACATCAAGTCTTCTCAAATACTTAAAGACTCAATCCGATAAGATAACTTCAAAGGGAAAACTCAAGCCATTACAAGAGAGTAAAGGGGGAGAAACATCATAAGATCCAACTATAATAGCAAAGCTCGCGATACATCAAGATCGTGCCAAATCAAGAACACGAGAGAGAGAGAGAGAGAGATAAAACACATAGCTACTGGTACATACCCTCAGCCCCGAGGGTGAACTACTCCCTCCTCGTCATGGAGAGCGTCGGGATGATGAAGATGGTCGCCGGAGAGGGATTCCCCCCTCCGTCAGTGAGCCGGAACGGCTCTAGATTGGTTTTCGGTGGCTACAGAGGCTTGTTGCGGCGGAACTCCCGATCTAGGTTTCTTTCTAGAAGTTTGGGTATATATATGAGAGGTATTGGCGTCGGGAACAAGTCAGGGGGGGTCTCCGGGCTGTCCACGAAGTAGGGGTGCGCCTAGCGGGGTGGGCGCGCCTCCCACCCTCGTGGGAAGCCCGGGACTCTTCTGACCCAACTCTTTTACTCCATGGCCTTCTTATGGTCCAAAAATAAGCTCCATCAAGTTTCAGGTCAATTGGACTCCGTTTGGTTTTCCTTTCCTGCGATACTCAAGAACAAGGAAAAAACAGAAACTGGCACTGGGCTCTAGGTTAATAGGTTAGTCCCAAAAATCATATAAAATAGCATATAAATGCATATAAAACATCCTAAAAGGATAATATAATAGCATGGAAAAATAAAAAATTATAGATACGTTGGAGACGTATCATGAATACATAGACAAACAGAGTGTCCCTAGTATGCCTCTACTTGACTAGATCGTTAATCAAAGATGGTTAAGTTTCCTAGCCATAGACATGTGTTGTCATTTGATGAACGGGATCACATCATTAGAGAATGATGTGATGGACAAGACCCATCTGTTAGCTTAGCATAATGATCGTTTAGTTTAATTGCTATTGCTTTCTTCATGACTTATACATGTTCCTCTGACTATAAGATTATGCAACTCCCAAATACCGGAGGAACACCTTGTGTGCTATCAAACATCACAATGTAACTAGTGATTATAAAGATACTCTACAAGTGTCTCCAAAGGTGTTTGTTGGGTTGGCATAGATCAAGATTAGGATTTATCACTCTGTATATCGGAGAGGTGTCTCTGGGCCCTCTCGGTAATGCACATCACTATAAGCCTTGCAAGCAATGTGACTAATGAGTCCGTTGCAGGATGATGCATTGCGGAACGAGTAAAGAGACTTACGGTAACGAGATTGAACTAGGTATGATGATACCGACGATCGAATCTCGGGCAAGTAACATACCGATGACAAAGGGAACAACGTATGTTGTTATGCGGTTTGACCGATAAAGATCTTCGTAGAATATGTAGGAGCCAATATGAGCATCTAGGTTCCGCTATTGGTTATTGACCGGAGAGGTGTCTCGGTCATGTCTACATAGTTCTCAAACCCGTAGGGTCCGCATGCTTAACGTTCGATGACGATTATGTATTATATGAGTTATATGTTTTGATGACCGAATGTTGTTCGGAGTCCCGGATGAGATCACGGACATGACGAAGAGTCTTGAAATGGTCGAGACATAAAGAATGATATATTGGACGATGTTATTGATGTCTATTACGCAACCTTCTTCCTGTAGACGTTGTTGGGCCTCCAAGTGCAGAGGTTTGTAGGACAGTAGCAAATTTCCCTCAAGTGGATGACCTAAGGTTTATCAATCCGTGGGAGGGGTAGGATGAAGATGGTCTCTCTCAAGCAACCCTGCAACCAAATAACAAAGAGTCTCTTGTGTCCCCAACACACCCAATACAATGGTAAATTGTATAGGTGCACTAGTTCGGCGAAGAGATGGTGATACAAGTGCGATATGGATGGTAGATATAGGTTTTTGTAATCTGAAATTATAAAAACATCAAGGTAACAAGTAATAAAACTGAGCGTAAACGGTATTGCAATGTGTTGAAACAAGGCCTAGGGTTCATACTTTCACTAGTGCAAGTTCTCCCAACAATAATAACATAATTGGATCATATAACTATCCCTCAACATGCAACAAAGAGCCACTCCAAAGTCACTAATAGCGGAGAACAAATGAAGAGATTATTGTAGGGTATGAAACCACCTCAAAGTTATTCTTTCGGATCGATCTATCATAGAGTTCGTACTAGAATAACACCTTAAGACACAAATCAATCAAAACCATAATGTCACCTAGATACTCCAATGTCACCTCAAGTATCCGTGGGTATGATTATACGATATGCATCAAACAATCTCAGATTCATCTATTCAACCAACACATAGAACTTCAAAGAGTGCCCCAAAGTTTCTACCAGAGAGTCAAGACGAAAACGTGTGCCAACCCCTATGCATAAGTTCATGAGCGGAACCCGCAAGTTGATCACCAAAACATACATCAAGTGGATCACGTGAATATCCCATTGTCACCACAGATAAGCACATGCAAGACATACATCAAGTGTTCTCAAATTCTTAAAGACTCAATCCAATAAGATAACTTTAAAGGGAAAACTCAATCCATTACAACAGAGTAGAGGGGGAGAAACATCATAAGATCCAACTATAATAGCAAAGCTCGCGATACGTCATGATCGTACCACCTCAAGAACACGAGAGAGAGAGAGAGAGAGAGAGAGAGAGAGAGAGAGAGATCAAACACATAGCTACTGGTACATACCCTCTGCCCCGAGGGTGAACTACTCCCTCCTCGTCATGGAGAGCGTCGGGATGATGAAGATGGCCACCGGTGAGGGATCCCCCCTCCGGCAGGGTGCCGGAACAGGGTCCCGATTGGATTTTGGTGGCTACAGAGGCTTGCGGCGGCGGAACTCCCGATCTATTGTGTTCTCCGATGTTGTTAGGGTATATGGACATATATAGGCGAAAGAAGCCGGTCAGGGGAGCCACGAGGGGCCCACAAGGGTTGGGGGCACGCCCAGGGGGTAGGGCGCGCCTCCCTGCCTCGTGGCCTCCTCGAAGCTTCCCTGACGTATACTCCAAGTCTCCTGGATTGCTTCTGTTCCAAAAATAACTCTCCCGAAGGTTTCATACTGTTTGGACTCCATTTGATATTCCTTTTCTTCAAAACACTGAAATAGGCAAGAAAACAGCAATTTGGGCTGGGCCTCCGGTTAGTAGGTTAGTCCCAAAAATAATATAAAAGTGTATAATAAAGCCCATAAACATCCAAAACGGGTAATATAATAGCATGAATACTTCATAAATTATAGATACGTTGGAGACGTATCAGCATCCCCAAGCTTAATTCCTTCTCGTCCTCGAGTAGGTAAATGATAAAAGAAATAATTTATGAAGTGGGAATGCTAGCGGGTGCACAAGTTTGATCAATGATAACTTCAATCACCTTTTCTAGCATCATTATATGTCATAACAGTGGCTCATATCATAAAGCTTCTCATGATAAAGTAACAAGCTATTCACATGTTAAAGCATAGATCGTAAACTTTCTTAAGAACTAACAAACCGTGTTATTAGTCATCAAACAACTACAATTCATATTATTTTCAGGAAGAGTCTATGTCAGAGCTTTGATTCAGCAAACTTCACATACTCAACTATCATTTAGTCTTTCACAATTGCTAACACTCACACGATATTTATGGGTTCAAAGTTTTAATCAGACACAAAGAAAGATAGGGGCTTATAGATTCGCCTCCCAACCTTTTACCTCAAGCGTAATGTAAACAATAATAGTTCATGATGCCTTACATCCAATTGGATATATATATCAGGATCTTTCCAACACAATGTGCTAGCCAAAGGATAAAATATAAAAAGGAAAGGTGAAGATCACCACGACTCTTGCATAAGGTATAAGACAAGAATAAAAGATAGGCCCTTCGCAGAGGGAAGCAGAGGTTGTCATGCACTTTTATAGTTGGATGCACAAAATCTTAATGCGAAAGAACGTCACTTTATATAGCCACTTGTGATATGGACCTTTATTATGCAGTCCATCGCTTTTATTTCTTCCACATCACAAGATAGTATAAATCTTATTTTCTCCACACTAATAGATCATACATATTTAGAGAGCAATTTTTATTGCATGCACCGATGACAACTTACTTGAAGGATCTTACTCAATCCATAGGTAGGTATGGTGGACTCTCATGGCAATACTGGTTTAAGGGATGTTTGGAAGCACAAGTAGTATCTCTACTTGGTGCAAAGAATTTGGCTAGCATGCGGGGGAAAGGCAAGCTCAGCATGTTGGATGATCCATGAAAATATACTTTATTTCGGATATAAGAAGACATAACCCATTACGTTGTCTTCCTTGTCCAACATCAACATTTTACCATGTCATATTTTAATGAGTGCTCACAATTACAAAAGATGTCCAAGATAGTATATTTATATGTGAAATCTCTCTTCCCTCAATATTCTTTCATGAATTGTTCAAGTGACCAATACAATGTTTGCTAACCTTCAATAAATTTACCACCTCTACTTCTTATATGTGAAGTCATTACTCCCCATGGGATAAGCATATGAAACATATATAATTTCAGATTTATTATATTCAATTAATTCAACCATTTACTCATAGGATATAAGTGAAGCACACGAGTAAATGACAAACTACTCCAAAAAGATATAAGTGAAGATCAATGAGTAGTTAAATAATTATTTAGCTATGTTAAGAATCTCCCATCTAATAATCTCAGATCTTGATATTTTATTCAAACAGCAAGCAAAACAAAATAAAATGAAATTCTAAGAATAGCGAACATCATGTGAAGAAGCAAAAACTTAGGATCAACCGAAACTAACCGATAGTTGTTTAAGAAGAAAGGTGGGATGCCAACCGGGGCATCCCCAAGCTTAGACGCTTGAGACTTCTTGAGATATTATCTTGGGATGCCTTGGGAATCCCCAAGCTTGAGCTTTTGTGTCTCCTTAATTCCTCTCATATCACGGTCTCCCTAAATGTCAAAAGCTTCATCCACAAAAAACTCAACAAGGACTCGTGAGATAAGTTAGTATAAACCAATGCAGAAACCTTATCATGCTCTACTGTAGCAAATCACTAAAATTATTATTCAACATTGCATACTAAATGCCTCTGCATATTTAATAGTCCTATCCTCTAATAGAATCATTAAACAAGCAAACATATGCAAACAATTCAAACATAACAGTAATCTGCCTAAACAGGACAGTCTATAAAGAATGCAGCAAGATCCATAATTCCCTAGCTCAAAAAATTATGAAAGAAAATTCCCACTGTAGTAAATTTATCGTAGCTTATTATGCAAAAGGTTTCAACATTTTATCACATTCTGAATTTTCTAGGGAATTTTTGCAGCAGCGGTAAACTTTCTGTTTTCAAACAGCAACATGTAGACTTGTAAAATAGGCATAGTAAAGGCTATCAATGCCACTTTTATTGAAATAAAATATGCAAAAAATTGTTCTAAATAACAGCAAGCAAATCCTAACAAAATAAATTGACGCAAGCAAAACACATATCATGTGGTGAATAAAAATATAGCTCCAAGTAAAGTTACCGATGAACGAAGACGAAAGAGGGGATGCCTTCCGGGGCATCCCCAAGCTTAGGCTCTTGGTTGTCCTTGAATATTGACTTGGGGTGCCTTGGTCATCCCCAAGTTTAGGCTCTTGCCACTCTTTATTCCATAGTCCATCAAATCTTTACCCAAAACTTGAAAACTTCACAACACAAAACTTAACAGAAAACGCGTAAGCTCCGTTAGTATAAGAGAATAAATCACTACTTAGGTACTGTTGTGAACTCATTTTAAATTCATATTGGTGTAATATCTACTGTATTCCAACTTCTCTATGGTTCATACCCTCCGATACTACTCATAGATTCATCAAAATAAACAAACAACACATAGAAAACAGAATCTGTCAAAAACAGAACAGTCTGTAGTAATCTGTATCAAATGTATACTTCTGGAACTCCAAAAACTCTGAATTAAATTTTTGGACGTGAGTAATTTATCTATTAATCATCTGCAAAAAGAATCAACCTAAAATCACTCTCCAGTAAAAAATTGCAGCTAACCTCGTGAGTGCTAAAGTTTCTGTTTTTCTACAGCATGATCATAAAGACTTCACCCAAGTCTTTCCAAAGGTTCTACTTGGCAAAAACACTAATTAAAACATAAAACCACATCTAACCAGAGGCTAGATGATTTATTTATTACTAAACAGGAACAAAAATCAAGGAACAAAAATAAAATTGGGTTGCCTCCCAACAAGCGCTAATGTTTAACGCCCCTAGCTAGGCATGATGATTTCAATGATGCTCACATAAAAGATAAGAATTGAAACATAAAGAGAGCATTATTAAGAATTTTAATAACACATATAAGTCTAACCCACTTCCTATGCATAGGGATTTTGTGAGCAAACAACTTATGGAAACAATAATCAACTAGCATAGGAAGGCAAAACAAGCATAACTTTAAAACTTTAAGCACATAGAGAGGAAACTTGATATAATTGCAACTCCTACAAGCATATGTTCCTCCCTCATAATAATTTTTAGTAGAATAATGAATGAATTCAACAATATAACTATCACATAAAGCATTCTTTTCATGATCTACAAGCATAGAAAATTTAGTACTCTCCACATAAGCAAATTTCTTCTCATTAGGAATAGTGGGAGTGTCATAAGAGACTCGAATACTATAAATTGTTTCCACATTAAAAGAGTAATGTTCAGAAAAGGGTAATCATAATCATGACAAGTTTTATAAATATAATCATCACTACTTTTTATAGCATAAGTATCATCACTATAATCATCATAAGTAGCAACTTTGTTCTCATCATAATCAATTCAAACCTTTTCCAAGATAGTGGAATCATTACTAAATAAAGTCATGACCTCTCCAAATCCACTTTCATGATTATCACAATAAGATTCAACATCCTCCAAAATAGTGGGATCGTCACTTCCTAAATTTGACACTCTTCCAAACCCACTTTCATCAATATAATCATCATAAGTAGGAGGCATGCTATCATCATAACAAATTTGCATATCAAAACTTGGGAGGCTAGAAATATCATCTTCTTTAAACATAGCATCCCCAAGCTTGGGACAAACGTTAATTGCAGCAAATATATTCTCAAACGTGTCATTCTCATCAAACATAGCATCCCCAAGCTTGGGCCTTTTCATATCATACGCATAATTGCTACCTCTTGAGCACTGCGTTGGTTTTCCCTTGAAGAGGAAAGGGTGATGCGGCAAAGTAGCGTAAGTATTTCCCTCAGTTTTTGAGAACCAAGGTATCAATCCAGTAGGAGGCCACGCACGAGTCCCTCGCACCTACACAAACAAATAAATCCTCGCAACCAACGCGATAAGGGGTTGTCAATCCCTACACGGTCACTTACGAGAGTGAGATCTGATAGATATGATAAGATAATATTTTTGGTATTTTTATGATAAAGATGCAAAGTAAAATAAAAGCAAAATAAAAGGAAACAGAAATAGCTAAGTGTTGGAAGATTAATATGATGGAAAATAGACCCGGGGGCCATAGGTTTCACTAGTGGCTTCTCTCAAGAGCATAAGTATTTTACGGTGGGTGAACAAATTACTGTTGAGCAATTGACAGAATTGAGCATAGTTATGAGAATATCTAGGTATGATCATGTATATAGGCATCACGTCCAAGACAAGTAGACTGACTCCTGCCTGCATCTACTTACTCCACACATCGACCGCTATCCAGCATGCATCTAGAGTATTAAGTTCATAAGAACAGAGTAATGCTTTAAGCAAGATGACATGATGTAGAGGGATAAACTCATGCAATATGATATAAACCCCATCTTGTTATCCTCGATGGCAACAATACAATACGTGCCTTGCTGCCCATACTATCACTGGGAAAGGACACCGCAAGATTGAACCCAAAGCTAAGCACTTCTCCCATTGCAAGAAAGATCAATCTAGTAGGCCAAACCAAACTGATAATTCGAAGAGACTTGCAAATATAACCAATCATACATAAAAGAATTCAGAGAAGATTCAAATATTGTTCATAGATAAACTAGATCATAAACCCACAATTCATCGTTCTCAACAAACACACCGCAAAAGAAGAATAGATCGAATAGATCTCCACAAGAGAGGGGGAGAACATTGTATTGAGATCCAAAAAGAGAGAAGAAGCCATCTAGCTAATAACTATGGACCCGAAGGTCTGAGGTAAACTACTCACACATCATCGGAGAGGCTATGGTGTTGATGTATAAGCCCTCCATGATCGATGCCCCTTCCAGCGGAGCTCTGGAACAGGCCCCAAGATGGGATCTCACGGGTACAGAAGGTTGTGGCGGTGGAATTAGGTTTTCGGCTCTGTATCTAGTAGTTTGGGGGTACATAGGTATATATAGGAGGAAGGAGTACGTCGGTGGCGCAACAGAGGGCCCACGAGGGTGGAGGGCGCGCCTGGGTGGGTAGGCGCGCCCCCCTACCTCGTGGCCTCCTGTTTGATGTCTTGACGCAGGGTCCAAGTCCTCTAGATCACGTTCGTTCCGAAAATCACGTTCCCGAAGGTTTCATTCCGTTTGGACTCCGTTTGATATTCTTTTTCTTGAAACTCTGAAATAGGCAAAAAAACAACAATTCTGGGTTGGGCCTCCGGTTAATAGGTTAGTACCAAAAATAATATAAAATTGTATAATAAAGCCCAATAATGTCCAAAACAGAAGATAATATAGCATGGAACAATCAAAAATTATAGATACGTTGGAGACGTATCAAGCATCCCCAAGCTTAATTCCTGCTCATCCTCGAGTAGGTAAATGATAAAAACAGAATTTTTGATGTGGAATGCTACTTGGCATAATTTCAATGTAATTCTTCTTAATTGTGGTATGAATATTCAGATCCGAAAGATTCAAGATAAAAGTTCAATATTGACATAAAAATAATAATACTTCAAGCATACTAACTAAGCAATTATGTCTTCTCAAAATAACATGGCCAAAGAAAGTTCATCCCTACAAAATCATATAGTTTAGTCATGCTGGTCACACAAGAATGCTCTCATCATGCACAACCCCGTTGACAAGCCAAGCAATTGTTTCATACTTTAGTAATCTCAAACTTTTTCAACCATCACGCAATACATGAGCTTGAGCCATGGATATAGTACTATGATAACCCACAAGTATAGGGGATCGCAACAGTTTTCGAGGGTAGAGTATTCAACCCAAATTTATTGATTCGACACAAGGGGAGCCAAAGAATATTCTCAAGTATTAGCAGTTGAGTTGTCAATTCAACCACACCTGGATAACTTAGTATCTATAGCAAAGTATTTAGTAGCAAAGTAATATGATAGTAGTGGTAACGGTAACAAAAGGTAACAGTAGCAAAAGTAATATTTTTGGTGTTTCGTAGTGATTGTAACAGTAGCCACGAAAAAGTAAATAAGCGAAGAACAATATGTGGAAAGCTCATAGGCATTGGATCGGTGATGGAGAATTATGACGGATGCGGTTCATCATGTAACAGTCATAACATAGGGTGACACAGAACTAGCTCCAATTCATCAATGTAATGTAGGCATGTATTCCGAATATAGTCATACGTGCTTATGGAAAAGAACTTGCATGACATCTTTTGTCCTACCCTCCCGTGGTAGCAGGGTCCTAATGGAAACTAAGGGATATTAATGCCTCCTTTTAATAGAGTACCGGACCAAAGCATTAACACATAGAGAATACATGAACTCCTCAAACTATGGTCATCACCGGGAGTGGTCCCGATTATTGTCACTTCGGGGTTGCCGGATCATAACACATAGTAGGTGACTATAGACTTGCAAGATAGGATCAAGAACTCACATATATTCATGAAAACATAATAGGTTCAGATCTGAAATCATGGCACTCGGGCCCTAGTGACAAGCATTAAGCATAGCAAAGTCATAGCAACATCAATCTCAGAACATAGTGGATACTAGGGATCAAACCCTAACAAAACTAACTCGATTACATGATAGATCCCATCCAACCCATCACCGTCCAGCAAGCCTACGATGGAATTATTCACGCACGACGGTGAGCATCATGAAATTGGTGATGGAGGATGGTTGATGATGACGATGGCGACGAATCCCCCTCTCCGGAGCCCCGAACGGACTCCAGATCAGCCCTCCCGAGAGGTTTTAGGGCTTGGCGGCGGCTCCGTATCGTAAAACGCGATGAATTCTTCTCTCTGATTTTTTTTCTCCCCGAAAGCAAATATATAGAGTTGGAGTTGAGGTCGAAGGAGCTCCAGGGGCCCACGAGGTAGGGGGCGCGCCCCCACCATCATGGACAGGGTGTGGGCCCCCTGGTCTTCATCTTCTGCAACGATTTTTTATTATTTACAAATAGACGTTCCGTGGAGTTTCAGGTCATCCCGAGAACTTTTGTTTCTGCACATAAATAATACCATGGAAAGTCTGCTGAAAACAGCGTCAGTCCGGGTTAGTTCTATTCAAATCATGCAAGTTAGAGTCCAAAACAAGGGCAAAAGTGTTTGGAAGAATAGATACGACAGAGACGTATCAACTCCCCCAAGCTTAAACCTTTGCTTGTCCTCAAGCAATTCAGTTGACAAACTGAAAGTGATAAATTTTTTTTACAAACTCTGTTTGCTCTCGTTGTTGTAAATATGTAAAGCCAGCATTCAAGTTTTATGCGAAGATTATGACTAACCACATTTGCAATAACTCTCAGGTCTCATGTTTACTCATATCAATAGCATAATCAACTAGCGAGCGATAATAATAAATCTCGGATGACAACACTTTCTCAAAACAATCATAATATGATATAACAGGATGGTATCTCGCTAGCCCTTTCTGAGACCCCAAAACATAAATGCAGAGCACCTTTAAAGATCAAGGACTGACTAGATATTGTAATTCATGGTAAAAAAGATCCAATCATAGTCATACCCAATATAAATTAATAGTAATGGATGCAAATGATAGCTGCGCTCTCCAGCTAGTGCTTTTTAATAAGAGGGTGATGACTCAACATAAAAGTAAATAGATAGGCCCTTCGCAGAGGGAAGCAGGGATTTGTAGAGGTGCCAGAGCTCTATTTTTGAAATAGAGATAAATAATATTTTGAGCGGCATACTTTCATTGTCAACATAACAACCAAGAGATGGCGATATCTCCCATGCTACACACATTATAGGCAGTTCCCAAACAGAATGGTAAAGTTTATACTCCCCCTCCACCAACAAGCATCAATCCATGACTTGCTCGAAACAACGAGTGTCTCCAACTAGCAACAGTCCCAAGGGGAGTTTTGTTTGCAATTATTTTGATTTAGTTTGCATAAAGCATGGGACTGGGCATCCTGATGACCAGCCATTTTCTCGTGAATGAGGAGCGGAGTCCACTCCTCTTGAGAATAACCCGCCTAACATGGAAGATATGGACAGCCCTAGTTGATACATGAGCTATTCGAGCATACAAAACAGAATGTTTATTTGAAGGTTTAGAGTTTGGCACATACAAATTTACTTGGAACGGCAGGTAAATACCGCATATAGGAAGGTATAGTGGACTCATATGGAATAACTTTGGGGTTTAAGGGATTGGATGCACAAGCAGTATTCCCGCTTAGTACAAGTGAAGGCTAGCAAAAGACTGGGAAGCGACCAACTAGAGAGCGACAATAGTCATGAACATGCATTAAAATTAATAAACATTGGATGCAAGTATGAGTAGGATATAATCCACCATGAACATAAATATCGTGAAGGCTATGTTGATTTGTTTCAACTACATGTGTGAACATGTGCCAAGTCGAGTCACTTAAATCATTCAAAGGAGGATACCACCCCATCATACCACATCACAACCATTTTAATAGCATGTTGGCACGCAAGGTAAACCATTATAAATCATAGCTAATCAAGCATGGCACGCGCAACTATGATCTCTAATTGTCATTGCAAACATGTTTATTCATAATAGGCTGAATCAGGAACGATGAACTCATCATATTTACAAAAAAAAGAGAGGTCGAGTTCATACCAGCTTTTCTCATCTCAACCACCCATCATATATCGTCATAATTGCCTTTCACTTGCACGACGAACGATGTGAATAATAATAAGAGTGCACGCATTGGACTAAGTTGGAATCTGAGCATTCAATAAACAGGAGAAGACAAGGCAATATGGGCTCTTGGTTAAATCAACAATAAAGCATATAAGAGCCACTTTAACAATTTAATTATGGTCTTCTCCTATCGACCATCAAAGAAAAGAAAAGAAATAAAACTATTTACACGGGAAAGCTCCCAACAAGCAAAAGAAGAACGGGAAATCTTTTTGGGTTTTCTTTTTAATTATTACTACTACAGCAAGAAAAGTAAACTAACAAAAAGCTACAACTAATGTTTTGTTTTTTCTTAAGGTTTAACAAACACACAAGAAGAAAGCAGGAAAAAGAAAATAAACTAGCATGGATATTACAGTGAAAAAGTTTGAGCACCGACATCTAGCAATGAGTGTGTGAACATAAATGTAATGCCGGTGAGAAATACGTACTCCCCCAAGCTTAGGCTTTTGGCCTAAGTTGGTTTATTTCCAAGGATGGCCTGCGGATATCCGTTGGTATAGCTGGGGTCATACTGTGATGCAGCGGTTATCGCCTCCTGAGCTACCTCCGCCCTCCTCTCGTACTCATCTGCCTCCTCTCTGGTGATAAAATGTCTTCCTTTTGCCTCCTCACAAATGTACTAGTGAGATAGTGGTACTGGGGGCATTTGTCAGGGCCGCACAGGAGCGTCCCTTGGTGGCTCCTCGTCAGCATCACGCATTGCAAGCCTGCGTCCTTTCTTCCTTGAAGAACCACCTTGAAACATTTTCCTAAGCATAATTCTTCCTCAAGGAACAATCCCCCCAAGCAGTTTTGTGAGAGGTGCTTTGAGCAAGGAGATCGAAAATCGCAGCAAAATGAGCTAGAACTCATGCTTGAGCTGGATATTGGTGTTTGTGGGAGGAAGAAGGAGCGTATGGGTGCAGGAATAAGTGGAGGAGGGCCACCATGGGCCCACGAGGCAGGGGGCGCACCCAGGGGGTAGGGCGCGCCCTCCACCCTCATGGCCAGGTGCTTGCCCCTCCTGTTGTGTTCTCAGTACCAGAAATTCTCAAAAATTCTAGAAAAAATCATATTCCATTTTCAGGGCATTTGGAGAACTTTTATTTTCGGGTATTTTATATTGCATGATAATTCAGAAACAAACAAAAATACTATTTTTACTTTATTTCAACTAAATAACAGAAAGTAAAAGGAGGGTATGAAGGTTGTGCCTTCTAGTTTCATCCATCTCATGCTCATCAAAAAGAATCCACTAACAAGGTTGATCAGGTCTTGTTAACAAACTCATTCTGACTAACATGGAACCGGAGAAATTTCGAATAACACTATGTTACCTCAACGGGGATATGCACATCCCCTATAATAAGAATATCATATTTCTTCTTGATAGTAGGAAGAGGAAATTCAAAACCTCCAAATATAATCGATGGAATTTTTCCAATAGAATTGATACTGTGGACTTGAGGTTGTTTCCTCGGAAAGTGTACCGTATGCTCGTTACCATTAACATGAAAAGTGACATTGCCTTTGTTGCAATCAATAACAGCCCCTGCAGTATTCAAAAAAGGTCTTCCAAGAATAATAGACATACTATCATCCTCGGGAATATCAAGAATAACAAAGTCCGTTAAAATAGTAACGTTTGCAACCACAACAGGCACATCCTCACAAATACCGACAGGTATAGCAGTTGATTTATCAGCCATTTGCAAAGATATTTCAGTAGGTGTCAACTTATTCAAATCGAGTCTACGATATAAAGAGATAGGCATAACACTAACACCGGCTCCAAGATTACATAAAGCAGTTTTAACATAGTTTCTTTTAATGGAGCATGGTATAGTAGGTACTCCTGGATCTCATAGTTTCTTTGGTATTCCACCCTTAAAGGTATAATTAGCAAGCATGGTGGAAATTTCAGCTTCCAGTATCTTTCTTTTATTAGTAACAATATCTTTCATATACTTAGCATAAGGATTCATTTTGAGCATATCAGTTAATCGCATACGCAAAAAGATAGGTCTAATCATTTCAGCAAAGCGCTCAAAATCCTCATCATCCTTCTTCTTGGATGGTTTGGGAGGAAAAGGCATAGGTTTTTGAACCCATGGTTCCCTTTCCTTACCGTGCTTCCTAGCAACAAAGTCTCTCTTATCATAACATTGATTCTTTGATTGTGGGTTATCAAGATCAACAGCAGGTTCAATTTCTACATAATTATCATTACTAGGTTGAGCATCATCATGAACATCATCATTAATATTATCACTAGGTTCATGTTCATTACCAGTTTGTGTTTTCAGCATCATAAATAGAGATATCATTTGGATTCTCAGGTGGTTCAGCAATAGGTTCACTAGAAGCATGTGAAGTCCTATCATTTTTCTTTTTCTTCTTTTTAGAAGAACTAGGTGCGTCAATATTATTTCTCTGAGAATCTTGTTCAATTCTCTTAGGGTGGCCTTCAGGATACAAAGGTTCCTGAGTCATTCTACCAGTTCTAGTAGCCACTCTAACAGCATAATCATTTTTCTTACTATTCATTTCATTGAGCAAATCATTTTGAGCTTTAAGTACTTTTTCTACTTGAGTGGTAACCATAGAAGCATGTTTAGTAATGAGTTTAAGTTCACCTCTAACATCAGCCATGTAATTACCCAAGTGTTCAATCATATCGGAATTATGTTTCAATTGTCTACCAAAATAGGCATTGAAGTTTTCTTGTTTGACAATAAAATTATCAAACTCTTCTAAGCATTGTCTAGCAGACTTATAGTGAGGAATATCACCTTCATCAAATCTATAGAGAGAATTTACCTTTACTACCTGTGTCGGGTTATCAAGACCAGGAGGTTCTTTAGTAGGTGGAGGATTAAGATCATATGTTTCTTCAACAGGAGGTAAATTAAGATCGCGTATTTCTTCAATAGGAGGTAAATTCTTAACATCTTCAGCTTTAATACCCTTTTCTTTCATAGATTTCTTTGCCTCTTGCATATCTTCAGATCGAGAAATAGAACACCTCTCTTCTTGGAGTTGGTTTAGGAATAGGCTCGTGGATTGGATCAGAGCTGGCTCGAAGTGTCCAATTATTTTCATTTGTCAACATATTATTCAATAGAATTTCAGCTTCATCCGGTGTTCTTTCCCGAAAATGTAACCAGCACAACTATCCGTAATCTCTGGAAGCATCGGTTAGTCCATTATAAAAGATATCAAGTATTTCATTTTTCTTAAGAGGATGATCAGGCAAAGCATTAAGTAACTTGAGAAGCCTCCCCCAAGCTTGTGGGAGACTCTCTTCTTCAATTTGCACAAAATTGTATATTTCCCTCAAAGCAGCTTGTTTCTTATGAGTAGGGAAATATTTAGCAGAGAAGTAATAAATCATATCCTGGAGACTACGCACACAACCAGGATCAAGAGAATTAAACCATATCTTAGTATCACCCTTTAATGAGAACGGAAATATTTTAAGGATATAAAAGTAGCGAGATCTCTCATCATTAGTGAACAGGGTGGCTATATCGTTTAATTTAGTAAGATGTGCCACAACAGTTTTAGATTCATAGCCATGAAAAGGATCAGATTCAACCAAAGTAATTATATCAGGATCAACAAAGAATTCATAATCCTTATCGGCAACACAGATAGGTGAAGTTGCAAAAGTAGGGTCAGGTCTCATTCTATCATTAAGAGATTGCTTATTCCATTTAGCTAATAATCTCTTAAGTTCATAGCTATCTTTGCAAGCTAAAATAGCTGCAGAAGCTACTTTATCAAAAATATAACCCTCGGGAATAACAGGCAAGACTTCATCATCAATTTCATCAATATAATCAGTTTCAATAATGTCTTTCTCTCTAGCCCTAGCAATTTGTTCATCAAGAAATTCACTAAGGGGCACAGTAGTATCAAGCATAGGAGTAGTTTCATCATAAGTATCATGCATAGCAGAAGTGGCATCATCAATAACATGACATATCGTAATCGAATAATGAAGCAGGTTTAGGTGTCGCAAGCTTACTCAAAACAGAAGGTGAATCAAGTGCGAGCTAGATGGCGTTCCTTACCTCCCTCGTAGTTGAGGGATAAATTGTTGTCTTAGCGTCTTTCAAGTTCTTCATAGTGACCAGCAGATATAAATCCCAAGTGACTCAAAGAATAGAGCTATGCTCCCCGGCAACGGCGCCAAAAAATAGTCTTGATAACCCACAAGTATAGGGGATCGCAACAGTTTTCGAGGGTAGAGTATTCAACCCAAATTTATTGATTCGACACAAGGGGAGCCAAAGAATATTCTCAAGTATTAGCAGTTGAGTTGTCAATTCAACCACACCTGGATAACTTAGTATCTATAGCAAAGTATTTAGTAGCAAAGTAATATGATAGTAGTGGTAACGGTAACAAAAGGTAACAGTAGCAAAAGTAATATTTTTGGTGTTTTGTAGTGATTGTAATAGTAGCAATGGAAAAGTAAATAAGCGAAGAACAATATGTGGAAACCTCGTAGGCATTGGATCGGTGATGGAGAATTATGCCGGATGCGGTTCATCATGTAACAGTCATAACATAGGGTGACACAGAACTAGCTCCAATTCATCAATGTAATGTAGGCATGTATTCCGAATATAGTCATACGTGCTTATGGAAAAGAACTTGCATGACATCTTTTGTCCTACGCTCCCGTGGCCAGCGGGTCCTAATGGAAACTAAGGGATATTAAGGCCTCCTTTTAATAGAGTACCTGACCAAAGCATTAACACATAGTGAATACATGAACTCCTCAAACTATGGTCATCACCGGGAGTGGTCCCGATTATTGTCACTTCGGGGTTGCCGGATCATAACACATAGTAGGTGACTATAGACTTGCAAAATAGGATCAAGAACTCACATATATTCATGAAAACATAATAGTTTCAGATCTAAAATCATGGCACTCGGGCCCTAGTGACAAGCATTAAGCATAGCAAAGTCATAGCAACATCAATCTCAGAACATAGTGGATACTAGGGATCAAACCCTAACAAAACTAACTCGATTACATGATAGATCTCATCCAACCCATCACCGTCCAGCAAGCCTACGATGGAATTACTCACGCATGGCGGTGAGCATCATGAAATTGGTGATGGAGGATGGTTGATGATGACGATGGCGATGAATCCCCCTCTCCGGAGCCCCGAACGGACTCCAGATCAGCCCTCCCGAGAGGTTTTAGGGCTTGGCGGCGGCTCCGTATCGTAAAACGCGATGAATTCTTCTCTCTGATTTGTTTCTCCCCGAAAGCAAATATATAGAGTTGGAGTTGAGGTCGGAGGAGCTCCAGGGGGCCCACGAGGTGGGGGCGCGCCCCCCACCCTCGTGGACAGGGTGTGGGCCCCTGGTCTTCATCTTTTGCAACGATTTTTTATTATTTCCAAATAGACATTCCGTGGAGTTTCAGGTCATTCCGAGAACTTCTGTTTATGCACATAAATAACACCATGGAAAGTCTGCTGAAAACAGCGTCAGTCCGGGTTAGTTCTATTCAAATCATGCAAGTTAGAGTCCAAAACAAGGGCAAAAGTGTTTGGAAAAGTAGATACGACAGAGACGTATCACACTATGGGTGGAATAGAATATAATGATGGGGGTTATGTGGAGAAGACAAAAAAGGAGAAACTCTCACATCAACGAGGCTAATCAATGAGCTATGGAGATGCCCATCGATTGATGTTAATGCAAGGAGTAGGGATTGCCATGCAACGGATGCACTAGAGATATAAATATATGAAAGCTCAACAAAAGAAACTAAGTGGGTGTGCATCCAACTTGCTTGCTCACGAAGACCTAGGGCACTTGAGGAGGCCCATTGTTGGAATATACAAGCCAAGTTCTATAATGAAAAATTCCCACTAGTATATGAAAGTGACAAAACAAGAGACTCTCTATCATGAAGATTATGGTGCTACTTTGAAGCACAAGTGTGATAAAAGGATAGTAACATTGTCCCTTCTCTCTTTTTCACTCATTTTTTTGGGTCTTCTCCTTTTTTATGGCCTTTCTCTTTTTTTATTTCTCACTTGGGACAATGCTCTAGAAAATGATGATCATCACACTTCTATTTATTTACAACTCAATGATTACAACTCGATACTAGAACAAAGTATGACTCTATATGAATGCCTCCGACAGTGTACCGGGATATGCAATGAACCAAGAGTGACATGTATGAAAGAATTATGAACGGTGGCTTTGCCACAAATACTATGTCAACTACATGATCACGCAAAGCAATATGACAATGATGAACGTGTCATGATAAACGGAATGGTGGAAAGTTGCATGGCAATATATCTCGGAATGGCTATGGAAATGCCATAATAGGTAGGTATGGTGGCTGTTTTGAGGAAGATATAAGGAGGTTTATGTGTGAAAGAGCGTGTCATATCACGGGGTTTGGATGCACCGGCGAAGTTTGCACCAACTCTCAATGTGAGAAAGGGCAATGCACGGTACCGAAGAGGCTAGCAATGATGGAAAGGTGAGAGTGTGTATAATCCATGGACTCAACATTAGTCATAAAGAACTCACATACTTATTGCAAAAATCTACAGGTCATCAAAAACCAAGCACTACACACATGCTCCTAGGGGGATAGATTGGTAGGAAAAGACCATCGCTCGTCCCCGACCGCCACTCATAAGGAGGACAATCAAAGAACACCTCATGTTTCAAATTTGTTACATAATGTTTACCATATGTGCATGCTACGGGACTTGCAAACTTCAACACAAGTATTTTTCAAATTCACAACTACTCAACTAGCACAACTTTGATATCCCTACCTCCATGTCTCAAAACAATCATCAAGCATCAAACTTCTCTTAGTATTCAACACACTCACAAGAAGGTTTTTACTAATCTTGAATACCTAGCATATTAGGATTATTTAAGCAAATTACCATGCTATTTAAGACTCTCAAAATAATCTAAGTGAAGCATGAGAGATCAATAGTTTCTGTAAAACAAATCCACCACCGTGCTCTAAAAGATATAAGTGAAGTACTAGAGCAAAAACTATATAACTCAAAAGATATAAGTGAAGCACATAGAGTATTCTAATAATTTCCGAATCATGTGTGTCTCTGTCAAAAGGTGTGTACAGCAAAGATGATTGTGGTAAACTAAAAAGCAAAGACTCAAATCATACAAGACGCTCCAAGCAAAACACATATCATGTGGTGAATAAAAATATAGCTCCAAGTAAAGTTACCGATGGAATTAGACGAAAGAGGGGATGCCTTCCGGGGCATCCCCAAGCTTTGGATTTTAGGTGTCCTTAGATTATCTTGGGGGTGCCATGGGAATCCCCAAGCTTAGGATCTTTCCACTCCTTGTTCCATAATCCATCAAATCTTTCACCCAAAACTTGAAAACTTCACAACACAAAAATCAGCAGAAAATCTCGTGAGCTCCGTTAGCGAAAGAAAACAAAAGACCAATTCAAGGTACTATAATGAACTCATTCTTTATTTATATTGGTCTTAAACCTACTGTATTCCAACTTCTCTATGGTTCATGTCGGGGATATACCCAGCGGTATGACCCGGCCGGAAGTATGACCCGGCCGGACTTGGCGCTTCACCGATGACCCGCTGGAGGACTGGCGACTCATGGGTCTGGCGGCTCACTGATCAGACGACTCACGAGCCTGGCGACTCACGGATGGCCTTAACGGTGGGTCAGATAGAAGACTAGGCCCAAGGCCTAGAAGGCCGGCTCATGTTATGTTGGGCCGGCTTAAGAGGAAAGGGATGACGAATATTTCCTTTACAAGGAAGCAAGACCCGGACTTGTATTCAACTTGTAAGAAAAGATAGACTAGTCCTAGTTCTACTAGGACTCCACATGTAACCCACCCCTCTAACTTATATAAGGAGGGGCAGGGCTCCCCAAAGAGGGACAAGCAACAAGAAACAATCTTTAGGGTTAGACACAAAGAGCCAGCTTACCGGCGACTCCCTCATGATCATAATGAGACCTAGCCACAAACAGCATGTAGGGTTATTACCGGATGATATTTCCCGGGGCCCGAAGCTGTCTAAACCCTGGTCTTGTGTTGCGTCTCTCGATTCCGCTCAACCCCTCTCAAGCTACCACATAGATGCGTTGGCCTCACGACTAAGTCCTCACACTAAGGACATCTACCGTGACAATTTCATGACAGTTGGCGCCCACCGTGGGGCCTGCGCACGGTGGTGTTGAGTTCTTGGAGGGATCTTTTCTAGGGTTTCGAGAAGTTTGCAATTTTCCGGATGAAGAAGAACCGGTTTGAAAAGATTGGCATCAACCTCAAGATTTATGATATGTGAAAGAGATATTAGAGCTGCGAGCCGCCTGCCGCCGTCGTCTTGAGGTTCATCTGAAGAAGTTTTTTGAGCCGCCGAAACCAACAGGGATCAAGTTTTTGCGGCGACTTACTAAGAGAGCGGCTCGACGAATCTGCCGACTCGCTTAAAGATCAGGGACTCACCAAGTACTGTTTTATCTAAAACCAAGAGATTCCATGGTGGATTATTGGCTGCGCGTACTGACAAAAGCATCAAGATAAGACGTCTGACGAGCGATTCAGAGACCGAGGTGTCAAACAATTAGAGTCAGAAAAATCGCCGAGACCGAGATTAAGCTTTCCGCTGCAGGTTTCCTTTCTCGGATTGCAGGATGGATATACCAAGACCGACTCGAAGCAATCCTGTGCTGTGGTCAAATCGCCGTAGTCCTTGTTTTTCTCCAATAGGCCAAACTAGGTACACGCACATGCAAGGATCGGTCCCACTGCGTGTCCTCACGAGAAGCTGAAGACGCCTCTGTTAAATGCGAGACAACAATGACAATCGACATTTCAATTATAACTCTGCCACGTGATGGTGAGGTTGATCTACCACTCCAAATTTTTTACTTACCAAAAACTGCTCCATGGGGAGGCGATCAAGACAATCCATCATGATGATAGCTATTGTTGCTAATACGCAAGTGGTCAAAAGATAAAACACGTGAAGTCAGATGATGGGACCCGACCTTCACGGCCTCGCCCTACCGCTCGCTCCGGACCGAAAGGCCTTAACTCTCCGCTTCTGTTTCTGTTCCGAGTCGCTGCCGGTTTTTTCGCTCGACCCGCCACCGGAGCACCTCCGAGCCGCTACTTCATGGCTGTCGCGCCGCATCACCGGGTGGCTGCTGTTGCGGTCATGGCCGTGCCATAAGCCGCCCAGCTGCCTAAAGCCTCGCGCCACCACCGCCGTTTCATCTTTGCGGTGGGCCACCGCGCCGCTGCAACCTTGAGCCGCCAGACCTGTGGCGAGTCATTTTTTCTGCAAGCCTGCGCACGCGCAAGTCCTCCGGTTTTCTGCGGCCTTCGATCACCTTGTCTCTGCCAAAGACGCCGACGCCTCTGGAGCGGCAAGAGAGTGGCAGCGGCATGGCCCCCAACAACCATTGATTTTCCAAGGCATCTCACGTGAAAAGTACTACCACAGGTTGCCATTTTAAATAATGTGAGGCTATACTAGTCCATCGTTACTAGTATTTAATCTGCATATGGATCATCTGTCCAAAGGGCATAATCTATCATCCAGATAATCAGGACAATGATTTATTATAAAGGTGGAGTCATGCTATGCCTATGAAATATGTGTTAGCATCATTATGCACAGGCCTCCGCGCCCGCTTGCTGTTAAACGCGTGAGCGCAAGCCATCACCTGTGCAGCTCAATCTACATCAACTCGCCGAGACCGCGCTCGCGATTGATTCGCCGCCCGCGCGGCTTACCGTGCCTGTGATTAGCTCGCGACCGCGCCGGCTTACAACATTGTGGACGTCTCTCGCGACCGCGCCGGCTTACAACGCCGTGGCCATCTCTCGCGACCACGTCGGCTTACAACAAGGAGGACGACTCTCCCGTCCGCACCGGCTTACAAACGCTGCGGCTGATTCATCTGTCTGCTCCCGCAGCCGACTCACCCGTGAGTGATTTCAACTTAACCTAGTGATCATCAACTTCATGGCGGATTATTTCTGGCCTAACACATCAAGTGATATCCATTTTAAATATATTTTATTGGCACATATTATTTTTGTCAAAGAGCAGTTTATCTTTGCCTTGGTCTGCAATATTGTTGATGCAGGACAATTGTTCGCTACATCAAAACGACGTGGTTGACTCGCCTGCGCCGGTATACAGCACCGAGGCCGATTCATCCGTCTGAGCCGCCTCTGATGCGGCGGTCGTCTTTACCGACCGTCTCTCGCGGCCTGGTCTACATCAACACACGGGGCCACCCTTTTCTGGATGAGCTGTTTATTGAGTATGAGTAAGTCACTACTTGGGAAGCCCGGTTTTCTTCCAACAAATTGGAGGCAAATTATCATATATTATCAGTCGTCGTCTGCACTGGATGGCTCAATGGGTAGGTGCACAAGTCGCCGCCACTACGATTTGGTTAACTTCAAACAACCAGTTGGAAGGAACCATTGGCCGAGTTGCTGACATGGCTCATACGGGATCATTTATAACCCGCCCCAGTCACCTCAACCTTCTGTGGATTCACATCGCGCTATCAGCGCCGATGATATACACCTTTCTGCTATGGTCAAATATGGAGAATTCCAAGCCAACTCCTCAAGTCGTCTTGAGACTTGGGGGCTACAATGGTATGACTCGGCAAAGTTAGCCGGTTTCAATAAATTCAAAAACACCGGGTCATTGAAGGGAAAAATAACCCGTCCCCGGAGATTACTGCTAGATCGATGAAAATTTAAAGCCTGTCAAAAGATTTCTGGCTCAAAATAAGGATTCTGGTTTAAAATCCGGGTCAAGAGATATATCTTTCCCACAAAGGATTGAAGCTCTTAATATCCGGTTTAAAAGCCGGTTCAAGGGAAATTTATCTACCACAAAGCTTTGAAGCTCTCAAATCCGGTTCAAAATCCGGCTCAAGGTAAATTTGTCCCTCAGAAATTTTTGAAGCTTTCAAATCCAGTTTAAAGTTCCGATTAAAAAAGAATTAATCTCTCGCAAGTTCGAGTTCTCAGAAAAAATTAAAGGTTGCTAAAAAGAGCTTGCTGCCATGATGCGTGGTTCAAACACGGGTATCCTGCTTTACGGCTTATCTTATTATATGGTCATTTGGGGGCTTCCTGTTCAAACATAGGTCGTATTCGAACCAAAAAGAACATACCTGTCGAAACCCTTTGATCGGCACGCTGCCAAACTCACTAGGGGGCTTCTTGATCGTATCCGAATCATAGCTCAACCCCTTTGGGTCTGACGTGGATCGTATTCGAATCAGCGCCATTAAACAACTCTAAAGGTCATTTGGGGGCTTCCTGTTCAAACATAGGTCGTATTCGAACCAAAGAGAACAAGGCTGTCGATACCCTCTTGATCGGCATCGCCAAAGCCACTGGGGGCTATATGATCGTATTCGAATCTTAGCTTAACCCCTTTGGAACGGTTTACTGATCGTATCTGAATCAGAAGCCTCAAAAAGTTTTATTATGTCTGGTAAAGTTTATTGCAGCCACAATTACTTAACTTGAGACCTTTTTGGGATTATATCTCAAATATATATGAGTAGTTTATGCTTAGTTCGGCTTAACTTTTCAACTATAAGTTGCCGGTTTATGACAATCACTATCCATATAGAAACATTGGTTTCTACAGGGTTGGGTCATCATCCCTACTGTTCGGGTCACATAAACCGGCAGTATGATTCCATATCACAGAATCAGTTTGATCCGGCCCTAGCTATGGACTTTTAAGCCGCCGGTATATTTTGAATTGCGCCATTGGAATCAAGCGTGTATCAATCATTGGAAGTTTTTGGCTTCTAAAGATTGGATTATTACCCATATTGGATACGGCAATATGAGCTGGCGGTGTGAGCCAATTCCATCGGAAGATTACCATACGGCTTTTGACGTTAAGTCGCTGTATGCGTATGTTGTTTAAACTTTGTGCAGGATTTGTAGAACTATGACTTATATAAATTCTTAAGTCCAAGCTCATCATTAAAATTGATGCCTCAAAAGGGTTATCAATTATTGATTTTCTCAAAGGCTATAAGCCGCCGGGTTACAAAAATTCCAGCTTACAATGAATGCGCATTAAGTCGTCATCAGCCAAGAGCCGCCAGGTATTTAAACTCCGGATTTACTTGTCAACCGATGAGGTATTCAAATCTTTAATAACCAAAACTGGCTGGATTTTCATGATGATATTGAATGATTGAGGTTTTCATACCAGATTATATTATTCAATTCTTTAATAGCCAACATGGCTGGATTTTTATTATGGTTATCAATAGCCAGTATTATGATGGAGGTCTTCAAAGTCGCTTCAGCACAATGGCTATTATCTTATCAATGGGCATGATTTATTTTACAATGGAGGAAATAGTCCCGAGTCGTTGCAAGCTTACGACCCGGCACTTGGGGGCTACATTATTTAATTTAAGATTACATCGAATATGCAAAGTCCCATGTCACTGCCAGCATGCACCATGGCACTTGGGGGCTAATGCAAAGACAATTTTTTGATCATCTTACTGAAGACCCGACTCATCACATCATAATGAGTCGGCCCTTGGGGGCTACCAATTGCTCCTGTCGAAAATTCAAGGTACACAAGCCTTATTCCATTATATTGAAGGATCCACTGCTCAATTGGTAAAGCACAAAGCTCTTAACCTTGTGGGAGTGGGTTCAAGCCCCAGGATGGGGGTTACATCATATGATATTATTTTCAATGAAAAGTCCTAGTTCAGTATTATCTTACTGAGCCGGCCCTTGGGGGCTACACGTTGCTGCCCAAGTTTACATGATCATATTTACAAAGTCCCTGCTCATTATAGCATAATGACCCGGCCCTTGGGGGTTACACTGGTTGAAATTTTTATGAGCATAAGGCAATTACAAGTCCCAGGTGGCTGCAAGCATGACAACCCGGCACTTGGGGGCTACAGGTAATATGCATATAAAGGAGGAACATCTTCTAATTCTCAGTTTTTGAGCAAATCAGCAAGATCAATTACATGACCCGGTGTCAACAACAATTATGACCCGGCATTGTCTGTTTTATAATCCGGCAATTTTGGTGATGATAAACCGGTAAGTGTTACATCTTCAAGCCGGTGGAAAGCCAGATGAGTATTTCAAGATCAATATTTTTTAAGCCGGTGTTTTGCAGGCTGACTCAAGTGAATTACCTCTTACTATATTTTTCTACAAGAAGACCAATGTTAGCAAATTGATTCTGAAGCTAGCATGTTAACCCGGATTTAAAAAAAAGAATTATCTGGATTATTTGCATTGACAAAGTTGAAGCATATTTGTTGAAGAAGATTTTTCTATGAGGTTATGGACATATTTATATCAATAAGGAAATGACAAGAACTTAAAGATGTTCAGGTGCCGGCTTACAAGAATATTTAACCCGGAGCGCAACCTGTGAAATTTGTTCTTGAGTTATTTTGTAGGATTAGTTTAACATGGATAAATCCATATTAAACTGGGGGCTAATGTCGGGGATATACCCAGCGGTATGACCCGGCCGGACTTGGCGCTTCACCGGTGACCCGTTGGAGGACTGGCGACTCACGGGTCTGGCGGCTCACTGATCAGACGACTCACGAGCCTGGCGACTCACGGATGGCCTTAACGGTGGGTCAGATAGAAGACTAGGCCCAAGGCCTAGAAGGCCGGCTCATGTTATGTTGGGCCGGCTTAAGAGGAAAGGGATGACGAATATTTCCTTTACAAGGAAGCAAGACCCGGACTTGTATTCAACTTGTAAGAAAAGATAGACTAGTCCTAGTCCTACTAGGACTCCACATGTAACCCGCCCCTCTAACTTATATAAGGAGGGGCAGGGCTCCCCAAAGAGGGACAAGCAACAAGAAACAATCTTTAGGGCTATACACAAAGAGCCGGCTTACCGGAGACTCACTCATGATCATAATGAGACCTAGCCACAAACATCATGTAGGGTTATTACCGGATGATATTTCCCGGGGCCCGAAGCTGTCTAAACCCTGGTCTTGTGTTGTGTCTCTCGATTCCGCTCAACCCCTCTCAAGCTACCACATAGATGCGTTGGCCTCGCGACTAAGTCCTCGCACTAAGGACATCTACCGTGACAATTCCACGATAGTTCATAAACTATTTTACTAGCCATAGATTCATCAAAATAAGCAAACAACACACGAAAAACAGAATCTGTCAAAAACAGAACAGTCTGTAGTAATCTGTAACTAACGCAAACTTCTGGAACTCCAAAAAATCAGCCAAAATAGGAGGACCTAGAAAATTTGTTTATTGATCAGCATCAATTGGAATCAATATTTTATCACGTTCTAGTGATTTTTAACAATTATTTTTGTGAACAGAAAGTTTCTGGAATTTTCTACAAGATCAAATAACTATCATCCAAGAAGATCCTATAGGTTAAACTTGGCACAAACACTAATTAAAACATAAAAACACATCTAACCAGAGGCTAGATCAAATATTTATTTGCTAAACAGCAAGGATAAATATTGGGTTGTCTCCCAACAAGCGCTTTTCTTTAAACCCTTTTAGCTAGGCAATGATAAATTTAATGATGCTCACATGAAAGACAAGAATTGAAGCGCAAAGAGAGCATCATAAAACACGTGATAAACACGTCTAAGTCTAACATACTTCCTATGCATAGGCATTTTATAAGCAAACAAATCATAGCAAGCAAAAATTAGCATATGCAAGGAAGAAGAAAGAGACGATAGCAATCTCAACATGACGAGAGGTAATTTAGTAAGGTAAAAACTTCTACAACCATATTTTCCTCTCTCATAATAATTACATGTAGGATCATAGGCAAATTCAACAAAATAGCTATCACATAACATATTCTCAACATGATCCACATGCATGCGAAGTTGACACTCTTCCAAAATAGTGGGATTATCATTAACTAAAGTCATGACCTCTCCAGACCCACTTTTATCAAAAATATCATAAGATTGAACATACTCCAAATATATGGGATCTAAAGTTGAAACTCTTCCAAACCCACTTTCAATATTATTGCAAACACTATTATCAATCTCATATTCATCATGGGGCTTAAATAAATTTTTCAAGATCATAAGAAGAATCACCCCAATCATGATCATTGCAACAAGTAGTGGACATGGCAAAACTAGCATCCCCAAGCTTAGGGTTTTGCATATTATTAGCATAATTGACATCAGTATAATTTATAATAAAATCATTGCAATCATGCTTTTTATTCAAAGATCTATCGTGACTCACTTCATAAAGCACTTCATCACAATTTTCAGATTCACGGATTTCAAGCAAAACCTTATGAAGATAATCTAGTGCATCCAAATCACTAGGAATTGGTTCATCATAATTGGATCTCTTAAAAAGATTGGCAAGCGGATGAGGATCCATAGATATTTCAACCAAACGAGCAAACGAGCCAAGTAAGACATCAAGACAAACGAAAAATGAACGGAAAAAGGGCGAATAAAACGGCAAGGGTGAAGTGGGGGAGAGGAAAACAAGAGGCAAATGACAAATAATGTAATGCGGGAGATAAGGGTTTGCGATGGGTACTTGGTATGTTGACTTTTGCGTAGACTCCCCGGCAACGGCGAGAGGAAAGGGTGATGCAGCAAAGTAGCATAAGTATTTCCCGCAGTTTTTGAGAACCAAGGTATCAATCCAGTAGGAGGCCACGCACGAGTCCCTCGCACCTACACAAACAAATAAATCCTCGCAACCAACGCGATAAGGGGTTGTCAATCCCTACACGGTCACTTATGAGAGTGAGATCTGATAGATATGATAAGATAATATTTTTGGTATTTTTACGATAAAGATTCAAAGTAAAATAAAAGCAAAATAAAAGGCAACGGAAATAGCTAAGTGTTGGAAGATTAATATGATGGAAAATAGACCCGGGGGCCATAGGTTTCACTAGTGGCTTCTCTCAAGAGCATCAGTATTTTACGGTGGCTGAACAAATTACTGTTGAGCAATTGACATAATTGAGCATAGTTATGAGAATATCTAGGTATGATCGTGTATATAGGCATCACGTCCGAGACAAGTAGACCGACTCCTGCCTGCATCTACTACTATTACTCCACACATCGACCGCTATCCAGCATGCATCCAGAGTATTAAGTTCATAAGAACAGAGTAATGCTTTAAGCAAGATGACATGATGTAGAGGGATAAACTCATGCAATATGATATAAACCCCATCTTGTTATCCTCGATGGCAACAATACAATACGTGCCTTGCTGCCCCTCATCACACCGGGAAAGGACACCGCAAGATTGAACCCAAAGCTAAGCACTTCTCCCATTGCAAGAAAGATCAATCTAGTAGGCCAAACCAAAATGATAATTCGAAGAGACTTGCAAAGATAACCAATCATACATAAAAGAATTCAGAGAAGATTCAAATATTGTTCATAGATAAACTTGATCATAAACCCACAATTCATCAATCTCAACAAACACACCGCAAAAGAACAATACATCGAATAGATCTCCACAAGAGAGGGGGAGAACATTTATTGAGATCCAAAAAGAGAGAAGAAGCCATCTAGCTAATAACTATGAACCTGAAGGTCTGAGGTAAACTACTCACACATCATCGGAGAGGCTATGGTGTTGATGTAGAAGCCCTCCGTGATCGATGCCGGTTCCGGCGGAGCTCCGGAACCGGCCCCAAGATGGGATCTCACGGGTACAGAAGGTTGTGGCGGTGGAATTAGGTTTTTGGCTCCGTATGTGGTAGTTTGGGGGTACGTAGGTATATATAGGAGGAAGGAGTACGTCGGTGGAGCAACAGGGGGGCCCATGAGGGTGGAGGGCACGCCTGGGGGGTAGGCGCGCCCCCCTACCTCGTCGCCTCCTGTTTGATGTCTTGACGTAGGGTCCAAGTCCTCTGGATCACGTTCGTTCCTAAAATCACGTTCCCAAAGGTTTCATTCCGTTTGGACTCCGTTTGATATTCTTTTTCTGCGAAACTCTGAAATAGGCAAAAAAACAGCAATTCTGGGCTGGGCCTCCAGTTAATAGGTTAGTCCCAAAAATAATATAGAAGTGTATAATAAAGCCCAATAATGTCCAAAACATAAGATAATATAGCATGGAAAAATAAAAAAATATAGATACGTTGGAGACGTATCAATAATCACTCTCATCATTAATAGTATGGATAGCACTAATAGTATAGCAATTATCATCATCACAATGAGTAATAGGAGCAACATCATTTGGGAGGGATACCTTTTCACCTTTGCTTCTAAGTCTTTTCTTTTTCTTCTTCACATTATGTGTGGGTTCAGTCCTCCTTTTGGAGCTCCTTATTAATGAGATTGGTTGAATAGAAGGCTCCTCCTCGTTACCTGATTCATCATAAGAAATAATAGGGAGATATTGGGAAGTCTCTTCCCTTTCATTAGTATTCTCTTCATATTCTATTTGTTTTCTTTTCTTTATGTAATTGGCAATATAAGGATTTTCAATGCAATTCACCGCACAATACATAAAATTTTCTTCTAGATCAATATCGAGGAATTCCTCAAGGTTATATTCTGGAATATGCTTAGTTCTACGTTTCATTTCTTCATAACCCAAAAGCAAACTAAGTTCATTATGATGTGCAGGGGAAATCAAGTCATCACAATTTTTGGACACGATTCGATCATGAAACAATTTGCATTGGAGATTTAAATGACCACATTCGTTGCAAAGTTCACAAGTATGGCAAAGAAATTTTAAATTTTCAGCACAAACATCTAGCCTCTCTTGCAACCATTTAGTTTCCAAATACTTATGCCTCTTGCAAAATCTATCTTCCCTGTTTGGTGTGTACTTGCAAACTCTATGCACTCCACAAAAGTTGACATGCTTATAAGAGACATTTTCATCATGACTAGTCCAATCATCATTAGTACTATGGATATTCAAAGAGTTCATACTAACAACATTGCAATCATGCTCATCATTCAAAGATTTAGTGCCAAACATTCTAATGCATTCTTCCTCTAGCAATTGAGCACAATTACGGAATCCTTATTTTCATGAAAGATATTAAAAAGATGAAGCATATGAGGTACCCTCAATTCCTTTTTTTTGTAACTTTCTTTTATAGACTAAACTAGTGATAAAACAAGAAACTAAAAGATTCGATTGCAAGATCTAAAGTATACCTTCAAGCACTCACCTCCCCAGCAACGGCGCCAGAAAAGAGCTTGATGTCTACTACGCAACCTTCTTCTTGTAGACGCTGTTGGGCCTCCAAGTGCAGAGGTTTGTAGGACAGTAGCAAATTTCCCTCAAGTGGATGACCTAAGGTTTATCAATCCATGGGAGGCATAGGATGAATATGGTCTCTCTCAAGCAACCCTGCAACCAAATAACAAAGAGTCTCTTGTGTCCCCAACACACCCAATACAATGGTAAATTGTATAGGTGCACTAGTTCGGCGAGGAGATGGTGATACAAGTGCGATATGGATGGTAGATATAGGTTTTTGTAATCTGAAAATATAAAAACAGGAAGGTAACAAGTAATAAAAGTGAGCGTAAACGGTATTGCAATGTGTTGAAACAAGGCCTAGGGTTCATACTTTCACTAGTGCAAGTTCTCTCAACAATAATAACATAATTGGATCATATAACTATCCCTCAACATGCAACAAAGAGTCACTCCAAAGTCACTAATAGGGGAGAACAAACGAAGAGATTATTGTAGGGTATGAAACCACCTCAAAGTTATTCTTTTGGATCGATCTATCATAGATTTCGTACTAGAATAACACCTTAAGACACAAATCAATCAAAACCCTAATGTCACCTAGATACTGCAATGTCACCTCAAGTATCCGTGGGTATACGATATGCATTAAACAATCTCAGATTCATCTATTCAACCAACACATAGAACTTCAAAGAGTGCCCCAAAGTTTCTACCGGAGAGTCAAGACGAAAACGTGTGCCAACCCCTATGCATAAGTTCACGAGCGGAACCCGCAAGTTGATCACCAAAACATACATCAAGTGGATCACGTGAATATCCCATTGTCACCACAGATAAGCACATGCAAGACATACATCAAGTGTTCTAAAATCCTTAAAGACTCAATCCAATAAGATAACTTCAAAGGGAAAACTCAATCCATTACAAGAGAGTAGAGGGGGAGAAACATCATAAGATCTAACTATAATAGCAAAGCTCGCGATATATCAAGATCGTACCACCTCAGGAACATGAGAGAGAGAGAGAGAGAGAGAGAGAGAGAGAGAGATCAAACACATAGCGACTGGTACATACCCTCAGCCCCGAGGGTGAACTACTCCCTCCTCATCATGGAGAGCGCCGGGATGATGAAGATGGCCACCGGTGAGGAATCCCCCCTCCGGCAGGGTGCCGGAATAGGGTCCCGTGGCTACAGAGGCTTGCGGCGGCGGAACTCCCGATCTATTGTGTTCTCCGATGTTTTCAGGGTATATGGACATATATAGGCGAAAGAAGTCGGTCAGGGGAGCCATGAGGGGCCCACGAGGGTGGGGGCGCGCCTAGGGGGTAGGGCGTGCCTCCCTGCCTCATGGCCTCCTCGAAGCTTCCCTGACGTCTACTCCAAGTCTCCTGGATTGCTTCTGTTCCAAAAATAACTCTCCCGAAGGTTTCATTCCGTTTGGACTCCATTTGACATTCCTTTTCTTCGAAACACTGAAATAGGCAAGAAAACAACAATTTGGGTGGGCCTCCGGTTAATAGGTTAGTCCGAAAAATAATATAAAAGTGTATAATAAAGCCCATAAACATCCAAAACGGGTAATATAATAGCATGAATACTTCATAAATTATAGATACGTTGGAGATGTATCAGTTATTCGGACACCGGAAGAGTTCCAAGAGGTACCGGGTAAAAACGGAGTGCCGGAGGGGTTACCGGAACCCACAGAGGAAGTAATGGGCCAACATGGGCCTTAGGGGAGAGAGAGGGCAGGCCACGAGGAGGTGGTGCGTGCCCCACCCCATGGGGAGTCCGAATAGGACTAGGGGAGGGGGCGCGGCCCCCCTTTCCCTCTCCCTCTCCCTTCCTTCTTCCCCCTTCCACCAAGTGGAATCCTACTAGGACTTGGAGTCCTAGGACTCCTCTCTCTTGGCGCGCCCTACAGGAGCCGGCCAACCTCCCCCTCTTCTCCTTTATATACGGAGGCAGGGGGCACCCTAGAACACACAAGATCAATTGCCTTAGCCATGTGCAGTGCCCCCCTCCACAGTTTAACACCTCGGTCATATCGTCGTAGTGCTTAGGCGAAGCCCTGCGCCAGTAACTTCATCATCACAGTCGCCATGCCGTCGTGCCGGATCAAGAGCTCGAGGGACGTCATCATGCTGAACGTGTGCAGAACACGGAGGTGCCGTAAGTTCGGTACTTGGATCGGTTGGATCATGAAGACGTTCGACTACATCAACCGCGTTACTAAATGCTTCCGCTTTCGATCTACGATGGTACGTGGACACACTCTCCCCGCTCGTTGCTATGCTTCTCCTAGATAGATCTTGCGTGATCGTAGGTTTTTTTTTTGAATTACTACGTTCCCCAACATAAGTCTCATCTTGAGCTCTTGGAACCATCACATCAACAGAGGAGACAGAGGAGGCGTCCTATATATGCACCTCCAACCCTAGCCGTCGTTGGCTAATCTCCATTCATCTCCAACACATCCAAGACCATCTCGATTGCTGCTCCATCTCCATCTCATAGAAGATGGGTCAACATAAATGGAAGAAGGGGAGGCTCCATCACCGTGAGCACCGGCCTTCAGGTCGGTGCCTTCTCCACCGCGGTGACACCTCCACCCGCGCCGCCCTTATCACCACCACTGCCGGCACCGACACCATCATCACCGGCTCTGATATCTCCACCAACACCGCCATGCCTTCTCCCTTCATCGACTCGATGTCGGCTTGTAACTTAACCCTCTCCTCTATGTGTACCATTAACTTGTTTGAATAGTTGCATTTGTACTCGAGGATACAAATGAAATCTTTTATGATTAGAATTATTTACTTCCATGCGATCTAATATTTTCTTCTTACATGTTCAAGTTAGTATCCTTCACGAGTGTTGGGAGGAGGCCTCGCTCGCATTATGGCCGTGATTGGCTGTGAAGTTTCTACTAGTATTGTAGAGGGCTGGTGATAGCGGATAATGGATAGTTATCTTTGAATTTCGTGCCTTTGCAATTGATAGGGGAGTAATAGGTTAACCCACGTCTAGTGCGTCCACGGGGGAAACCCTTAATTATTGTAGTGAGAACTGGCATGGGGAAACTATGGTAGTGGCATATATGTCATGAAGTTTACCCATGAGTAGAACATGTTCTGTACAGGGGACCGTCAACTTATGCATATGAAGAAGCGTTTGCTCCACACTTTTGCGCAGGACATGTTTGTATGATGATTTCGGAACTCTCGAGAACACTTTACTACTCAAGCACCTTCTCTACTGATGTACGTAGCATCTTTTAATTCCTGTTTTTACCTCTTGTTCGTAGTGTAGCATATTTTATTCTGTTTTCCAAGCAACCAATAGAGTAGACTATTTTCAAACTCTGGTTTGGGTGCGTAACTGCGCTAAGTGATAGACATAGTAGTTGTGGGGTCTGTGGTGCCTTCCTTTCCGCTCCATGTGGGTTCTACACTTACTTATCCCGAAAGTGCTACAATAACCTTGTGCACTTGCAGGTCATCAATGACCTGGATAAGACTCAAACCTGAAGCTTTTGCTTTTAGTGTTTAAGAAAATGTCGGGCCTTAAAATTAACTACCATAAAAACGAATTATTCTGCTTTGGAGAAGCCAGTGGGAAACGGTTGGTTATACACTGGCCCCTTTGATTGTGCGCAATTCCCGGTTAAATATTTGGGAATTTGGATTCATTATCGGTGTCTCGCTAATACGGAGTGAAAACGTGTAAAGGAGCCATTGGAGAAATGGTTGAGCAGACAAGTCGCTCTCCATTGGAGGACGACTAGTCTTGATCAATTCTGTTATCTCAAATATGGTTCTCTATATGCTTTTTTTTCCAACTCTCAAAAGGGGGCTTACAAAGGCTGGATTATTTCAGATCTGGATTCTTTTGGCAGGAACACAATGAAAAGAAAAAGATACAAACTGTCAAGGGCCTCGGCGCCCAAGACAGCGGGGCCTCGACTACGTAGTTCGTAGCCTCGGTGGATAGGAGCGCTAGGGTTTTTGCCTGGCTGCTCAATGGTGCGGGAGGAGAGGGTAGGAGTAGAGAAAGAGGTAGGAGATAATAACTTTATTGCCTGCCCCTAAAGGGTGCTGTCTATATGATATATAAAGGCCCCATGGGCTGCTAACAAACTAGAAACCTATACGAAACAAACTAGTCTTTTACTCTAAGAACTAATGTACCAGATCAGACTCTGCCCAGCCTGCGCCTACTCGATGCGGCCGACGGCTGCTCTCCCCGTGTCACGCCTTGAAGACGTGCCCACATGACATCTCCCCCCTCGACGCAGCAGCTCGCCCTCGAGCTGAAAAGCGGGTAGCGGTCGATTTAAACTGTCAAGATCCTCCCATGTAGCCGACGGTTGCTTCACCCTTCCAAAGGGACGAGTAGTCGGCGAACGCCGCGTGCTAGGCACGCACAAGTCACGCGCCCGGTTCGGAACAGCCGCCTGCCAGGATCAAGGCAAACCCGCGTGTAGTTGGAGGCGCAAAGAACTTCTTGAGGAGGCCCACGGAACACGCCATGGAGGCGCGAGCGTGCCGGAAGCTCAAGATGGTATGCCACGCCGCTGACGACCTCAAATGCGGTGCACGCCCATAGAATCGCGGCTTGAGCTTGCCCCGCTTGGCAAGTTGAGAGAGGACGCGCGCTACCGGCGAAGGCGGTTGCACCCAATCGCCCACATCATGCCGAATGTCCCGATGACGCCTGTCGTAGTAGGACTTATAGACCGCTGCGTGTGCTGTTGTAGACGATAGCGGACGCCCTCGATAAGCTCGTCGCGCCCGCCATGCTCCCGCCACCGCAGCTACCCGAGTGTCGCCTGCCTCGTAAGAGCGAATAGTGGAGGGTCACGCCATACACAAGCTTGAACGGAGTCTCTTGGGTTGCTGCCGGTAGGCGGTGTTGTATATGTACTCGCCCGTGGAAGCCACCGAGCCACCGCTGGGACGATCCTCGTAAGACACCGTAGGTACATCACAATGATCTTGTTAGCAGCCTCCGCTTGGCCATCCGATCAGGTGAAACGCTGACGCCATGTGCAGCTTTGTCCCGATGAGGCGCATGAGCTCTCGCCAAAAGCGGAGGTGAAGACGGGTCGCGGTCGAGACTATGGACTGCGGCACGCCGTGGAGACGAACAATCTCAGCGAAGAACACCCGCGCCAATCGATTCTCGCAGTAATGGGGTATTAGCGCCACAAAATGGCAATACTTGTCAAGCGATCCACCACGGTGAGAATGATGACTTCCGCCCACGCCGAGGGAGCGCTTCCACGAAGTCGATGCCGACGCCACCCACACGCCTGGGCACCGGCAGCGGCAGCAGCAGAGCCCAACGGGTGCAAGTGCTCGGACTTGTACCGCTGGCAAGTACCGCAAGTGCGGACGTATTCTTGCACCGTCTTGCGAAGGTTAGGTGCATGGAAATCGCGGCGGAGACGATGCAATGTGCGCAGGACGCCTTCGTGCCCATCATCGTGCACGGCATTGAGAATCTCCTGGAGTAGCGGGGATGACGGCGGAATGTAGAGGCGGCCGTTGAAAGTGACGAGGCCGTCGGAGAGCGCCCACGGCTGCCGCCGCGCACCTGCAGTGATATCCTCACGCAGCGTGACGAGCGCCGGATCAGTGGACGTCGCTTGTCGGAGGCGATTGATGAAGTCAAAACGAGGACCCGAGATCGCCATGATCGACGTCTCCTCCGTGTCGCGCGGAAAGTGCATCCGCCACCGTGTTGGTACTACCGCCTTGTACTCCACGGTAAAGTCGAACCCGTGAGTTTGCCAACCCAATGATGCTGCGGATGGTTGCCAAACGCTGGTCAAGTAGAAATTTGAGGCTGTAGTGATCCGCTTTACCACAAATTGGCGCCCCATAGGTACGGCCTCCAATGCGAATCGCGAGCACCAGCCGATGAGTTCCCGCTCATATGCTGCCAGGAACGGTGACGTGGCGCGCTGGCCGCTAAAGAAAGCCACCGGTGGTTGTCTCGAAGAAGGACGGCCCAAACCGTATGTCGAGGCGCCACACTCGACGATGAACGGCCGTAGAAATCCGTAACGCGAGGACGGAGCCGTGGTGATTGCCGCCTTGAGGGCGCAGCCGCAGCGCCCCGCGACCAGAGAAACCATCCTGCGGCGAGGGCCGCCGCTGGCGCGGCAACCACGCCAAACTCCTTGACAAACTTGCGGTAGTACCCGCAAGGTCGAAAAACCTCGAACCGCGCGCCGAAGCGCGGTTGCGCCATTCGCCACCGCCGCACCTTTTCCGGATCCATGGCCACTCCTGCAGCGGAGATGGTGTGACCTGTATGCGATCGATTCGACGGCGAATGCGCATTTGGATCGCTGACGAAGAGCCGGTGCTGGTGCAGGACGGTGAAGACGGTGCGCACATGTCGGAGATGGTCAGCCCATGTCTCGCTGAAATGAGAATGTCGCCAAAGAAGACGAGAACAAAACGGCGCAGTACGGCCGCAGCAGATCATTCATGAGGGTCTGAACGCTGCCGCGCGCTGCGAGTCCGAACGGCATCACCAGAACTCGTAGAGGCCGCCATGAGTACGGAAGGCGGTCTTCGGGATGTCCTCCGCACGCATCCGCACCTGGTGGTAGCCGGAGCGCAAGTCGAGCTTGGTGAAGAAACGAGCGTGCCGTAGCTCGCCGAGGAGTTCGTCCACCACCGGATCGGAAACACATTCTTGACAAGAATGGCGTTTAGGGCGCGGTAATCGATGCAGAAGCGCCAGGACCCGTCGGCCTTGCGGACCAGCAGTACCGGGGACGAGAATGCGGAACAACTCGCACGGATGATACCTTGGGCGAGCATGGCGGTGCACTGACGCTCCAGCTCGTCCTTGTGCGCGGCCGGGTAGCGATACGGACGGACGGCCACCGGGGCGGAACCGGGTAGCAGGGTGATGACGTGGTCGCGGCTGCGGGGCGGTGGCACGCCGGAGGGTTCGCGAAGATGCCGCCGAAATCGGGCGATGATGGCGCCGAGGAAGTCGCGTCACGATGACTTCGTGGCTGGCCCGTCCGGTCCTGCAATGTCGCGCCAAAGACACCCGGCGGCCCCTCCGCCGTAATGTCATGGAGAGGGCGCGAAATCCCACAGATCGGTCCTGCGACGCCAGCCATCGCGCGCGAGGATGATGTCGTAGCCCGCGAGCGGCAAGGCGAGGAAATCCTCCGAGAACTCCTCGTGGCCGATGCGGAAGGGCACGACGCGGTACGCGCCCTGGCACGGAACGCGCTCGCCGTTGGCCACCGTGACGCGCATCTTCTCTGTGGTGGGGGACGGCAGCGTAGCACGAGCGGCCGCCTCTTCGGCGATGAAGTTGTGGGTGGAGCCTGAATCGATCAGGGCGAGGAGGGAGACACCCCCGAGAGTAATATGCATCTGCATGGTGTCGCCAGGCGCACGCCGGCGATTGCTCGGAGCGAGATCTGAGGGTCGGCCCGTGATGCATCATCAGTAGCGGAGGTCGTGTCGTCGTCGTAGTCGTCCGGCGCTAAGTCGAGGAGAAAGATGCGCTGGCACACACGGTTGTGGCCCCTGCCAAACTTCTCGCTAGCTTGAAGCATAGGCCCAGCGACGGCGTTCCTCCATCTCTCGCCCGGAGAGACGTTGATTGGGCGCCCGTCCGCAGATTGTGGCTATGCCGAGGTGCGGCCGGTGGGGCCGGTGCGGGGCGCGAGGCGTGGTCTCGCGCCGGCAGGATGCCCTTCGGGAAAACGACGGTGGCGCTGGCGGAAGCGCGACCGGTCGCGCAGCTCCAATTTGCGGGCGAGGCTCATGGCGACGGCGAGGGACCGCGGGTTATGGATTTCCACGCCGAGGCCGAGGGGTGGCTGGAGTCCCGCGGTGAAGATCTCGCACCTTCGTGTCTCGGATAAGGTGCTCGCCGGGAAGGAGCGCCAAACCGCTCTCGAAGTCGACGACGGACGCCGGGCGCTTGCACGCCATTAGTTCGCCCAGCGGCTAGCGCGCAGAGGTGGCCCAAAACGGAGATTGAGCAGCTCGAGAAGCGGCGCCACGAGGTGTGCCTCGCCGCGCCGGACCTGCATATACCATAGTTGGGCAAGACCTCAAGATTGTAGGACGCCATCCACACCTTCTCCTCCTCGGCGATCCGTTGTTGATGGAAGAAGGACTCGATCCGCTGATGAATGCGAGCGGATCGACTTGCCGCCGAACTTGGGAAAGTCCATCTTCAAACCCGGGCGGCCGATCATTGTGGTGCTGCCCATCATGGGCGCCGCCGGCCTTCGACGAGGAGGAGGACTTGTCCTTCCGGAGGCGGTGACGGACGATCGCAGGGACGCCACTGTGGCGCCAAGGCCTCGATCATCTTGGCCAGATCCGCGGTGGTAGGTTCGCCATGCCGAAGTGACCGAGGCGGCAGCGGATGGTGGCGATGTCGGGAGCCCGGGCGGACACAGGGGGAAAGCGGCCATGGATGGAGCGTGGGCGAGGAAGAGGATCGCTGAACTCGATACTGTTGTCAAGGGCCTCGGCGCCCAAGACAGCGGGGCCTCGACTACGTAGTTCGTAGCCTCGGTGGATAGGAGCGCTAGGGTTTTTGCCTGGCTGCTCAATGGTGCGGGAGGAGAGGGTAGGAGTAGAGAAAGAGGTAGGAGATAATAACTTTATTGCCTGCCCCTAAAGGGTGCTGTCTATACGATATATAAAGGCCCCATGGGCTGCTAACAAACTAGAAACCTATACGAAACAAACTAGTCTTTTACTCTAAGAACTAATGTACCAGGATCAGGACTCCTGCCCAGCCTGCGCCTCGCCTGATGCGGCCGACGGCTACTCCTGGCCCCGTGGCCCACGCCTGTAAGACGTGCCCCACACGACACAAACTAGGCAAATATTGCGTAGTTTGTAGGCCGAAAGATCAAGGTGGTTTTGGCATTCATGACCTGCAAGTCAAGAATGATTCCTTACTTAGTAAATGGTTGTTCAAACTATTTACCGAGGATGACGTTGGCAAACCCTGTTGTATAATAACTATCTGTGCTAAAAAGTTGTGTCTCATGCCTATTAGAAACCTAGTGATTCGCACTTTTGGGCTGGTCTAATAGCGGCAAAAACATATTTTTCGCTTTGGATCCTTCACGATAAAAGACGGGTCAAAGATTCGTTTCTGGAAGAACAACTGGCTAGGCAATACTCCCTCCTTTCCGGTTTATAGGGCTTATCTCAAAATTTTAGTTTTTCCATTTTATAAGACTCAATTTGGTTGTTTTCCATCACATGTTCAGATTCCAAGGTGCATTAAATCATTGCATGCAAGTACTAAGAGAAAATTGACCAATGCATGTAATTTATATATGCATGCATTGCAATTAATGCATTGGTAAACATACTTTTTTGAGGAAAACAAAAGCATTAATTGGGTGCTTTTGCAAACTACAAAAAGTATTCCACCACTCATCATCTGACTTGGTTGATGAGAATTTTGAATTGAGCCTTATAAACCGGAAAGGAGGGAGTATTAGCCTCCAAGAAAAATATCTAGCTTTGTACCGCATTATTGGCGAGAAGAATGATACTCTTGCGCACGTGCTCAGCCCATTCCCTGTAGATATTTCTTTCAAGTGGAATTTGATTGGCCCCCGTGTTGTCTCATGGAAAAAAATCTGCTATTTCATTTGGTTTCCATTAACGCAACACAAGACGAGATGTTTTCATTGAAACCTCACTACATCTAGGTTCTTGACAGTCGACTTTATGTACGGTGCGCTTATGTATTCAGAGGTCCTAGTGAATAATAACATGAAAGTTTGAAAATCAAAGATTTCACTAAAAGTTAAAATCTTCATATAGTATATTCGGAGGGGAGTTGGGCTAACGAAAAACAACCTCACGTCGCAATTGGCAAGGAAGGGAGACATGTAGTTTTGCACTCATGACGAAACAATCAAACATATTTTTTTTCCGGTGCGAGTTTGCGCGTTCTATATGGTCAATCATCTAAATAACATCTAATTTGTATCCGCCAACAAGTGTTGCCAAAATCTTTGGTCATTGGTTGAATGGTATTCCAAATATGTTCGGAATGCTAATATGAACAGTGAAGGATAAGACTTACTATGGTCATTTTAGCTATGTAGAATGATTTGGTTTTTGATGCCAAAAACTCTTCTTCAGGTTAGCCTAGGCTATACCGGACGGAGTACCAACCTATGTTCAAGGCGGTGTGTGCGGTTGGAGTGGGTGGCCAGAAAGGTCTTTATCCAACATGAGTGGCAACATAATCTTCGGATCGGTCCGTCATCTGCTCTTATGTTACCACTCAACAGGAAAAAAGACATAGTGTCGGTCCAATGAGTATTGTTGCCGATATGTCGGTTTTCTTTTTTCTTTCTTTTTTGTTTTGCCAGAATATTGGTGTTTGCTATGTGCATCTTAACTATGCAGAAACCGGTATTTCTCATCATGCATTTTAAGCTAATAAAACATTCTTTTATTAAAAAATCCTTTGATGTTAGTAAAATATATGTCACTTCTTGTCAAAATCAACTGATGTTAATTGGAAAGCAGTCAAATGGATTTTAAGGTATATCGAGGGGCATACTAACTGCTGGGCTACACATAGGGCTGCAAGAAAAGCTCGAGCCTCGTGAGCCGCTCAAGATCGACTTGTTTTTTGACTCGACTCGAGATCGACTCGAAAACAAAACAAACTGAATTTGAACACTTTATGTAGCTCGACCGAGAAATGTGCCGATCTTGAGCCAATGTTGGCTCGCTCGATTTTAGCTTGATTGCTCGACAGAATATCACTATGTTAAATGATCATGCCATATATTAAATGAAAATAAGATAATTTATTATGATATATGTTGTACATAATTTTTTTTTCCATTTTTTTAGCAACGAACATGGAAACTTAATTAAGTGTAGAGAAGGTTTAGGCCTAATTATGGCACGTGGTCGACTATGCGTTAAATATCCTATATTTTTTGGCAAAGGTTCCCAGCATATTCACCTTAATTTTTTTTTCATCCATAGATTTATAATTTTTACCATCTCATTTAGCTCGAAACTAGCTCGAGATCGGCTCGAGATCGTTACAAGCTGAGCACGAGTCATGTTCTACAGCTCGATCATGAGCTTCACTAAGTTTTAGCTCGCTCGAATTTTCATATGAGTTGAGCTGAGCCAACTCCAACTCGCTCGAGCTCGACTCGTTTGCAGCGCTAGCTACACATACGTCCATCGTTGAATATATTTTTCCACCAAATCATCTATATGGCCCATTTCAGATATTTCAGTTACATCATCCCATCGTTCACATGTCGAACGAAGAGTCACTCTTCGTCCATGCTCGGACCGGTTGTGCTGATGACCATAAATCAACGAGCGCATTTACTGATTTGTCAAAAAAAAACGAGCGCATTTACTGTATTTCTTTAAATGGAGACAAAAGATTTGTCTCATTTATTTATTGTATCTTTGGACCAAACTTAATTTCACATGGTTCTCTTAAGCAATCTACAGTGTCTCCCTCTCACGCTCTAAGAGCATCTACAGCCGGGCGCCCCAAACCCGTCCCATACGCCCGGCCGGGCCGCCTGGTCACGAATTTTCGACCCAGACGGGCGCCTCAAACGAGCCTCAAACGCCCAGGCTGACCGGCACCCCTCATATCCGGCCCAAATATGGAGCGGATATGGGGGGGCCGGGTGCGTCTGTCGCGTAGGATTGACGATGGGGTCCCACGCGGACTCACCCGCAAACCCGGCGGTTCGACGGAAGCCTCCTCCGTCGCTGCGGTGTGAACGCCGCGTGACGCTGCTCCAGCTCGCCGCCCGAGGCCAAATCCAATTATTTAAGCCGGCAGGCGTCCCCCAACCCTAGCCCATCCGCATCCTCCCTTTCTGCGCCGCCACCCGAGCCCGTCCGCCTCCTCTCCCCCGCTCTTCCACGCTCTCTGGCATCGTCATGGTCCGGCGGCTGATCACCACGTATGCTATGCTCACGCCGGAGCACCTGAGGTAGATCGCGGTGGAGATCTAGGCAAGAAGCGCCGCCCGCATCAGCCGGGCTGCCTCCCGACTCACCGGAGCCGAAGAAGGATGAGGAGCAGCAGCCGAAGGGGGAGAAGGGAGAGCCGCTGTCGGAGCCGATGGAGGTGGCGGATCCGGAGGAGGACGAGGCAGAGCAGCCTGCTCCGGGGTTCAACATGGTGGAGGCGGAGTTCGTCGTCGCCCAAGCCGCGGAGATAGCGGAGCAGCAGGCCATCCTGGAGTCCATCCAGGATGAGGCCTACGTGGAGGTAAACCGACGGTTCCTCCGACAGGAGCAGGCGGCGTCCGACGCGCTCTTCGCCAAACTCGACGCGGAGATAGAGGAGGAAAAGGTCGGAGCGGAGGCGCCGGAGCTGCAGCTGCCGCCCATGCTGCCAGAGTCGGGCACGGAGATTGTCGACATCTCCAACGAGGAGTAGCTAGATCGTCTACGTAGTACGTAGGTTTTATCGTTTGCATGCTTTTGTATGGATTTGAGAATCGAGCATGAGATGTTTGGATGCAATTGTGCTAATTTGTCGGGCGCGTCAGCTGGCGTTTCAGGAGTCATATTTGCCATATAAGCCTCGTTTGTTTGGGCTTTGCTTATGTTTTTGCAGCTTTTTCATTTCGATAAAAAAGCCACAAAAACTTCTAAATATGGGCTTTTGTTTCGAAAATGCCAAACGGAGACTGAGCTCCATGGAGGCCTTTATTTGAAAACTTTAAAATTAAAACTTTTTAGTTTGAAAAAATTCTAAAAATAAATACACATATACTTAGATACATAATGTATATGTGTGCAAATTAAAATGCGAGCTATACAAAAAAGACAAATCTAGGGCCTTTTAGCATGTGTACTGTTCATCTATAAAGTCCATGATTTTAGTTTTTTTGTACAGCTCGCAATTCAAGGTATTTCATTTTAAAAAAATTCACACATACACTTTACATCTTTGCATACATGTGTATTTTTTTCAGAATTTTTGAAACTGAAATTTATGAATTTTGAATTATTCAAAATAAAGGGCTTCATGGAGCTCGGTCTCCAAAATGCCCCGCTCCTTTTGTTTCGACTTTTGGCTTATAAATCAATATTGTTATAACCAATGGGATAGCTCACGCTACTTGGGTGCAGTCGCTTCTCAATGCCCTCTGGTTCCTGGGTATATATACGTGATATGAAAAAAAATTAAAAAGAAAATAAAAAAAGTATAGACTGCTAAATCTCCGGACCGTAGAAAAATCTCATGCATAGACTGCTAAATCTCATGCATGTTAAGAAAAATTATTTTGTGATATTGTTTTTGCAAGTACAATAGAAGGTCAAGTTTATTTTAAATATATTCTCAGACTTTTTTGATTTTTTTTATTTAATTATTATTTTTTATATAGTGTATATACACTCATCCTATATATCTAAGAAGTCCATCCTCACTACTTTATTTATTTCAACATGCACACATGACGCATCATCACATATGTCACCTCATCAACTCCACTACACTTATTTCATTTAACATGCATACATGAAAATGCTACCTATACTAGTTCCCTCCACATGCACACATACCCCACTTTATCAACTCCAGTACTTTTATTTCTCTCATCATGCATGTGAGATACTACTTAATATTTATTTTATAATTATATATAATCAAATACAAAAATACATGTATTTTTAATCTTAGTCTAATTTTCAAATTCAAGACAACTAAATCTCATCAAAATAATATATCACAACAACTTTCCTGCATGTTCCCGCTGCAACGCGCAGGATATCATCTAGTAGACTAAACATTTCAGTCCCGCTGTAGGCCTCCTATGTTGCAGAAAGTCACTTTGCGTGTTAATGGTACCTACCAGTACATCTCACGCCACTTGTTTTTTCTGTGATTCGTGCTAGCTATGGTCAAACACATACTTTCTGGTATTATTTTCTAGTCTGTTAGTTGGATGGGTCCCATAGTACTAGTTTTTGTCAGTGTAGTATGCGTGAGACATCACTTCTCTCTCTCTCTCCCAGACAAATTCATAGACTTTCCTTTATCTTAGACAATTTAATCATTCATATCTTCTAAACTATAAACTCATTTTTGAAACTTTTTATATATTTGAATTTTATGGCGCAATTAGAACAAGATCAATCTTGGATACGTTTTGACTAGTTTGAAAAAGTGAAATGTGTTAATTCTGAAATGTCAATTTGTGAAACTGGTTTTTGGAAATGTGTACCAGTCTATTTTAGAAGAGTAAAATATGTTATTTCAAAATGTGCAATTGAAATATAGGTGTCTTTTTAAAACAAGCTAGTGAAAAGTGAAATGTAATGTCAACATATGAAATTGATTTTCTAGAAATATGTAACAGTTTATTGCAAAAGAGTTTAGTGTGTTTTAAATAAATGTGTAATTGAAATAGATGTGATTTTTGTGAAACAAGTCGTGAAAAGTGAAATGTAATGTCAACATGTGAAACTGATTATTTGGTAATGTCTAACAGTTTATTTCAAAAGAGTGAAATATGTTATTTCAAAATTTTGCAATTGAAATAGATGTGATTTTTGCGAGACAAGCCAGCGGAAAGTGAAATGTAATGTCAATATGTGAAACTGGTTAAAAAAAATCTGTAACAGTTTATTTCAAAAGAGTAATTTTTTTTTACAAAAATGTGCAATGAATAGTTGTGATTTTTAGGAAACCAGCCAGTGAAAAGTGAAATATAATGTCAACATGTCAAACTGATTATTTTGAAATGTGTAACCGTTTATTTCAAATGAGTTAAATATGTTATTTTAAAAGATGTGGAGTTGAAGATTTTCGTGAAATATGCTAGTGCAAAGTGAAATGTAGCTTCTGAAATTGGAAAAAGGATACGAAACTGAAATATCAACTTATGAAACTGATTGAAATCATTTTATTTAAGAGATTTCAAGAGAGTGAAATATGTTTCATGAATTATAAACTCATTTAAAATGTATAAAAATTGGGTCTTGTTTTAAAGGCCTTTGCGACATGAGTTCGAATATATAAAAAGTTTTGAAACCAAAATATTGGTTCAAAAGATATGAGTCATTCAAAATGATATGAGAAAATTAAATGGAAGTCTTTAGTTGGACATGCAATGTTCTGTGCATGCAATACGCCTCTCTGCTCTCTCACCTGACAAAAGTTGCTGTTGTGGACCCTCTTCTTTTTATATTGCTGTGTATACCCTAAACAAAATGGCTTGCTTTTTATACGAAACAGTGTCTCACTAATCTCAGAATAGCAATGAGCGGCTGCGGATGTGCCTGTACGTAGCGTTACCGCGCAATTTTTCACTTTATCCTATGTTGTGGTGTGATAATCTGGGCGACATATACTTTGACAGTTAATCCTCTGTTTCACGCTTGAACAAAGCTCACCGAAGTTGATTTTCATTTTTATCAGAGAGAAGGTTGCTCTAGGCGCTCTGGGTTGAAATGTTCTCTTTGTGTCTTCCGCTGATCAAGTTGCTAAGGACTTACTGTACTGAACGAGCAACTAAGGTGATGCTTCGATGGATGATACTGTACGTCGCAATCTTACCGTGGTAACATGTTGGTATTGGGGGTGGGGGGTTAGGATATGTATTGCCAATTAACATATTGTAGCATGACCAGTTGTGATCACGATTTGATCCCCACGATCTGTCGTAATCCTGTATACGGTCAAGCATCGCTGTATTAGTAATACCAATATGGCCGGATGGGATAGGCTGCTCGAAACATAAACATATACTATCAGATAGAGCACGTTGACTACCACAAACTAGATAAGCAACCCCTAACGAGAATCATGAATGCGATCGGCAAGTGAAAGCGATGGATGCATTTGGAGAACAGCTAGCCACGTCAACATTACCATTGCTTGTCTGACTGACCAACCGCAACTGGTGTACAATTTCCATTTTATTATGGTATGGATGTCACCTTATATCACACACAATGTACTCTCTCCGTTCGGAATTACCTGATATAAAAATAAATGTAACTATAACTAAAATACATCTAGATACATTCATTTTTTCGATGAATAATTCGAAACGGAGAGAGTAGAAGCACAACTGCACAAGTGTTGAATCCCATCAATAGAGAGTACGTGAACACACCCAAACCCAAACATATTCGCGGTGTGGATGAGACTGTCAATGCAGCGGACGCGATCGCACTAGGTTGCGTACAAACCGGGCTACTTACAAGTCAAAGTCAGACATGCATGCGTACGTACTTAAACAAAGGCAGTAATAACAGCGTGCATTCTCACGTACGTGCCCCACCCCACCCCAGCGGTGGCTACAAGCCTATAAAACCACGTACTGGCCGTGCCTGGACGTCCCGGCGATCAATTCATTGAATCTCTGCTAGTGCTCAGAAACCGCAGTCTCCCCGCCCACCTATAGACAAGCGCGCACCCCGACCGAAGGCATGGCCGGCACGGTGGAGGACAGCGGGAAGACGGCGCCGCCGTCTCCGGCCGGGCTCCGCGGCGCCGACCTGGGCCTGAGGGTGCTGCTGTTCGCCGTCTCGCTGTCGGGGCTCGTCGTGCTGGTCACCGCCAAGCAGACGGAGATGGTGCCCCTGGTCTTGACGCCGCCGTTCAGATTCGGGCCGGTGCCCGCCCAGTTCAAAGACTCGCCGGCGCTCATGTACGTGAGTCGACCGTCAAGTCATACGTCTCTCCTCTCCTACGGGGATTAATAAACTTCCACGTTGGTACGGTGCATATAATTAACATGGACTGCTGATGCTTATGGTGTACCCCATTTACATGTGGTTTGCAGTTATCTTCTTGTGGCGCTATGCATGACGAGCTTGTATAGCCTTCTGACGACCGCCAGCTCCGTCAAGTCCATGTCAAGCTCGGCTTCCTGTGCCAAGGGGATCTTCGTCCTCATTCTGCTTGATGTGGTGAGTAACTTCTGCCTTGAATGATTTGTTCTCACATGTATTAATTGTAGTTGCACGCAGGGCACTGCTTGATGTACAAACCCTATGTATAACCATGACAGGTTTACGCGGGCATCATGGCGTCGGCGACGGGCACGGCGGGGGCCGTGGCCTGGGTGGGGCTGAAGGGGAACTCGCACACGCGGTGGAACAAGATCTGCAACATCTACGACAAGTTCTGCCGCCACATCGGCAGCGCCACCTGCCTCGGCCTCATCGCCTCCATCATCCTCGTCCTCCTCGTCGTCCTCAACGCCTACTCCCTCTACCGGAGAAGCCGCTGATCGAACCAGGCGTCCAGCCCCGCTCCCTCCTCCGGCTGGCGGGACGAATTTCAAGTGCCGTGCATGTCATCCGTCGGCTTTGGTGAGCTTTGCCGGCCGGCGGTCAGTTGTATAAAAGATGCCAGTACGTGTTCCTGTGGCTGTGGAGTGCTCTACGATATGCGTGTGTGCGTGCGTGTACATGTGCGTTGACGTTTATCCTTGTTTCTTTCTACAACACGTTGCTTTGTGACAGTAAGCACGACTTTTATCGGTCAAAATCACGGTTCTGACCTTTGTGGCATAGTTTGGAACGATTGGACCCGTTCTAAAAAAAACCCGAATTTTGACCATTTGCTATCGTCATCGTCCGCAACGGTAGGATTTAACGTACTGCCATCAGGATCTATGGCGGTAGAAATCTGGTCGCTGTCACAGCACTCGTTGACGCGGACAAGTGGCTAGCACATTAAAACCTACGCCAGCGCCCTTGGCGGTAGACACTTGGAGCGGGTAAGAGATTTGGGGCTTTGGTGGGCGATAGGGCATGTAACTCTATTGCCAAGGTCTATGCTAGTAGGGTACTAAATTTAGCCCAAAACGGTATTGAAAGTTCTCGTGTGTTTCTTTAGGCGGTAGGGCATGTAACCCTGTTGTCAGGAAAGTAGCGGTAGGCCCATGTAACCACTCCAGAGCTCATTTACCATTCTGACTAGCACACAACTGACATCAAATAACAATATAATTCAGAATAACAACAATATAATTGCATATAACCATAACATTCAAATTCCACCACACAACAATTGTCCATCACAAAATAATTTGATCACAAATAGTTCAACATACCAAGTTTAACATAGAGTGTTCAACATACCAAGTTCAACATAGAGTGTTCAACATACCAAGTTCAACGCAACCAAATAGAAGGTTCTCAAATACTACATAGCAAGCAAGTGTCTGTATTACTTTCTTCCCCTCTTGCTTACACGATCCTCGGTTCTCTTTGTGCGGTCCTCATTTGGTTTGAGACCGCCTCGAGCACGCTCTCTCTAGAACGGCGATGGACTATAAGGATCCTCTATAGGCCCCCTCCTCATTTGGGATGGCTGAGTGAGTGGAGGTCCATCTGGCAGTTATCACATGTTAATCTCGTTGTAGTCCTCGTCCCGTGGATCCTGTTCATCGTCACCCTCCTCCTCTTCCTCGGATTCCTCCACTTGTTGAGACAACGAGGAGGAGGCCCCCGTTGCATGCGCGAGACGGCACACGTGGGTTCGAAGCAAAACTACCCCAGAGATGTGGGCCCGGTCACGCATGCGGCCCACGCGCCATGGACCCCCGAGCAAAAATGATTGGGTGCCTACCAGACGCATAGGTCTGACGGACAGGAGCGTGCCACGGAGCCATCGGCGCGGGGCATAGTCGGACAGACTCGACGCACGCCCTGCTTGGCACAACCAAATAAGTTCGCCGGGTGCCGAAGAGGCTGACATGCGGGTCTGGCTGGCCCCTCGCATGTGGGCAGGCATGCGAGACGCTGCACGCACGCGACATGAGCCACCACAATGGTGATTGCCCTATGTAGCCCTCGGTCCACCCGTCATGGACCGCACACCCAGGTCTCTCGGTTGCTCGCCATCTAGGTAGATCAGACGACGCGATCAGGCGGATAAGAGAGCATGACGACGCCATCGACACGGAGTGCAGCTGGACAAACTCAACGCAGACCCCGCCTAGCGCAACCAAACCAACCCGCCGGGGGCGAAGAGGCTGACAGACGGGTCCGGCTGTCCCCTCGCATTGGGCAAGCGCGTGAGATGTCGCATGCGTGCGCGACGCGGTCACCCACATGACGGTGGCCCCACGCTATCCCTCGATCCACCCATCATGGACCGCCCAGCTGGGTTGCCCAGGTTCGCGCCATTCTGGTAGATCGGACGGCGTGGAGAGGACCCAAGAGGTCCCCCGGCACACCACTTGGAAACAAAAGACGTGGAGGCCCTCTTATCCCTCGAAGGCCCCTAGGAGGCGGGTACTCTAGCATCCTTTATACAAGTAATGTGGAGAAGGTTTATCTTGTATGCTCTAGAACTATGATGAGGGTTGGAGAGACACAGGTATTCGTGTTAGCACTCATGCTCCATTGGTATCCCACTTGTTATTTGCTGACGATTGCTTGGTGTTTATGAAAGTGGATAGGAGGAGTGCAACACGACTAAATGATATTTTGAACAGTTATAGTCTTAGTTCTGGACAGAGGATGAATAAACAGAAGAGCTCAATTTTCTTTAGCCCGAACTGTGGGGCTTCGGCTATGAGAGGAGGTAAGACAGTCTTAAATATCCGGAGGGATGCATTGTCTGAGAAGTACCTTGGCCTACTGACCGAGGTGGGAACGTCAACGGAAAAACAATTTGAGCATATTAATGAAAGATCATGGTCTGGGGGTGCAAGGTGGTGTGAGACTTATGTCTTGTGCAACGAAAGAGGTTATCCTTAAAATAGTGGTTCAAGCACTTCCAGCCTATTCTATGAATTGCTTTAAACTCACGAAAGGTTTGTGCAAGAAATTAATGGCATTCATATCCAAATACCAATGGGCTGGGTCACTGAACAGGAAATGTATGCATTGGAAGTCATGCGAGAATATGGTTGTTCCAAAGTCCAAAGGAGGGTTGGGCTTTCGGATCTAGAACTATCCAATGATGCTATGTTAGCTAAGCAGGCATTGCAACTGTTGGAAAACCCGCAAACCTTGTGTCTGCGTGTACATAAGTGGCGCTATTACCCACATGGGGAGTTCCAATCGGTTGGTAGCCCATTGGTTATTCACCAACATGGTGAACTATCATCGGGGCAAGAAACATGCTTTAGAAAGGTCTTGTCAGGCGAATTGGGAACGACATGAAAGAAACAGTATCTGGATTGTCAGGACTAACACCATGAAACCGATGGGACGAAGGCTTAAGGAAAATTCAGTTCAACTTGTGCCTGATTTGATCCATGAAGAAATAGTATAATGGAACCTTGAACGTATAATGAGACTTTCCTTGTGCCTGATGCGGGTGTTATCCTAAATATGCCGAGACCAAGAAGACCCAAGGGGGATATGGGCATGGGCGTGGGAGAAGAATGGCATCTTTTCAGTATGATTGACGTACAGAGTGTTGGGGAACGTTGCATGAAAACAAAAATATTCTTACGCCCACGCAAGATCAAGGAGATGCATAGCAATGAGAGGGGAGAGTGTGTCTACGTACCCTCGTAGACCGTAAGTGGAAGCGTTTCACAACGCGGTTGATGTAGTCAAACTTTCTTCGCAATCCAACCGATCGAGTACCGAACGTACGGCACCTCCGCGTTCAGCACAAGTTCATCTCGGTGACTGAAGGAAATATGCCCTAGAGGCAATAATAAAGTTATTATTTATTTCCTTATTTCATGATAAATGTTTATTATTCATGCTAGAATTGTATTAACCGGAAACATAATACATGTGTGAGTATATAGACAAACAGAGTGTCACTAGTATGCCTCTATTTGACTAGCTCGTTGATCAAAGATGGTTATGTTTCCTAGCCATAGACATGAGTTGTCATTTGATTAACGGGGTCACATCATTAGGAGAATGATGTGATTGACTTGACTCATTCCGTTAGCTTAGCACTTGATCGTTTAGTATGTTGCTATTGCTTTCTTCATGACTTATACATGTTCCTATGACTATGAGATTATCAACTCCCGTTTACCGGAGGAACACTTTGTGTGCTACCAAACGTCACAACGTAACTGGATGATTATAAAGGTGCTCTACAGGTGTCTCTGAAGGTACTTGTTGGTTTGGCGTATTTCGAGATTAGGATTTGTCACTCTGATTGTTGGAGAGGTATCTCTGGGCCCTCTCGGTAATGCACATCACTATAAGACTTGCAAGCATTGTGACTAATGAGTTAGTTGTGAGATGATGTATTACGGAACGAGTAAAGAGACTTGCTGGTAACGAGATTGAACTAGGTATTGAGATACCGACGATCAAATCTCGGGCAAGTAACATACCGATGACAAAGGGAACAAAGTATGTTGTTATGCGGTTTGACCGATAAAGATCTTCGTAGAATATGTAGGAGCCAATATGAGCATCCAAGTTCCGCTATTGATTATTGACCGGAGACGTGTCTCGGTCATATCTACATAGTTCTCGAACCCGTAGGGTACGCACGCTTAAAGTTTTGTGACGATTTGTATTATAAGTTTATGTGTTTTGATGTACCGAAGGTAGTTCGGAGTCCCGGATGAGACAGGGGACATGACGAGGAGTCTCGAAATGGTCAAGACGTAAAGATCGATATATTGGACGACTATATTCGTACATCGGAAAAGTTCCTAGTGATTCGGGTATTTTCGGAGTACCGGGGAGTTACGGGAATTCACCGGGAGAAGTTTGGGCCTTATTGGGCCATACGGGAATAGAGGACAGAGGCCAAAAGGAAGGAGGCGCCCCCACCCCCATATGGTCCAAATTGGACAAGGGGTGCAGCCCCCTTTTCCTTCACCCTCTCCCCCTCTTTCCTTCTCTCCTACTCCGAAAAGGAAAGGGGAATCCTACTTGGACTTGGGGAGTCCTAGTAGGACTCCCCACACTTGGCGCGCCCCCTCTAGGGCCGGCCTCTCCCTCCCTCCTTTATATACGGGGGCAGGGGCACCTCTATACACAACAATTGATCTCTTGATCTCTTAGCCGTGTGCGTTGCCCCCCTCCACCATATTCCACCTCGATCATATCGTAGCGGTGCTTAGGCGAAGCCCTGCGTCGGTAGCATCATCATCACCGTCACCACGCCGTCGTGCTGACGGAACTCTCCCGTGAAGCTCTGCTGAATCAGAGTTCACGGGACGTCATCGAGCTGAACGTGTGCTGAACTCGGAGGTGCCGTGCGTTGGGTACTTGGATCGTTCGGATCGTGAAGACGTACAACTACATCAACCGCGTTGTCATAACGCTTCCGCTTTCGGTCTACGAGGAACGTGGACACACTCTCCCCTCTCGTTGCTATGCATCACCATGATCCTGCGTGTGCGTAGGAATTTTTTTGAAATTACTACGTTCCCCAACAGTGGCATCCGAACCAGGTTTTATGCGTAGATGTTATATGCACGAGTAGAACACAAGTGAGTTGTGGGCGATACAAGTCATACTGCTTACCAACATGTCATACTTTGGTTCGGCGGTATTGTTGGATGAAGCGGCCCGGACCGACATTACGCGTACGCTTACGCGAGACTGGTTCTACCGACGTGCTTTGCACACAGGTGGCTGGCGGGTGTCAGTTTCTCCAACTTTAGTTGAACCGAGTGTGGCTACGCCTGGTCCTTGAGAAAGTTAAAACAGCACTAACTTGACGAACTATCGTTGTGGTTTTGATGCGTAGGTAAGAATGATTCTTACTCAGCCCGTAGCAGCCATGTAAAACTTGCAACAACAAAGTAGAGGATGTCTAACTTGTTTTTGCAGGGCATGTTGTGATGTGATTTGGTCAAGACATGATGCTATATTTTATTGTATGAGATGATCATGTTTTGTAACCGAGTTATCGGCAATCGCGAGGAGCCATATGGTTGTCGCTTATTGTATGCAATGCAATCGCCCTGTAATGCTTTACTTTATCACTAAGCGGTAGCGATAGTCGTAGAAGCAATAGTTGACGAGACGATAGCGATGCTACGATGGAGATCAAGGTGTCGCGCCGGTGATGATGGTGATCATGACGGTGCTTCGGAGATGGAGATCACAAGCACAAGATGATGATGACCATATTATATCACTTATATTGATTTCATGTGATGTTTATCCTTTATGCATCTTATTCTGCTTTGTTTGACGGTAGCATTATAAGATGATCTCTCACTAAATTTCAAGATTAAAAGTGTCCCTGAGTATGCACCGTTGTCAAAGTTCATCGTGCCGAGACACCACGTGATGATCGTGAAGGAAATATGCCCTAGAGGCAATAATAAAGTTATTATTTATTTCCTCATATCATGATAAATGTTTATTATTCATGCTATAATTGTATTAACCGGAAACATGATACATGTGTGAATACATAGACAAACTTAAAGTCACTAGTATGCCTCTACTTGACTAGCTCATTAATCAAAGATGGTTATGTTTCCTAACCATAGACATGTTTTGTCATTTGATTAACGGGATCACATCATTAGGAGAATGATGTGATTGACTTGACCCATTCCGTTAGCTTAGCACTTGATCGTTTAGTATGTTGTTGTTGCTTTCTTCATGACTTATACAAGTTCCTATAACTATGAGATTATGCAACTCCCGTTTGCCGGAGGAACACTTTGTGTGCTACCAAACTTCACAACGTAACTGGGTGATTATAAAGGAGCTCTACAAGTGTCACCAAAGGTACATGTTGAGTTGGCGTATTTCGAGATTAGGTTTTATCGCTCCGATTGTCGGAGAGGTATCTCTGGGCCCTCTCGGTAATGCACATCACTATAAGAGTAAAGAGACTTGCCGGTAACGAGAATGAACTAGGTATTTGATACCGACGATCGAATCTCGGGCAAGTAACATACCGATGACAAAGGGAACAACGTATGTTGTTATGCGGTTTGACCGATAAAGATCTTCCTAGAATATGTAGGAGCCAATATGAGCATCCAGGTTCCGCTATTGGTTATTGACCGAAAACAGTTCTAGGACATGTCTATATAGTTCTCGAACCCGTAGGGTCCGCACGCTTAAGGTTTCGATGACAATTATATTATGAGTTTTGATGTACCGAAGTTTGTTCAGAGTCCCGGATGTGATTACGGACATAACGAGGAGTCTCGAAATGGTTGAGACATGAAGATTGATATATTGGACGACTATATTCGGATACCGGAATGGTTTCGGGAGTTATCTGATATATACCGGAGTACCGGGGGGTTACCGACCCCCCCCCCCCCCGGAGGTTAATGGGCCTCATGGGCCCAAGTGGAGGAAGAAGAGAGGCGGCCAAGGGGAAGCCGCGCGCCCCTCCCCCCCCCCCCAAGTCCGAATTGGACGAGGGGGGCGGCGCCCCCCTTTCCTTTCCCCCTCTCTCTCCTTCCCTCTCCTCTCCTACTCCAACAAGGAAGGCAGGGAGTCCTACTCCCGGTGGGAGCAGGACTCCTCCTGGCGCACCTCCTCCTGGCCGGCCGCACCTCCCCCCTTGCTCCTTTATATACGGGGGCAGGGGGCACCCTAGAGACACAACAATTGATCCTTGAGATCTCTTAGCCGTGTGCGGTGCCCCCCTCCACCATAGTCCTCGATATTATTGTAGCGGTGCTTAGGCGAAGCCCTGCGACGGTAGAACATCAAGATCGTCACCACGCCGTCGTGCTGACGGAACTCTTCCCCGACACTTTGCTGGATCGGAGTCCGGGGATCGTCATCGAGCTGAACGTGTGCTAAAACTCGGAGGTGCCGTAGTTTCGGTGCTTGATTGGTCGGGCCGTGAAGACGTATGACTACATCAACCGCGTTGTTATAACGCTTCCGCTTTCGGTCTACGAGGGTACATGGACAACACTCTCCCCTCTCGTTGCTATGCATCACCATGATCTTGTGTGTGCGTAGGAAATTTGATGCGTGCTTTGCACAGAGGTGGCTAGCGGGTGTCAGTTTCTCCAACTTTAGTTGAACCGAGTGTGGCTACGCCCGGTCCTTGCGAAGGTTAAAACAGCACTAACTTGACAAACTATCGTTGTGGTTTTGATGTGTAGGTAAGAACGGTTCTTGCTAAGCCCGTAGCAGCCATGTAAAACTTGCAACAAAAAGTAGAGGACGTCTAACTTGTTTTTGCAGGACATGTTGTGATGTGATATGGTCAAGACCTGATGCTATATTTTATTGTATGAGATGATCATGTTTTGTAACCGAGTTATCGGCAACTGGCAGGAGCCATATGGTTGTAGCTTTATTGTATGCAATGCAATCGCCCTGCTTTACTTTATCACTAAGCGGTAGCGATAGTCGTAGAAGCATAAGATTGGCGAGACGACAACGATGGAGATCAAGGTGTCGCGTCGGTGACGATGGTGATCACGACGGTGCTTCGGAGATGGAGATCACAAGCACAAGATGATGATGGCCATATCATATCACTTATATTGATTGCATGTGATGTTTATCCTTTATGCATCTAATCTTGCTTTGATTGACGGTAGCATTTTAAGATGATCTCTCACTAATTATCAAGAAGTGTTCTCCCTGAGTATGCACCGTTATGAAAGTTCTTCGTCTTTGAGACACCACGTGATGATCGGGTGTGATAGGCTCTACGTTCAAATACAACGGGTGCAAAACAGTTGCACACGCGGAATACTCAGGTTAAACTTGACGAGCCTAGCATATACAGATATGGCCTCAGAACACGGAGACCGAAAGGTCGAGCGTGAATCATATAGTAGATATGATCAACATAGTGATGTTCACCATTTAAACTACTCCATCTCACGTGATGATCGGACATGGTTTAGTTGATTTGGATCACGTAATCACTTAGATGACTAGAGAGATATCTGTCTAAGTGGGAGTTCTTAAGTAATATGATTAATTGAACTTAAATTTGTCATGAACTTAGTACCTGATAGTATTTTGCTTGTCTATGTTTGTTGTAGATAGATGGCTCGTGATGTTGTTCCGTTGAATTTTAATGCGTTCCTTGAGAAAGCTAAGTTGAAAGATGATGGTAGCAATTACACGGATTGGGTCCGTAACTTGAGGATTATCCTCATTGCTGCACGTAAGAATTACGCCCCGGAAGCACCGCTGGGTGCCGAACCTGCTGCAGATGCAATCGACGACGTTAAGAACGTCTGGCGAGCAAAGTCGATGACTACTCGATAGTTCAAGTGTGCCATGCTTTACGGCTTAGAACCGGGTCTTCAACGACGTTTTGAACGTCATGGAGCATATGAGATGTTCCAGAGTTGAAGTTAATATTTCAAGCAAATGCCCAGATTGAGAGATATGAAGTCTCCAATAAGTTCTATAGCTGTAAGATGGAGGAGAATAATTCATCGGTGAACATATACTCAAAATGTCGGGTATAATAATCACTTGATTCAACCGGGAGTTAATCTTCCGATGATAGTGTCATTGACCGAATTCTTCAATCATCGCCACCAAGCTACAAGAGCTTCGTGATGAACTATAATATGCAAGGGATGGACAAGACTATTCCGAGCTCTTCGCAATGCTAAAGGCTGCGAGGTAGAAATCAAGAAGGAGCATCAAGTGTTGATGGTCAATAAGACCACCAGTTTCAAGAAGAAGGGCAAAGGGAAGAAGAAGGGAACTTCAAGAAGAACAGCAAGCAAGTTGCTGCTCAGAGAAGAAACCCAAGTCTGGACCTAAGCCTGAAACTCGAGTGCTTCTACTTTAAGCGATCGACATCGGAAGCGGAACTGCCCCAAGTATTTGGCGGATAAGAAGGATGGCAAGGTGAACAAAGGTATATGTGATATACATGTTATTGATGTGTACCTTACTAATGCTCGCAGATAGCACCTAGGTATTTGATATTGGTTCTGCTTGCTAATATTTGCAACTCAAAAGCAGGGACTACTGATTAGCGAAGATTGGCTAAGGACGAGGTGACGATGCGCGTGGAAATGGTTCCAAAGTCGATGTGATCGCGGTCGGCACGCTACCTCTACATCTACCATCGGGATTAGTTTTAGACCTAAATAATTGTTATTTGGTGCCAGCGTTAAGCATGAACATTATATCTGGATCTTGTTTGATGCGAGACGGTTATTCATTTAAATCAGAGAATAATGGTTGTTCTGTTTATATGAGTAATATCTTTTATGGTCATGCACCCTTGAAGAGTGGTCTATTTTTATTGAATCTCGATAGTAGTGATACACATATTCATAATGTTGAAACCAAAAGATGCAGAGTTGATAATGATAGTGCAACTTATTTGTGGCACTGCCGTTTAGGTCATATTGGTGTAAAACGCATGAAGAAACTCCATACTGATGGACTTCTGGAATCACTTGATTATGAATCACTTGGTATTTGCGAACCATGCCTCATGGGCAAGATGACTAAAACGCCGTTCTCCGGAACTATGGAGCGAGCAACTGATTTGCTGGAAATCATACATACTGATGTATGTGGTCCAATTAATATTGAGGCTCACGGCGGGTATCGTTATTTTCTCACCTTCACAGATGATTTGAGCAGATATGGGTATATCTACTTGATGAAACACAAGTCTGAAACATTTGAAAAGTTCAAAGAATTTCAGAGTGAAGTGGAAAATCATTGTAACAAGAAAATAAAATTTCTACGATCTGATCGTGGAGGAGAATATTTGAGTTACGAGTTTTGTTTACATTTGAAGCAATGCGGAATAGTTTTGCAACTCACGCCACCCGGAACACCACAACGAAATGGTGTGTCCGAACTCATAATCATACTTTACTAGATATGGTGCGATCAATGATGTCTCTTACTGATTTACCGCTATCATTTTTGGGTTATGCTTTAGAGACGGCCGCATTCACGTTAAATAGGGCACCATCAAAATCCGTCGAGATGACGCCTTATGAACTGTGGTTTGGCAAGAAACCAAAGTTGCCATTTCTTAAAAGTTTGGGGCTGCGATGCTTATGTGAAGAAACTTCAACCAGATAAGCTCGAACCCAAATCGGAGAAATGTGTCTTCATAGGATACCCAAAAGAGAATATTGGGTACACCTTCTATCACAGATCTGAGGGCAAGATTTTTGTTGCTAAATTCGGATCCTTTCTAGAGAAGGAGTTTCTCTCGAAAGAAGTGAGTGGGAGGAAAGTAGAACTTGATGAGGTAACTGTACCTGCTCCCATATTGGAAAGTAGTTCATCACAAGAACCGGTTCCTATGACAACTACACCAATCAGTGAAGAAGCTAATGATACTGATCATGAAACTTCAGATCAAGTTACTACCGAACTTCGTAGGTCTACCAGAGTAAGATCCGCACCAGAGTGGTACGGTAATCCTATTCTGGAAGTCATGTTACTTGACCATGGCGAACCCACGAACTATGAGGAAGCAATGATGAGCCCAGATTCCACAAAATGGCTTGAGGCCATGAAATCTGAGATGGGATCCATGTATGAGAACAAAGTATGGACTTTGGTTGACTTGCCCGATGATCGGCAAGCCATCAAAAATAAATGGATCTTCAAGAAGAAGACTGACGCTGATGGTAATGTAACTGTCTACAAAGCTCGACTTGTTACGAAAGGTTTTCGACAAGTTCAAGGGATTGACTACGATGAGACTTTCTCACCCGTAGTGATGCTTAAGTCCGTCCGAATCATGTTAGCAATTGCCGCATTTTATGATTATGAAATTTGGCAAATGGATGTCAAAACTGCATTCCTGAAAGGATTTCTGGAAGAAGAGTTGTATATGATGCAACCGGAAGGTTTTGTCGATCCAAAAGGTGCTAACAAAGTGTGCAAGCTCCAGCGATCCATTTACGGACTGGTGCAAGCCTCTCGGAGTTGGAATAAATGCTTTGATAGTGTGATCAAAGCATATGGTTTTATCTGAGACTTTTGGAGAAGCTTTGTATTTACAAGAAAGTGAGTGGGAGCTCAGAGCATTTCGATATTATATGTAGATGACATATTGTTAATTGGACGATGTGTGTTGGAAATAGTTCCAAGATTGATATGATCATCATCGCACACTCCCTATACTTTCGGGATTAGTGTTGAACCTAAATAAGTGTTATTTGGTGTTTGCGTTGAGCATGAATATGATTTGATCATGTTTATTGCAATACAGTTATTCATTTAAAGTCAGAGAATAATTGTTGTTCTGTTTACATGAATAAAACCTTCGATGGTCATACACCCAATGAAAATAGTTTGTTGGATCTCGATCTTAGTGATACACATATTCATAATATTGATGCCAAAAGTGCAACTTATTTGTGGCACTGCCGTTTGGGTCATATCGGTGTAAAGCGCATGAAGAAACTCCATAAAGATGGACTTTTGGAATCACTTGGTTATGAATCATTTGATGCTTGTGAACCGTGCCTTTTGGGCAAGATGACTAAAACTCCGTTCTTCGGAACAATGGAACGAGCTACTAACTTGTTGGAAATAATACATACCGATGTATGCGGTCCAATAATTGTTGATGCTCGTGACGGGTATCGTTATTTTATGACCTTCACAGATGATTTGAGCAGATATGAGTATATCTACTTAATGAAGCACAAGTCTGAAACAATTGAAAAGTTCAAAGAATTTTAGAGTGAAGTGGAGAATCATCGTAACAAGAAAATAAAGTTTCTACGATCTGATCGCAGAGACAAATATTTGAGTTATGAGTTTGGTCTTCAATTAAAACAGTGTGAAATAGTTTCACAAACTCATGCCACCTGGAACACCACAGCATAATGGTGTGTCCAAACGTCATAACCGTACTTTATTAGATATGGTGCGATCTATGATGTTTCTTACCAATCTACCACTATCGTTTTGGGGTTATGCATTAGAGACAGCTGCATACACATTAAAAAGGGCACCATCTAAATCCGTTGAGACGACACCTTATGAACTATGGTTTGGCAAGAAACCAAAGTTGTCGTTTCTTAAAGTTTGGGGCTGTGATGCTTATGTGAAAAAGCTTCAACCTGATAAGCTCAAACCCAAATCGGGGAAATCTGTCTTCATAGGATACCCAAAGGAAGCTGTTGGGTACACCTTCTATCAAAGATCCGAAGGCAAAACATTCGTTGCTAAAAATGGATCCTTTCTAGAGAAGGATTTTCTCTTGAAAGAAGTGAGTGGGAGGAAAGTAGAACTTGATGAGGTAACTGTACCTGCTCCCTTATTGGAAAGTAGTTCATCACAGAAACCGGTTCCTGTGACACCTACACCAATTAGTGAGGAAGCTAATGATGATGATCATGAAGCTTCAGATCAAGTTACTACCGAACCTCGTAGGTCAACCAGAGTAAGATCCGCACCAGAGTGGTACGGTAATCCTGTTCTGGAGGTCATGTTAATAGACCATTACGAACCTACGAACTATGAAGAAACGATGGTGAGCCCAGATTCCGCAAAATGGCTTGAGGCCATGAAATCTGAGATGGGATCCATGTATGAGAACAAAGTGTGGACTTTGGTTGACTTGCCCGATGATCGGCAAGCAATTGAGAATAAATGGATCTTCAAGAAGAAGACAGATGCTGACGGTAATGTTACTGTCTATAAAGCTCGACTTGTTGCGAAAGGTTTTCGACAAGTTCAAGGGATTGACTACGATGAGACCTTCTCACCCGTAGCGATGCTTAAGTCCGTCCGAATCATGTTAGCAATTGCCGCATTTTATGATTATGAAATCTGGCAAATGGATAAACAAAACTGCATTCCATAATGGATTTATTAAAGAAGAGTTGTATATGATGCAACAAGAAGGTTTTGTCAATCCTAAAGGTGCTAACAAAATATGCAAGCTCCAGCGATCCATCTATGGACTAGGGCAAGCATCTCGGAGTTGGAATATACGCTTTGATAAATTGATCAAAGCATATAGTTTTATACAGACTTGAGGTGAAGCCTGTATTTACAAGAAAGTGAGTGGGAGCACTACAACATTTTTGATAAGTATATGTGAATGACATATTTTTGATCGGAAATAATATAGAATTATTATGCAAAGCATTAAGGAGTGTCTGAAAGGAGTTTTTTCAAAGAAAGACCTCAGTGAAGCTGCTTACATATTGAGCATCAAGATCTATAGAGATAGATCAAGACGCTTGATAAGTTTTTTCAATGAGTACATACCTTGACAAGATTTTGAAGTAGTTCAAAATAGAACAGTCAAAGAAAGAGTTCTTGCCTGTGTTACAAGGTGTGAAATTGAGTAAGACTCAAAGCCCGACCACGGCAGAAGAGAGAAAGAGAATGAAAGTCATTCCCTATGCCTCAGCCATAGGTTCTATAAAGTATGCCATGCTGTGTACCGGATCTATTGTATACCCTACACTGATTTTATCAAGGGAGTACAATAGTGATCAAGGAGTAGATCACTGAACATCGGTCAAAATTATCATTAGTAGAATAAGGATATGTTTCTCGATTATGGAGGTTACAAAAGGTTCGTCGTAAAGGTTTACGTCGATACAAGTTTTGGCACTGACCCAGATGACTCAAAGTCTTAATCTTGATACATATTGAAAGTGGGAGCAATTAGCTAAAGTAGCTCCGTGCAGAGCATTTTAGACATAGAAATTTGCAAAATACATACGGATCTGAATATGGCAGACCCGTTGACTAAACTTCTCTCACAAGCAAAACATGATCACACCTTAGTACTCTTTGGGTGTTAATCACATAGCGATGTGAACTAGATTATTGACTCTAGTAAACCCTTTGGGTGTTGGTCACATGATGATGTGAACTATGGGTGTTAATCACATGGTGATGTGAACTATTGATGTTAAATCAAATGGTGATGTGATCAAGATTATTGACTCTAGTGCAAGTGGGAGACTGAAGGAAATATGCCCTAGAGGCAATAATAAAGTTATTATTTATTTCCTTATTTCATGATAAATGTTTATTATTCATGCTAGAATTGTATTAACCGAAAACATAATACATGTGTGAGTACATAGACAAACAGAGTGTCACTAGTATGCCTCTACTTGACTAGCTCGTTGATCAAAGATGGTTATGTTTCCTAGCCATAGACATGAGTTGTCATTTGATTAACGGGGTCACATCATTAGGAGAATGATGTGATTGACTTGACCCATTCTGTTAGCTTAGCACTTGATCGTTTAGTATGTTGCTATTGCTTTCCTCATGACTTATACATGTTCCTATGACTATGAGATTATGCGACTCCCGTTTACCGGAGGAACACTTTGTGTGCTACCAAACGTCACAACGTAACTGGGTGATTATAAAGGTGCTCTACATGTGTCTCCGAAGGTACTTGATGGGTTGGTGTATTTCGAGATTAGGATTTGTCACTCCTATTGTCGAAGAGGTATCTCTGGGCCCTCTCGGTAATGCACATCACTATAAGCCTTGCAAGCATTGTGACTAATGAGTTAGTTGCGAGATGATGTATTACGGAACGAGTAAAGAGACTTGCCGGTAACGAGATTGAACTAGGTATTGAGATACCGACGATCAAATCTCGGCAAGTAACATACAGATGACAAAGGGAACAAAGTATGTTGTTATGTGGTTTGACCGATAAAGATCTTTGTAGAATATGTAGGAGCCAATATGAACATCCAGGTTCCGCTATTGGTTATTGACCGGAGATGTGTCTCGGTCATGTCTACATAGTTCTCGAACCCGTAGGGTCCGCGCGCTACAAGGAGTCTCGAAATGATCGAGACGTAAAGATCAATATATTGGACGACTATATTCGGACATCGAAAAGGTTCCGAGTGATTCGGGTATTTTCGGAGTACCGGGGAGTTACGGGAATTCACCGGGAGAAGTTTGGGCCTTATTGGGCCATACGGGAATAGAGGACAGAGGCCAAAAGGATGGAGGCGCCCCCTCTGGTCCAAATTGGACAAGGGGTGCAGCCCCCTTTTCCTTCTCCCTCTCCCCCTCTTTCCTTCTCTCCTACTCCGGAAAGGAAAGGGTAATCCTACTAGGACTTGGGAGTCCTAGTAGGACTCCCCACACTTGGCGCGCCCCCTCTAGGGCCGGCCTCTCCCTCCCTCCTTTATATACGGGGGCAGGGAGGCACCTGTAGACACAATAATTGATCTCTTGATCTCTTAGCCGTGTGCGGTGCCCCCCTCCACCATATTCCACCTCGATCATATCGTAGCGGTGCTTAGGTGAAGCCCAGCATCGGTAGCATCATCATCACCGTCACCACGCCGTCGTGCTGACGGAACTCTCCCGTGAAGCTCTGCTGGATCGGAGTTCACGGGACGTCATCGAGCTGAACTTGTGCTGAACTCGGAGGTGCCGTGCGTTCGGTACTTTGATCGGTCGGATCGTGAAGACGTACGACTACATCAACCGCGTTGTTATAACGCTTCCACTTTCGGTCTACGAGGGTACGTGGACACACTCTCCCCTCTCGTTGCTATGCATCACCATGATCCTGCGTGTGCGTAGGATTTTTTTTGAAATTGCTACGTTCCCCAATAGTGACATCCGCGCCTTATTGATCCAGCAAGACGGCGAGGTAATGGATGAGTTCCGACAGCACGACGGCATGGTGATTGATGACCCACAAGTATAGGGGATCTATCATAGTCCTTTCGATAAGTAAGAGTGTCGAACCCAACGAGGAGCAGAAGGAAATGATAAGCGGTTTTCAGCAAAGTATTCTCCGCAAGCACTGAAATAAGTGGTAACAGATAGTTTTGTGATAGGATAATTTGTAACGAGTAACAAGTAACAAAAGTAAATAAAGTGCAGCAAGGTGGCCCAATCCTTTTTGTAGCAAAGTACAAGCCTGGACAAACTCTTATATAGAGAAAAGCGCTCCCGAGGACACATGGGAATATCGTCAAGCTAGTTTTCATCACGTTCATATGATTCGCGTTCGGTACTTTGATAATTTGATATGTGGGTGGACCGGTGCTTGGGTGTTGTTCCTAATTGAACAAGCATCCCACTTATGATTAACCTCTATTGCAAGCATCCGCAACTACAACAAAAGTATTAAGGTAAACCTAACCATAGCATGAAACATATGGATCCAAATCAGCCCTTACGAAACAACGCATAAACTAGGGTTTAAGCTTCATCACTCTAGCAACCCATCATCTACTTATTACTTCCCAATGCCTTCCTATAGGCCCAAATAATGGTGAAGTGTTATGTAGTCGACGTTCACATAACACCACTAGAGGCTAGACAACATACATCTCATCAAAATATCGAACGAATACCAAATTCACATGACTACTAATAGCAAGACTTCTCCCATATCCTCAGGAACAAACGTAACTACTCACAAAGCATATTCATGTTCATAATCAGAGGGGTATTAATATGCACAAAGGATCTGAACATATGATCTTCCACCAAATAAACCAACTAGCATCAACTACAAGGAGTAATCAACACTATTAGCAACCTACCAGTACCAATCCCGGACTTGGAGACAAGAATTGGATACAAGAGATGAACTAGGTTTTGAGAGGAGATGGTGCTGGTGAAGATGTTGATGGAGATTGCCCTCTCCCGATGAGAGGAGCGTTGGTGATGACGATGGCGATAATTTCCCTCTTCTGGAGGGAAGTGTCCCCGACAGAACAGCTCTGCCGGAGCCCTAGATTGGTTCCGCCAAGGTTCCACCTCGTGGCGGCGGAGTTTCGTCCCGAAAGGTTGCTTATGATATTTTCCTCGACGAAAGACCTCATATAGCAGAGATGGCCACCGGAGGGCCAACAGGAGGCCCACGAGGCAGGGGGGCGCGCCCTGGGGGGTAGGGCGTGCCCCCACCCTCGTGGCCAGGTGGGTCCCCCTCTGACGTACTTCTTCCGCTCAATATTTTTTATTATTTCCAAAAATAACTTTCATGGAGTTTCAGGACTTTTGGAGTTGTGCGAATAGGTCTCTAATATTTGCTCCTTTTCCACCCGAATTCCAGTGCAGGCATTCTCCTCCTTATGTAAACCTTGTAAAATAAGAGAGAATAGGCATAAGTATTGTGACATAACGTGTAATAACAACCCATAATGCAATAAGTATCGATATAAAAGCATGACACAAAATAGACGTATCAGTGATGGTGACGGTGAAGTTATCTCCGCAGGGCTTCGCCTAAGCACTACGAAAATATGATCGGCGGTGTAAACGGTGGAGGGGGCGCCGCACACAGCTAGGCAATTGTCTGTTGTGTGCTAGGCGCCCCCTCCCACATATATATAGGTGGGAGGGAGGGAGGAGCAGCAAAGGGGGTGCCCCCCTGATATGTATAGGAGCGGGGAAAAGGCAGGGGAGGGTGCCCCCCCCCCTTTCCTTTCTCCCATGAGAGGGGAAGGCAAGAGGGGCTAGCCCTCCCCCTTTTCCTTCCCTAGGTCTGGCTGGCCAGGGAAAGGGGCGCACCAGCCCCTGTGTGCTGGTCTGTCCCTCCACTGGCTCGTTAAGCCCGTATACATGCCGCAGGGTGTCCGGAACCCCTTCCGGTGACCCGATGGCTACCCGGCGCATCTCGAAACACTTTCGGTGTCCGAATACCATCGTCCTATATATCAATCTTTACCTCTCGACCATTTCGAGACTCCTCGTCATGTCCGCGATCTCATCCGGGACTCCGAACAACATTCGGTCACCAAATCACATAACTCATATAACACTATATCATCAACGAGCGTTAAGCGTGTGGACCCTACGGGTTCGAGAACTATGTAGACATGACCGAGACACCTCTCCGGTCAATAACCAATAGTGGAACCTGGATGCCCATATTGGCTTCTACATATTCTATGAAGATCTTTATCAGTTGAACCGCTATGACAACATACGTAATTCCCTTTGTCTATCGGTATGTTACTTGCCCGAGATTCGATCGTCGGTATCTTCATACCTAGTTCAACCTCGTTACTGGCAAGTCTCTTTACTCATTCCGTAATACATCACCTCGTGACTAACTCCTTAGTCATTTGCTTGCAAGCTTATGATGTGTATTACCGAGAGGGCCTAGAGATACCTATCCGATACTCGGAATGACAAATCATAATCTCGATCTATGCCAACTCAACAAACACCTTCGGAGATACCTGTAGAGCATCTTTATGATCACCCAGTTATGTTGTGACGTTTGATTGCACACAAGGCATTCCTCCGGTATCCGGGAGTTGCATAATCTCATAGTCGGAGGAATATGTATTTGACATGAAGAAAGCAATAGTAATAAACTAAACGACACTATGCTAAGCTAACGGATGGGTCTTGTCCGTCACATCATTCTCCTAATGATGTCATCCCATTATCAAATGACAACGCATGTACATGGTTAGGAAAACTTAACCATCTTTGATCAATGAGCTAGTATAGTAGAGGATTACTAGGGACACAATATTTGTTTATGTATTCACACATGTATGTAAGTTTTCGGTCAATATAATTCTAGCATGAATAATAAACCTTTATCATGAATAAGGAAATATAAAATAACAACTTTATTATTGCCTCTAGGGCATATTTCCTTTACAGAGAAGTCATGGGCGCTCGTATGAAAGAAAAGTTTTCTGTGGGAAACTCATGTGATGATACTGTTGTTTGGAAACCCCTGTGGAAACTAACGACATGTTTGGTTTAGTCGATTTGGCACGCTTTTTTTGTTTCTCGTGCTTTCCAAAATCGTAGATGGCAGTTGGTTCGAGTACTATGTCTTCCATAATAGTGTATTGCATTTGGTTCGAGTACTACATCTTCCGTAATAGTGTATTTTGATACGCCGCTTCGCAGAGTCGAAAACAGCCGAACGACAGCTGATTAGGAAACCGGACCAAACCTCACGAACCAATCAAAGCTCGTATCTGGTAAAAGTAGATCAAAAGCAGTGCTTCCTCATAACGAAATCCGCTACATTACTTGAGCAGTAACCAAACACATCGTAAATATCTTACCAAAGATCAGAGTCTTATGGTGCAGGGTGGTCAATAATATGCTACCGTGCTTTGGAGAATTAAACTGGCGACATATTAAGACCGAGGCTGTCTGCCTGATGTGTGGTCATGTGCCGGAGAGTATTTATCGTAACCTATTGTCATGTGATCATGCGAGGCATTTTTGGGAGGCTGTCCTGGTTCAGTTCAACATCAAAAGCGTCCAAACTACACCCGCAACATGGTCAAAAGATACGCTGGATGCGAACATGGTCCCCAAGCATGACGAGGCAATCATGATCCTGGTAACATGGGCAATTTGGCATTCGAAAAATAAGTTCACGCATGGTGAAGAGCAGTAGCAGCCGCATAAATCGATTATCAACATTGATGATATTGTGAGTGCCCTCGAGGTACCAGCACGTGAAGTAACACAAGAAGGTGTGGTGCAGGTGAAGTGGGAACTGCAGGAAGCTGGCCGGGTCAAGATCAATACCGATGGAGCAACCGATGTAGGGCGATGACGATGGGAACTAACTTTATCGGCAGAGACTACTCTGGAACCTTTGTGGCAGCGACATGAGCGAGATATGATGGTATTCTAGTTTCTAGCCCCTCTCACCATTGAGATACTTGCATGTCGAGATGCAGTGCTAGTTGCACGCAATAAAGGAATATTAAAGGTACGCATGGAGACTGGTTTTCAGGAGGTCTGTACACTCTGGAATGATGGTTTAGAACGTTTCGGTGCCTGTCAAGTGCTCCATGAAATTAGAGAGGTAGTTTCTTATTTTCAGGGTTTAACCTTTTACATGTTCGTAGGCAAACGAATGAGGAAGCTCATCGCATTGTGAGAGAAGTTTTGGACATTGATAACCTTGTACACAACTATGATGTAATCATACCCTGATGATTTTAATGAGGCAGCTGTGTTTGAATCATACCCAGATGGTGCCCATGGCCCTCATGGGATCCCTTTTTGTTTTTACGAGCACTTCTGGGAGTTGATCAAACATGACCTTATGGCCATGTTTGAAGAATTCCACAAAGGTGGTTTTGATATCTATAGATTAAATTTTGCAATGCTCACTTAATTCCTAAAGAGCATGATGCTACTACTATGAAGAAATTCAGACCTATTAGTCTGATTAATTGTAGTTTCAAAATTTTGTCCAAAGTCCTCACCAATAGATTGGCTAAAATCCTGCAAAGACTGAAAGGCAGGTTTATCCTAGAGAGTGTGGTCACTGCTCATGAAGTGGTACACTCGGTGCACTCTGGCAGAAATCAAGGACTTGTCTTAAAGCTTGACTATGAAAAAGCATTTGACAAAGTTGATCTTGACTTTTTAACTGACCTTCTTAAAAAGAGAGGATTTGGGAGCAAGTGGTTGCATTGGATGCACCAACTCACTCATGATGGCCCTGTAGGGGTCAAGATGAATAATGTGGAGAGTGATTTCTTCTTGGTTGGGAAAGGTCTCAGACAAGGAGACCTCATTTCTCCTCTTCTTTTTAATTTAGTAGTGGATGTTCTTACCAAAATGCTAACCAAAGTTGCAGACCAAGGGTTGATCTCTGGACTCTGTCCTGAGGTTTGCCCTGGTGGGATCATCTGCTTGCAGTATGCAGATGACACGATCCTTTTCCTAAACAAGGATATTTCATAAGTTGACAACCATAAAAAATTCCTTACTTGCTTTGAGCAAGACTCTGGTATGAGGATTAACTATAATAAGAGTGAACTCATCCCCATCAACATAGAGGGCTCCGACTTCCAGGAATTCCTAAATGTGTTAGAATGCAGTGGAGGCTCTTTCCCTATTAAATATTTGGGGATCCCACTCCATCATGACAAACTTAGAAAAGAAGATATTCAACCACTCATAGACAAAATTCTGAAAAGAATTGCAGGGTGGAGAGGGAAGCTTCTCTCCTACAAAGGGAGGCTTGTCCTTATCTAGGCCTGTCTGGCCAGCACCCCTCTGTATTTACTCTCCTTCTTCAAATTCCCAAAATGGGCTGTTGAGCTGATTAACTCTCATATGGCCAACTGCCTGTGGAATGATTTTGAAGGTCATAGAAAACTGCATCTAGCTAACTGGAGACTAGCTTGCATGAAAAAAGAATTTGGAGGGCTAGGCATTCCTAACTTGCAAGATATCAATTTGTGCCTTTTAGGCTCTTGGGTTAAAAGGTACTATGAAGGGGAAGACAAGCATTGGAAAATGATAATTGATCATAAATACCTGGCTGGCAAACCTAATATCTTTGCAGCAGGCTTGTCACCAAAAACCTCGAAGTTCTGGAAAGGGGTGAAATCCACCTTCCAAGCTTTGAAATTTGGTTATAGATGGAAAGTTGGCAATGGGTGTAGAGTTAGGTTCTGGGAGGACACCTGGTTTGGGACCTCCCCTCTGGCGGTCTAGTTCTGGCCTGTCTACTCGATTTGCAATGAGCAAACTAAAAGCATCAGAGAGGTTTGGGATGGTCGCCAGCTCAAACTGTCATTTAGAAGAAATTTTGATAGCAAGCTCGTGGAACAATGGTGCCAACTTGTGGAGATTGCAGGGAGCATTTCGCTTTCTGATGAGATTGACTCTCTGATCTGGTAGTTGGAAAACAAAGGCCAATACTCTTCTAGCTCCTTGTACCATGTTATTAACTTTAGAGGGATCAACCTATGTTCATCCCTAATGTTTGGAAACTTAGGGTCCCTCCTGAAATCCATGTGTTTTCTTTGGTTGCTTGCTAACAATAAACTCATGACTAGAGATAATCTTAGGAAGAGGCATATCATTAAGCCACTTGATTGTGTATTTTGCAATGCTCCAGAATCTATCTCACACCTCTTCTTTGATTGTGTGGTAGTTAGGTAAGTCTGGGCATGTGTCAAAGATCACTTCAGAGTAGATGTTGGATCCTCGTTTGAATCTGTAGCCAGATACTGGGTCTCAAACAACAAAAACTCTCCTATGAACATTGTCAATGCTGCAGTCCTGTGGGGACTCTGGAAAACTAGAAATTCCTTTATTTTCGACAACCATATCTGGGTTTCCATCAAACAGGTGCTGAGACTGGTTTTGAGGATGATCAAAACCTGGTCTGTTCTTTCCTAGAGCAAAGTGGGATAAGGTTGGAGGCCCTTACTAGACATCTGACAAGCTGCATTCGGCGTCCTCTGTCGATCTCATGTGGCTGACCTCGCGCCCAGACCACTGGAACAAGCTCAAGATCACTGACGCCGGCGCCTACCCCGCCTCACCTACCAAGAGAAGGGACGTTGAGGTTCCAGCGCTGTCAAGTCCCATCTCCACCCTCTCGGCGTGCTGGTCTCCACAGGCGACAACAACTCCCCCACTAAAGACAAGGAAGGCGTCCTTGGAGCTCACGTGTGGATAGATGGTTGTGGCTACATTTGGTCGAGTATGCTATAGAGTGGTCGTTTCTTTTGTCTGTCTTCATTATTGTCACAATTCTCGATTTAGCCGTGTTGCGTCTACTTTGCTGAATTGCTCCTTTTTGTGAGCTGATGTAAGACTTTTGGGGTGGTTTCATTCATGTTAATGGAACCGGAGAGGCAGCTTCCTGTTCTTCTAAAAAAAACTATGATGTAATCCCTGACATTCTGGATTGTGTGTTGTAATCTAATATGCCTTCGCCGATTGAATAAAGTGGAGTGTATATTCATAAAAAAGAAAAGGGGTGTTCAAGAAAAAAAAAGAGAAAAAAGAAAGAAGGAATGTAGGAGCAAGAGCAACCGAGGGAAGCCGGCGACTCGGGGTTCGCGTAGAGTTGCGGTGTCCAGCGACCGAACGACCGCTCCGTAGCTGTAATCGAGTCTGCATTCCCAAACCTCCCGTCCCGTTCCTGCGGATTGCGGCCGCGCGACGAGGCGGAGGCTCGTTCGTCGGCCACCATCGTCATGTCCTCCTCCCTCGCGCTCTCGCTCCCACCCCGGTGCGCGCTCCCCCTCCCGCCACCTCGCCTCGTCCCCAAGCACCCATCTCTCCGCCCCAACCAGTGCCACCTCCTGGTCCGCACGCCCCAGCGCCCGCTCCCCCCGCCTCGCCGCCTCCTCCTCGCCCCCAGGGCTTCGTCGTCCGCCGCATCCCCCGCCGAGCCCGCCCGTGAGGGTGGCGCGGGGGGGAAGAAGGTGCCCGGGTTCCGGAACAGGTTCCTGGACCTGGCGCGGCTTGGGGCCGTGGCGGAGGGCGCGGCGGAGGCCTTCTTCCGCAGCGAAATCCGGCGGCGGCTTGCCGTCACGGCCGTGCTCATCGTGCTCAGCCGCGTCGGCTACTTCGTCCCGCTTCCCGGGTTCGACCGCCGCCTCATCCCCGACTCCTATCTCAGCTTCGCCCCGCTCCCTGCAGGTACTACTGTCCTCCGGATTACCCCTTCGTGCTAGCTGCACTGTGCTGCCTGTACACGTGCTGAAGCGTGTAGGCATGCCACGGAATTTCAGCAAACGTCTTAAATTGCAGCTTGCAATGCGCCTTCGTCTATGCAGATGACCTCGTTGATTTTGCTTCTGAACTGAAGCTGTCGTTTTTCCAGCTGGGAATCAGTCATCAGATATCAGCATCGATTGTGATGCAGGTTTGATATTCTCTTCCTCTGTCCTGTCATGTGCTTCTGTTTTCCGATAGCAATACTCCAATGTCATTAGCCACATCAGAAATCTCGTGTGTATCTTTCTCTTTTTTGCCTACTCACTATTGCCGTTACACTGTTGTTTGAATTTACATGTTTGAATTTACATTCATGCATCCCTGCCAATTACCGTTTCATCAGAGCTGGTTTGTTTTGCTTGTTCGAGAGTTAGAACCTGACATATTTTGGGGTTCAACTAGGTTCGGATCCCATTAGCCCCACTTTAAGGTCCAAGTGGGAGCGGGCCAGTGCTGCATGAACCATCCGGCCATCCCACATAAGATGGTACATGGATGCCTGCAGGTTAACCCACAACAGATGCGGAACTTGTGGATCAGTCCGCTCGGTCACAACTAAGGCCACTTGTTCCGCGTGGTCTGTGCGAACCGCCGAATCAATCCATTGCATGCTGCAGCTTCGACATTGAAGTCAAATCTGAACACAAGCGTGAACACATCAGCCTCTCTCCACTCTTATTGTGACATCATCTGTTGATGATGTGCGTCACCCCAATTGATTCATGTTCATATGCAACATCTAGACTGGTCCTAACAAGTACCGAAATTGATTTATTGATACATGAGCGTCCCCATCAATTACTGTCTCTATCATGGCATAGTGAGCTTAACTATGTGTATATCTGTTTGTTAATCGATTAATTTCAGTTAGGAGAAAGTTACTGTGTGTCCAATCTAGCATACTAGCTGGAACACATAGCATACATACTAGACGGTGCCACTTTGTGGGTTGCCGCAAATGCCCACATAACACATGCAGGACGGCGTGGGCAGAAGTGGGCAGCCGGCTGTTAGTCCCCCTTAAACCCTGAAGGCCTGAACCCTCAGCCAAAGATAATTTGTGACATATGTTATGCAGTGGCAAAGAAGTTTATTGTCGCAACCAAAATGAGCTTGACCAAAGGATTTTATGCACCTGACCTCAACATGCCATGGACAATAACCAAATCCATACTTAAAATTCCAAACATAACAAAAGTTCAGGTTTTTGTATCTGTTAGGCTCCATTTCGTCCATACAAAACATAGTTTCAAGTTTTTTTTGCTTTTAGTACGCACCATTACAGCTGCACATAAGATAAGCTCACGTAGCAGAGAGAAGCTGCCTATGTTTGTTTCTTGCCCAAGCTGGCCCTACCAAATATTTGGCTAGCCAAAAATTTTGTTAAGCTTTTGGTTGCCCATGAGTTGGTGTCAACATAGGCAAGAAAAATGAACTAGAGTGGGCAAAGAGCCATTGACACGGCAAAATACTGGCAACCCTCCAAACAAAGAGGCCAAAATTTTGGCAGCGTGAGCTTTGGTCACCATCCAAAGTTCCAAACATACCCTTAGCACAATGGAGCAAGAAAATGAGGTCTGTTGTCATACAACTGGTGGCGTTTTGGTCTTAATTTTGGGCTGCTGAGGCCAAGAAGAGAATATCAGACCTGGATGTCATGCATGTATTGAAGCAACAGTGTGATAGCAATAGGGACAGTCTGAAAAGAAGAGCGTAAAATTGCGATTTAGGCTGTGGCTAGTGGCACAAGCAAGATGTTCCCTTTTTGGGGGGACAAAGGAAGCTGGAATATCTCCTAGATCTTAGTTCTCCATTTACAGAAAACCAGAATCCTTATAAACAACCACTTTGTAGTTGTAACTATATGACAATCAAGCCACTAAAAGTCTACTTGGGTAACTTCAGAGTGTCTTTTGACTATACTAGCTGAAGAAAATTTTTATTCCAAGATATAACAACCCTTTATACTACTATTACAATAACAACTTGTGTCTGTTTTAGGTTCTTTGCCATGTTCTTCCATCACTTGAAAAGATTCGCAAGGAAGGATTAGACGGGCATGAGAAGATCAAAAGCTATATGTGTGTTTAGTTGTCTATCTTTAACAGCGAGATTGAATTTCTCTTGGGAACTGTTCCATTTTGTATATCTTCATCTAGTCTGAGCTCCTCCATCTTGATGTTTAGATGGTGGCTATCGCTGGGTTTTGCAATTGTGGCTGCTTGTACTGTGTCATTCTATTCACTGCAGTACTCCATATATGCAGCAAGTTACAGGTAAATTACTTTTTTTGCGTATATGATATGATACTTTGACTTCTGTTTTGCTCGTATCTGGCAAGCTTGCTTAAGTGCTCCACCATTGGCCACATCATGCCTGTTCCTTTGCTTTTTCCTTTTCTTTTCTCATACATCGATGGAAGATGGAGGCACTTTAAAATTAGAACTAGCGCAAATGTATGCTGTTACCAGAGTTTGCATATAACTTATCATTTGATTTTGCGGCATACCCTGACTCATTTCTACAGTGCTGAGACATTATAAGTCGTCCTAATTTGATTGAACTGGAGGGATGCTTTTCTGTTCTCTCTGTTACTCTATTTATTTTGCTCTCATCTGTCTCAGGGTTAAGCATGTCATATTAACAAGCTTTCTGCTTGTCCTCGGTGCAATGTCAACGACTTGGATCTGTGACACCATAACAGAATCTGGCTTTGGTAGCACCTTCATCTCCGTCATATTTTGTTTTAGCACCATTTGTTGCATGAGTTGACTCTTTTGTGTTATTATGTTGTACTCCCTCCATAAAGAAATATAAGAGTGTTTAGATCACCAAAGTAGTGACCTAAACACTCTTATATTTCTTTAGAGGGAGTACTATTCAACATTCTGTCATGTACATGCTGTACTTGGAAGTCTTGAATGGTTATTCATAAGAGGCTGTTTTGAGTCACATTTTTCATATTACTAGTATAGTACTCCTTCCGTTCACAAATGTAAGATGTTTCGGATATTTCAATATGGACTACATACGGACTGAAATGAGTGAACAAACACACTAAGACGTGTCTATATACATCCGATTCACAAAAAAATTAGAATATCTTATATTTGTGAATGGACGGAGTACATGTCTACGCATCATATCCTTAAGTTGTGACCATTTGATTGTTGTTTTTGTCTGAACGAGATATTTTTGTTCTGCATACTGTTTGGACCAAATAAACTGAACCTGTACTGTATAAGCTGAATAAATACATCCTTTTGGGCAGTCTATGTGCAACAGCAGCAGCAGCAGCAGCAGTTTAGGCACTGCAATCTGGCAGCTGTGGTCAGCATGTTATGTGGTCCTGCGGCCTTCGGCACGGTACCAATAGTCCAATAGAATGTCAGCAACAGCTAGGGCTGATGCTAGGTTGTTATGTTTGAGGTAAACACGTTCTAGATGGGAAATGATTGTATGCCATCTGTTATCTAGTACTAGCATGTTCAATTAGATTGCTTGCTAGGTATCCTCCTATTTAGGGATGAGAAGGCCCGCAAGTTGGATGTAGTAAGAATTGTCAATGAGACTCAGTCCTCAAATCTCTCTCTCTACCCTAGTTTCTCTCCACCCTAACATGGGTACTTTCTCCTGTAATTGCTGTTCTTCAAACCAAGGTTTTTGAGTCGCGACTTGGCGAGTCGCCGCGAGCCCTGCGGCTCGGCGTATAGTCGACGAAAGTCGCTGTATAGTCGCCATAAGTCGCTGTATAGTCGCGAGTCGCCCTGATTTTTGGAAAACGACTTGGCGATTAGTTGGCGACTATACAGCGACTCAAAAACCATGCTTCAAACCGTCACAGTCGGTCTACTTTCTGTGATGTTTATCCCTAACAGTATGTCTAACAAAAAAAAGCATACTCATGTTGTGGAAGAGCTTCCCAATTTGGTCTTTTTTTTTGTATGGGAGCGTCTGTTCATGATAGAAATGATTCCACACGTTGTTTCATTTTTCCTAACTGATTTGGGTCCCAACCAATGTCACTGCTGGTGCTGCTGTTGCCGAGAAAAATAAAATAGTGATTTTGAATCAGGACTTGTTCCATTCTAGTTCATCTGCTGATTACTAAACTGTGCAATGAGTAGGATTTCGCTATATATGAAAATCAATGAGTAGGATTTCCTCCTGCATGGACTTGAAAATAACATATGCGAAATCATTTCTATAAATGTTTATGTGGGTGATGTGGTGAGGTAAAACTTTACCATGTTTATTATCATCAATAGCAGTGCATATCTTGTTATTGGCTAGCAATTTCATGCTTACTGCTTCTTGTGTATTTTTCTGTTCAGGGCATGGCTCATCTTTGATTATCTGTGTTGGAATATTGACTGGTTACACAAATACACTACACAAGATGCTAACTCAATTTTCAGGTAATCCCCCCTAACTTACTAAATGTTTCTTTATATGTTATATTTATTAATTGAGTCTTCCGCGCAAGTTATAACCCTTAGAGACAGTGATTGCTGGACTGTATTTGTTACTTTTAAGTCCCCTTTTTTCTTGCCTATTTCGGGGCTGCCTTTCATACTGGCAACAAAAAATCACGGTTGAAACCTTAAATTCTAATATTCCTTGGTAGATCAAATTATCATTATATTCTGCCAAGTTTACTGGAATGAATTAAAGAATTCCCCCAATTTATTCTTTTGGTTGTGTTTTAATTAATTAAGCTTAGGAAACTCTCATGTTGAAACTTGCACTTAAATTGTAGGGAATATTTGCCATATTGCCTCTTTTGTGATATCTTGGCAGTGACACTATCTTTTCTAACTACGCCATCAGATCTATCTTTAGCTCAACATAACATATTTTAGCTCATCCAGCATCATGTGTGCTGTGAACAGTTAGTGCCTATTTGATCTTAACACAAAGTGCTTCAGTTGAGTATTTGTGTCAGTTTATGCAGTAGAATATGCACTAACTGATAGTGTGACGGTTCTGTTTCATATTTTTTCCTCTTATTTGAACAATTGAACTTGCTTTTCGGAGCAGGAAATGTGTGCACATCTTGGCCCTACATCTTCGGAGTAGCTGGCATCTTTATGATGGTGACCATGGGGGCAGTGTTGGTGACTGAAGGATGCAGGAAGATAAAGCTTCAGTACTATGGATTCAAGTTGGCTTCTAGTGCAAGGTAATAAAGTAGTTTGATTCTGCATTAATTTTTGTTGCAGCACAATTTTGAATGCTGTTATTTGCAGCAATAGGGCAATAATTTTTTTTCTTACTTTAACTTCGCGAAAACTCTCAGCTAACTCTAGAACATTATCTGCAAAATGGTTACCTGTTAGTTTTTTCTTATGTTATTTAACACTGTATTTCTCTGAAGATGTATCATTACTTTCTTGCGGACCTGCAAAAATTATTATGTCACACTAGAACATTATGTGCGCAAGATGGAAACGGTTACCTTTTACTTATTAAGTTAGCATGCTTTGGTTATAATTGTGTTTATTAAAAAAAGGGTTGCATCACTTACATCATATACTGATCTTAGGATACGTGGAATTTAGCTCATGCCTACCGCCAACTCTCATCATGTCTTTGGTTAGGCTAAGAGCATCTCCACCGTTCGCCCCCCCCCAAGGTCGCCCCCCAGCCGCCGATTTCGGCCCACTTTCGGCCCATATTCGGCGTGCTTCAGCACAAATTCATCACAGAAATCAGTACAAATCAAATCAAATAGTTCAACAAATAAAAACTCATATTTCATCAAACGTCGAGTTGCCCTTGAGCCTCCATAGGTGCTCCACCAGATCGTGCTGCAGTTGTTGATGCACCTGTGGGTCTCGGATTTCCTGATGCATGTTGAGGAAGGCAGTCCAGGTTGCCGGTAGCTGGTGAGCAAGAGGACCCTGCCTGTAATATGGTTCAGTGTCAAACACTGGCTCTTCCTGCTCGCTCTCAATGATCATGTTGTGCAAGATGACAGAGCAAGTCATGACTTCCCACATTTGATCTTTCGACCAGGTCTGGGCGGGGTACCGGACAACAGCAAATGGAGATTGGAGCACACCAAATGCCCGCTCGACATCCTTCCTGCAAGCCTCCTGACACTTGGCAAAGTAGGAGTTCTTGCCTCCTGGCATAGGGTTTGAGATAGTCTATACAAATGTGGACCATCTCGGATAGATGCCATCTGCTAGGTAGTATCCCTTGTAGTGGCGCCCATTGACCTTGAAGTTCACCGGAGGAGCATGACCTTCAACAAGCTTGGCAAAGACATTCGAGCACTGCAATACGGTGATGTCATTGTGAGTTCCTGGCATACCAAAGAAGGAGTGCCAAATCCAGAGGTCCTGTGTGGCCACTGCCTCAAGTACCACACTACAACCGCCTTTTGCGCCTTTGTACATCCCCTGCCAAGCAAATGGACAGTTTTTTCATTTCCAATGCATGCAGTCGATGCTTCCAAGCATCCCAGGAAATCCTCTTGCTGCATTCTGTGCTAGGATCCAAGCAGTGTCTTCAGCATTGGGTGATCGCAAGTATTGAGGTGCAAACACTGCCACCACTGCCCTGCAGAACTTGTACATACACTCAATGGTCGTGGACTCGGCCATGCGTCCATAGTCTTCCAGTGAATCACCGGGAGCTCCGTATGCAAGCATCCTCATAACTGTCGTGCACTTCTGGAGTGAGGTGAATCCAAGTGTGCCGGTGCAAACCTTCTTGCACTTGAAGTAGCTGTCAAACTCACGGATGGAATTCACAATCCCGAGGAAGAGCTTTCGGCTCATCCGATAACGGCGCCGAAATACTTTGTCACCGTGCAGTGGAGCGTTGGCGAAGTAGTCGGCGTAGAGCAAGCAATAGCCTTCCAATCGATACCTCTGCTTTGCCTTCAGCTGGCCCGGCGTCGAGCCACCTCGCCGCGGCTTTGCATTGCTCGCGAACAGGCAGGCCAGAGCGGCGAGGACCATGAGGTGCTCTTCGTCCTGGGTGTCGGCATCGGCTTCCTCCTCCAGCAGCTCCGCGAACGCCTCCTCGTCGTCCGAGTCCATCGCCGAGCAGACAAATCGCCGAACACTTGGTGGCGTGGTGCGCGCGCAGCCGCCCATATCACCGCCTGAGTGGCCGGAGCGCCGGAAAGCTCGCCCAGGAGCGGGGTGGAGGCTGCCGCGGCGAACCCTCTCTTTTCCGGCGGGGGAATGACCTTTCTAGCGGCGGTGGGTAGGTAGGCGGCTCCGGGATCGGCATGGCGGCGGAAGGCGTCGCGCCGAAGGGCGAATCTGGACTTGCAAGATCAAGATGCTTTTTCGCTTGACAGTGGTGGCCCAGGCGCGATTTTTCCTTCCGTCGAAGCCCCCAAGCGCCCCCAGTGCGCTGGGTTCGGCCTGGGATCGCCGGGCCAAAAAATGGCCCGAACTGGCGGAATTCGACGTCCTGGGGGGGGAGATTGGGTTTTTTCCGCACCGGCAAGAAAAAACTTGCCTGGGGGCCTGTTGGGGGCGCGAGTGGAGATGCTCTAAGCTGAATTCTTAAGTTAGTCTGCTGTACTACGGTCCAGGTCAAAGAAATGTTTCGCCAGGAGCCTTTTTTTTTGGCCTTAACTGTCAGTTATTTACAGAGGCAAGGAAGCTACTTCTATTACAAACTTTCTTAATAAGAAATATTTTACATCACTCACAAAACCACGGCGCTTCTTCGGTGTACTTTTAGCGTCTATACATTTTTGTTGTACTCTTCTACCAACTGTTTAGCTTTACCCTGATATGTCATAATGAGATGGCTGGATGCATTTTGACCAACAGAAATTACTTGATGGTTACCATCACCTTTTCATCGAACGAAATTTTTGCTGATAGTAGATTTATGTTTTTAGAAACCTTATAATTTCCCTTCTATTTCCCTTCCCCATTCGTTTGTAGGAACGAAAACTCCCCAGTTACAGAGGTTGAGCCATATATCCCCTTCAATATAAACCCAACAGGGATGCAGCCTTTGCTTACAACCTCATACCTAATTGCTTTTCCAAGCATTATGGCCAGGTAATCCATTGTTTCCGTGTGTGTGCATGTTGACTTTTCCTTCAGTTCTGATGTGGATTTTCTGCAGCATTTTTCGTTCGCCATTTTGGGAAAATTTGAAGGAAATTTTGAATCCAATGACCTCAGTTGGTGGTAGTCCTTGGATTTATTATTTGACCTATGCGTTTTTCGTCTTTGTCTTCAACATTTTTGACATTGTAAGTTTGTTTTAATCTTTGATAACTCGTTTTTAACCAACATCCTGAATAACAGTAAGCAGTTAACGAGTGGCATCCCTAATTTCAAGTGCTATTGCGGAAACTGGCTTAACAATTAACAGATATATAAGCATTCATGCACTATGTATTATAGAAAACACACACACAACTAAACTGTCAGTTCTAAATATATTATACTATAATTGTTTGCCGGGGAAGGGTTTAGTCATTGCTAGCTTGAACTTTTCAAATGATGGAAGGAACAAAGTGACTAATGTTGTTTCACCAAAACAACAAAGAATAGCCTGCCAACACTATAACACACACGTGCAACACACACAAGTGCGTGAAAATAATGAATATACTTTTTTTCATTTCTATTTTCACAAAATACAGTTATGCATCATGTCACACTAATGTATTGGTATGGACTTCTAAACTAGAAGGTAAAGACTCTCGCAACAGGGTTCATGTTTCTGTCTAGTTAGCTTTGGGCTGCTATAATGTGCACCTTCTTGAGACAGCCAAGAATTAATTTTCTTTTGGCTGCTATGAATACCTTTGTACCAACACTTAAAGGTATGCTAAACATTGAAATTTGCGTGCTCTGCGTGCACCTGGTTAGTGCTTGTGAAGATTGAATATTAGTGCTTTTGTTTCTCAGGATAAACTTATACCTTGATTATCTAGTTGTCATGATGTTGTATTACTGTTATAGTTGCCTGCTGTTCTATAATAGTTGCTTGCTATTAGTATATATGGAACCAAGTACTACCACACGGTAGCATTTAGGATATTGCTTTTATAAATTTTCACAAATATGACAGCTTATGATCTTCAATATTGACTCTTATAATTTAGTAGTGGATGCTTGCTTTTTACATTTTTTAGGAGCATGATATCCTTATTTAGATTCTGAGGCACACTTACATTTGTACATGCGCTACCAAAATGTACCTTAATATACATACCATGCACCGCAGGCCAACTTGCCAAAAGAGATATCTGACTACCTGAATAAGATGAGTGCCAGAGTGCCAAAGATAAAACCTGGAAGAGCAACAGTGGATTATCTGACAAAGATACAAACATCGACACGTTTCTGGGGTAGGTTCACATGGTGAAACTTTTAGTTGGTTTTACCTCCTGCACACATGTCATTTTGTCTATCTATCTCTTGTAGGAGGTCTACTACTGAGCTTGCTGGCAACTTCCTCGTTATTACTTGACAGATATCTCAAACACATAAATGAGGGGTTTTCTATAGGTTTCACATCAGTCTTGATTATTGTGAGTTCATCTCAAACAAATTCTTCATTATTGATATCTCGAAAAAATATAGTTGTAATTTGCAAGTTTATGTTGACTTCATCAGGTATTGCCTATTTTGTAAACATAGATCGTGTAGATATAATGGCGCTGAATCAGATCTAGGTAGCTGGATCTAAAATTCTAAATTCTAGAGGACTTCAAATTTAATGAAATCAAACTTGCCCAAGTGCTTGCAGGGACTTCAGCTGATTTGTAGTTTTACAACGCTAGTGATGTCATGTTGTGTCCTACCATATATAACTATATAGATGCCGTCCACTAACTTTTTTTTTTTGCTGCCTTTGGTAGAAAAAAAAAATGCATGTTCCTCTCTTCTTAATTCAAAATAACAATATTTAATGGATGTGGTGTTTTTGTTAAATGAGTATAGTTCCATCCACCAATATTGATTTTTCGTCCTCTAGAAATTGGGACATTTCTGCTGTGTCCTGAAGTTTATTTTCTGTAAACAAATAATTGTTTATATGCTACTGAATTACTACCAATTCATTCTGTACCAACCCACTTCCGAAACTTCACTATTTGCCACCGCCATTAGTGTGCTGTTGGTGGTACTTCCATTAAGGGGTAAATAGATGTCAGTATTTTCACTTATAATTGCCTTGACTATTTGCCACCACCATTAGTGTGCTGGTGGTACGGCCATGATCAACAACTAATAGGCCTTGTCTGGTTTGGTGCTCCCCCATGGCTTCCTGTATGCGAGGCTTCACCTCTGTAAGGCACCATGGTGGCAGTGACCTAGCACTCCTTAAGTGGCAAACACAGTAGCAACACTGCTAAACCAGGATACAATGGTCACTTTACTTACTTGACAGAAGTCATAACACCCACCCAACTAACAGGGAAAGAAAAGAATGAAAGAGATTATGGAAGTGAGTCATATACAATGAATAGTGTTTTTCAGTGGCCTATGATGAAATTGGGCGTTTTTCAGTGATACATAAAGCAACTCCCAGAACTGGGGTATAGCTCATCCCAAAATAAAATAAAAATTTGGGGTATAGCTGACAGGTACCATATAGTTAGCTACAGACCTAATAATATGTCAGAACCTTAAAGCATTACATTTGATCAAGCTAAGCCTTGCAGAATTTCTGTGCCACTGAGCCTCTGATTGTGAACTGCTACATTAGATTTAATGGTGTGCTTTCATTCACAATGGGGCATTACATACTAACAATGATCATTCAGGTGGGCTCAATCATTGAACTTAGAAGGTCCTATCAAGCATATAATGTGATGCCAGCACTAAGCAAAGTTTTGAAGAGATATGGTGCTTAAGGTTATGCAAGCACATAGGGTGGTGATGGCGGTTCCATCCTGCAGGTAGTTTCTCCACTCTGTTGCTATCCTTTATCAAATATTCCAAATTTAACATAGTCTTTAGAAGAGTGTTTTTGGGGGAAATTTCAGGGTTTACAGGCTTACAACTTCGCTCCATGTTGCAAACTTTTGAGTGAATATTTTTGTCAACAGCTTGAAGTACCTCCTCACAAGCTGCTGTCGGTTTGGATTGGAATGATAGAGAATTGGTTGTGGATCGGTCTTCAAGGCCATACTTCGACTAAAGAACCAATTAGGATACCCAGCTTTTTTACAGAAGGATATCCAGTTGTTCCGGTTTTAGTACAGGGAGGATGAAGGAGCTGCCCCATTGTGCCTTTGGGCACTGCAATGGTTGATGACTTGTCTCGTTGTGGACCAACGAAAAGGGTTGGGTACCCAGTTCATCCTGTTCCTGTTGTATATATTTCTAGCGCTTCATATCGCTGAACAGCTGACATGAAGGTAGATTGTAGTCGCCTCTGAAAGGCCGGACACAGATTGGTTGGGTAGTAGACTGCTTCCAACACAGTATGAAGATATCGAATGTGACCTGCACTTCGGTGCGAACAGTGTACTAACAAGGATTATTTTGCTGTGTTTGTGTATGACTGGAATCTCTTTGTAGGCGTAGTAGGGTTATGCAAGTTCCGGTTGATGTAATAATTTGCTAATACCTGGCAATCCGGATTATGTTATACTCCCTCCGTTCCAGATTGTAGTGCGCATAATTTGCATCGCAGATACCAATGCGTGCGCTGGCGCTGGAGTTTGGACGAGAAAGCCCCCACTACTCCGCTGGCCGGGATGACAAAGAGTACTAGTACTACTAGTACACACCATCTCCTCAACTCTTCATTTATGCAGTTAGCAAGCTGGACACCGTGAGCGTGTGCTCAAGTCGGAGAAGTGCAGCGTGCCCTCACGGCTTGGTCTTGCCGGCTGCGTGCCCTCGCGATTTGCTGTCGCTGGCCATGGACGCGGTGGTGCCGGAGACGCCGGACCTGGACGCGGCCATGGACGTGGAGAAGCCGGCCGTGGACGCGGGGCACAACTATGGCGGCGCGACGGCAGGGTGCCGGGGACAGCCACGAGCGCTGCTGGCAAAACTCGAGGCGCGGCTGCTGGGTGCGTTGGCGGCTGGTGGACGAGCTCCACGCGTGCGCCGAACTCCGGCGGTTGGTGGCCCTGCTCCCCGGCGTCCGCGCTTCGTCTTTGAGCTCATTCTCCGGATGAGCCAGGTAACAATGGCGCCAGAGACGGCGACAAGTGACGCCGATTGTGAGATGCCGGCCGTGGGCGCGAGCCGCGGATGTGGTCGCGGCGACGCGGAGGCGGCCGTGAACACGAGCCGCGGATGCGGTCACGACGACGTCGGAGGCGGCGGTGGACGCGCAGTGCGGATGTGGTGGTAGCGACGCCGGAGCCCGCCGTGGGCGCGGTGGCGCCGGATCTTGTCGCGTCAACGCCGGAGGCCGGCCTTGGACGCGGAGGCGCCGGATGGAGAAGCGACGACGTTGGAGACGCCGGCTGTGGACACGACGACGCCGGAGGCGGACGCGGAGATGCCCGACACGCCGGCCTCCCATCTCCTCAAGTTTCCGCCGCCGCGTGCATTCGTTGGTGCTTGAGGAAGGGGATAAAGACAAGCGCTGCCGCGGGGCTAGTTTCGTCTAGAAGTGCCTAAAGTAGTTAATACGCACTACATATTGGAATATCCCAAAAATATTTATGTGCACTATATAAAGGAACGGAGGGAGTATGACATTAACACGTGTACTCTCCCTAAAAAAAAAAGCGTGTACTCCTCTCAATGATTTGAGTGATTCTGGTACTCGTATGATTGAAACCAGCATTGAAATAACCACAAAAGTGCCGGCATGAATGAAAAGATTCCCAGGAAAGACGACGATTGATGGTGTCAAAGCAAGGCAACCCTCCTACCCTTGCCGGCGGCGCTCTTCTCTTCTCTACATTGGGGATGAATGGGCGATTTTTATGAAAAACTTTGTAACAGACAATGTCTTCGAAGTTAGGTAGCTGAAACAAAGCTTAAACAGTATACAGCGAAAGGTAAGCTACACTAGCAATGCAATAATCAAGGTACAGTACAGAGAAAGCATGAGGACAAGTAGTAGTTAGGTAGAACAGATCAGAATAAGAAGACAGAGTGAAGCCAAATATGCAATCAGAATGCATGTCTTCACACAAGTATTCAACCAGAGCAGATAAGCAATGACTTCACGAAGCTAAACAGAAGGTAAGATGTGAAGTGATAGAACCAGTTGCTCGAAGAAGACAAGAATTTGATAGACCAGTTTCAGTTGTTGTGACACCTGTACGTCTGATTAGGGAGGCTGAGATTGAACTCAGAAGACCACGTTTCACCTTATTCCCCCTGAGCTGAGGTCACTTAGTCCTCGCCCAATCACTCAGGTAAGTCTTCAAGGTAGACTTACAAACCTTCACAGACTTCGTTCATCAGCGATCCACAATGACTCTTGGATCCTCAGAACGCGACGCCTAACCGACTGGAAGATCACGATCTTCAAGTGTAATAAGTCTTCAGATCACGGGGAACAGAAACACTCCAGTGATGCCAAACACTCTTTGGATTTTTGGTGTTTTGGGTTTTGTCCTCGCAAGGATTCTCTCTCAAAGGCTTCAGAGGTGGGTTGCTTTCAAACGACAAAAGCCATGTACTAACTCTAAGCAACCACCAATTTATGATGGAAGGGGGTGGCCATTTATAGCTAGGGGCAACCCGGCATGATTTGTCCGAAATGACCCTTGGTCATTGGGGAACCGACATATGTCCAATGGTCAGATTGCAAACACACGCGACAGCTTGACTTGGGCTGCAAGCAAAGCTGACTCATCCAACTCAGAATAAGATTTTCTCTCATTTGTCTTCGCTCGAAGACATCAGATTTGGGTTGAGCATCACGCCAGTTTTCTGACTTTGTTCACTTGAACCCCACTTGACAGTTCGGTGGTTCCTATGACTCAAGAAAGAAGAAAATGAAACCACGAAAGAAACTATGTCTTCGCACTCCATTGTCTTCAAGAGAATGTCTTCACGTGTCATTATCTTGGACACGTATGTCTTCGCGAACCACCAATGTCTTCAACATCTTCATACATTTTTAGGGGTCATCTTTGATGGATAAATCAAATCAATAGGGACTTCTACCTGTGTTCTCATGTGAATCTCACAAACACATTAGTCCCTCAACCAAGTTTGCCGTCAATACTCCAAAATCAACTAGGAGTGACACTAGATGAATACAGACAATATAAATTTCTTCAATTAATCTGAAGACTGATTGAAGAATGAATTAACACACAAGCAAATGAGCAGGTGTATATAGTTCGTGTGAAATTGGGTAATAGAAAGGGCGAGGAAGATAGGTATATAATTGACTGAATACTGAAGAAACAAGTGGACTGCAGTTTCAATGCTAGGTGCCAGTGGCGGAGCTTGATAGAGATTGTTTAGGGGGCAAAGCAGAGCCAAAAGGGCATATTCTGCTTAAACTATGATATTTTTTAAAATTTTAGCTTACCAATTAATGGTATTTCATATACTTTCTTTAGGGTCAGGGGGGCCATTGCTCCCCTTAGCCCTAGTGAAGCTCCGCCATTGCTAGGTGCCCCTCTGAATCTAAATAGTAAAGGCTAGTTTCAGGTGTGGATAAATGATAATGAAGAACTAAATGAATAGGAATGAATAAATTAAGTTGATGATAAGCTAAGTTGCAGGGGAACAACATATGGTTGCGTGCTCAATTGTTGGCAGAATCCCAACATACACTACGGAAAGCAATCCACCACAAGCGACATGTATCAGTCGGAACTAAACGAGCCAATTCCTCCAATCTCCCTTCCGATCTATGGCAGAAGTGTAGATATCCCTCGTCAAATCTTCCTTCTTACAAACAACCAAGTAAATGAAGGGTACATAGACTAAACCGCCAAATACTAAGAATGCGCTCACAAATGACGATCCAACCTGCAAAATCAACATTGACAAACAAACACGGCATCAAAGCAACAAACTAATTTCTTCAATGTGGTTACGAAAATAATTAATTAGTTTTGGAGCATTCATCCAGTATTGACACACTCCTTTAGAAGAAAAAAAAACAGTATAACAAACACAAACTGCGCGAAATGAAATTGGGAATGGGAATCAAAAGAGGGATAACCGATCGGGAACCACTTTTAGCAGCATCCTTCATCTATCTCCCACTCGGCCAGGCTCCACCTTGCTACTGCCACAACACGTAAATGTACTAGATAGCACTTAGGCAGAAAAATAAAGACATACGGATGTTGACGGAGGGACAGTAAGAATAAGCGTCTGTCTCTGTCTTTTTTTCTTTAAACGAAGGCAAAAACTTTATCTCATCTCATTAATACAAAAGAAAAGAGTAATCAGGTCTCAAGAGGGTCATTACTCCTACTCTTGCGGCATCAATGATCCCAAATATGGAACCGAAATTCAGGAAGTTCGAAGGCCCTAGCGTCGCTCCGCACGGGCGACACGGGCGGCGAAACTAGCAGCCGCCAGCAGCCGCTCCCCTGCCGTCCTCCCCCTCGCCGCCGCCGGGGTGCGCCGCCGGTCAAAGGCTGTGTGGCAGCGGCGGCGGCGGGGCTTCATCTTCTTCAGGGCGTGGGCGCACCCGTGGCTGGTTGGTGCGGGAGCCAACGCGGGGTTCATCCTACAAGCGGCGCCGGTGGTCGGGAGATCCTCTCCTCCGCCAGGGCGGCGGATTCGGGGCTCTCGCGCCCGGATCTGGTGCAGTGGTGGGCGCGCGGCTGGGGAGGCCCCGTGCGGGTGGCTAGCGCACATCGGAGGTGCGGATCGGCTCGGGCCGTCGCGTGGTGAGCGTGGTCGCATCAGATCTGGCGCTCGGCAATGGCCTCCGGCGGCAAGGGGCAGCTCGGGCACGTGACTGTGGCGAGGGGGTGGCGCGGCATGGATCTGGCGGGGCCGCTCGTCTTCTCCGGTGGGATGGCAGCAGGAGGCAGAGGCACAGAGGGGCGCATTTTTGCTGTGCTGGGCGCGTGGCTGCTCAAGGGGTCTGGCGTCGTGGTGCTGGCGTCGAGTGCGCGTGAGCTTGGTGGTCGACGACAGAGGTAGCTTGGAGCAGCAGGAAGGTGGAGCCGGTGGATGTCGACCATGGGGATTGTGTGCTGCGCAGTGCTTCGGATCTGCTCGGATTCAGAGGTGTGGCGGAGCTCCGGGCGAAAGTCCAGCACTGACCTTCGGTCGGTGCCGGCAACAGCGGCGCCATGGCCATGGCGTCGTTCCCCTTCTTGAAGGTGTTGCCGTGGTGCTCCATTGCATGATTCTTCGGGAGAAATCCCTAGCTTCGGATGGTCGAAGCGGGCGATGAAGGCGGCTACATCGTTTCCTTCTTTGAGGCATCGCTTTGGAGAGTCAGCATGTTGCAGTTTGCACCTATCTCTTCGTCGTCGGGGACAGTGGAAGTCGGGGCGGCGGCTCCAGATGGTTTCTGTTTGTACGTCGAGATGGCGATCTCGGGAACAATGTGAGTGGCAGCTCTATGAGGCGGGGCTCTATCTCAACATTGGTTGGGTGGCATCCTTGTCCCGCTTGGGCAGTAGGGGTGTCGACTCGGTCGATGCGTCTCAGAGGGGGCGGTCTGACTTTACGTCAGGGCGGCGGCCCCGGATGTGGTGCGACGTTCGTGGTCTGCGAGCGGTTGTCCTGAGCAGCGTGGGCTGCGGGCAGCTGGGTTGTGCGGCGTTGCTGCTCGAGGGGAGTGGTGGTATGTCGGGGCGGCGGCCCCGGAAGGCGGTGCCGGTTGATTGCGCTGGGCGCGACAGAGCGGTGGATGTCCGGGCGGCGGCCTCGAGAGAATCTCTGTGGCGACTAGACGTCTGTGGCAACGATGATGGTGGGAGTGATGTCGGCGACACGGCAATGGTTGCGGTAGTCGGCTCTTCTTCGGCGTGTCCACGGTTTTGCCTCGGTTTGCTTGTTGTTATGGAGTCGAAGCTGCGGCGGCGGGGCCCTGTGGTGTACGATGACTGGCTGCAGGTGGCCGTTCGGCGATTTTCCGTGGCGCCAACCGTGCCTGGTTTTGTTCTTCTGAGTTCTCCGTCAGAATCGGGGCTACGTTGTCTGGCCGCAGGTCGACTTGTAGTCGATAAAGGTGGGCTTTGCCCTATTTGTTTCAGTCTATGAGAGTGGGCTTGGTCCTTGTTGTTTCGGTTTTTGCCCGGTCTTCCGTAATTAACTAGGCAATTCTCTTCTGCTTAATTAATAGATGAAGCAATTTTTGCCTTCGTTTTGAAAAAAAAAATGATCCCAAATATTTAGCCTCGGCCAAGACTTAATTTTTGGCCTTTACTTTGATGCCCGCGAACACAGTTGTTGGCGTAAGATTTCGTCTGAAACACCATCGCATTTTTTTCTTTCCAAACCTCCCAGGATATAAGCGATATAAGTGATGATACGGCCTTTCTCCCGTGCCCACGCCCGAGCACAGTGGTAGCCCACCACTCCTGGACCGTTGGGATCCCTGCCCAACGACGGGTGCCTGAGGTCGCTGGCGCCTCCGGCCGTACGCTGCAGTGGCCACCATCCTGGACTGAGGCGGGGATGGAGCTCACATCAATTTGGCAGAGGGAAAAGAAAAGAAGAAGCTCCGGTCGCCGCCGGGGACGGGCCCAACCAGTGAAGGCTGATGGCGAACCCGGCGGGAGAGCTCTTCCGACCTCCTCCACATACCACCCTTTCTCCTACCTCCTGCCTTTGTAGGACAGCACGCCTCCCTCCTCTCAGCGCTCACCGCTGTCCATGGAGCAAGCCCCTGCCGCTCACGTGCACATCCATCTCAGCGTTACTTTGCAGCTACACGTGGACGAATATGAGGCGAACGATCTCGACTCGGAACGTACGGTCCTTCCAACCCGAGTCGATTTCTTCAGGCCGGGCCTTCAAAAGGGGGGCTCACCCCCAGGTACCCTCTTCACCACCGCAACACGAAGCCCTCAACATCCAACGAGAGTAGTAATCCACGAGAGACGCAGCGAATCGACCAAAGAGAGTTGAACGCGATGGCGTCGAAGAAGGCGGCGAACCGGCTGGTGGTGGAGGAGGCCACCACCAACGACGATAACTCCGTGTGCACCCTCCACCCCGCCCGCCACCATGGAGAAGCTCTCCATATTCAAAGGCGACATCGTGCTGCTCAAGGGCAAGCGCCGCCACAACACGGTCTGCATGGCACTGCCCGACGACACCTGCGAGGGGCACAAGCTCAGGATCAACAAGGTGGCCCGCTCCAACCTGCGCGTGCGCATCGCCGACGTCGTGTCGGTGCACCTGTGCCACGACGCCAAGTTCGGCAGACGCGTGCACATCCTCCCCCTGGACGACACCGTCGAGGGCATCGCGGGGAACCTCTTCGACGCCTACCTCAAGCCCTACTTCGTGGACGCCTACCGCCCGGTCCACAAGGGTGACCTCTTCCTCGTGCGCGGCGGCATGCGGAGCGTCGAGTTCAAGGTCATGGAGATCGACCCCGCGGTGGACTACTGTGTCGTGGCGCCCGACACGGAGATATTCTGCGAGGGCGAGCCGGTCAAGCGGGAGGACGAGGAGAGGCTTGACGGCGTCGGCTACGACGACGTGGGTGGCATGGGGAAACCGCTCACTCTGATCAGGGAGCTCGTCGAGCTGCCGCTCAGGCATCCGCAGATCTTCAAGAGCATTGGCGTCAAGCCTCCCAAGGGCATCCTCCTCTACGGCCCTCCTGGGTCGGGCAAGACGCTGATCGCCCGCGCGGTCGCCAACGAGACCGGGGCCTTCTTCTTCCTCATCAACGGCCCAGAGATAATGTCCAAGATGGCCGGAGAGAGCGAGAGCAACCTGAGGAAGGCCTTCGAAGAAGCCGAGAAGAACGCGCCCTCCATCATATTCATCGACGAGATCGACTCCATTGCTCCGAACAGGGAGAAGACTCACGGCGAGGTCGAGAGGCGCATCGTCTCCCAGCTGCTGACGCTGATGGATGGCATGAAGGCCCGCGCGCACGTCATGGTCATGGGCGCCACGAATCGCCCCAATAGCATCGACCCTGCCTTGAGGCGCTTCGGGAGGTTCGATCGCGAGATCGACATCGGCGTGCCGGATGAGGTTGGGCGTCTCGAAGTGCTTCACATCCACACCAAAAACATGAAGCTGGACGAGGACGTCAACCTGGAGGTGGTTGCCAAGGATACGCATGGCTACGTCGGCACCGACTTGGCCGCGCTCTGCACCGAGGCGGCGCTGCAGTGCATCAGGGAGAAGATGGACGTGATCGACTTAGAGGACGACACCATCGACGCCGAGATCTTTGAACTCCATGGCCGTCACTAATGACCACCTTAAGACGGCTCTCGTCGGCACGAACCCGTCTGCGCTACGTGAGACCGTCGTGGAGGTGCCCAACGTCAGCTGGAACGATATCGGCGGCCTCGACGGCGTCAAGAGGGAGCTGCAAGAGACCGTCCAGTACCCGGTCGAGCACCCGGAGAAATTCAAGAAGTTCGGCATGTCGCCGTCCAAGGGCGTCCTCTTCTACGGGCCACCAGGATGCGGCAAGACCTTGCTAGCGAAGGCGATCGCCAACGAGTGCCAGGCCAACTTCATTAGCATCAAGGGGCCAGAGCTGCTCACCATGTGGTTCGGTGAGAGCGAGGCCAACGTTCGCGAGATCTTTGACAAGGCGCGTCAGTCTGCGCCGTGCGTGCTGTTCTTTGACGAGCTTGACTCCATCGCAACACAAAGGGGCGGCAGAGTGGGCGACGCCGGTGGCGCGGCGGACAGGGTCCTGAACCAGCTACTCACCGAGATGGACGGCATGAACGCCAAGAAGACGGTCTTCATCATCGGCGCCACCAATAGGCCGGACATTATTGACTCGGCATTACTCCGTCCTGGCCGCCTGGACCAGCTCATCTACATCCCCTTGCCGGACGAGGCCTCGCGGCACCAGATCTTCAAGGCCTGCCTCAGAAAGTCTCCCGTGGCCAAGGACGTCGACCTCGGTGCTCTCGCAAGGTTCACCGCCGGCTTTAGCGGTGCCGACATCACGGAGATCTGTCAGAGGGCATGCAAGTACGCCATTAGAGAAGACATTGAAAAGGACATGGACAGGCAGAGGATGGGGAAAGACACCATGGAGGTGGACGGAGGGCAGGAAGAGGAGGAGGTGGCTGAGATAAAGGCGCCTCACTTCGAGCAGTCGATGAAGTATGCGAGGAGGAGCGTGAGCGACACCGACATCAGGAAGTACCAGGCCTTCGCGCAGACGCTGCAGCAGTCTAGGGGGTTCGGTACGGAGTTCCACTTCCGGGCGCAGCCACAGGCAGCAGAAGCTGCTGCCGACACTACCGCGGCATCTGATGAGGATGAAGACGATCTGTACAAGTGATCCAGTAACCATTGTTAGAAAATGAAGTGCCAAAATATTATAGGCTATGTTTTTGTTCTGTTTCCTCTAGTCCATCACTCATTACATGTATATATAATTTTCGTTTGTAAGAATTTACATACATCATATAAATAATAAGCTCCTTGTTGTGCTTTCCTAGACTCTGAAAACTAGCCTAAGCGTTAACTGAATATTAATAGAAACTGAAGTACTAGAACATTACTCCCTCCGTTCCATAATATAGTGCCTATAGATTTTTAAAAAAGTCAAACTTTGCAAACTTTGACCAAGTTTGTAGAGAAAAATATTTGTATCTACAATAGCAAAAATATATAACGTGAAACTACATCTTATGATGAATCTAGTGATATATGTTTCACACTCAAGATGTAAATATTTTTCTCCATAAACTTGATCAAAGTTTGTGAGGTTTGACTTTTCCAAAAATCTATAGGCACTACATTATGAAACAGAGGGAGTATTATAGACTCTGTTTTTTGTTCTGCTTCCTCTTTGTTGATCACTTTATATTGTTGAATCCCTTCATTCACGTATATAATTTTCGTTTGTAAGAACTAAGAACTTACATCATATAAATACAGTTCGTGAAATCAGAATCTCCTTCTCGTGGCAAAGAAAGCGTACATGATTTCGTCTTATTTTTCTGTTAACTGAACCGTCCCTGTGCTCCTGCACAAGATCTGAAAGATCCTCTGTTATTTTCGTTTCTCAGACACTTATACGCTTGAATATTTTACTTAATTGAGTATAGGCAGTCTAGAACAGATGAGTCAAGGAAAAGAGTGGCCTTATTAATTTCTGATTAATATAACGGCCACGAAACAATTGCATGATAACTTTTCTTATTGAACTTTAAAGAATGAAGGCAAATATTTCTTGCAGTGCTTAGTGCCTGTGTCTAAAACTTGTGGATCCCAAAAGTCTTAGTTGCAGAAAGTTCTTTGTTAGTGTATATCCACAGTGTGCAAAAAGGCTGTCCATAAGCAATAAAGTACCCCTAAGGGCAGCAAAACTATCCAATGGAACCTGGGTCTATGCACACCACATTAAAAAATATTTAAAAATAGCAAAAAAGAGTTAAACAATTGTAAAACTTTTTTGTAACGGATATGGTCTAGTGTCATACCCATGTGTAAAGTTTCGTGAAGAAATGACTTTCAGTTCTTCTGTGCGAGAGAAAACAAAATTGGTTATATATAAAAATTAGTACTTAAGTTTTTTGAAAGTTGCAATTTTATATTCTTTTGCCTAGAAGAACACCAAAGTCATTTCTTCATGAAACTTCATGCATGAGTAGAACACTCAACCATGTTTGCCAGGAATTTTTTTTTTCACAAATGTATGATTTTTAATAGATTTTTCAGAATTATATGGCTTAGCAGGTGCGCCTAGAACCATGCCCTGAAAATCCGCACCATTAAGGGAAATCCTTATACACCATGGGAGATGACCACAAGTCATTAAGCTTAAGGACAGCCCACAAATATGTGGCAAGCAACTTTAAAATTGAGCTATGATGTTGTAGGTTGCTAGATTAGATTAAAAAAACAAAGTCCAAAAAAGCTTGTGGTCCTGTGGATAGTCTACATGGCATAAAAATATGGGTGTGGCTAGGCTCAATACAGTCAGGCTAAGGCCCAGTTCTTTTGCCAGAATCTGGGGATTCTCCCAGAATCCGACCCCTACCCAGCTTCTCCCAGAATCTTTGAGCCCCATTTATTTTACAATCCTATCTAATTAGGGTCTAATTAGATAGGATTGTAAAATAAATAGGGCTCCTAATTAGATAGGATTGTAAAATAAATGGGGCTCAAAGATTCTGGCAGAATCCCCAGGGCAAAAGAACTGGGCTTAAATCAAGTCTCAACCGGCTGATGTTATGCATGTGGGTAAGCCTGTTCCGGCACTCCTTGTCGAATATTGTGTTTTCCCCTTTTGGGCATTAGTCTGGGCCTTGTGGGTTGTGTTTGTCTTTGTGTGATGTTTTTTGAGCTATGGATGTGCACTCCACTTTTCCCGGTGTTTGTTTTGTCACTTACTAACTACGTAGCTGCAAAAGGAGTGGAGAAAAATGTATGTAGGAACAACATAGAATAAGTTGGTTGAAAACACGAGTTTCAGATTTTCTTTCAAGGACATAGAAATGGTTAATTACAATGTCATCAATCTATAGGACATTCAAAAAAGAACAATCTGAATCTACACAAGGAGACGTGCGGTTTTTACTTGTCTGAATCTAAGTCCCTCTCCGTAACACCCCTATGTAATGAGTTACAGTAACCCTCTTGACTAAGCTAACTCATTTGCTAAACAGTGCTTGATCATCTTTCTCAATATCTTATTTCAAATTCCACTTTGAATTCAAATTCAAATCATGAGTGAAATAAAAAAAATCACATATTCACAAAAAATAAATTCACAAACATGAAAATTAAAATGTTCATAATGTGGCAAATAATCCATAGATACTTATTGCGAAGAAACCAACATTTTTTAAAGTGCTTAAATGCCCTAAAATATTTAAAACAAGGACCAAAACAATAATTTAATGATTTTTAAATTATAAAAAAATAAACTATTTTTTTAGTGCCAAACTTTTTGTGGCAGTGGCTTAATTAATAACACTAATTTAGGAGCAAGTTTTGTATTTTATAAAACTATTTTGCTTTTAGAAATAAAAGGCAAACAAAAAAGAAAAAGGGGAAAAAGGGAAAGCACCCCCTGCCCCTGGGCCTAAGGCCACAGGGACATGCCAGCTGGCCCGGCCCAGCACCTCCCCCTGTCGTCTTCCCCCCTCCACTGTTCGACCGACCGGGCACCCGCGGTCGCCCCCGACCACCTCGCCATCCCCGCCGGGAGGATAAGGACGCTGCCTCCTCCGATGCGTCGGTCCTCTTTCCCACTCGCCCCCGCTTGCTCTCCCCACTCGCTCGCCCTCTCCTCCCTCTCCCCCTCCTTGGATCCGCCTCGCCCGAGCGCCATCGCCGCCTCTCACCTCGCCCCACCGCGGCCACTGAGCTCACTGAGCCGCACTGCCGTGTCCATCACGTTGGCCGTCGTCCGCTTCGTCTTCCTCGACCACCCACGCGGGTCGGGAGCCACCGGAGCGCCCGCAACGCCACTGTCTTCCTCCTCGGTCCGCCGCACGCTGTTGGGGATCCCGGCCACCACGAGCCTCCCCCGTGCCCGCTTTACTCGCCTACAGAACCGCGGTGAGCCCCGCGCCATCTCCCCTCTCCGCGCCCGTACCTTGCCCCCGACGACATGGCCGAACCAGCCATCACCGTTGTGCTCGCCGCTGTCAGCTCCGGCCAACTCCAGTGACGCCACCACCTCCATTCGACGTGGCTTCGTCGCCCTGTTCGAACGCGCCAGACCCCACGTGAAACCGTGCCCCGTTCACCACCGCGCCCGACTCCGGCCGCCGCCTCGTCGCTCACCGCCGTCGTTTCCGGCCACCCCCAGCCCGGCCACCGCCGCGGTTTGACGCAGCTCGACACCCACGATCGAATGCCCCTAGCCATGGGCCCGGAGACACCCCGTAGTCGAATCTCGCCGCTAGCTGAGCCCTCTGCCGCGTTTTGTGCCCGCCAGCGCAGCTCCGACGTTGCCCGTCGATGTGGCCGATGTAACGCCCTCGATGCGGCTATATCTCCCACGTGTCGAAGCACGACTTAGAGGCATAACCGCATTGAAAGCAATGTCGCAAGTGAGGTAATCTTCACACAACCCATGTAATACATAAGGGAAAGAGATACATAGTTGGCTTACAGTCGCCACTTCACACAATACATAAATAAACATCCATCATTCAGCTTACACTCAAAGTCCGACTACGGAACCAAAATAAAAGAAGATACCCCAAATGCTACACGATCCCGATCGTCCCAACTGGCTCCACTACGATCATCGGGAAAAGACACATAGTAACGACCACGTTCCTCGTCGAACTCCCACTTGAGCTCGGTTGCGTCACCTACACTGGCATCGTCGGCACCTGCAACTGTTTTGGTAGAATCCGTGAGTCACGGGGACTCAGCAATCTCACACCCGCGAGATCAAGACTATTTAAGCTTATAGGAAGGACAGAGTTGTGAGGTGGAGCTGCACCAAGCGACTAGCATATATGGTGGCTACATTCGCAAAAGAGAGCGAGAAGAGGAGCAAAGCACGGTCGTGAAGCTAGTAGCGATCAAGAAGTGATCCTGAACTACTTACGTCAGACATAACTCCAACACCGTGTTCACTTCCCGGACCCCGCCGAGAAAAGACCATCACGGTTACACACGCGGTTGATGTGTATTTTAATTGAGGTCAACTTCAGGTTTTCTACAACCGGACATTAACAAATTCCCATCGCCTCATAACCGCGGGCACGGCTTTGAAAGATAATACCTGCAGGGTGTCCCAACTTAGCCCATTATAAGCTCTCACGGTCAACGAAGGATATTCCTTCTACCGAAGACCCGATCAATCTCGGAATCCGGACTACAAGACATTCCGACAGCAATAAAACAAGACCAGCAAAGCCACCCGAATGTGCCGACAAATCCCGATAGGAGCTGCACATATCTCGTTCTCGGGCACACCGGATGGGCAAGACGTCGGGTTGGCATAGACCTGGATTGCCCAGGGGCGCCGGACATCGCCAGTTAGGCCAGCACTCGAAGGAGCACTGGTCCGGGGTTTAAAATAAGATGACCCTCGGCTCGCGAAAACCGGGGAAGGTTTAGGTGGCAAATGGTAAAACCAAAGTTGGGCCTTCTTTGGAGGAGTCTTATTCAAAACGAATCGACAAGGGGTCCCATAAATCACCCAACCGTAAGGAACGCGAAATCAAGGAACATAACACCGGTATGACGGAAACTAGGTGGCAAGAGGAACAAAACACTGCATAAGGCCGAGCCTTCCACCCTTTACCAAGTATATAGATGCATTAAATTATAGCAGATATATATTGTGATATCCCCAACAAGTAAACATGTTCCAACAAGGAACAACATCTCCATGTTCCAACAAGGAACAAACTTCATCTTCACCTGCAACTAGCAACGCTATAAGAGGGGCTGAGCAAAGCGGTAACATAGCCAATCAACGGTTTGCTAGGAAAGGATGGTTAGGGGCTGACATGGCAATATGGGTGGCATGATATAGCAAGTGATAGGCATCGTAGCATAGGCATAGCAAAAGAGCGAGCATCTAGCATAGCAAAGATAGAAGTGATTTCGAGGGTATGGTCATCTTGCTCGCAATGTTCTCGAGTTGTCGAAAGCTTGATCCTCGTAAGCGTTCTCAACAGGTTCCTCGTTCACGTACTCGCCTCCGGCTCTACCCAAAGCAAGAACACAAACAAAGAAACCACAATAAATCACGGTGCAATGCACAAGCAACATGATGCAAAACATGACATTATATGCGAGATGTGATATGCAATGCGTATGCGCGCTCCGGAAGAAAAATGATGAACCAGGCATCAACTTGGCAAACCAAGTATGCCGCTGGAAAGATGAGATGATTTCGGTTGAAATCGATATAAAGATCACCGGAATCGGATGCACGGTTTGCAAATGACAAGCAAAACAAGAATGACACAAATCTGCCATTAACAGCATGATGCCACTTAGCAAACAACAAGAAATTAAGCTACTGCACCCAAACGTACCAACAAAGTATATGGCAGTGATCTACTCAAGATGCTTAACAAAAGATGAACACTGAGCTACGGCTAAATCACATCATAACAGGTCCAAACAAGCATGGCAAAAGTGCAAAAAAATATCAGGCTGGACAGACTTAGTGAAATTACTGAACATGGCAAAAACAGCATCAGGTAGCAATGTTCAGAGCAATAAAACATCATGCTACAGGAACTTATAATAGCAAAACAAGGCATGGCATGAATCTAATCAAATCATAGAACAAAAGTCACTTACTGACCATAAGCCAAAAAGGATCAGAAAATATAGTAACACCCATGTCAATATCGCAAGTTTCGTTAACAGATTCAGCAACAGGGCATGTCAAAAACAGATAACAAGTAGGCATGTTTAAGAGCTCAAAGCACTCACTACAGAGCCTTACATGATAAACTAAGCATACATTCATCAAGAAGACATGGCATCGAAGACATACATGGCAAGAACAACATCATAGCATAAACGGATCAACTACAACAACCTTGGCAAAATTGAATAACATGTAAACAATCTGCCAGGAAATATTTTGTAGCAAAAGTAGAGCTCGATTGACTCAAGCTATGGCACTCCATAATTGCAAACAAAGGCATGGATGGATAGAGAATAACCATATGTTCAAAACATCCTTACTTAAGTATCTCAAAATATGCATGAATCTCTCGGTAGCATCAAGTTAACATGGCATCAAAATATCAGCAAAACAAAGCTGAAAACAGCAACATCAGGACACCTACTTTGCATGCTTGTGCTAGTCACCACATAGATCACAAAAATACATGGCATACACCCCTGGAAAGATGGCATGACATATTGCAAAACGCATGTAGGACTAAAATTCATAGGGTGCACACATCAATCATGGCAAAAATAACAAAAGTGCAAGTTCTGTTAAGAAACAGAAACTAACATCACATAGCCCTCTTCTAACAGCATTTCGGGCATCAAGATGAGCTCAAATGAAAATGATGCAATGAGATGAAATGATCTACTCTTCGAGACGAACATTTTGACATATTACACGCACGAAATGGAGCTACAGATGCAAAGTTATGATACGTTGAAAATGCCACAAATTAATCAACGGAATAAAAACTTAGACGAAAATTAAGGGGGGAAAAAGTCAACCCTCGGGCTCTCGATCCAGATCCGATCGGACCCGATGCGGCTCGAGGCTCGCCGGCCGGAGCGGCGGCTCGGCTCGCCGGGCGGAGGAGGAGGGGGCCGGCCGAGGAGGGGCCGCATGGCGGCGGCGGCGGCATGGCATGGCAGGCGCGGCGGCCGGCGGCGGCGAGGCCGGCCGGCCGAGGCGAGGGGCGCGGGCGAGGTCCGGGCGTCCGGGCGAGGGGCAGCGGCCGAGTCGGGGCCGGCCGGCGCTGGCGGCGCGGCGGCGGGAGCCGCCTCGGCCGGGAGGAGGAGATGGGCTCGGGGGCCGATCCGGCCTCACGGCCGGGCGGGGCGGCGGCGGCGGTATACGTGGCTGCCCGAGTGGCCGGCGCGGCAAGGGTTTTCGTCCGCCGACCGGACGGTCCGGGGCGCGGAGGAGGAAGGCTAGGGTTTCGGAGAAGAAGACCCGGATTTGGACGGTGGAGGTGTTTAAATAGGCATAGAGGGAGCTAGGAGAGTCCAAATGAGGTGTAGTTTTACCACACGATCGTGATCGAACGACGGAGAGCATGGAAGTGACTTAGATGGGTTATTGGACTATTTTGAAGGGGTGTTGGGCTGCAACTTAAAAGAGGCCTTTGCGAGAGTGCGGTTAACTGCTGGAGTACCAAACGAGCTCCAAATGACCCGAAACTTGACCGGTGGTCTACCGTGGTATACCAAGGCCACTTGACAAACCTCGGTCCATTCCGAGAAGGTTTAGTACCGCCACGGAAAAACGTAAAAGGGGACGCCGGGGACATAGGAGTGCCGGATTGCAAAATGGACAACGGAAAATGCTCTAAACATGAGACGAACACGTATGCAAATGCGATGCACATGATGACATGATATGAAATGCATGACATGGACAAAATGCAAAGAGGAAAACCCAACCACGGAGGGAACATCATATCACAATGCCGAAAATGGCAAGAGTTGGAGTTACAAATATGGAAAGTTACATCCGGTGTTACAACCACCACCGGGCCCACACTGGTCACTACCAAGGTCCCCGCCCAATCAATCAGTCTTGACTCGGCGGCCCCAGCCATTGACAAGTGGGGCCCACCCCCTAATTAACTAAAAACAATTTAAAATTAATTAATTAACTTAATTAGTCAGTGATAGGTGGGCCCAGTTACCTAATTAACCAGTTTAGTTAAAATTAAACTCTGTTAACTTTTCTATCTATGACATGTGGGACCCAGCTGTCAGGTTTGACCTAGACCAGCTGGGTTGACCGCTGACGTCATGCTGACACCGTAAATCTAATTTCAAATTCTTTTATATAATAATAATTTCAAAAAATGTTTACATCTTTGAAAAACATATAAACATATTCTATAAGTTAGATGAAAATAATTTATATACGAAAGTTGCTCAGAAAAATCTAACGAATACGAATATGCAATCCATTCATCTGTCACATGCCTCTAGAGTGATGAACATGGATCATTCCCCTCCGATTCATGTGTCTGAAAAATGCCAAACGCCGGGAAAACATTGCCAGATATTTTCCCGCTTCATCTATAACGTATAGTACCGCGTTAGGTCAACCCTAGCACTGCATATTGCCATGCCATGCATCGTGATGCATTTGTTTGCTTTATACTTATTGTTTCTCCCCCCTCTTCTCTTCGGTAGACACCAAGGCCGACGCTGCTCCCGAGATCGACTACACTCCTGACGATCAACCCCTTTCCGTAGAGCTTCTAGGAAAGCAAAACCCCCTTGATCATTCCTATATCGCCCAGTTCCTTCTCTCTCATGCTTGAATTAGATTTTGCTACTGTATTTATATGATCCTATTCTGATGCATAGCCTCATTTTGTAACCCGCTATTATTACCTTACCTGCTTATCCTATATGCTTAGTATAGGTTGGTTAGTGATCCACCAGTGGCCCCTCACCTTGTCCCTGTTGCGCACGCTTTACCACCGATGACTCGATCAATGTGATCGACATACAGAGCTCGACACATCACATCACATCACACCCCTTAGTTGTACGACACTGCAGGGTTACTATCGAGTGCCGAGGGTAATACCTTGTATAGCACTTCTTATGAGATCTCTGCAGTGTAGTTAATCAGTTGTGGTCTACAGAGGGTGATTCCTCCTTCACCACTCCCGATAATGACTTTGTCGTGCAACACATCAAGAGTGAACCCTCGAGGGTGATTCCTCCAAGTTCATCTTGACGGTTACATCAAGTGGAATCCATCGAGGGTGATTCTTCGGGTTTCCCCTTGGTGTTATGGACACACGGTTACTTTGACTTTACCCCAGAACCATGATGAAGTCGGGTCGGCCCCGAGGGGTACCCGTGAGAGAAATGTGAAGTCGGGTTGACCGTGAGGGTACTTGCGAGTGATGTGGAGTCGGGTTGACTTGGAGGGTACCCGCGAGATAACTACGCGGCACGGCCGGGCATTCTTAGCCCTTGTCGTAAGTCCATGAGACGGGGTGACGGGACCACATATCGTGGATCATTGATCGTTATCGCGCCCTCCCAAGACACTCACGGTTTGGATATGTGATCTGAGTAGGCCTCTGGCCTTTTCGCACTAACCACCATGCGGGAATAAGTATGGGCACTCCGTGCCGTACATTTCTCCGAAAGCTCTCCAGACGTCAGCGATTGAGCGGCACGCGCTCGGGTGGTCCACGTAAGCAACTGATGTATACTACACAACCTTCTTCTTGTAGACGTTGTTGGGCCTGCAAGTGCACAGGTTTGTAGGACAGTAGCAAACTTCCCTCAAGTGGATGACCTAAGGTTTATCAATCCGTGGGAGGCGTAGGATGAAGATGGTCTCTTTCAAGCAACCCTGCAACCAAATAACAAAGAGTCTCTTGTGTCCCCAACACACCCAATACAATGGTAAATTGTATAGGTGCACTAGTTCAGCGAAGAGATGGTGATACAAGTGCAATATGAATAGTAGATATAGGTTTTTGTAAACTGAAAATATAAAAACAGCAAGGTAACAAATGATAAACGTGAGCGTAAACGGTATTGCAATGATAGGAAACAAGGCCTAGGGTTCATACTTTCACTAGTGCAAGTTCTCTCAACAATAATAACATAGATAGATCATATAGCAATCCCTCAACATGCAACAAAGATTCACTCCAAAGCCACTAATAGCGGAGAACAAACGTAGAGATTATGGTAGGGTACGAAACCACCTCAAAGTTATTCTTTCCAATCAATCCGGTGGGCTATTCCTATAAGTGTCACAAACAACCCTAGAGTTCGTACTAGAATAACACCTTAAGACACAAATCAACCAAAACCCTAATGTCACCTAGATACTCCAATGTCACCTCAAGTATCCGTGGGCATGATTATACGATATGCATCACACAATCTCAGATTCATCTATTCAAACCAACACATAGAACCTCAAAGAGTGCCCAAAGTTTCTACCGGAGAATCACGACGAATACGTGTGCCAACCCCTATGCATAGGTTCATGGGCGGAACCCGCAAGTTGGTCACCAAAACATACATCAAGTGGCACATGATATCCCATTGTCACCACAAATAAACACGGCAAGACATACATCAAGTGTTCTCATAAAAGACTCAATCCGATAAGATAACTTCAAAGGGGAAACTCAATTCATCACAAGAGAGTAGAGGGTAAGAAATATCATAAGATCCAACTACAATAGCAAAGCTCGGGATACATCAAGATCGTGCCATAGAGGGAACACGAGAGAGAACACGAGAGAGAGAGAGAGAGAGAGAGAGAGAGAGAGAGAGAGAGAGAGAGAGAGAGAGAGAGAGAGAGAGAGAGAGAGAGAGAGAGAGAGATCAAACACATAGCTACTGGTACATACCCTCAACCCCGAGGGTGAACTACTCCCTCCTCGTCATGGAGAGCGCCGGGATGATGAAGATGGCCACCGGAGATGGATCCCCCTCCGACAGGGTACCGGAAAGGGGTCCCGATTGGTTTTTGGTGGCTCTGGAGGCTTGCGGCGGCGGAACTCCCGATCTAATCTCTGTTCTGGAAGTTTTAGGATACGTGGGTATATATGGGTAGAGTACGTCGGTGGAGCTACGGGGGCCCCACGAGGCAGGGGGCGCGCCCGGGGGAGGGGGTGGCGCCCCCCCACCCTCGTGAGCACCTCCCGTATCTTCTGACGTGGGGTCCAAGTCCATTAGGTGGGTTTCCTTCCAAAAATAACTTCTCCAGTTATTTCGTTCCGTTTTGACTCCGTCTGATATTATTTTTCCTCGAAACACTGAAATAGGCATAAAACAACAAATCTGGGCTGGGCCTCCGGTTAATAGGTTAGTCCCAAAAATAATATAAAAGTGGATAATAAAGCCCAATATTGCCTAAAATAGTAGATAATATAGCATGGAGCAATCAAAAATTATAGATACGTTGGAGACGTATCAAGCATCCCCAAGATTAAATCCTGCTCGTCCTCGAGTAGGTAAATGATAAAAAAAGATAATTTTTGATGTGGAGTACTACTTGGCATAATTTCAATGTAAATCTTCTTACTTGTGATATGAATATTCAGATCCATAAGATTCAAGACAAAAGTTCATATTGACATAAAAATAATAATACTTCAAGCATACTAACAAAGCAATTATGTCTTCTCAAAATAACATGGCCAAAGAAAGTTATCCCTACAAAATCATATAGTCTGGTTATGCTCTATCTTCACCACATAAAGTATTTAAATCATGCACAACCCCGATGACAAGCCAAGCAATTGTTTCATACTTTTGACATTCTCAAAACTTTTTCAATCTTCACGCAATACATGAGCGTGAGCCATGGATATAGCACTATATGTGGAATAGAATGGTGGTTGTGGAGAAGACAAAAAGAGGGGAAGATAGTCAAACATCAACTAGGCGTATCAACGGGCTATGGAGATGTCCATCAATAGATATCAATGTGAATGAGTAGGGATTGCCATGCAACGGATGCACTAGAGCTATAAGTATATGAAAGCTCAACAAAAGAAACTAAGTGGGTGTGCATCCAACTCGCTTGCTCACGAAGACCTAGGGCATTTGAGGAAGCCCATCATTGGAATATACAAGCCAAGTTCTATAATGAAAAATTCCCACTAGTATATGAAAGTGACAAAATGAGAGACTCTCTATCATGAAGATCTTGGTGCTACTTTGAAGCACAAGTGTGGTAAAAGGATAGTAGCATTGTCCCTTCTCTCTTTTTCTCTCATTTTTTTATTTTATTTTTTTATTTGGGCATTTCCTCTCTTTTTTATGGCCTCTTTTATTTTCTTTTTTTTTATTTTTCGTCCGGAGTCTCATCCCGACTTGTGGGGGAATCATAGTCTCCCTCATCCTTTCCTCACTTGGGACAATGCTCTAAAAATGATGATCATCAAACTTTTATTTTTCTTACAACTCAACAATTACAACTCGATACTTAGAACAAGATATGACTCTATATGAATGCCTCCGGCAGTGTACCGGGATGTGCAATGACTCATGAGTGACATGTATGAAATAATTATGAACGGTGGCTTTGCCACAAATACGATGTCAACTACATGATCATGCTAAGCAATATGACAATGATGTAGCGTGTCATAATAAATGGAACAATGGAAAGTTGCATGGCAATATATCTCGGAATGGCTATGGAAATGCCATGATAGGTAGGTATGGTGGCTGTTTTGAGGAAGGTATATGGTGGGTGTATGATACCGCGTAAAAGTGCGCGTATTAGAGAGGCTAGCAATGGTGGAAGGAAGAAAAGTGCGATAATCCATGGACTCAACATCAGTCATAAAGAACTCATATACTTATTGCAAAAATCTACAAGTTATCAAAGCAAAGTATTACGCGATGCTCCTAGGGGATAGATTGGTAGGAAAAGACCATCGCTCATCCCCGACCGCCACTCATAAGGAAGACAATAAATAAATAAATCATGCTCGACTTCATCACATAACGGTTCACCATACGTGCATGCTACGGGAATCACAAACTTTAACACAAGTATTTCTCAAATTCACAACTACTCAACTAGCATGACTCTAATATCACCATCTTCATATCTCAAAACAATTATCAAGCATCAAACTTTTCTTAGTATTCAACACACTCATAAGAATTCTTACAAATCTTTTATGCTTAGCATATTATGATTATTTAAACAAATTACCATGCTATTTAAGACTCTCAAAATAATATAAGTGAAGCATGAGAGTTCATCTATTTCTTCAAAATAAAACTACCACCATGCTCTAAAAGATATAAGTGAAGTACTAGAGCAAATGACAAACTACTCCGAAAGATATAAGTGAAGATCAATGAGTAGTCGGATAATTATACAACTATGTGAAGACTCTCCCATTTAATAATTTCATATCTTGGTATTGTATCCAAACAGCAAGCAAAACAAAATAAAATGACAATGCAAGGATAGCACGACTCATGTGAAGAAGCAAAAACTTAGGCTCAACCGATACTAATCGATAGTTGTTGAAGAAGAAAGGTGGGATGCCTACCGGGGCATCCCCAAGCTTAGATGCTTGAGACTTCTTGAAATATTATCTTGGTGTGCCTTGGGCATCCCCAATCTTGAACTTTTGTGTATTCTTAATTCCTCTCATATCATGGTTTCTCTTTTTATCAAAAGCTTCATTCACAACAAACTCAACAAGAACTCGTGAGATAGGTTAGTATAAACCAATGCAAAACCTTATCATTTCCTACTGTAACAAATCATTAAAATTATTATTCGACATTGCATACTAAATTCCTCTGCATATTTAATACTCCTATCCTTAAATAGAATCATTAAACAAGCAAACATATGCAAACATTGCAAACATAACAGCAATCTGCCAAAACAGTAGAGTCTGTAAAGAATGCAAGAGTATCAATACTTACCTAACTCCAAAAATTATGAACTAAAATTCCCACTGTAGTAAATTTATCAGATCTCATTATGCAAAAAGATTCAACATTATACCACTCTCTGACTTTTCGAGGGAATTTTTGCAACAGCGGTAAACTTTCTGTTTTGAAACAGCAACAAGTATACTAGCAAAATAAGCATGGCAAAGGCTATCCTTGACTTTTTTATTGAAAATAAAGATGCAAAACATTATTATAAATAATAGAAAGAAAATACTAACAAAATAAAAGGACGCTACAAGCAAAACACATATCATGTGGTGAATAAAAATATAGCTCCAAGTAAAGTTACCGATGAACGAAGACGAAAGAGGGGATGCCATCTGGGGCATCCCCATGCTTAGACGCTTGGTTATCCTTGAATATTACCTTGGGGTTCCTTGGGCATCCCCAAGCTTAGGCTCTTGACACTCCTTATTCCATAGTCCATCGAATCTTTACCCAAAACTTGAAAACTTCACAACACGAAACTTAACAGAAAACTCGTAAGCTCCGTTAGCGAAAGAAAACAAAACACCACATCAAGGTATTGTAATGAACTCATTCTTTATTTATATTGGTGTTAAATCTACTGTATTCCAACTTCTCTATGTTTTATAAACTATTTTACTAGCCATAGATTCATCAAAATAAGCAAACAACACACGAAAAACATAATGTGTCAAAAACAGAACAGTCTGTAGTAATCTGTAACTAACGCAAACTTCTGGAACTCCAAAAATTCTAAAATAAATTGGTGGACCTGAGGAATTTGTCTAGTAATCATCTACAAAAATAATCAACTAAATAGCACTCTCCAGTAAAAAGTTCTAGCTAATCTCGTGAGCGCTAAAGTTTCTGTTTTTTACAGCATGATCATAAAGACTTCACCCAAGTCTTCCCAAAGGTTCTACTTGGCACAAACATAAAACCACATCTAAACAGAAGCTAGATGGATTATTTATTCCTAAACAGAACCAAAAAGCAAGAAACTAAAATAAAATTGGGTTGCCTCCCAACAAGCGCTAACGTTTAAAGCCCCTAGCTAGGCATGATGATTTCAATGATGCTCAGTTAAAAGATAAGAATTGAAACATAAAGAGAGCATCATGAAGAATATGACTAGCACATTTAAGTCTTACCCACTTCCTATGCATAGGGATTTTGTGAGCAAACAACTTATGGGAACAATAATCAGCTTGCATAGGAAGATAAAACAAGCATAACTTCAAAACTTTAAGCACATAGAGAGGAAACTTGATATTATTGAAATTCCTACAAGCATATGTTCCTCCCTCATAATAATTTTCAGTAGCATCATGAATGAATTCAACAATATAACCAGCACCTAAAGCATCCTTTTCGTGATCTACTTGTGAAAGGATCGATATAGTTGACTAGAGGGGGGTGAATAGGCAACTAACAATTTTTAGCTTCTCTTTACCAAATTAAACTTTGCATCAAAGTAAGTTGTCTAGATATGCAACTAGGTGGACAACCTATATGATGCAACAATCACAACCACATAAGCAAGCAATGAATAAAACACAAGTAAGCTTGCACAAGTAAAGGGATGAGATAACCAAGAGTGGAGCCGGTGGAGACAAGGATGTGTTACCGAAGTTCCTTCCTTTTGAGGGGAAGTACGTCTCCGTTAGAGCGGTGTGGAGGCACAATGCTCCCCAGGAAGCCACTAGGGCCACCGTATTCTCCTCACGCCCTCACACAATGCGAGATGCCGTGATTCCACTATTGGTGCCCTTGAAGGCGGCAACCGAACCTTAACAAACAAGGTTGGTGCAATCTCCACAACTTAATTGGAGGCTCCCAACACCACCATGAAGCTTCACCATAATGGAGTATGGCTTCACGGTGACCTCAACCGTCTAGGGTGCTCAAACACCCAAGAGTAACAAGATCCACTAGGGATTAGTGGGGGGAATCAAATTTCTCTTGGTGGAAGTGTAGATCGGGGCCTTCTCAACCAATCCCAAGCAAATCAACAAGTTTGATTGGCTAGGGAGAGAGATCGGGCAAAAATGGAGCTTGGAGCAACAATGGAGTTTAGGGTTGGAAGAGATGAGTCTTCTTGGAGAAGAAGACCCCCTTTTATAGTGGGGGGGGGGGACAAATCCAACCGTTACCCACCACTCAGCCCGCGACCCATGGAACTGCGGTATTTCCGCACGGGCCTGCGGTACTACCGCGGCGGACCGCGGTACTACCGTGGGCACAACAGAGACCAGACCTGGCAAACAAGAGTACTAACAGGGCGCGGTAGATCCGCAGAAGCGGTACTACCGCGGCACCATGCGGTACTACCGCAAGACAGCCGCAGGCCAGGCCCGGTAGGCACAAATGTAAAAAATTACATCCGTGACTAGCTCCGCTGAGAAAATGTCGTGCAAAAATCCGACACGGAACTACCGCGACCTAGGGTGCGGAACTACCGTGAAAGGTGCGGATGTAAAAAATTACATCCGCCCTTACCTCCGCACTTGCTACTTAACCTGGTCTAGCGTCACGGTACTACCGCGCCGCAGCACGGTACTACCACGGGTGGCGCGGATGTAAAAAATTACATCCGCGCGTACCACCGCTTGAGCAGCGCTGCCAGACCAGAGCTTGCGGTACTACCGCTCCGGGGAGCGGTACTACCATGGGAGCCTACGGTACTACCGTGCCGGAGCCCGGTACTACCGCTGGCTCCTGCGGTAGTACCGCTCAGAAGAGCAGTACTACCGCTAGCCTGAGAAGAGCAAGGCGGAGACCTTCAAATCGCAGAGACAAGGTGAGACGGAGGAACACTCCAAGGAGCTCAAGTAAAGGCGGTGCAAAAGGGAATGTGTACGTGAGATTCCACCCAAACCTTTCCAAAGCGGACCCCCTCTTAATAGTACGGCTCTCCTACGACTCAACTCCACCGAACCGAACCGTAGAAAAACACCGTCTTCAATAATGTTCGAGGGGCATCAAATTGTCTTGTGTTTAGTCGTGGTGTATCTGAAAAGCTCAATACACACGATTATTCCGCAAAGGCATTGTCATCAATCACCAAAACTACTAAGGGACAAGAATGCCCTTACAATCTCCCCCCTTTTGGTGGATTGATGACAATACGGGATTTGCACAAAGGAGAAGAATAAAGCACAAGCAAACCCCACATCTCTAAAATATAGATGAGCTCCCCCTAGATTCGTGATAGAGAGTAAAGTGCTTTGGACTGCACGACACGAATACTAGGATCACCACTCCCCCTATATTTTAGAAACAAAGCATATCTTGCAATGGTAAGGGTGACACTAAGCAAGATAGTAGATATGAGCATAACATGAATAGCATGATATAGCACAAGCTCAATAAGATGATAAGGTACGATAGAGTGCATATGTCTTACACCATATGATAAAGATAGTCTCACAAGCACAACCAAATCAAAGCAACCAAGTTCAACGACGGAAAGCAAAGCAAACGACGAAACACACGACACGCACGCAAATCCTACACTCTCTCCCCCTTTGGCATCGAGACACCAAAAAGGCAGAGAGGACACCTACAACAAAGGTGGTAGCTCAGGCGGAAAAGGACTCCTCGTCTTCAGACTCCGCAGCAGGAACAGACTCCTCCTCTGAAGCGGTCCACTTGTAGCCCTGCTTCTCCATCCAGGCAATCTCTGAGGTGATGTGCTTCTCAGAACCGCTGGCCACATCCTCCCCGCAAGCCCTCAAGATCCTGACGTCGCGACGGTGACTCTCCTTCTGAGCAACATGGGCCTTGTACTGACCCTGAACCTGCATGCAGAACAGCCTCTTCATCTTGTTCTTCAGCTTCTTTGCCCAAGAGGGCTCAGCAGAGGGAGGCGAGAAAGTAGAACGGTCAGCAGCAGCTTCCCCCCCCCAAGTTCCTCCTCATCCACAGCCCGCCTGGCAGCCTCAGCAGAAGTGGTGGTGTTAGCCCATTGTGGCTTGATGCGGACCCTGATGGACTCATGACGAATCCACCCTGGAGCTTCAAACTCATCCTGGGGAAACAGCCTCTCCCACATCGTGGAGATCAAGTGGAACAGGTAAGGCCCATAGATGGGGACCTTACGGTTGAACACGGCGAACTGAAGCTCACACCACATGATATGTGAGACATCAAGTGGCTGAGTCTGAGCTTGACGGGCCTCCTCGCAGATAAGCATCATGTCAACGAGGTAAGCATGTACCTGGCCCATGTCCCCAATGCATGGGAAGATGGTGTTCCGAAAGAGCCGACGCATGATGTCAAGGAAGGGATTAAGCACCCACGCAGTCTTCTTGTTGGGAAGAGTCTTCGGAACAAGGAATGGCATGAGCTTGTTCTTGTTGGCAGAGTGAGAGTTGGCATGAGGGCGAACTCCAACTGGCGTGTTGAGCCCTTCATCTGGAATGTTAAGCAACTCCACGAACTCCTTCCAAGTAGCGCATATCGGCGACCATTAGTCATCCAAGTCATGGTCCTTGCATCATCAAGGCGAAATGGACGGAAGCAAAGAATCGTGCGATGATCTCGGATCAAAATCCTTGTGGAAGGTGAGCAAGTGCTCAATGGCGAACTGCTCGACTAGATCCAAGGCCTCTCCAGAGTACTCACGGTGCTTGTCCTGCCTCATATGATGCATGTCAATGTAGTGAACTTCAACATAGTGATTCTGCTTGGCCTTGATCACATCCATGTATATCAGATTCTGCTGCTTGTTCCAGAAGAGTTCATTGCCTCGTGTGCTAGCCCGGGGATGCACATAGGGATTGAGCTTCCTTCGAATGATAAACTCGGCCTGGGGCATCACATCCATGCCCATGACGGGCTCCTTTTGTTTGTTGGCGGTGGTCTTGGTCCTGCATTGGGGAGCAGCAGAGGACCCCTCTGGAACATCATTTGGGTTGCGCAAACGCTTTGACCCTGTGTCTCGGCTGGGATTCGAGCGACGAGCAAAACCGGAGCCACCACCTAGACACAAGGACAGAAAGACACGCACGGGAACAAAACGGATCAAAACCAAACCGAGAGAAACACAAAACATGCAATTTGGACGAATCAAAGGAGCGCAGGATGAATCTACGGGATGCAGGGTTGCGGAAGTAATAAATTACATCCGCTCCAGCCGCGGTAGTACCGCGCCGGGGTAGCACGGTAGTACCGCGCTTGGGGCGGAAGTAATTTTTTACTTCCAGACGCCAAGCGGTAGTACCGCACCGAGGTGCAGAAGTACCGCTGAGCGCCAGATCCAGGTGAGGCTGTGGTAGTACCGCTCCAGGAGGAGCGGTAGTACCGCACGGTTTGAAAACTGCCACAGAGGACGCGGATCTGGAACCTCCGCACGACAACTTCGGTACTACCGTTGATCAAACGGAACTAATTTGACTATCCAAAGAGCATGGGACTACACTACCACTCTACAACGAATCCCACTTGCACAGATTTAGCCAAAAATCTCAAGAACACCACATGCATCTCCCCAAAACCTGAAAGCACAAGGGAGGACAAAAAGAAGAGGTACTTGGGGAAAAACCTGGGTCCATGGCAAGAGGGCGAGGTGGGGAACGATCCCACCGGTTGGAATCCGAGGAGAGCGGCCGGAGACGGAGATCTGGCGAAGGCCTCCGGCGCAGTTCTTGGTGAGGGGAGAGAGAGAGAGACGGGGTGGGGAATAGAGATGAATGGGTATGGGGGAGTTAGAACTCCCCCTGTCCCGCTCTTAACCCCCACCCGCTCGCGGGGGCGCGGAAGTACCACGGGTCATCGCGGTAGTACCGCCCGAGCGGAAGTACCGCACGCTGGGCGGTAGTACCGCTCGTTCAGCGGCAGTAAAAAATTACCGCCGTGGAGGTAGCGGTAGTACCATGCCCCTGGAGGGCCACGCACAAAACGTAGAGCCACCAACTCCTGCGGTAGTACCGTGTCTCACCACGGTAGTACCATAAAACCAAGAAAGTGTAAGAACACACAAGAGAAAAGAGAGAAAAGGAAAAAACAACCTCCGGAAGAGACACCAACCAACTAAGAGACGAACACACACGATGAACGAGACCAACTACGAGACACAACTTCTCCGTGAGGAGAGCGGTGGCCGGAGCCACCTATGTTTGAGTCAATTGGTATGGCACCGCGAAGAATTATCCTTGGGCCCATGACCAAAACTCGTCTTTGAAGCACAAGTGCCATCAAAAATGGCTAATGTGAAAGAGATGATCGATTTATGCATAATGGGGGGAGGGAGAGTTCATTGAAAGAACAACACTCCCCCTATGTCCATGCCTACACCTAAACAAGACAACAAGTTGAGTATGGTGGGGTGTGCAAGGGTTCAAGCAACATTGCTCGAATCAATGATATTTAGCTCATGCCTTAACTCGTGAAATCTTGCTTCATCCAAAGGCTTCGTGAAGATATCTGCAAGGTTATCATGAGTGTTGACGTATTTGAGCTCGATCTCCCCTTGCCTAATGTGATCCCGGATGAAGTGATACCGAATCTCAATATGCTTCATCTTGAAGTGTTGCACCGGGTTGAGATAAATCTTGATGGCACTTTCATTGTCACACCAAAGAGGCACTTTGTCACAAATGACACCGTAATCCTTTAAAGTTTGCCTCATCCATAAAAGTTGTGCACAACAACTACCGGCCGCTACATACTCCGCTTCGGTGAACGAGAGAGACACACAACTTTGCTTTTTGGAAGACCAACTTACCAAAGAGCAACCAAGGAATTGGCACCCTCCGGAAGTCGACTTCCTATCCACTTTGTCTCCCGCCCAATCGGAATCCGAATATCCTTCAAGCTTGATGTTTGCTCCTCTCAGGTACCATAGGCCAAAGTTTGGGGTATGAGCCAAATATCGAAAGATTCGCTTGACCGCCACATAGTGGCTTTCCTTAGGTGCGGCTTGAAACCGTGCAAAAATTCCCACACTCAACATGATATCCGGTCTAGATGCACAAAGATAAAGCAAGGATCCAATCATGGAGCGATATACCTTTTGATCCACCGCTTTACCATTGGGATCGATGTCAAGTTGACACTTAGAGGGCATTGGAGTGGAAGCCGGCTTGACATCGCTTAGCTTGAATCTCTTGAGCATGTCTTGAGTGTATTTGGCTTGGTTGATGAAGGTACCTTCTCTTCTTTGCTTTACTTCGAAACCTAGAAAGAACTTCAACTCTCCCATGGAAGACATCTTAAACTTTGAGGTCATTAGTGCGGCAAATTCATCATTGAAAGCTTTGTTAGGGGAACCAAAGATAATGTCATCAACATATAGTTGGCACACAAACAACTCCCCATTGACCTTCTTAGTAAAAAGAGTGGGATCAATGAACCCAACTTCAAACCCGCGATCTTGTAGCAACTCGGTAAGGTGGTCATACCACGCACGTGGGGCTTGTTTAAGGCCATAGAGTGCCTTATCGAGTTGATACACATGATCGGCAAAGTAGGGATCCTCGAACCCGGGGGGTTGTTTGACGTAAACCAACTCATTAATAGGACCATTAAGAAAGGCACTCTTCACATCCATTTGTTGCAACTTAAAGTTGTGATGAGAAGTATAAGCAATCAACAAACGAATGGATTCGAGACGAGCAACGGGAGCAAAGGTTTCACCGTAGTCGATACCCTCGACTTGGGAGTAACCTTGTGCCACCAATCTTGCCTTGTTGCGAATGATGGTTCCATGAGCATCTTGCTTGTTCTTGAAAATGCACTTGGTCCCAATGACATTGTGGTTCCCCGTTGGCCTTGTCACCAACCTCCACACCTTGTTGTGCTCGAAGTTGTTGAGTTCTTCATGCATGGCATTAAGCCAATCCGGATCTTCAAGAGCTTCATATACCTTTTGGGGTTCAACACAAGAAACAAACGCGTGATGTTCACAATAGTTTGCCAATTGTCTACGAGTGCTTACCCCCTTTTGGATGCTTCCAAGTACATTCTTCATGAGATGACCCTTGGTGGTGAGCTTGGAAGCAATCTTGGCGGCACGACACTCTAATTCCTCCTCGGAGGTGAGTTGAGGAGGGGTCACTTGATCATCTTGAGCGCCGTCTTGAGCATGTTCTTGATATTGAACTTGCTCGGGGGAGAGAACTTGACCTTGGGCATCACTTGGTGTGTCAACATCGTCTTGAGCATGATCTTGCCCTTGGTCTTGTTCATGAGGTTGAGGGCCTTCACTTTGTTCTTCGGAAGCGTGTGGGCCTTGGGTTGGTGATGGCTCCACTTGAGTGGAGCATTGTCCTTCTCCTTCGGCCACAAGGGGTTCCTCAACGGGTAGGATAAAACTAACACCCATTCTTCTTATGGCTTGAGGAGGAATTTCATCACCTACATCACAAGTGCCACTTTTCTCCACTTGGGAGCCATTATTCTCATCAAACTCCACGTTACACGTCTCCTCAATAAGTCCCGTGGATTTATTGAGGACATAGTAAGCATGGGATTTTGTAGCATAACCAACAAATATGCCCTCATAAGCTCTAGCTTCAAACTTAGACAACCGAACACCTTTCTTGAGAATGAAACACTTACACCCGAACACCCGAAAGTACTTGAGGTTGGGCTTGTTACCGGTGAGTACCTCATATGGAGTCTTGTTCAAGCCCTTGCGGAGGTAGAGCCGATTGGATGCATGACATGCGGTGTTGATGGCTTCGGCCCAAAAGTTGTATGGAGACTTGAACTCCGCCATCATGGTCCTTGCCGCATCCATCAACGTCCGGTTCTTGCTCTCCGCGACACCGCTTTTGTTGAGGGTGTAGGGTGCAGAATATTGATGCTTGATCCCTCATCACTAAGAAACTCATCCAAGGTGTAGTTCTTGAACTCGGTGCCGTTGTCACTTCTTATTGTCAAGATCTTTGCATTGTGTTGACGTTGTGCTTCATTTGCAAAGACAATGATGGTTTGTTGGGTCTCGCTCTTCCTCTTGAATAAATACACCCAAGTATATCTTGAGTAGTCATCCACAATCACCAAGCAATACTTCCTACCCCCAAGACTATCAAAGGATGGAGGCGCAAAGAGATCCAAGTGAAGGAGCTCCCAAGGCCTCTTTGAGTAAATGATAGTCGTGGGAGGGTGAGCCTTTTCATGAAGCTTTCCTTCGATACGAGCCTTTGCAAGCACGATCTTTAGCAAAACTAACATTCGTTAGTCCACGGACATGGTCCCCCTTGAGAAGACTTTGCAAAGATCTCATATTGACATGGGCTAAACGGCGATGCCAAAGCCATCCCACATCAACTTTAGCCATTAGGCATGTCGCGGTCTTAGTGGGTACCTCCGAAAAGTTAATCACATAGAGACCGTTCTCGACATGCCCAACAAAGGCTACTTTAAGAGTCTTGCTCCACAAGAGGGCCACGGTATCAATATCAAAGAAAGTGGCAAAGCCCATGATTGCAAGTTGACGAACGAAAATTAAATTGTATGCAAGGGACTCAACAAGCATGACCTTCTCGATCGTGAGATCATGAGAAATGACAACCTTGCCAAGTCCCAATACCTTAGAAAACGAGGCATCACCCCACTCGACATTGGTGGGCATAGAAGGAATCTTGTGCACGTCCACCACGAAGTCCTTGCTTCTGGTCATATGATTTGTAGCTCCACTATCGAGCAACCATGATCCTCCACCGGAAGCAAACACCTACAAGAGATCAATGCTTGGTTTTAGGTACCTGAGGGAGTCCTGGATTAGGGGGTGTCCGGATAGCCGGACTATAGCCTTTGGCCGGACTCCTGGACTATGAAGATACAAGATTGAAGACTTCGTCCCGTGTCCAGATGGGACTTTCCTTGGCGTGGAAGGCAAGCTTGGCAATACGGATATGTAGATCTCCTACCATTGTAACCGACTCTGTGTAACCCTAACCCTATTTGGTGCCTATATAAACCGGAGGGTTTTAGTCCGTAGGACGAACAACAATCATACCATAGGCTAGCTTCTAGGGTTTAGCCTCTCTGATCTCGTGGTAGATCTACTCTTGTACTACCCATATCATCAATATTAATCAAGCAGGAGTAGGGTTTTACCTCCATCGAGAGGGCCCGAACCTGGGTAAAAACATCGTGTCCCTTGTCTCCTGTTACCATCCGCCTAGACGCACAGCTTCGGGACCCCTACCGAGATCCGCCGGTTTTGACACCGACATTGGTGCTTTCATTGAGAGTTCCTCCGTGTCGTCGCCGTCAGAAGGATGCCTCATCCGCCTTTAAAGACGGCACTATTGCTAAAGAAGCTTTGGCTGTCACCAAACTCTCCGGCTAGGCGGTTTTCTTATGACCGCTGTTCGTCGCCGCCACCGACGATGACTTCTCGGTCATCGAAAGCAATATTCACGTTAACTCGAGCTCGCCGAGCAGTTAGATCCGATGGATCTCTTCCTTAAACGAGCTCTTGGATCGCGCCGCGCATCAGGAGTCGCTATGACTATGATCAGATTGGGCCTAAACCCGATCCGAGAGAGATTAACTCTCCCGTGTTACCCACCACGTTGCTGTGGTAGAGGAACAATACGGCGACCTTTCTTCTATCTTAAGGACTAGCTACATCCGGATTCCCGATCCCTCCATGCCGGATTCCCGCGGAGGAGAGGACGTCACGCAAGCCCTGAACCTAAAGTCAGGCAGCGGGCTAGATTCATTGGACAACATCCAAGAATCCAAGCTTCCAAATTCGGAAGCTCCTTGGCCCTTAAGCCTCAGATTGGGCGCGGTTCCGGATTTAATTCCACCCGCCCACCCGAACATAAGCGACCTATCTCAAATTCGGCAAGAGCCCGCAGAAACAGTACACCATTACTGGGCCAGATTCCTCCTGGTTATGGACAGGATAAAGGACTACCGCGAGGAGGACGCAATCTCATTCTTCTGCAATAAACGCACGGACAACGAGATCCTTAACGCTATAAGTCGCTGTGACATCACACGCTTTGCCGACTTGGCGTCCATAGTACGAAAGTACTGTGCGATGGAAAGCGCCTGGAAAACCGAAGCAAGATTTGGGACAATCAGGCCTTGAATACAACCCCAGCCCGAAATAAAAGGGTGCACCATCGCCAGGCACCTGGGTTAAACACCAAAAAGCAAAAACCCTCTATAGGGCATGGAACCGTACTAGAGGGATGGCTCAATGGACCCTGTAAAATTCATAGTACAGAGGGCGCCACTCCAACTCATAGCCTTAGAGCATGTTGGATACTACGGCAGGTGGCCAAAAGTGGCGACCACGGCCGGACTCGAAAAAATAAAAACCATATTGGCAACAAACCCGGTCCTGGCCTCGCCCAACATGGGCGAACCAATGCTATTATACATCGCGGCAACTCATCAAGTTGTAAGCGCGGTGCTCGTTAACGAGAAACGGACGGACACAAGTTGCCCTTCAAAACCAGTTTACTACGTGTCCACCGTCCTAACTCCATGCAAGTCACGGTACCGCATTATCAAAAGATAGCGTGTCACGGTGTTTATGGCATCCCGGAAGCTGCGACACTACTTTCAAGAGTGTTCAATAACAGTAGCCTCCGGTACCCCTTAACGACATTATAAACAATCATGACGCGACGGGCGGATTGCCAAATGGGACATTGAGCTCCTCCGCTCGACATAACCTATAAGCCACGGAGAGCTATTAAGTCGCAAGTTTTGGCCGACTTCGTCGCCGAATGGACCGGCTGAACTCCCTAAAGAGTACGCGCGATATTCCAACTGGATAATGCACTTCGACGGCTCCAAAATGTTGGCTGGCTCGAGTCTGGCGTCGCTCGACGTCCCCAACCGGAGATACAGTTCAATACGTACTCCAGATAATGTATACGGACTCCAACAATGCAGCCGAATACGAGGCCCTTCTACATGGTCTCCAGATGGCATTCTCCATGGGCATTCAACGCCTAGAGGTGCGCGGGGAATCGAACCTCGCGATATCCCAAATAAATGGAGACTTTGATGCCAAGGATCCGAAAATGGCAGCCTATCGCAATGCCGTACTAAAAATGTCAGCTCGGTTTGAGGGGCTCGAAATTCACCATATAGCCCGGGATAACAACCAGGCAGCAGACGTGTTGGCACGCATCGGCGCAAAGCGCGATGCTGTTCCCCCCAACATCTTCCTAGAGAGGCTGTTCAAGCCATCCGTATTATGGGAGGGAGAGTCCGGAAATAACAACCCGGACCCAACCGCACTGCCCCACACCAAACATTCTGACACAGTTGGTGGTTCTGCCAACGAAATAACAGTCTCAGCCCACGTAATAATGGCAGTCATTGCCCCGTGGACCGAACCATTCCTAGCCTACCTAACCAGGCAGGAACTTCCCGAGGACCAAAACGAGGCCCGCTGCATAGTGCGGCGATCTAAAGCCTATAAAGTCCATGAGGGAGAGCTTTATAAGAAAAGCACAACCGGAGTCCTTCAAAGGTGTATCTCCGAAGAGGAAGTGCGGAATCTTCTGGCTGAAATTCATGCCGGACTCGGTGGGCACCACGCCGCAGCCCGGGCCCTTGTAGGCAAGGCCTTCCGTACAGGATTTTATTAGCCGACGACCCGGGCAGATGCTCAGGACTTAGTCCAACGATGCGTCGGATGCCAGCTCTTTGCCAACCAAAGCCACATGCCACCCACCGCCCTCAAAACTATACCCATCACCGGCCCTTCAGTGCAGGGGCTTGACATGGTTGGACCCCTTAAAGGGGGAACCCACAAGCAAAAATACCTACTGGTCATGGTGGATAAATTCACCAAATGGATAGAGGCCAAGCCTATCAAGACAGCCGAATCCGGACCGGTGATAGACTTCATATCAGGGGTCGTACACCGTTACGGTGTCCCCCACAGCATCATCACTGATAATGGCACGAACTTTACAGCCGACGAGGTAAAATTCTGGTGCAAAAACATGGGCATTAAGCTCGACTACGCTTCAGTCTATCACCCTCAAACTAACGGTCAAGTTGAGCGAGCAAATGGTCTAATTATGAGCGACATCAAACCCATATTAGTGCGGTCCCTCAAGGAATCTAACACGCACTGGGTAGAGGAGCTCGACTCCGTACTCTGGGGGCTACGGACCACTCCGAATCGCACAACCGGATTCACACCATTCTTTATGGTATACGGCGCAGAGGTAGTTCTGCCCTACGACATAATTCATGACTCACCTCGCGTGCGCATGTACGAAGAAAGAGAAGCCGAGATCGTGTTGGGGAACGTAGTAATTTCAAAAAAATTCCTACGCACACGCAAGATCATGGTGATGGCATAGCAACGAGAGGGGAGAGTATTGTCCACGTACCCTCATAGACCGTGGCGGGCGTTATAACAACGCTGTTGATGTAGTCGTGCGTCTTCACGATCCGACCGATCCAAGTACCGAGCGTATGGCACCTCCGAGTTCAGCACACGTTCAGCTCGATGGCGATCCCGGACTCCGATCCAGCAAAGTGTCGGGATGAGTTCCGTCGACCTGACGGCTTGGTGACGATGATGATGCTCTACGGCGCGCAGGCTTCGCCTAAACTCCGTGGACGATATGACCGAGGTGGAATATGGTGGAGGGGGGCACCGCACACGGCTAAGGAACGATCCGTAGATCAACTTGTGTGTCTTGGGGTGCCCCTTGCCCCCGTATATAAAGGAGCAAGGGGGGAGGAGGCCGGCCCTAGGAGGGGGCGCGCCAAGTGTGGAGTCCTACTAGGACTCCCTAGTCCTAGTAGGATTCCACCTCCCTTGTTGGAGTAGGAGAAGGGGAAAGAGGGGGAGAGGAATAAGGAAAAGGGGGCTGCGCCCCTTGTCCAATTCGGACCAGAGGGGGGGCGCAGGCCTCCTTCCTTTTGGCCTCTCTCCTCTATTCCCGTATGGCCCAATAAGGCCCATATACTCCCCGGCGAATTCCCGTAACTCTCCGGTACTCCGAAAAATACCCGAATCACTCGAAACCTTTCCGAACTCCGAATATAGTCGTCCAATATATCGATCTTTATGTCTCGACCATTTCGAGACTCCTCGTCATGTCCCTGATCTCATCCGGGACTCCAAACTCCTTCGGTACATCAAAAATCATAAAACTCATAATATAACTGTCATCGAAACCTTAAGCGTGCGGACCCTACGGGTTCGAGAACTATGTAGACATGACCTAGAACTATTCTTGGTCAATAATCAATAGCGGAACCTGGATGCTCATATTGGCTCCTACATATTCTACGAAGATCTTTATCGGTCAAACCGCATAACAACATACGTTGTTCCCTTTGTTATCGGTATGTTACTTGCCCGAGATTTGATCGTCGGTATCCAATACCTAGTTCAATCTCGTTCCTGGCAAGTCTCTTTACTCGTTACGTAATGCATCATTCCGTAACTAACTCATTAGCTACATTGCTTGCAAGGCTTATAGTGATGTGCATTACCGAGAGGGCCCAGAGATACCTCTCCGACAATCGGAGTGACAAAACCTAATCTCGAAATCGCCAACCCAACATGTACCTTTGGAGACACCTGTAGTACTCCTTTATAATCACCCGATTCGTTGTGACGTTTGGTAGCACCAAAGTGTTCTTCCGTAAACGGAGTTGCATAATCTCATAGTTACGGGAACATGTATAAGTCATGAAGAAAGCAATAGCAATATACTAAGCGATCAAGTGCTAGGCTAACGGAATGGGTCATGTCAATCACATCATTCTCCTAATGATGTGATCCCATTAATCAAATAACAACACATGTCTATGGTTAGGAAACATAACCATCTTTGATTAATGAGCTAGTCAAGTAGAGGCATACTAGTGACTATATGTTTGTCTATGTATTCACACATGTATCATGTTTCCGGTTAATACAATTCTAGCATGAATAATAAACATTTATCATGAAATAAGGAAATAAATAATAACTTTATTATTGCCTCTAGGGCATATTTCCTTGAGTCTCCCACTTGCACTAGAGTCAATAATCTAGTTCACATCATCATGTGATTCAACACTAATATTCACATCGTATGTGATTAACACCCATAGTTCACATCGTCATGTGACCAACACCCAAAGGGTTTACTAGAGTCAATAATCTAGTTCACATCGCTATGTGATTAACACCCAAAGAGTACTAAGGTATGATCATGGTTTGCTCGTGAGAGAAGCTTAGTCAGCGGATCATCACATTCAGAGTCGTATGTATTTTGCAAATATTCTATGTCTACAATGCTCGCACGAGCTACTCTAGCTAATTGCTCCCACTTTCAATATGTATCCAGATTGAGACTTAGAGTCATCTGGATCAGTGTAAAAAGCTTGCATCGATGTAACTCTTTACGACGGGCTCTTTTATCACCTCCATAATCGAGAAATATTTCCTTAGTCCTCACTAAGGATGTTCTTGACCAATGTCCAATGATCTACTCCTAGATCACTATTGTACTCCTTGCCAAATTCAGAGCAAGGTATACAATAGGTCCGGTACATAGCATAGCATACTTTATAGAACCTATGGTGAGGTATAGGGAATGACTTTCATTCTCTTTTCTATTTTCTGCCGTGGTCGGGATTTGAGTCTTTACTCAATTTCGCACCTTTGCAACATAGACAAGAACTTTTCTTTGACTGTTCCATTTTGAACTACTTCAAAATCTTGACAAGGTATGTACTTATTGAAAAAACTTATCAAGCGTCTTGATCTATCTAAATAGATCTTGATGCTCAATATGTAAGTAGCTTTACTGAGGTCTTTCTTTTAAAGAAATCCTTTCAAATACTCCTTTATGCTTTCCAGAAAAATTCTACATCATTTACGATCAACAATATGTTACTCACATATATTTATCGAAAGGCGTAGTGCTCCCACTCACTTTATTGTAAATACAGGCTTCACCGCAAGTCTGTATAAAACTATATGCTTTGATCAACTTATCAAAGCGTGTATTCCAACTCTGAGATGCTTGCACCAGTCCATAGATGGATCGCTGGAGCTTGCACATTTTGTAAGCATCTTTAGGATTGACAAAACCTTCTGGTTGCATCATATGCAACTCTTCTTTAATAAATCCATTAAGGAATGCAGTTTTGACATCCATTTGCCAGATTTCATAAAATGTGGCAATTGCTAACATGATTCGGGCAGACTTAAGCATCGCTAGAGTTGAAAAAAATCTCATTGTAGTCAACACCTTGAACTTGTCGAAAACCTTTTGCAACAAGTCGAGCTTTGTAGATAGTAACACTACTATCAGTGTCCGTCTTCCTCTTGAAGATCCATTTATTTAACTTGACTCGCTGATCATCGAGCAGGTCAACCAAAGTCCCCACTTTGTTCTTATATATGGATCCTATCTCAGATTTTATGGCCTCAAGCCATTACGCGGAATCTGGGCTCAGCATCGCTTCCTCATAGTTCGTAGGTTCATCATGGTCTAGTAACATGACTTCTAGAATAGGATTACCGTACCACATTTGTGCGGATCTTATTTTTGAAGACCTACGAGGTTCGGTAGTAACTTGATCTGAAGATTCATGATCATCATCATTAGCTTCCTCACTGATTGGTGTAGGAATCACAGGAACTGGTTTCTGTGATGAACTACTTTTCAATTCGGGAGAAGGTACATTCACCTTATCAAGCTCTACTTTCCTCCCACTCACTTCTTTCGAGAGAAACTTCTTCTCTAGAAAGCATCCATCTTAGCAACGAATAACTTGCCTTCGGATCTGTGATAGAAGGTGTACCCAATAGTTACCTTTGGGTATTCTATGAAGACGCACTTTTCCGATTTGGGTTCGAGCTTATCAGGTTGAAACCTTTTCATATAAGCATCGCAACTCCAAGCTTTAAGAAACGACAGCTTAGGTTTCTTTGCTAAACCATAGTTCATACGGTGTCATCTCAGCGGATTTAGATGGTGCCCTATTAAACGTGAATGCAGCTGTCTCTAATGCATAACCCCAAAACGATAGTGGTAAATCGGTAAGATACATCATAGATCGCACCATATCCAATAAAGTGCGGTTACGACGTTCGGATACACCATTATGTTGTGGTGTTCCATGTGGCGTGAGCTGTGAAACTATTCCACTTTGTTTTAATTGAAGACCAAACTCGTAACTCAATTATTCGTCTCCGCGATCAGATCGCAGAAACTTTATTTTCTTGTTACGATGATTTTTCTACTTCACTCTGAAATTCTTTGAACCTTTCAACTATTTCAGACTTATGTTTCATCAAGTAGATATACCCATATCTGCTCAAATCATCTTGTGAAGGTCAGAAAATAACGATACTTGCCACGAGCATCAACACTCATTGGATCGCATACATCGGTATGTATTATTTCCAATAAGTCAGTAGCTTGTTCCATTGTTCCGGAGAACGGAGTTTTAGTCATCTTGCCCAAAAGGCACGGTTTGCAAGCATCAAATGATTCATAACCAAGTGATTCCAAAATCCATCTTTATGGAGTTTCTTCATGCGCTTTACACGATATGACCCAAGCGGCGGTGCCACAAATTAGTTGCACTATCATTATTAACTTTGCATCTTTTGGCATCAATATTATGAATATGTGTATCACTACAATCGAGATCCAACAAACTATTTCCATTGGGTGTATGACCATTTGAAGGTTTTATTCATTTAAACAGAACAACAATTATTCTCGACTTTAAATGAATGACCGAATTGCAATAAACATGATCAAATCATATTCATGCTCAGCATAAGCGCCAAATAACATTTATTTAGGTTTAACACTAATCCCGAAAGTATAGGGAGTGTGCGATGATGATCATATCAATCTTGGAACTACTTCCAACACTCATCTTCACTTCCCTTCAACTAGTCTCTGTTTTATTCGTAACTCCTGTTTGAGTTATTAATCTTAGCAACCGAACAAGTATCAAATACTCGGGGCTACTATAAACACTAGTAAGGCACACATCAATAACTCAGATATCAAATATACCCTTGTTCACTTTGCCATCCTTCTTATCCACCAAATATTCAGGGCATTTCCGCTTCTAGTGACCATTTCCTTTGCAGTATAATCACTCAGTTTCAGGCTTTGGTCCAGCTCAGGGCTTCTTCGCGGGAGTGACAATTTGCTTGCTATTCTGCTTGAAGTTCCCTTTCTTTCCCTTTGCCCTTTTCTTGAAACTAGTGGTCTTTTCAATCATCAACACTTGATGCTCTTTCTTGATTTCTACCTTCGTTGATTTCACCATCACAAAGAGCTCGGGAATCGTTTTCGTCATCCCTTGCATTATAGTTCATCACGAAGTTCTAGTAACTTAGTGATGGTGATTAGAGAATTCTGTCAATCACTATCTTATCTGGAAGATTAACTCCCACTTGATTCAAGAGATTGAAGTACCCAGACAATCTGAGCACATGCTCACTAGTTGAGCGATTCTCCTCCATCTTTTAGCTATAGAACTTGTTGGAGACTTCATATCTCTCAATTCGGGTATTTGCTTGAAATATTAACTTCAGTTCCTGGAACATCTCATATGGTCCATGACGGTCAACACGTCTTTGAAGTCTCGATTCTAAGCCGTTTAAGCATGGTGCACTAAACTATCAAGTAGTCATCATATTGAGCTAGCTAAACGTTCATAACGTCTGCATCTGCTCCTGCAATAGGTCTGTCACCTAGCGGTGCATCAAGGACATAATTCTTCTGTGCAGCAATGAGGATAAACCTCAGATCACGGATCCAATCCGCATCATTGCTACTAACATTTTTCAACACAATTTTCTCTAGGAACACATATAAAACCATAGGGAAGCAACAACGCGAGCTATTGATCTACAACATAATTTGCAAAATACTACCAGGACTAAGTTCATGATAAATTAAAGTTCAATTAATCATATTACTTAAGAACTCCCACTTAGATAGACATCCCTCTAATCTTCTGAGTGATCACGAGATCCATATCAACTAAACCATGTCCGATCATCACGTGAGATGGAGTAGTTTCAATGGTGAACATCACTATGTTGATCATATCTACTATATGATTCACGTTCGACCTTTCGGTCTCCGTGTTCCGAGGCCATATCTGTATATGCTAGGCTCGTCAAGTTTGGCCTGAGTATTCGCGTGTGCAACTGTTTTGCACCCGTTGTATTTGAGCGTAGAGCCTATCACACCCGATCATCACGTGGTGTCTCGTACGAAGAACTTTCATAGCGGTGCATACTCAGGAGAACACTTCTTGATATTTAGTGAGAGATCATCTTATAATGCTACCGTCAATCAAAGCAAGATAAGATGCATAAAGGATAAACATCACATGCAATCAATATAAGTGATATGATATGGCCATCATCATCTTGTGCTTGTGATCTCCATCTCCGAAGCACCGTCGTGATCACCATCGCCACCGTAGCGACACCTTGATCTCCATCGTAGCATCGTTGTCGTCTAGCCAACTATTGCTTCTCGACTATCGCTACCGCTTAGTGATAAAGTAAAGCAATTACATGGCGTTGCATTTCATACAATAAGCGACAACCATATGGCTCCTGCCAGCCATCGATAACTTCGGTTACAAAACATGATCATCTCATACAATAAAATATAGCATCACGTCTTGACCATATCACATCACAACATGCCCTGCAAAAACAAGTTAGGCGTCCTCTACTTTGTTGTTGCAAATTTTACGTGGCTGCTACGGGCTGAGCAAGAACCGTTCTTACCTCGCATCAAAACCACAGCGATAGTTTGTCAAGTTGGTGCTGTTTTAACCTTCGCAAGGACCGGGCGTAGCCACACTCAGTTCAACTAAAGTGAGAGAGACAGACACCCGCCAACACCTTTAAGCAACGAGTGCTCGCAGCGGTGAAACCAGTCTCGCGCAAGTGTACGCGTAATGTTGGTCCGGCCGCTTCATCTCACAATACCGCCAACCAAAGTATGACATGCTGGTAAGCAGTATGACTTGTATCGCCCACAACTCACTTGTGTTCTACTCGTGCATATGACATCTACGCATAAAACCTGGCTCGGATGCCATGTTGGGGAACGTAGTAATTTCAAAAAATTCCTACGCACACGCAAGATCATGGTGATGGCATAGCAGAGAGGGAGAGTATTGTCCACGTACCCTCGTGAGACCGTGGCGAAGCGTTATAACAACGCGGTTGATGTAGTCGACGCGTCTTCACGATCCGACCGATCCAAGTACCGAGCGTCGGCACCTCCGAGTTCAGCACACGTTCAGCTCGATGGCGATCCCGGACTCCGATCCAGCAAAGTGTCGGGATGAGTTCCGTCGACCTGACGGCGTGGTGGCGATGATGATGCTCTACGGCGCGGGGCTTCGCCTAACTCCGCGACGATATGACCGAAGTGGAATATGGTGGAGGGGGGCACCGCACACGGCTAAAGAACGATCCGTAGATCAACTTGTGTGTCTTGGGGTGCCCCCTTGCCCCCGTATATAAAGGAGCAAGGGGGGAGGAGGCCGGCCCTAGGAGGGGGCGCGCCAAGTGTGGAGTCCTACTAGGACTAGAGTCCTAGTAGGATTCCACCTCCCTTGTTGGAGTAGGAGAAGGGGAAAGATGGGGAGAGGAATAAGGAAAAGGGGGCTGCGCCCTTGTCCAATCGGACCAGAGGGGGCGCAGGCCTCCTTCCTTTGGCCCTCTCCTCTATTCCCGTATGGCCCAATAAGGCCCATATACTCCCCGGCGAATTCCCGTAACTCTCCGGTACTCCGAAAAATACCCGAATCACTCAGAACTTTCCGAACTCCGAATATAGTCGTCCAATATATCGATCTTTACGTCTCGACCATTTGGAGACTCCTCGTCATGTCCCTGATCTCATCCGGGACTCCGAACTCCTTCGGTACATCAAAACTCATAAACTCATAATATAAGCATCGCCATCGAAACCTTAGCGTGCGGACCCTACGGGTTCGAGAACTATGTAGACATGACCTAGAACTATTCTTGGTCAATAACCAATAGCGGAACCTGGATGCTCATATTGGCTCCTACATATTCTCGAAGATCTTTATCGGTCAAACCGCATAACAACATCGTTGTTCCCTTTGTCATCGGTATGTTAATTGCCGAGATTTGATCGTCGGTATCCAATACCTAGTTCAATCTCGTTCTTGGCAAGTCTCTTTACTCGTTACGTAATGCATCATTCTGTAACTAACTCATTAGCTACATTGCTTGCAAGGCTTATAGTGATGTGCATTACCGAGAGGGCCCAGAGATACCTCTCCGACAATCGGAGTGACAAAACCTAATCTCGAAATCGCCAACCCAACATGTACCTTTGGAGACACCTGTAGTACTCCTTTATAATCACCCGATTCGTTGTGACGTTTGGTAGCACCAAAGTGTTCCTCCGTAAACAGGAGTTGCATAATCTCATAGTTACAGGAACATGTATAAGTCATGAAGAAAGCAATAGCAATATACTAAATGATCAAGTGCTAGGCTAAAGGAATGGGTCATGTCAATCACATCATTCTCCTAATGATGTGATCCCATTAATCAAATAACAACACATGTCTATGGTTAGGAAACATAACCATCTTTGATTAATGAGCTAGTCAAGTAGAGGCATACTAGTGACTATATGTTTGTCTATGTATTCACACATGTATCATGTTTCCGGTTAATACAATTCTAGCATGAATAATAAACATTTATCATGAAATAAGGAAATAAATAATAACTTTATTATTGCCTCTAGGGCATATTTCCTTTAGATCGATCGGCAGGACAGTTTGGACGCCTTGTAGGAGGAGCGTGATGTAGCAAAAGCCCGTTCCGCATTCTATCAACAGCAGGCTCGAAGATATCAAAGCAGAGAAGTACGGGTCAAAACTTACAATGTTGGCGAGCTAGTTCTACGCCTGCCGGACAAGAAAAAGGACAAACTAAAGCCCAAATGGGAAGGTCCATTTATCATTGACCAAGTCCTGACCGGTGGAGCGTACCGTCTGCGAGATGCATCGGATAACCGACTCGAGCCGAACCCATGGAACGCAGCCTGTCTCCGAAGATTCTACTCCTAGCGCCGGATTCTGAGTTCATCTCCTTCTTTTGTCCATATTTTACATTTTAGTTGTCTTCTATTTTTCTCCTTCTCCCTCCTTTTTCTTTCCAGCATTTGAAGGCTCGTTAGCGCATTGTTCTTTTTTTACACTTGACGCTATCCGTGCTCATTGTACCGGGGCTTCTTTCACGAAGCTTAATTATAAGGGCTTCATGCCCAATACATGTGTCACACTTCCGCATGTACCTTTTATTCACCATTATATGCATCGATATGACTTAATTTTTGGCCAAGCTGGGTTGCCTGGCTCCTGTGCTTACCCCTACATTCCCGATTGTTCGGCTAGGTGGTAAAGGGAGCACCTCTGCGATTATTCTTGCCGGGTCACCGGATGTGTACCTCAGACTGGGTGAAGCCGAAAGCTAGCGTTCTTAAGAGAATATTCGGTCGGTGAACTAAAAGAAGATTTCTTACCTACTTATTTATCTGCCCCAGATGTTTTTCTGCTTTTTTTGCAGTCCGGACATGCACTTTAGGGCATGCCTCCCAGGGAAAGGAACCCCTAATGGAACTATTCTCCCTGGAAGATGTTTCTTACTAACCATGTAATATAACATAACTAGTTGGTGTAAGTGCATCTAGTGCCCCTTAGTGATTTTGGTGTATTGAAGACTTATAGGTTAAGGAACTAATGCGTTTGTGAGTGTACACAGGTCTATAAGTCTATGAGGAGTTTGATATTCTGAGAGAAAGTCGACCCTAAAATGAAGTTCTTCAATGAAGACTTTGATATTCGAAGACTTTACGAAGACTTTGAAAGTGAAGAAATTGGTGTGACCTTGAAGACTTGGTATTCATTTGAGGAACATGAAGCGTGAAGACTTTTGTTTTGTAGTTTCATTTTCTCTTTCTTGAGTCATAGGAAACACCGTCTTCGTTAAAGGGGGTCGAGGAAATACTAAGGAAAAATTTCCATTTGATGCTCAACTCAAAATCCTACACCTACCAAACCCTTGAGTGAAGCCTTTGGAAATCTCATACAATTCAGTCAATTTCTTGATGTGAGACGAAGCTCTTACGGTCACGAGAATTTGTTCGACCGAGGAGTTAGGAATTCGCCAGTCTTGGATTGCCTACATAGTGAGGAACATGATAGCCCCGAGGAATTTGATATTCAGATTTCGACCGTTCTTTGTCTTTGCGCCACTGTCCCAAAATATCTTATCCACCTAACGGTCATATCATTGAAGGGCATTTATGTCTTATCATGTCGGGCTGCTCCCTAGGCTATAAATAGCCGCCCCTACAACCACTAGCTGGTTGGCTGCTCGAGAGAACTTGACACTTGTCATTTGAGAGCAACCCATCCTCACGAGGACTTTGAGCTGAAAATCATCAAGTGAGGAAAACCCAAAACCAAACCCCAACAAACCCAAAGTGATTGAGCATCATCAAGAAATTGATCCTGCGTGGATCCGGCGCTTGTTACCTTTGAAGACTGTGCTTCTTCCAGACGGTTAGGCGTCAAGGTCTAGAGCATCAAGAGGAATTGTGGATCGCCGAGTGACCAAGTATGTGAAGGTTTGGAAGTCGCTGAAGACTTACCACGAGTGATTGGGCGAGGTCTGCATGACCTTAGTTCAAGGAGAATCTGGTGAGGACTTGGTGTCTGAGCTGCGTGCTCGGCGGTCGGGTGTCCGGGACTGTGTGTCCTCGAGTTTAAATACTCAGCCGCTCCAACCAGGCGTACAAGCGAGAGACAGCAGTTGGAACTGGTCTACCAAATCATTGTCTTCACCAACCCAACTAGTTCTATTTCCTCAACCCTTTCATTTCCTCATTCTTGTGTTGAGTGTTTGTTCATATCTGTGTTTGAAGACTTTGACTGAAGACTTTCTCAATTTCCTCAATTCATTTTCTTCAGTCTGTTTGTCTTCATCTTGTGTTATCCTGTGATTACGCTTTCTGTACTCTGTGATTGTCTTCCTTTCATCATGATGGCAATGCTTGTAATCTGTTATGCTTACTTCTGAGTACTTATTCCGCTGCAAGTAGTTCTTAGCTAAGGAATTTCCTCACGGCAAATTCCTCGATGAAGAATTCATAAAATCGCCTATTCACCCCCTCTAGTCGATATAACGCACTTTCAATTGGTATCGAGCAAGGTACTCCCTTGTTACGTGTGATTTTGGTTTAACCACGGAGTTTTAGTTATGTCGACCGCAGTATGATCAAGGTCTCAGCAGGTGTCCTACCTTCGATGGGACGGATTACCCCTCTTGGAAGAACAAAATGCGAATGCATCTTGAAGCAATTGACAACGATCTACGGTATGTTGTGACAAAAGGTGTTTCCTCACCACACCTTCTCCGAATGATGCTGATGTGAAGAGATTCAAGCAACTCGATTCTCAAGCGAAGAATATCATATGTGGCCATCGAGCAAAGGTCAATATGGAAGAGTGAGTGCTTTGGAATCTGCCAAGCTCATCCAGGGACAGGCTGTCCAAAGTAAATGAAGGTGTCTCAACTCAGCGTGACTCTCGAGTTGATGTTCTTGGAATCTCTTCAACCGCTTCAAAAGACTCGACAACGAAAATGTTCAACAAACCTTGATCGCCTCACCGACATCTCAAATGAGCTTCAAGCACTGGGTGCCATTGACATCACCGACCATGAGGTGGTGAAGAAATTGCTAAGATCGCTTGATTCCTCATTTGATACTCACACCGATGATACAAGAACGAGCTGACTACAAGTCTCTTGATCCTGCTGATATCCTCGAAAGGCTAAATACTCACGAGTTCCACTTGCTGAAAAGAGAGATCTCTATGGTTACGGCTATGGAAAACCACGTGCCACGAAGGCCAAGGCGTGTCCGAATCGAGAGTGAAGACTCGGTAGTAGCCTAGGAGATCTGAAGAATTTGGCGAGAGCTAGCATTTGCTCGTGAAGAAATTCAGAAATTCTCAAGGCGTGGTCGCTTTGGAAAATCCTCAAGAAGCGGTGATTCCTCATCTAGTGACTATAAGAAAGACTTTGTCACAAATGCAAGAAACCTGGTCACTATATCCAAGATTGTCCTCGATGGGAAAAGGAATTGAAGAAGAAGAAACACAAGGATTACAGTTACGATGATGCGAAGAAGAAGAAGAAATCATCAAAATCTTCATCATCAAAATCCTCAAAACCTTTTTCTCATAAGAAGAGCAGCTCCAAAAAGGCTCGGGCATTCATTGGCAAGGAAATGGACTCAAGCTGAATCGAGGAAAATGAGGAAGAGGAGGAGTCGAAGAATCCGAATCTGGTGTGGCTAGTCGGCTCTTACTCTGCCTTAGTTAGCAAGTCCATTTTCAACACTGAAGAAACTGACTCCGCCGACAAGCCTGATAAGGAAAATGATGACTATGCTCCCACCTATTGCTTCATGGCAAAAGGTGCCAAGGTACTCAATTTCACCTCCTCTAAATCTAGTGAAAATGAATCTGATGAGGATCTCAAGCCCAGCTACTCTAAACTTGCTAAGATTGCTATAAAACAACAAAGGGCTTTTGAAAAGGTTCAAAACATGCTAGATAAGAGTGATGATATGTTAGGTGAAGAAATGGATCGCACTCAAGCTCTGACTGAAAATCTTCAGAAACTTTAGTCTAGGCTTGACAGCCTTCAAGGTCATCATAACACTCTCTTATCGATCATGAGAAACTTTCTTATGAATTTCTTCAAAAAAGCAAGATCTTGAGAAGCTAAGAGCGAGTTATGAGGATCTTGAAGGAGCGCGATTCATTACTTGCTCAACAAATCAGCGCTTCTCAAGAAGAATTTGTTCCTCCATGCTTAAAGTGCATTGAGCGTGAATCGCTAATTCTTCACTGAATGTTCAAATGCTTCAACTGTTACAAATTCTCACCTGCCTCTGCTATCACTAATTCCTCACCGAGGACATTGCTAGTATCCTTGACGATGCAGGGTGAAGGAATTGTACATGACAGGCATGTACAAAAGCCTCAAAGGGCATCGACTCTTTGTGATGTGCTTAAAAGCAGATCCTCAATAGGAACCCTAGGAAAGAGGTATTGCCTTTGAGAGGAAACTCAATCTTGATGGAGCGTCTTTGGAAGCTTTGAAGTATCCCAAAACCTCATGGGTTGCTGCAAAGGGACCTCCGATTGATCCATCTACCTTATCTGGCTTCACATGCGAATTTCCTCATTCATTGATGAGTCATTTGACTCAAACTATAAGCTGTTCAAAAATCAGAATGGTGAAGTATTTGCTAGATATGTTGGCACTAAGCTGCAGAGCGGTTCCCCTATGAAGAAAATCTGGGTTCCCAAGAAGTGCCTTGAAAGTCTTCAGGTGAATGTCCTCATGACACCACCAGTGAAGAATAGGAACCCCAGGTCAAATTCTTCATATGGACTAAATTCTTCATATGGATCCAAGTCCTCATACGGACCAAATTCCTCACGTGGATCAAATTCCTCAAAAGGATCAAAGTCCTCATATGATTATCATCGTGCTAACAACTCTGTTTCACATGGAAGAGCTAAGGGCTATGAATATGTGCATTATTCTTCAAACCAATATGTTCATAAGTCCTCGAAGAATTTCTCCTTATTCATATGCTTACCTAATCCCTCTTATGTGAAGCGAAATGGTTTGGCCTCTATGCCACCATTCTCGTATGGTGCTCGCATGAATGATGAACTCTTTGCCACCCCTTCAGATGTGGGTGGTGAAGAAAAGAACTAATCTCTTCTGCGAGGTCAGGTCTCGGGACGTGCCTTAACGTCTGAAGAATTTCTTTGGGGCACGACAAAATTGCACGAAAGGGCCTTGAGCTAATCATGATGAAATGAACTTTCATTTCACACGTCCTCATCTTGCTTATCTGAATACCGGTGATGAAATTCATCGATGAACTTGATATCATATTCTTCAGCGATGAAGTATATGAGATCATAAGTTATACTAATTCATTTGCGGGATGATCAACCCAAAGCCAGAGTGGGTTCTCGATAGTGGATGTACAAATCACATGATTGGTGACAAGAATCTATTGATGGATGCTCCTTATCACCGTCACATCTGAAGCATATCATCTTTCTTGACAAAGGCAAAAGTCGGTATTGGGACTTGGTAAGGTTGCTATCTCTAAGGACATGCACATGGACAAAGTCATGCTTGTTGAGTCTTTAGGATATAACCTCATGTCGATCTCAATGCTTTGTGATCTTGATATGGTAGTTATCTTTGGCAAGTATCGTTGTGTTGTGATTATGGAAGCGACAATTCCAAAGTCTTGAAGGCTTTAGGAAAGGAGACTTGTATATTGTTGACTTCTCTACAGGACCACAACCAGCCGTGTGCCTACTTGCAAAAGCTTGAAAGGCTGGCTATGGCATCGACGACTTAGTCACGCAGGCATGAGGAATTTGCACTGCGCTTGCGAAGAAGAAGCATGTCATTGGCATTGAAAATGTCAAATTCCTCAAGGATCACTTATCTGGAGCTGTGAAGCTGGAAAAATGACCAAGGCCAAGCATCCGTGAAGACTATCATGACCACTACTCGCCCTTGAATTGCTTCACATGGACCTCTTTGGTCCCAATCATTACTCAGTTGTCACTAATGATGCATCACTATATGGCTTTGTTATTGTTGATGATTACTCTCGTTACACATGGGTACACATTGTTACTTACAAAAATCAAGTCTGGAAATCTTCAAGCGATTTTCCTCGAGGGCTTCAACTAACTTTGGTGTGAAGATCAAGCACATCGGGAGTGACAATGGAACTGAGTTCAAGAATTCGGTCTTGATGACTATCTTGATGAACTTGGTATTACTCATGAGTTATCTGCTCCCTATACTCCTCGGCAGGCGTCGTGGGCGCAAAAACAGAACTCTTGTTGAGATGGCTCGCACTATGCTTGATGAATACAAAAGCGCCTAGTCGTTTCGGATTGAAGCAATTGACACTGCGTGCCACATCATCAACAGTATATCTTCACAAATTCTTCAAAAAGACTGCCTATGAACTCCTCAACGACAAGAAACCTAATGTAAGTTATTTCAAAGTCTTGATTGCTAAATGCTGGATTAGAGATCCTCACCACAACTCTAAATTTGCACGAAAGCACATGAAGGTTTTATGCTTGGTTACGGAAAGGACTCGCACACCTCTGAGTCTTCAACATCGCACTTCACAAGATTGTTGACCTTTGTAGATGTGCGGTTCGATGAAACTAATGGCTGCAAAGAGAGCACCTACCTACATGTTAGGCGAACCAGCACCGAGGATTCTATAAGGTTCAAGGCAGCGAGGATGTCATCCCTACTCAAGAAACTGCTGAAGAATTCATTCTGTCTGAGAAGAACGTCGAGTGATGCACTGAAGATAATCTTTGAAGAAAATGGTCTTGAGGAAAATGATCAAATTCCTCGGCGACAACCAGCTCATCCTCGCGTTGCAAAAGAAGTGCAAGTTGACAAGATCATCGATGACATTGAGCGCGGGTCCTCTCACACGCTCAAAAGCTTCACATTTATCTAACTTTTGTGGGCACTATGCTTTTGTCTCTATCACAGAGCCCACTAAGGTAGATGAAGCATTTACGGGCCGGAGTGGATTCAGGCCATGCAAGAAGAATTACATCGATTCGAGCTCAACAATGTCTGGGAACTGGTCAAGCGTCCGAGATCCTCGCAAGCATAATATCATTGGCACAAAGTGGATCTATCGCAACAAGCAAGATGAAAATGGTCTTGTGGTGAGGAATAAGGCACGACTAGTAGCTCAAGGCTACACGCAGAGTTGAAGGAATTGATTTCGATGAAACTTTTGCACTGTCGCTAGACTTGAATCTATTAGCATATTACTCGCCTATGCTAACCATCACAATATCACTTTATATCAAATGGATGTGAAAAGTGCATTCCTCAATGGTAAGCTTGAGGAAGAAGTATATGTTGCTCAACCCCGGGTTTGAAGATCCAAAGAATCGACAAAGTCTTGAGACTAAATAAGGCCCTCTATGGCCTCAAGCAAGCCCCTCGGGCGTGGTATGATACATTGAAGGAATTCTTCGTGAAGAATGGCTTCACACCAGTTCACTCGATCCTACTCTTTTACTAAATCTTATGATGGTGAAATTTTTGTGTGCCAAATATATGTTGATGATATTATCTTTGGCTGTCTTGACCAACGTTATAGTGATGAATTTGCCTATATGATGAGTGAAGAATATCAAATGTCTATGATGGGAGAGTTGAAATTCTTCTTAGGTCTTCAAATTAATCAACAACACAATGGCATATTCATATCTCGGAGAAATACCTCAAAGATGTCTGAAGAAATTCGGCATGCAAGATTGCAAAGGTGTCAAAATTCCTATGCCCACAAATGGCCATCTATGCCTTGATGAAAATGGTATTGACTTGATCACAAGGTATACCGCTCCATGATTGGTTCTTTATTGTACTTATGTGCATCTAGGCCAGATATAATGCTTAGTGTTTGCATGTGTGCCCGATTTCAAGCTACACGAAGGAATCACACCATAAGGCTGTGAAGCATATTCTTGATATCTAGCTCACACACCAACACTAGGATTATGGTACCCCAAGGGCTCTACTTTTGATCTCATTGGATATTCGACTCTCACTATCTGGTGATCGTGTGGACCGCAAGTCAACATCTGGTACTTGTCATTTCCTCGGACGATCTTTGGTGCATTGGTCCTCGAAGAAAGCGAATTGCGTATCACCGTCCCTGCGGAAGCTGAATACATTGCTGCTGGCTCGTGTTGTGCTCAATTGCTATGGATAAAGCAAACCCTCAAGGACTACGGCATCAACGTGAAGAATGTGCCTCTCTCTTGTGACAATGAGAGTGCCATCAAGATTGCTCACAACCAGTTCAGCACTCGAAGACAAAGCACATTCAAATTCGTCATCATTTTCTTCGTGATCATGTGTTGAAGGCGACATCTCCATCGAGCACGTGAAGGCGAAGAACAGCTAGCTGATATCTTCACTAAGCCCTTGGATGAGAAGAGATTTAGCAAGTTGCGGTGTGAGCTAAATATCTTAGAATCTTGAATGTTCTTTAAAGGACACACATCCTAACACTTATGCAAAATTGATGACTTAGATGTGCAACACATGAAGAAGCGTTTTCTTCAATCAATGAAGAATAACACTCTAAGTGTGAAGAAATTAATGAAGAAATTGATTCTCGAAACCCTCGACAATTATGCAGCGATGTCTGAAATCATCATTCTTATCTGATGGGTCACGCCACCACCAAAGTTGAAAATCTTCAATTTGAGTTTTCCTCAGTTTTGAAATTCTTGAGTTTTCAAATTCTTCAACTTTGCAAAATCTTCACTGTTTTAAATCGTCTTTCTTCATTGGCTATATATATATATATATGGGTTTATGTCCTCTACAGCATTCACTTATGGCTATTTCTTCAAGTCGCTTTTTACGCTAAGTGAATGTGATCGGACCCTTTCCCTCTATGCTATACTCAACCCAATCCATTCACAAATTCTTCATGTGTGTTCTACTTTGAAACTTCGTTCAAAATCTTCACTTTGTGTCCGACAGTGAAGAAATTACGAGCGGAACTTTATAAACTAATCTTATCCAAACCTTCGCTTTTACCGCTCAAACCGTTCCGCATCCCACGATGCATTACTTTATTCACCCACGATCGTACACGATCTCCACTACCAATGCGTGGGTGACACATGTCGTGAGAAGGGAAGCGGTCGAGGGCATATTAGTCCTAAATCTTGGGCGATCCGTTTTTCACCGTGTCTATAAATACCCCTCTCCCTTCCTCACTCTTTTACTCCGCTCGACCTCTCTCTCCCGCTCGAGCTCCTCAAAACCCTAGCGCCGCCGCTACTCCATCGTCGCCGGTGAGGAAAAGCTTCATTGCCTTGACCTCGTCGCCCGGCGTACTCGCGCCGACAGCGGAAATCTTCACTCCGCCGTCGCCGTAGCTGATTTCCTCTGCCAAGTTAGGGCGTGGAAGATCTGAGCAGACGAACTTCCCAACTGTTCTTCTCGGTTAAATCGTGTTCTTCACTTGAGTAAATTAAAAGTTACTTTTATTACTCGCTTTGATTCTCAAATCTTCTTCAAATTCTTCAAAGGTGTTTATTCTTCAAATCCTCACACATATGAACACCTCAAATCTCTTGATTCATTTCTCTAAGCAATGATTTTCTTCAAGATTCCTCAATTGTGTGGATCCTCGATCTATACAACTCTGGAACCTAAGACAAAAAACGCTTAGTGAAATTCTTCAAGACTCATCTGGTCAAAATCCTCAAAACTTGTTCTTTTTGAAAAACCTTACGAGAACATATGACCTCTCCAAATTCCTCGCACCTATACTCTGTTCACAGTACAAATGTCCGCTGCTGAATCCCTAGGTTCTCATCAACTTAACTCATTTGCAGCGTTCCTCGAAGAAAAACTGCACACTTCTTGAGAGAACTCAATTGTTCAATTTCCTCAAGCGAAGAACATGGCGAGACGGTAGAAGCCACGAAAGGAGGAAAGAAACACGAGGTTATGACAGCTTTTGAAATCCACGAGGAAATATATGCTGATTATTGCACACCGGATGAAGAAAATAAAATCAGCGCAAGGTGCGTATTCGAAGATTGAGCGGAGATGGGCACGGGAATGGAGGAATACAGATATGTAACTCCTAAGTACATGAAGAAATTAGCTCTTAACCCTCCATGCCCAAGAGCTCCTTTGGCACTGGCCAAGTAGCTGATACCACAAGCATCAAGCGAGGTGAGGACTTTCACGATGGGCTAAGCGTCAAGCAAAATTGGCAAAGCAAGCAAAGGAGGCGGTGAAGAAATTCAATGAGGATTACGCTGCTGCTCTCGCCACGAGGTCTCGGTCAAACCGAGGAAATCAATGCAAAAGAAGCCTGCTAATAAGCCAAGTGCTTCATCATCTGCGCCCTCACGGCCAAGTTCCTCAGCAGCACCTTCCAAGCAAATTCCTCACACTGCTGCTGCTCCACCAAAGTCCTCAACAGCTCCATCAAAACCTTGGTTCTGTGCACCTAGCTACATGTCAAAGGACTGCTGGCTTTTCAATTGCCTCAGGCATTTCTGCAAGTTCCTCAGCTGCTCCCATTTCTTCATCTGGCCCGACTCAGCTAAAGACCAAAGCAACAGCTGGACGAGGTCCTCGGCCTAGTCCAAAGAAGAAACTGGTTGCATTCCATGTACCATCTGATGATGAAGCGTCTGATGAAGAACTTGCGGAAATCATCAGAGACCATCAAGTGAAGGCCGCTAGAGCCAAAGGTACATCTGTGCCCTTTGCTATTGGATCCAAAGAAAGTCCTCGACTTTATTGATCTACGGCACAATGATCCCAATACCCTACTGCTGATCTTCATCGACACTGGTCAAAGTCATCGTTGACTCACTTCATCGCTGAAGAAAAATGGAAGTTTGAGAAGGCAAGGGAAATCAAGAAGGCTCAATACGAGGAAGGAGAAGTTCACGAAGAAAAGCGTTGTCAAGATGACACGAGGAACTTCTCAAATTCAAACTGAAATTCAAGACCTCGGCAAAAACTTGATACCCACTATGCTGATTGGCAAGGAGTAAAGACCAGATTCGTCAACTTGACGAAGAAATTCTAAATATTGCTGCCCGATGCAACATGAAATTCCTCGGTGGAGCCTCAGCTCAGCCCTCTTGAAGAAAATGCCAGCACCGCCGATGACATTCAACTGCTGAAGAAAATGCTGATTCGAGGGCTGATGATCCCATTCCACCCGGCGAAGAAACTGCGGGGCACCCACTAGTGGTGCGCTGAAGAAATTGCTCAAGGCAGAGGAAGCTGCATCGGTTGCTCTGAAGAAACTGAACCAAATTCCTCGGCTCCTCCTGCGCCAACTCCAACTCCAATTCTTCCATTTGCTTCGATGTGAAGAAAACCAAGGCTGCGAGCGAGCTGCTGTGAAGAAAAGGAAAGCATCACCTGCGTCGATTCTTGATTGCGAAGAAAATGAAGCCAATGACCAGCTCATTTGAAAATCCAATTGATGCTGTTCCAATTTCCTCCATACCATCAAAGGAAGTTGTTCCTTTTGGAAAGACTATGAGATCCCAATCGGATCGATGAAGAACATCGATCTGCTTTTTCGTCGAGCAGCTTGATGAAAAATTGAAGTGGAAGCAATCCCTTCAACCCCGTTATTCCTCATCGGACAATGAAATTCCTCGGGCTGGTCTTTGAGGAAATTGAAGATGAAGATGTGGATATTGGATGCACCACTCGGTGATCAATGATGACTTTTGGGAAAGTCGGCATCCCAATACTCCTCTCTTCACCGCTCCAACAAGTTCCTCAGTCTCCTGCTCAAACAGTTCAAATGGACTCTGAAGAAAATCAACCCACTGGTTCTGTGCATGAAGAAATTCCAGCCACTAGTGCTGATGAAACTGCTTCTTGCTAATCCTCGGTACACTGTTGAGGAACAAGGAATTCCTCGGTGAAGAACCTGAACTTGTGATTCTGAGGTGGTGATGCAACTCACGACACCCTCTGCCCAAGCAAAAGAATCCGTTCTCAACCAAGCAAAAGTTCAAGGCTGAAGATTTCTTTGCCGAGCACGTGTTCTTCATTGAATATAATCCTTATGATTACGCTCGCATTAGGAAGAGGCGTTTACGGACTGCCGGCCAAGCCAACTTCTATTCCTCGGTGCTTTTCAACAAGGACAAAATCTTGATCATGCTCATATTCCTCATGTGGATATGGAGTCGCTGCCGAGCTTTGAGCCAGTCCTCGGTGTTCTTCACGGCGCAGACTTCTAAACTTCTGCGATATTTGTGACTGGAATGAAGAGCTAATTCTTGAGTTCTATGCAACCTGCACATCACGGAGGCGCTGAAGGCGTAAATTCATGGGTCTTAGATTGGATGACTGAAAACACTCACTACAAGGCACCGGCAAGTGAATTGCTTCGTGCCCTACCACTCGATCCTCCGCTTGATGGTGCCGTCGTATCTCTGAAGAAAAAGAACTTTCAAATCACTATATGCAAGTCTTGATGAAGCCTTTGAAGCCAAGGCAGGCCCCAAGAACCAAATTCCTCGTCAAGGAATTATTATATGTGCCTCGGACAGTCTATCGAATTCAGCGAAGACTATGAGTCCTATCAAAGGCCACGACTTCGAGCGATGAAGAAGTCGTTGGCATCATGAAGAATATGCTTTTCAACATCATCCATGGCGTTCCGTCAACTTCCATGATTTCTTCATGAGGACTCGGCAAACATTGCTATGTCACCATTTGAGCTGAAGCCTTATCGCCTTGGATTATGAGATTCATCGGTCAAGGTCTTCACTAAATTACAAGGGCGATACTTTGAACCACTGCAGCTACTTGCCCCGATTGAAGTCCTCAAATGGAAAATTACCTCGGTGATGACAAGGGCAAGGCCCTTCTTTGTGATCGATGAAGGCATTCGTCCATTGGATGGACAGTTTAGCAGCAGCATCCTACTCCACCAATGATGACTCGCCACATGACTCGGCCGCAAATACCTCGGTCAAGCAAAGTCCTCAAGCTCGCACCGGGTGATGGTGATCGTGAGTTACTCCTCGGTCTTCATCGGAAGGTTGATCGCAATCATAAGTGGGTCAAGCGTCGGTTTGGTACTCTTCTTTACAACATGACCTCCACACACAATGCGGTGAAGAAAACCACTATTACCTTCATGAAACCTTCAAGCGCTTTGGCTGTTCTTTCACATGTCTATAATGAAGAAGAACTGACCTCAATGGGTCTCAAGGAAGAATTTGGTGATGCACCTCCTCAGAAGAAATTCAAGAAGGTCAAAGTTCCTTCCTTGGTGGCCAGCTCCTATTCTTCATCTCGCGACACTGATGAAAATGAAGATTTGGAAGATACTGCGCTGGTCCTACTTCAACAAACAACCCGACAATCTTTGGCGCTCCGTCTTAAACTTGAAATTCTTCAAGGCGTTAGTCCTCGGTTTGATCCTTTTGGTCATTTGATGACAAAGGGGAGAAATTTGAGTTAGTCTTCAAGCGGGTCTAGTGTTGTCTATATACAGTATTTCATTAAGTTACAACTCTCGCTTTTTTCCGAAACCTTTTATTGGATCGAGTTGTAATCTTAAACCCAATGGTGCTTTGATACTTTTGATGCATTATGCTCTTGCTCTATGCTCGATTCTGATGGTTATGCTCGATTCTCGTGAGCTCTTTGAAAATCTTCATAGCAAATCAATTTGGCCTTTGGGCTCTGGTACTCTTGATGCGTTACATTGCATAACATCAAGCACCATATTTCATCATGCATTTCAAATTCTTCATATTATATGTTAAATCGTGTATGAATTACAAGATATAGGGAGATCTCCATGATTCAATTCTTCAAATGTGCATTGCCTCAAAAGCAAATTCCTCACTATGCACATCTTGGGGAGTTCTTCTATATCTTGCAATCAAATTCCTCATTATCGATATTTACACTTCATATGTTTATCCCGTTGAAAACTTAACCTATATTGTCATCAATCACCAAAAGGGGAGATTGTAAGTGCATCTAGTGCCCTTAGTGATTTTGGTGTATTGAAGACTTATAGGTTAAGGAACTAATCGTTTGTGAGTGTACACAGGTCTATAAGTCTATGAGGAGTTTGATATTTACTGAGAAAGTCGACCCTAAAATGAAGTTCTTCAATGAAGACTTTGATATTCGAAGACTTTACGAAGACTTTGAAAGTGAAGAAATTGGTGTGACCTTGAAGACTTGGTATTCATTTGAGGAACATGAAGCGTGAAGACTTTTGTTTTCGTAGTTTCATTTTCTCTTTCTTGAGTCATAGGAAACACCGTCTTTGTTAAAGGGGTCGAGAAATACTAAGGAAAAATTTCCATTTGATGCTCAACTCAAAATCCTACACCTACCAAACCCTTGAGTGAAGCCTTTGGAAATCTCATACAGATTCAGTCAATTTCTTGATGTGAGCGAAGCTCTTACAGTCATTGAGAATTTATTCGGCGAGGAGTTAGGAATTCGCTAGTCGGATTGCCTACATAGTGAGAACATGATAGCCACGAGAATTTGATATTCAAATTTCGACCGTTGTTGTCTTTGTCTTGACTGTCCCAAAATATCTTATCCACCTAACGGTCATATCATTGAAGGGCATTTATGTCTTATCATGTCGGGCTGCTCCCTAGGCTATAAATAGCCGCCCCTACAACCACTAGCTGGTTGGCTGCTCGAAGAACTTGACACTTGTCATTTGAGAGCAACCCATCCTCTGAGGACTTTGAGCTGAAAATCATCAAGTGAGGAAAAACCCAAAAACCAAACCCCAACAAACCCAAAGTGATTGAGCATCACTGAAGAAATTGATCCTGCGTGGATCCGGCGCTTATTACCTTTGAAGGCTGTGCTTCTTCCAGACGGTTAGGCGTCAAGGTCTAGAAACATCAAGAGGAATTGTGGATCGCCGAGTGACCAAGTATGTGAAGGTTTGGAAGTCGCTGAAGACTTACCACGAGTGATTGGGCGAGTCTGCGTGACCTTAGTTCAAGGAGAATCTGGTGAGGACTTGGTGTCTGAGCTGCGTGCTTTCGCCGATGGGTGTCCGGACTGTGTGTCCTCGAGTTTAAATACTCAGCCGCTCCAACCAGACGTACAAGCCGAGACAGCAGTTGGAACTGGTCTACAAATCATTGTCTTCACCAACCCAACTGGTTCTATTTCCTCAACCCTTTCATTTCCTCATTCTTGTGTTGAGTGTTTGTTCATATCTGTGTTTGAAGACTTTGGTGAAGACTTTCTCAATTTCCTCAGTTCATTTTCTTGATCTGTTTGTCTTCATCTTGTGTTATCCTGTGATTCGCTTTACATACTCTGTGATTGTCTTCATTTCATCATGATGGCAATGCTTGTAATCTGTTATGCTTACTTGAGTACTTATTCCGCTGCAAGCAGTTCTTAGCTAAGGAATTTCCTCACGGCAAATTCCTCGATGAAGAATTCATAAAATCGCCTATTCACCCCCTCTAGTCGATATAACGCACTTTCGGTTGGGCACTTATGCGATAAAGCACTAATGACCCCTCGCTTTGGTCTCCACGCATGCCCGGTTTTTATATAACCGTGAGGGTATTCGGACACACTCGGACTATTGGGTCCCGAGGTTGAAGCGAAAAGGTCCGCTATGACAAGCGATCTACAATCCGGCTAGAAGGCATTTTACATGTCACCTTAAATTACATAGTCAATCGGTGATTGTATTCCTCTTCAATGCCATCTAACGGGCTGTCTAGTTCTGATCCTGCGGGGAATACTTTGCGGCCAATTCTACGGCGTACACTAAGCTCACAGGGATCTCATTCCCATCGGCCTCCACAGTCCGACCTCGGCCATGTGGTTTGGGTCAACCGTGTATCGCATCTTCACCATGGCCCGAGCCTCCTGGCGCCTTGGCGGCAGGCCGATATCTTCCATAATCGGAGGCGCCTCCGCGCCCCACGAGCCTCTCTGCAAGCTCCCAAGGCCTTGAGGCGAGGGAGGCAGATGGCCACAAGGCACAGGCGGCGCCTTTCATCACTGCCGAACTTCGTTAAATGCGGTTGTAAACTTCGGGAAGAAGGTCACCCGTAGAACCGGGCATTTCCTCTGCAGGGGCGGCTGTGAGCATACCTCTGAGACATAACTCATTAGTCGACTTCCTCATGAACTCTTTCTTCAAAGTTCGTTTAAGCACTTATTAAAAATGCAGCGTCGAAGCCACGATTCTCCTTACTTGGTCGGACAATTTGAGCACGAACATGTTTTAGTTCCTCACCCAGGTGGGTGTTGGCATCTTGGAATTATTTTCTCTGCCTCACCCTCGTAAGCACGTTATCACGGCCTTTAACGGCGCAAGAGCTGTTGCTTGTTGGATCTACCCGGCGCCATCTGCAATGTTATTATCAGATCTATACACGCCGCACTTCACAACATACTTCTCTTTTAAGCGTATGTTACGGAGGGGTCTCTTTGGCTTCCCTGTTGCGGCTTGTGCGGCCTCAAGTTGGGATTTGCACTCTTCAAGCTTACGGACAGTTGGGTATTCTTTTACGTAAGATCCTGCACAATAAATGATCCTTAAATCAATTATTCTAACTATTTCAAGTCTTGGGAGCTCTTGGCATATATAAGCATTAAATTTTCTCACTTTCGTATGTCTTTTACATCTTTGCTCAAGTGGCTCGACTAGACCATCTTGGCGGCACGCAGTGCGCATCTCCCGAATTGAAGGCGTTCAACGCCTCTTGGGAAAACATGTATCCGAAGAATTGTCCGTGGCCTTTGTGATTCATGGCACTCTCCACCTCGGAGTTGGTGGCGGACAATCTGTCGGCATCCTCCGTCGGAGGAGCATCCGGCGCTGCGCCTCGTGTTCGCCTCCACTTACAGGCTGGCTTTGAAGCTTTGGTGGCGAAACTCGATTGGCAACCTCTCCGGATATAGTCCGCGGCGCTCTTTTTCTGAAGAGAGCATGGCGTTAGTATGCCTTCCGGAATAAAACACGGGAATAAGGTGACCGCCATCTTTATTGCGCGGCGTTTGATCCGGATCGCACTTCTTTTAGCTTTCTTTGGGCCGCTGCCCTCGTTGGCTAGCCGCCGCGAGCTCGGCCTTCCGCCTCAAGGGCTCCCCTGCAAAACACCGTTGGTATCGATGATAAAAAATAAGCGCGGATGAATCATTCTCAAAGTATTGGGGCTTGGTCTCGATTACTGCGAGGCTGGAAGTATTCGGGGTAATCGGCCGTAATGGCAACTAGGGCATTATCAATGCTCAGTTGGTGAAATACCCCATCAATCAACTCCACCGATATGTCCGGATCCTCTTGGGAGGCCGGATCGAGCAACTGTTCCGGATCTTCGGGTTGTGGAGGCAGGCTGTTTATATCGCTTCACGGCTGGCGCGGTTCCTGCGTCCAAATCACAAAAATGAGATACTTGACTATGGGAATATGGATCGGATGGGCAAAAGGAAATGTCCGCTTACCCAGCTTGGAGGATTGTTCATAGAAAATCCGTCATGTGGGTTGACGCGAAGAAATTCCTCCTCTTCTCCCTTGTACAATGCGGACAAGGTCTTCATCGAATCGGCGACCGATCCGGCCCCTCTGGCCATGGCGGGTGGCATCATCCTCCTGTTGAAATCCCACATGGGGTGGCCTCTATCTTTGGGCGGCTGCACACCCGCATAATGCATGTGGCCATGACTCCGATCATGGTCGATGCAGAATGATCCAATAACCTTATTCGGCTCATCGGGTAAGGGCGTCCTGTCATTTTCCCTCGAGGGCTCCATGGGCCTTGACTTAGGCGTTTCTTCAAAGGAGCATTCTTGAACTCGGGAGGCCGATCCGAACAGAAGTGCGGCAGGGGACATCTTCTATATAAAACCATTTGAAGGCCGGTCTTGGATGCCTTCTTCGGGTTCGGATAGATATTCGGTCCGCGATCGCCATAGTTCGCTCCGCCCACTTGATATATCGACCCCTCCCGAGAGCGAAGTGCGAGCGAACAACCTCTTCCAAAGTGCGAAATGAGCCTCGATGCGAAAAACAGCTCGCAAAGGGCCACGAAGCATAATATGCGAGAATGGAGGCGGCGTAAGGTTGTGCAAGCGGAGGCCATAGAATTCCGAGCCCCGGAGAAAGCGGATGAATTGGAAATCGAGCCCTCTTATCAAACAAGGGACAAGGCATACCGCTCTCCTTGGGAGGGAATGGGGGCGCTCTCCGGTTGTTTTCCGCCCTTATAGGTGGCGAGTCCGCTCGAACCGGAACCATGAAGGCAGGGAAGAAATCCCTTGGTTTGGGCGTCACTAGCTCGCTGTGCGGGGCCGGAGCATCTCTCCCAATCTCGGTGAGGGCCGGGAGGCGGAAGGAGGAGCGCGTCGATTGTCCATGATGGAATGGATTTACATCGGATCGCTCGATGAAAGCTTCGTGAAGGAAGATGATGTGATTCGGATCTAGATCCTCGTCTCTTATATAGGCAGCTCATTTGCACAGCTAGGGGTAAATGTATAAATACCACGGCTTTTAGCATTACGTTCAACACGTGGAAGGTGGCCATTATTGGGCGTGGAAGCCAAGGGCGCGATATTTATGAGAAGTCGGACACGAGGATTTGGAGAAGAACCTGCCTTGCAATGCGAAGACAATCTGGCGCGGACTCGTTGTCATTGAAGCCTGGTTAGGGGACTCTTGAGGAGTCTGGATTAGGGGTGTCAGGATAGCGGACTATAGCCTTTGGCGGACTCTGGACTATGAAGATACAAGATTGAAGACTTCGTCCCGTGTCCGGATGGGACTTTCCTTGGCGTGGAAGGCAAGCTTGGCGTCTGGATATGTAGATCTCCTACCATTGTAACCGACTCTGTGTAACCCTAACCTATTGGTGCCTATATAAACGGAGGTTTTAGTCCGTGGGATGAACAACAATCATACCATAGGCTAGCTTCTAGGGTTTAGCCTCTCTGATCTCGTGGTAGATCTACTCTTGTACCACCCATATCATCAATATTAATCAAGCAGGAGTAGGGTTTTACCTCCATCGAGAGGGCCCGAACCTGGTTAAAAACATCGTGTCCCTCGTCTCCTGTTACCATCCGCCTAGACGCACAATTCGGGACCCCCTACCCGAGATCCGCCGGTTTTGACACTGACAGTACCCATTTTGTAATGGGTCCTTTGATGTTAGTAACAAGGGTCTTAGGAACCCAAATATACCATTCAATGTACTCATGAGGAGAACCAACAAATTTGGCATAAACGTGCCCATCACTAGCACAACATAACACATAAGAGGGATTAAAATCGCCGGCTTTGTTGGGAGGGGTGGCATTGCCCTTCTTGGCATCGCCACCCTTTGCGTTGTTCTTGTTTTCCTTGGAAGCACCCTCTCCCTCCCTCACAAAAGTTTGCTTGAGAGGAGGGGGTCGTTTGGTCTTGTCATTCTTCTTCTTGTTCTTGTGCTTGGGTGCGAACCCAATCCCCTCCTTGGCCACAACTTCCTTTTGATTACTCAAAAGGTCGTTGAGGTTCTTCTCACCTTGTATGCATGTGACAAGGCCTTTTTCAAGTAGCTCCTTCAACTTAGCATTCTCCTCAACAAGATGCACATGCTCACAACAAGGGTTAGTAGCATTTGCATTATCAATCAACACCATATGAGGAAAGGTGGCTTTCTCCTTGGTTAGCTTCACTTGGAGTTGATCATGAGACTCTTTGAGGCTAGCATGAACACCCTTCAAGACTTTGTGAGCCTTGTCGAGAATGTCAAACTCCTCGTTGAGTCTAGCAAGATCAACTCCAAGCTCTGCCTTCTCGGAGCTTAGCACACGAGACACAACAAGAGCATGATCAAGATCTTTCTTTAATTTAGCATGATCATCGTTGTATGACTCCTCAAGAGCCAAACTAAGACCACGCTCTTCCTCAAGAGCATTGGAAAGATCCGAAATCTCATCGGCATAGTCACGACTATGCCCCTCCATCTTAGAGATGGTTTCTTCGTGAGCCTCGATCATGTCATTGGCTTCACCAAGTTGTTCCAAGAGAGCAACGAAGTGCTTCTTGGATTTGCCCTTGAGTTTACCCATAAAGGTCTCAAACTCATTCTCCTCCACATTAGTTCCCTCATGTTCATCAATGCAATCCGTCGAAGAAGAGTGATTGATGATGGTAGTTTTGATGTTGGGGGTTACCTTGTTGGTGGCTTTAGCCATGAGGCACTTGGCGGTGATGCTTTCATTGGGTGAGTCGAAGAGAGACACCCGAGGAGTCGTCGCAATGGCAACGGAGGCCATGACAACCGACTCACCATCTTCATCATCATCATCATCCTCATTGTACTCTTCTTGTACCACCAAAGCTTTGTGAGGAGCCTTCTTGGTGAAGTTGCTCTTGTTGGGGAAAGACTTGGCCTTGTCCTTACGGATGAGCTTGCCACCATTTTCTTCCCTCTTCTCATATGGGCACTCCGCAACAAAATGACTCACATTACCACAATTGAAGCAAGTCCTCACTCGTTGCTTGCCCTTTGCGCCACTTGAGTTGCTCTTGTTGAAGTTGGGCCTTGAGTTCTTCTTGCTCCAAAATTGCCTTGAAGCAAGGGCCATGTGTTCATGATAGGCATACTTCATATCTTTGAGGTTGCTCTCTTCTTCTTCCTCCTCTTATTCTTCTTCGACACAAACCTTGGCCTTCAATGCAAGGTTGGGCTTCTTTGTTCTTTGGGAGCGAAGCACCGCATTGTCGGCGGTCTTGTCCAATATGCTCATTGCCACAAACTCATCCAATACATCACTTGAGGACAAGGTGTGGAAGTCCGGCCTTTCACGGATGACGGAGGACATGGCCTTGTGGTAGGGCATCATTGCCTTGAGGAATTTGCGCTTGATCCAATTGTCATCCGTGTCCTTGCTTCCATGATCCCGAAGAGAGACGGCGAGTTTGGTGACTCTCCGATAAAGTTCACGAGGTTCTTCATCTTCTTTCATTGCAAACTCATCGACTTCATCTTGTACCACTTCATAATTGGAGCGTTGAATGCTTGCGCTTCCCCGATAGAGAGAAACCACTTTGTGCCAAGCATCTTTGGCCAACGAGTAAGGTCGAAGATGCGGGAGGTCTTCGGGAAGGATTGCTTCTTGGATGATGAAGAGAGCATTTTCATTGAATTGATCATCCACGGCTTCTCTAGGAGTGAAGTTGCTCCGGTCATGCGGATAAAAACCTTCTTCAATGATTCTCCAAAGGTTAGTGTTCACATGATTTAAATGACGCTTAAAATGATAGACCCAAGAATCAAAATCCTCCTTTTTATCAATCTTGGGGGGAGGACCGGCATGATTCAAATGAGTAGAAGGAATAGGTCCACCATAAACGGGTGGAGGTTGCACATGGGCAAAGATGTCGGTGCCATTTTTAGCACTAGACATAGGAGCTTTCTCACTAGTATCTTCCCCCTTGTCGGGGTTAGCATCCGTCTCCGTGTTGGCGGGATCACCCACTTTCACAGGCGCGGTGGAAAGTTTAAGCCCTTCTAAGAAATCCTTAAACATGTCCTTGACCTCGGTCGTCATGGAGGTTTTCAATGTGTCCAACGCCACATTGAATTCCTCACGTGAGATCGAGTTACCCCATCTCCGTGAGCGATATCAGTTCACACGAGTGCTCTCCCACATCGTCTCGACATCAACCATACTCTTGGACGGTAAAGTCCTTCAAAAGAGACGAGGCTCTGATACCAATTGAAAGGATTGATATAGTTGACTAGAGGGGGGGGGGGTGAATAGGCAACTAACAATTTTTAGCTTTTCTTTACCAAATTAAACTTTGCATCAAAGTAAGTTGTCTAGATATGCAACTAGGAGGACAACCTATATGATGCAACAATCACAAGCACACAAGCAAGCAATGAATAAAACACAAGTAAGCTTGCACAAGTAAAGGGATGAGATAACCAAGAGTGGAGCCGGTGGAGCGAGGATGTGTTACAAGTTCCTTCCTTTTGAGGAAATGCGTCTCCGTTAGGCGGTGTGGAGGCACAATGCTCCCCAAGAAGCCACTAGGGCCACCGTATTCTCCTCACGCCCTCACACAATGCGAGATGTCATGATTCCACTATTGGTGCCCTTGAAGGCGGCAACCGAACATTTACAAACAAGGTTGGGGCAATCTCCACAACTTAATTGGAGGCTCCCAACACCACCACAAAGCTTCACCACAATGGACTATGGCTTCACGGTGACCTCAACCATCTAGGGTGCTCAAACACCCAAGAGTAACAAGATCCGCTAGGGATTAGTGGGGGGAATCAAATTTCTCTTGGTGGAAGTGTAGATCGGGGCCTTCTCAACCAATCCCGAGCAAATCAACAACTTTGATTGGCTAGGGAGAGAGATCGGGCGAAAATGGAGCTTGGAGCAACAATGGAGTTTAGGGTTGGAAGAGGTGAGTCTTCTTGGAGAAGAAGACCCCCTTTTATATTGGGGGGACAAATCAACCGTTACCCACCACTCAGCCCGCGACCCACGGAACTACCGCACCAGCGCGGTACTTCCTGCGCAGACTTCTTGGTACTACATGGCGGACAGCGGTACTACCGTGAGCACGACGAGACCAGACACAGCAAGCGGGGAGTACTAACGAGCGCGGTAGATCCGCGAAGCGGTACTACCGCGGCACCATCTTGATACTACCGCCAAGACAGCCCAGTGAGCCAGGCCGTGAGGCACGGATGTAAAAAATTACATCCGTGACTACCTCCGCTAAAAATGTCGTGCAAAAATCCGACATGGAACTACGCGACCAAGGTGCGGAACTACCGTGAAAGGTGCGGATGTAAAAAATTACATCCGCCCTTACCTCCGCACTTACTCTTGAACTGGCACGGCGTCACGGTACTACCGCTCCTCGGCCGCAGTACTACAGCGGGTGGCGCGGATGTAAAAATTACATCGCGCGTACCACCGCTTAAGCGATGGTGCGGACGAGCTTGCGGTACTACCGCTCCGGGGCGGTACTACCGTCAGGAGCCTACGGTACTACCGTCTTTGGGCAGTACTACCGCTGGCTCTGCGGTAATACCGCTTCGAAGCGATACTACCGCTTCTTTGAGAAGAACAAGCGGAGACCTTCAAATCGCAGAGACAAGGTGAGACGGAGGAACACTCCAAGGAGCTCAAGGAAAGGCGGTGCAAAAGGGAATGTGTTCCACCCAAACCTGTCCAAAGCGGACCGCCTCTTAATAGTACGGCTCTCCTATGACTCAACTCCACTGAACCGAACCGTAGAAAAACGTCGTCTTCAATAATCTTCGAGGGGCATCAAATCGTCTTGTGTTTAGTCGTGGTGTATCTGAAAAGCTCAATACACACGATTAGTCCGCAAAGGCATTGTCATCAATCACCAAAACTACTTAGGGACAAGAATGCCGTTACAACTTGCATAGAAATTTTATTACTCTCCACATAAGCAAAATTATTCTCATTAATAATAGTGGGAGCAAACTCAACAAAATAACTATCATATGATTGAAAATTAAGATCAAGATAACAAGTTTGATGGTTATCATTATTATTTAAAGCATACATGTCATCACAATAATCATCATAGATAGGAGGCATGCTTTCATCATAGTAAATTTGCTCATCAAAGCTTGGGGGATAAAAAATATCATCTTCATCAAACATAGCTTCCCCAACTTTGTGGCTTTGCATATCATTAGCATCATGGATATTCAAGGAATTCATACTAACAACATTGCAATCATGCTCATCATTCACATATTTCATGCCAAGTATTCTATGTAATTCTTCTTCTAGCACTTTGGCACAATTTTCCTTTCCGTCATTCTCACGAAAGATATTAAAAAGGTGAAGCGTATGAGACAAACTCAATTCCATTTTTTTGTAATTTTATTTTATAGACTAACTAGTGCTAAAACAAGAAACAAAAATATTCGATTGCAAGATCTAAATATATACCTTCACTTACCTAGCCTCCCCGGCAACGGCGCCAGAAAAGAGCTAGATGTCTACTACACAACCTTCTTCTTGTAGACGTTGTTGGGCCTGCAAGTGCACAGGTTTGTAGGACAGTAGCAAACTTCCCTCAAGTGGATGACCTAAGTTTTATCAATCCGTGGGAGGCATAGGATGAAGATGGTCTCTCTCAAGCAACCCTGCAACCAAATAACAAAGGGTCTCTTGTGTCCCCAACACACCCAATACAATGGTAAATTGTATGGGTGCACTAGTTAACGAAGAGATGGTGATACAAGTGCAATATGGATAGTAGATATAGGTTTTTGTAAACTGAAAATATAAAAACAACAAGGTAACAAATGATAAGCGTGGCGTAAGCGGTATTGCAATGATAGGAAACAAGGCCTAGGGTTCATACTTTCACTTGTGCAAGTTCTCTCAACAATAATAACATAGATAGATCATATAACAATCCCTCAACATGCAACAAAGAGTCACTCCAAAGCCACTAATAGCGGAGAACAAGCGTAGAGATTATGGTAGGTGCTGAAACCACCTCAAAGTTATTCTTTCCAATCAATCCGTTGGGCTATTCCTATAAGTGTCACAAACAGCCCTAGAGTTAGTACTAGAATAACACCTTAAGACACAAATCAACCAAAACCCTAATGTCACCTAGATACTCCAATGTCACCTCAAGTATCCGTGGGCATGATTATCGATATGCATCACACAATCTCAGATTCATCTATTCAAACCAACACATAGAACCTCAAAGAGTGCCCAAAGTTTCTACGGAGAATCACGGCGAATCGTGTGCCAACCCCTATGCATAGGTTCATGGGCGGAACCATAAGTTGGTCACCAAAACATACATCAAGTGGCACATGATATCCCATTGTCACCATAAATAAACACGGCAAGACATACATCAAGTGTTCTCATAAAAGACTCAATCCGATAAGATAACTTCAAAGGGAAACTCAATTCATCACAAGAGAGTAGAGGGAGAAACATCATAAGATCCAACTACAATAGCAAAGCTCGGGATACATCAAGATCGTGCCATAGAGGAGCGAGAGAACACGAGAGAGAGAGAGAGAGAGAGAGAGAGAGAGAGAGAGATCAAACAAATAGCTACTGGTACATACCCTCAGCCCGGTGAACTACTCCCTCCTCGTCATGGAGGCGTCGGGATGATGAAGATGGCCACGGAGATGGATCCCCCCTCCGGCGAGAGTGCGGAAGGGGTCCCAATTGGTTTTGGTGGCTCTGGAGGCTTGCGGGCGGAACTCCCGATCTAATCTCTGTTACGGAAGTTTTAGGATCGTGGGTATATATGGGTGAAAGAATGCGTCGGTGGAGCTACGGAGGCCCCGAGGCGGGCGCGCCCGGCGCCCTCACCCTCGTGAGCACCTCCGTATCTTGACGTGGGATCCAAGTCCATCGGTGGGTTTCCTTCCAAAATAACTTTTCCAGTTGATTTCGTTCCGTTTGACTCCGTCGATATTCTTTTTCCTCGAAACACTGAAATAGGCATAAAACAGCAAATCTGGGCTGGGCCTCCGGTTAATAGGTTAGTCCCAAAAATCCCAAAAATAATATAAAAGTGGATAATAAAGCCCAATATTGCCTAAAACAGTAGATAATATAGCATGGAGCAATCAAAAATTATAGATACGTTGGAGACGTATCAGCAACCGCTTTGTATAAAGTGGTAGCCAGGACTGATCCCGACTGTCCACACAATGTGCAGGAGTGCAAAGGGCGATGGGCCCAAGACCCCTGCGCGCTTAGGATGTAGATTGGCATGCTGGCCTCTTTGTTGAGCCTATGTAGGACTACGGTGTGTCGATCAGCCAAGGCCGTGTATGATCTGATGGTATGCCCGATCGGAGTTAATCGAGCGTGTTGGGTAAGTTTGTGCACCCCTGCAGGAAAGTTAGTATATTCTAATAGCCGTGTCCACGGTAACGGACGCTCAGAGTTATATCCCGATCGATACAACTAGAACTGGATACTAGAGATGTTAAATGAATATGGTGGCTCCAGGATAGCTTTCTCGTAGGGGGTCGAGAAAAGATCTCTGGGCATTAATGTTACAACATACTTATTACTTATGTTATGCTAATCTGCACTCTTCTAATGCTGCAAGATGCTTCAAGATGCTAGTATTCGATAGGCTAGGCTTTCCCTTCTCTTCTGGCATTTCTGCAGTTCAGTTCAAAGATATAGTCCCATTCCTTTGATACTGATGCATACTTAGTTTAGATTTGATGTAAGTCTTGCGAGTACTTTGGATGAGTACTCACGGTTGCTTTGCTACCCCTTTTCCCTTATACCGGATTGCTGCAATTAGATGACGGATCCCAGGAGCCAGATGCCACAACCGATAACTACTACTACCCCGAGGGTGCCTACTACTACGTGGAGGCCGCCGACGACCAGGGGTAGTTAGGAGGCTCCCAGGTATGAGGTCTTGCCTTTTCAATCGTTGTTGATGTTTTTGCTAGCCTTCTTAAGGTAGAATTATTTACCTTATGCCTGTACTCAAATATTGTTGCTTCCACTGACTCGTTTGTATTTGAGCTTATGTATTCGAACCCTCGAGGCCCCTGACTTATAATATAAAGTTTATATGACTTCAATTTATGTTTAGAGTTGTGTTGTGATATTTTCCCGTGAGTATGTGATCTTAATCATGCGCATTTGCGTGTATGATTAGTGCACGATTAAGTCAAGGCGTCACACTCCTAACAAATAGAAAGGTACATGTAAATTTGGGTGACTCGGACAATCACAAGTACATCAAATTTCGGTGGATTTTGCAACAACTTGCAAAAAGGTATCAAGCTCTAAAGAAACAAACACCTTAAACCTGAACATGACAGCACAACAGAGATCATTCATACGTGTGTGTATAGTAATTCCATGAAAAAATAATTCAAAAGGCAAAATAGTAAGTCATCCCAGTTAATCACAGTACAAAAATCATGGGAACAAAATAAGAACGCGGCAGGGAATTTGGGGCTGCATCAATTCCAGATCGGTCCGGGGCGGTGACCCACACATTTTTCTCCGTCTCAGTTCAAGAATCGGAGAGGTTCAGTGCCGATGCCGACGGCACTATTTAATCGCAACCGCGGCCGTGAGTCGGCAACACCTACTCGCTACTCGATTCGTCGCGCGGGAGGTAGCTCGCTTCAGTGTTTGTAGTTGTTGTTAGATGGTCTATAAATTTGGATATAATTTTTATTATTTCTAGTGTTCATTGTACTATCATGATTGAAGATGAATAAATCGAAAGTTTCTCAAAAAGAAAAGATAAGTATTTCACATCGACTAGTAAATGTGACATAGCAATTCCGTTTCCATTAATCTTGCACGGCACGTCCGCACGACGCACGGAAGGCATATCGAAATTACCTCTGGTTGTTAGGCAAGTTATATACGCGACAACTTTTTTTTCTTGAAGAAAATCGCCCCTTGGACACGGGTTCTAAAACTGCTGACGAGATTTATTCTAGTACTATTTGAAAACGAGTTTGAGAGGGCTACGCGTTTATCGGTAGACGTCTAGTAAACATCCACCATCACGACAGCCGTCAGATTTCCGCGCGTGAGTCGTCCGATCTAACTCCTCGCATGCGGCTCGTCACCTTCCCGACACACTAATTCCTGAAACAACAAACCAGTTGTAGAAACAACGGCCTCATTGCAGACAATGATCGCGTTGTAGAAACAATTTCTGAAACAACAGCCGCGTTGCAGAAGCAATTCCTGAAACAACGACTGCGTTGCAGAAACAACCACCATGTTGCAAAAAATTGAAGATTGCAGAAACAATTCCTGAAACAACGGCCGCGTTGCAGAAACAATTCCTGAAACAACGACTGCGTTGCAGAAACAACTACCATGTTACAGAAACTTTGAAGATCCACCCTCGAACACCCGCACACGAAAGCGGCGGTGCCTCCAGCATCTCCTTCAGAAAAGCTCGGCGACAATGCGGTCTGCAACAGGGGCTGAGTTGCGGAAACGCTTCTGAAACATGGGTCAAGTTGCAGGAAAGTGAAGTGACAGAGGTTGGCTACTTACCGACACGGACACGCCGTGGAGATTAAGGATGCAAAGCTTAACGAGAGGATAAGGACTGGATGGTTGTAGAGGAATCTAGAGAGCAGTTCTACACCATGCGATCAAGTTAGATCGGATGGCAGCTAGACCGGCCGACGCAACCGTGGTTTTCAGCTGGTTGAACCTAAAACTTATTTTTTTATGGACTATTTGAAAGCAAGTTGGTCCTACACAGCGCACACTCTCTGTCTTGCCGGCGGCGCTCTATCCCTAAATCCCCTCCCCACCCCCTTACCCTTCTTCTTGTCGGCGGCGCTCTTCCCCGAATTCCACCCCTTCTTCTCTACGGCTGTCCTCGCATCTTTCGAAGTACTGAATCGACTCCGATTCCAGATCGGTTCCGGGGCGGTGACCCACACATTTTTCTCCGTCTCAGTTCAAGAATCGGAGAGGTTCGGTGCCGATGCCGACGACGCTATTTAATCGCAACCGCGGCCGTGAGTCGGCAACATATACTCGCTACTCGATTCGTCGCGCGGGTGGAGGTAGCTCACTCATGGTCAGGACCGCGATGGGTCGATGCCTTCGCCGCCGCCGGCCGCGGGCGTCCCGCCACGACGACCGGATGAGCGCCCTCCCCGACGATCTCCTCCTTTCGGTCCTGCGCCGCCTCGACATCCGGACGGCGCTCGGCACCGCCGCCCTCTCCAAGCGCTGGGCCCGCCTCAACCGTGAGCTCCCAGTCCTCAACTTCAGTGTCGAGGGCATGCTCCCGCCGCGCTACCACAGATGGGTCCAGCTCTGCCGCGGCATCGGGGAAGCTATTTTTTCCAGTACGAAAGGCACGCACTGACACGGGAGCTCATGCCCAACATCACAAGGTACGAGCACCGGGCCATGCGCGCCCTGACCAGGTCCATCGAGAGCTTCTTGGGCACCGTCGCTCGCCGGAGGAGGGTCAGCAGGCTCAGGGTGGAGTTCTTGTCACCCACAACACCGGCTGCCTGAACCAGCTCATCGCGGAGGCCGTCGATGCTTGGGGGGTGAACGACCTCGGAGCTGTTGCCAAGCCAATCTACAATCAACCAGGAGCAGTCCACACCTTTGGCAGCCATGGCCTGTGCAAGGAGCCCGGCGCAGCACGCCCGCACAGCCTCAAGCTTGGAGGCTGCGTGCTCCCGCCGTTGCACTGTCGGCCCAGAACTACTCGCTAGCACTCGAGTATACTGATAGATGACCGGCGGATGAGCACACACACGTACTACTCACACACTCACTAGTGTATCACACACACGTGGTAGTAGTAGTACACAGCACTTGAGGCTTTGGAGCACACACGGTGGTACTAGAAAGAGGAAATGCCTGGTATTGAATCTGAATGGCCTTGTTACAACCGGGGGGACTCATGTCCTTTTATAGGTGATTCAACCGACTATGGCAGCTGAGATATTTCTACTGCTGCCCACCTCATCACATACGTGTACCAGCCTAGACACTAGGTACAGCTCAACATTAGCTACCTTAGCTACTAGGCTACGCCTCCTCTACTGCTCAGGAAATTACTACTGCTAGTAGTTTCCTTAACTACCAAGGCATGCAGCCGCTACTGCTTTTCTTGCCGACATGCAGCTATTACTACCTTCTATCACTTCATAGCTAAGTAATAACTACTACTGCCGTTGCATGCAAGTTGTGACCGCTTCAGGCTCTTCTTGCCTTGCTGTAGCCATGCATGCATAGCCATGAATGCATCGGAGACAAGGTTTGACCCAACAATCTACCTCAACCTTGTCGAAGGAGCTTGTTTCCATGATCCCTATCTTGTTCTTGCGCACGGAACTCGGCGCAACCAAGTGCCTTCGTTTGGATGTCCGCCTTCTCGGCGTCCGTATCTTGCTGCTCGTGCTTCTTGATCTTGGGTGCTTGCGATCGTCTCAGAGCTCGAGAAGGTCCCCTAGGCTTCGGAACTGTGTGGATCGCCACCATTTTGTTGGCATCGAACAAGTCCGACCATCTTTGTTGGTGGGGACATGAACTGCCGGGAACCACCTCGCTCGTGGGCGTCGGTGTTCTGGGTCGTAGTTCGATGTCACACTGCCCGGAACTTCCCTTCACAGGGTCGTCGTGTCGGACGTCATGCTACCCAGAACTCCTTCCGGGGATGACTTGTCGGTGTCGCACTACCGGGAACTCCCTTCACAGGGTCGTCGTCTTGGGGCCAGACCTTGCCGAAACTCCCTTCCCGATCGTTGTGCGGGCGCCACACTAACGGAGTGGCTCCTCTCGAGGTTAGCGAGTCCTTGGTGCTCTTCCCATCGGACTTGCTTGTCCGGGTCTCCCAGAGCAATCTTGAGTCGTGCCTCCCGCCAGACTTCGATAGACCCAGTCGCGTCGGGGCTGCGGTGTGGCCAACCATAGAGCACCGTGCCTCCTGCGGTCTCGGCGGTGCGCCACCAGCGTAATCGGTCGTGCCCAACTACAGAGTCCTGTCGTCCCTTGCGGACTCGATGGACCCAGCGAGTCGGGGTCGGCGGCATAACCCGACCGAGAGTGTTGTGCCTCCTGCCTGCGGACTCTATAGTCGCCATAGTCTCGGTCGAGGCCTTGCCGCCCCATGACCGTCTCTTCATTGCCTCCCATTTGTTGAGGCCGTCGAAGAGTGCCGTGTTGCCCTCACGGGCTTGCAGAACCCGAGAACCGGTTGTTGGGGTGTGGCCGACTGAGTGCCGTGCCTCTTGCAGGCTCATCGGTCGCCAACATCATGCTCGGGGCGTGGCCCACGGATGCGTCATTGCCGTGCCTCGACACGGGCTTGTTGGGTCCCGAGGATGTCGAGTGCGCCTTTCCGTGCCAACTTGCAGGGCTTGACCAGCGTCGCGGGGGCGTGGTTGCGGGTGTGGCTCCCCACACCGGGTCTTCATCTCCTCCCGGTCGTAGTCTCCGAGAGCGTTGTTGTCGGGAGGCGCTCTGATGTCGGGAGGAGATTACTTGAAAACTCCGTGCCTCCGCGACGGACTTAATGATTCTTGGCACCGTGGTCTCCGGAGGTGCTGCGCCCTCTGCTGCAACCGATGCTTGTCGGGACCATGGTCTCCGGGGCTGTGCCCTCCTGCATGGTCTCGGCGCAAGCCATCATCATTGCTGGCCCACCGCCTCTTGACCTCGGCGAGGTTCGCGCGTCACGCGGCATCCTCGTCGACCATCCTCTTCGCGGCACTCACGGGCCCGGTGGCCCTTGATGCTGCAATATCGGCACTGTCTCGATGCGTCGTTGCGGCACCTCGTCCGGCTCCACCACAGGTGCGACCGCCGCCTCTGCCGTGCTGCCTCCGTTGCTCGAGGCACCTCCACCACGTCCTTGACACTTCCTCGCCTCCTACTTCTTGAGAATAGGAGTTGTCCGCCGCCAAGCTCCCGCGGCCGTCGTCAAGCGATCCTCGACCACCCGCAACGGCCGTGAGCTCCTCGGCGGAGAGCTCACTCAGGTCAACAAGGTCTCAATGGAACCGCTACCGAGCGAAGCGAGATAGCACGACGCGGAGAAATTTCCGCCGACTCTTGCGTCGTCCATGGTGTCGCCGAGCGCGCGGAGCTGTGACGCAAGGCTGGAGATCCGCATGGCGAAGTCGTCGACGAGCTCGCCCTCCTTGAAGGCGATGTTCTCGAAGTCCGCCCGCAGCTTCCCACGCCTCCTTGGCGCTTGCCTTCGCCGCGAGCATGTCGTGCATCTCCGGCGGCGTGGCACGCATGAGCGCCGCCACGGCTTTCCTGTCCTCCTTTCTCTCGATCAGTGCGTCCTCCATGGGAGCCAGGCTCGCCGCATGAAGGTTGCACTCCATGATCAACGCCCACTCGCTGTAGTTCGGCGTGAGCATCGGGAAGGTGATGGGCACGCTACGCTGACTGCGGTCTCGCGCCTGATCTCCCTAACCACGACCTCACCGCGATGGCGGCGCTGGGCGGTTGCGCCCTCGCCGCTCCTCGGAGCCGGGCGACCGGAGCCGTCTGTGATGGCGCGGCCGGAACCACCCGAGGTGGTGCGCTGCTGCACTCCTTTACCATCGGCCATGGCTACCACAACCGAGGCTCGATGCCAATTGTCAGCCCGAACTACTTGCTAGCACTTTCGAGTATCTTGATAGATGACGGCGAGATGAGCACACACGTACTACTCACACACTCACTAGTGTATCACACACACACGTAGTAGTAGTAGTACACAGACTTGAGGCTTTGGAGCACACACGGTGGTACTAGAAAGAGGAAATGCCTGGTATTGAATCTGAATGGCCTTGTTACAACCGGGGACTCATGTCCTTTATAGGTGATTCAACCGACTATGGCAGCTGAGATATTTCTCTGCTGCCCACCTCATCACATCGTGTACCAGCCTAGACACTAGGTACAACTCAACATTAGCTACCTTAGCTACTAGGCTACGCCTCCTCTACTACTCAGGAAATTACTACTGCTAGTAGTTTCCTTAACTACCAAGGCATGCAGCCGCTACTGCTTTTCTTGCCGACATGCAGCTACTACTACCTTCTATCACTTCATAGCTAAGTAATAACTACTACTGCCGTTGCATGCAAGCTGTGACCGCTCATGCTGCTGCTGCCGCCGCTGTAGCCATGCATGCATAGCCATGAATGCATCGGAGACAAGGTTTGACCCAACATGCACGAGTACGGCGCGCTCACCATGCTCGTCCTGCAAGACATACCAGATTCGACGCCCGAGGCAGCCTACGAGGGCGTCTTCACCTCGTGCCTGCAGCTGCAGGTGCTGCACCTCATCTCCTGCAGGTGCAGCTGGAGCAGGGGCCTGGTCGTGGATGCCCCCATGTCGAAGATCAGGGAGCTCGTTGTGGACAGGTGCAGGTTCAGACGGATACGCCTGAGGGCTCTTCCTAGCCTCGAGAGGCTTGCCTCCGAGGGAATCATAGTGCACTTGGAGAAGTCCACCGCATTTCCCTGTCTCAGGAAATATAACCTCACCTTGTGCCTCGGTATGACAATGAAAGGATTTCGCCAAGCTCTAGCGCAGCACCTGAAGATAGAGCCTGAAACGTTTCTTCGACGCATGCCGGGCATAACCAGCCTGATTCTCAGGCTCACTGGGCCTGACAGATGGATCGTGCCGTCGAGCCCCCCATCGCCGCCATTGTTGCCGAACCTGAGGAGGCTGCTGGTCGCCGACGTGCCTTCATCCTGGGATGTCTCATGGCCCCGTCTCCTCCTCGAGACGGCGCCGTCCCTGGAGACCCTCCACATCCACATTGCAGCTTGCGTAGAAGAGGAGCCCGGTGATGAGATACCCTGGCGACACACCATGGTTCGGCACCATCATCACTTGGAGGAGTTTGTGACGGTTGGTTATGAGGGAACAAAGAGGCAAACCTACTTTGTCAAGTTTCTCATGGGAGTATGCACGGTGTTGCGCAATGTCACAATGTTCAGGAACGGACATGCTCGGAACAAGGGGCACTGGGACTGGGAGTTGGTGACACATCAACATTTGTGGACCGACGAGGAGAAGGACGAGACACTGAAGCACATCATGGATGGGGTTTCTCCCTCAGCTGCCCAAGTTCAACTAGTTTTAGGATGAGTTTTCTCATGTTTGTGCCTTCCCTGAAACCGTCTAGTAATGCACATGCTTCTTTGTAATCTATATTCGATTTGATGGAATTTATAATCTCTTATTAGTTATTACACTCGAATGTTGTGTTTGTTGGTTGTGGTTTTTTCCGGTGCTAAGTACTGTCATCCTATTTGTATGCATTATACATTCACAAGCTCTATGCTTCTGCTTCGCAGCTTGTCTCTTGTGTGCCTTTCAGGTTCGGCTTGACTCATTCTTTTACTCAGTTGTAAAATAGATATTTAAAATAGATATTTGTTTGCATAACAGACTTGGTGCATAAGTGTAAGATGTGGCATATGTATTCTCTCTATTATAATAGCTGGTCATACAAAGTCTCCTTTTCACATACCATTATCAAATCAAATATTATAGCCCTCTTGTGATATACTACAACATTGGTTGCTCTGGCACTCAAGTTCTCTGTGTCGTTAAACAGTTGCTTAACACTTACTATTGCTACTATCTCAAATACGATGTTCTAGCCGCCATATCGTGCTTTAGATATGCCTGCATCTATCCTGGTACGTGCAATTGGTCCGATCATATTTATTACCATGTTTGCCATTTTCAGTTTTTCTATTAAGCAATCCATCTATATGTTTTTGCCATGCTAATTGACTTTCATGTGTTCAGATGCATCATCTAACACTTCTAGGCATGGCTACCCCCATGTCGCCCCTGCTCGAGGAAAACCAAGCACTCACGGTCGAGGGCTTCTACCGCGACTTTGAGGACAACAGTGACAACCGAGGACAACCAGTCACACGACACCATTTTTCAAATATTGTTCCATCCCGTAGCAATGCACATGTATTTAGCTAACTGCGCTCATGCACATCATGCCACCTGCTAACTCAGATGGACTCAACCCACTATGGCCCAAGGCCTAAACTTAATGCACCCAATGACCCAATTCTGGCCATGCCCTAAGCCTGCTCTCGTTTCTTCTTCAGCCTCCGCTTCCCAGTAAGCACCAATCCTGCTGACCTCCTAAAAAAAGCCCCAATCCTGCCAGCTTTGCTGAAACACAGACAGTAGGTGACAAAAGCAAACATAGACAATGATATAGTTTTGCATTCGTATGAAGGCTTGAAGATGGTCAATCGGTTGGGATGCAACAATGTTCTTGTACGCATGGATAATATTGTTGGTTGTGGTTTTTTCTAGTGCTAAGTACCGCATCCTATTCGTACGCATTATACATTTATACATTCACGAGCTCTGTACTTCTGCTTCGTAGCTTGTCTCTTGTGTGCCTTTCAGGTTCGGCTTGACTCATTCTTTTACTCAGTTGTAAAATAGATCTTTGTTTGCATAACAGACTTGGTGCATAAGTGTAAGATGTGGCATATGTATTCTCTCTATTAATAGCTGCACATACAAAGTCTCCTTTTCACATACCATTATCAAATCAAATATTATAGCCCTCTTATGATATACTACAACATTGGTTGCTTTGGTACTCAAGTTCTCTGTGTCGTTAAACAGTTGTGAAAGTGCGTTATATCGACTAGAGGGGGGTGAATACGTGATTTTTACAAATTCTTCACTGAGGAAATTCAACTTGAGGAATTTGCTAAGCGACGAAATACATGCAGCGGAATAAGTACTCAGGTGCAAGCATAACATGGCAGTAACACAGTCATCATGATGAAATGAAACAAGCACATAGCACAGGTAGCGTGTAAACATGATAAGCAGACTGAAGATAAGATGACTGAAGAATTAGGATTGAGGAAATTGAGAAAGTCTTCAGTCAAAGTCTTGAAACAGTAACGATCAAGTTCATCAACACATGAATGAGGAAATGAAAGGGTTGAGGAAATAGAACCAGTAGCTTGGTGAAGACGATGATTTGGTAGACCAGTTCCAACTGTTGTGACAGTCGTACGTCTGGTTGGAGCGACTATGTATTTAAACCTGAGGACACCCAGTTCCGGACACACAGTCCTCACTGTATTCTCCTTGATCTAAGGTCACACAGACCTCGCCCAATCACTCGTGGCAAGTCTTCAGGTGAATTCCAAAACTTCACAGACTCGGTCACCCGGCGATCCACAATTCCTCTTGGATGCTCTAGACCATGACGACTAACTGTCTAGAGGATGCACAGTCCTCAAAGTTAACAAGCGTCGGTTCCACACAGGAACAATCTCTTAAGTGATGCTCAATCACTTTGGGTTGTAGGTGTTTGGGTTTTTGGGTTTTTTCCTCACTGATGATTTTTGCTCAAAGTCCTCGGAGGATGGGATGCTCTAAATGACATGTGTCAATCTATCTCTCGGAGCAGCCAACCAACTAGTGGTTGTAGGGGGCGGCTATTTATAGCCTAGGGAGCAGCTCGACATGATAAGACATAAATGCCCTTCAATGATATGACTGTTAGGTGGATATGATATTTTGGACAGCTGGCGCATAGAACAGCAACGGTCGGAAATTTGAGGTCACAAATTCCTCAGGGATATCATGTTCCTCACTTGTAGGCAATTCGCACTGGCGAATTCCTAACTCCTCAGTCGGGACAAATTCCTCAGAGAACAGAAAATCTTCGTCTCTGTCACTGAAGAAATTGACTGAACTGTATGAGATTTCCAATGGCTTCACTCGAAAGGATTGAGTAGGTGTAGGATTTGAGTTGAGCAGCACTTGGAGATTTTTCCTTAGTTTTACCTCGACCCCCTTTAACAGTACGACGTTTCCTATACTCAAGAAAGAGAAAATGAAACTACGAAAACAAAAGTCTTCACACTTCATAATCCTCGCATCAATATCGAAGTCTTCAGGGTCACACCAGTTTCCTCATTTTCAAAGTCTTCAAGAAAACCAGAGTCTTCAACTGAAGACATTCATTTTTAGGGGTCGACTTTCATCGTAAATATCAAACTCCTCATAGACTTATAGAACATGTGTATACTCACAAACACATTAGTCCCTTAACCTATACGTCTTCAATACACCAAAATCACTATGGGGCACTAGATGCACTTACAATCTCCCCCTTTTTGGTGATTGATGACAAATAGGTTAAGTTTTCAACGAGGATAAACATATGAAGTGTAAATACTGATATTGAGGAATTTGATTGCAAGATATAGAAGAACTCCCCCTGAAAATGTGCATATTTGAGGAATTTGCTTTGGATAGCAAATGCACATTGTAGTGTAATATCATGGAGATCTCCCCCTATATCTTGTAATTCATACACGCATTTGACATATGATATGAAGAATTTGAAATGCATGATGAAATATGGTGTCTGACGAAATTCGGCATGCGTGCATTAATGTACTTGAGGAAATAAGCATGCAGAAAGCAGTTCAAAAAGTGTCAGACCACCATAGGACTTAAGTTTACAACTCATCAGAGCAAACACTTCAGAAGAGCAAGAGTTGTAACTTAACAAAAAACGCCCATATATAAGACCCGCTTAAAGACTAACTCAAATTTCTCCCCCTTTGTCATCAAATGACCAAAGGGGACGAAAAATGAGGACTAATGCCCCTGAAGAATATCATCATGATGTCGATGGAGGAGCGCCAGCGTTGTTGGGGTCGTCTGTTGAGGTAGGGCCTGCCGTAGTGTCGTTCAAATCTTCAGCTTCACCCATCTCGCACGATGAAGAATATGAACTTGTGATGAGTTGAGGAACTTTGACCTTCTTGAATTTCTTTGAAGGTGGTTGAGACCAGTCAAAGTCCTGTTGTAACCCCATCTGCTTCAGATCCTCATCACCGTATAGGTGAGACCGAATAGCCCAAGTGCGGTTGAAGACTTCATGCAAGTAGTAGTGCTTCTTCTTCACAGTATTTTGCGCGACTGTCATGTTCTGAAGAATTGAGCCAAATTGTCTCTTGACCCACTTGTGATTGCGATCGACCTTCTGATGAAGACTTAAAAGAAGCTCACGATCAGTCATCACTCGTGGAGCAGTGGCTTGAGGAATACGCTTTGAAGCTTTTGCGGCAGAGTCTGTTGGGGAACGTAGTAATTCAAAAAAATTCCTACGATCACGCAAGATCTATCTAGGAGAAGCATAGAAACGAGCGGGGAGAGTGTGTCCACGTACCCTCGTATACCGAAAGGGAAAGCGTTTAGTAACACGGTTGATGTAGTCGAACGTCTTGACGATCCAACCGATCCAAGTACCGAACGTACGGCACCTTCGTGTTCAGCACACGTTCAACACAATGACGTCCCTCGAGCTCTTGATCCAGTAGAGGGTGGAGGGAGAGCTCCGTCAGCCCGACGGCGTGGCGACGGTGATGATGAAGTTACCAGTGCAGGGCTTCGCCTAAGCACTACGAAGATATGACCGAGGTGTTAAATTATGGAGGGGGGCACCGCACACGGCTAAGAGATTGTCTGTTGTGCTTTGGGGTGCCCCTCTGCCCCCGTATATAAAGGAGGGGAGGAGGAGGCCGGCGGAAAAGGAGGGCACGCCATAGGGGAAGTCCAACTAGGATTTCCAATCCTAGTTGGAGTCCCCTTCCTTTTCCAAGAGGGGGAGAGAGGGAAGGAGGAGGAGAGGGAGAAGGAAAGAGGGGGGCACCGCCCCCTCCCTAGTCCAATTCGAACTTGCCATGGGGGGGCGCGTGTCCACCCCTTGCGGCCCTCCTCTCCTTTTCACTAAAGCCCACTAAGGCCCAATACTTCCCCGGGGGGTTCCGGTAACCTCCCGATACTCCGAAAAATACCTAAATCACTCCAGAACCATTCTGGTGTCCGAATATAACCTTCCAATATATCAATCTTTACGTCTCTACCATTTCGAGACTCCTCGTCATGTCCGTGATCTCATCCGGGACTCCGAACAATATTCGGTCATCAAATCACATAACTCATAATACAAATCGTCATCGAACGTTAAGCGTGCGAACCCTACGGGTTCGAGAACTATGTAGACATGACCGAGACACATATCCGATCAATAACCAATAGCGGAACCTGGATGCTCATATTGGCTCCTACATATTCTACGAAGATCTTTATCAGTCAAACCGCATAACAACATACGTTGTTCCCTTTGTCATCGGTATGTTACTTGCCCGAGATTCGATCATCGGTATCATCATACCTAGTTCAATCTCATTACTGGCAAGTCTCTTTACTCATTCCGTAATGCATCATCCCGCAACTAACTCATTAGTCACATTTCTTGCAAGGCTTATAGTGATGTGCATTACCAAGAGGGCCCAGAGATACCTCTCCGATACACGGAGTGACAAATCCTAATCTTGATCTATGCCTACCCAACAAACACCTTCAGAGATACCTGCAGAGCATCTTTATAATCACCCAATTACGTTGTGACATTTGATAGCACACAAGATGTTCCTCCGGTATTCGGGAGTTGCATAATCTCATAGTCAGAGGAACATGTATAAGTCATGAAGAAAGCAATAGCAATAAAACTAAACGATCATTATGCTAAGCTAATGGATGCGTCTTGTCCATCACATCATTCTCTAATGATGTGATCCCGTTCATCAAATGACAACACATGTCTATGGTTAGGAAACTTAACCATCTTTGATTAACGTGCTAGTTTAGTAGAGGCTTACTAGCGACACTGTGTTATGCCTATCTATCCACACATGTATCAAGTTTTCGGTTAATACAATTCTAGCATGAATAAGAGATATTTATCATGATATAAGGAAATATAAATAACAACTTTATTATTGCCTCTAGGGCATATTTCCTTCAATCTCCCACTTGCACTAGAGTCAATAATCTAGTTCACATCGCCATGTGATTTAACACCAATAGTTCACATATTTATGTGATTAACACCCATAGTTCACATCGCCATGTGACCAACACCCAAAGGGTTTACTAGAGTCAATAATCTAATTCACATCGCTATGTGATGAACACCCAAAGAGTACTAAGGTGTGATCATGTTTTGCTTGTGAGAGAAGTTTAGTCAACGGGTCTGCCACATTCAGATCCGTATGTATTTTGCAAATTTCTATGTCTAGAGTGCTCTGACGGAGCTACTCTAGCTTATCGCTCCCACTTTCAATATGTATCCAGATTGAGACCCAGAGTCATCCGGATCAGTGTCAAAGCTTGCATCGACGTAACCCTCTACGACGAACTCTTTGTCATCTCCATAATCGAGAAACATTTCCTTAGTCCTGTTTAGGTACTTAAGGATAACTTTGAACGTTGTCTAGTGATCTACTCCTGGAGTCACTATTGTACTCCTTTGCCAAACTCATGGCAAGGTACACAACAGGTTTGTTACATAGCATGGCATACTTTATAGAACCTATGGCTGAGTGATACGTCTCCAACGTATCTATAATTTTTTATTGTTCCATGCTATATTATATTCTGTTTTGGACATTATTGGGCTTTATTATACACCTTTATATTATTTTTTGGACTAACCTATTAACCGGAGGCCCAGCCCAGAATTGCTGTTTCTTTGCCTATTTCAGAGTTTCGCAGAAAAAGAATATCAAACGGAGTCCAAACGGAATGAAACCTTTGGGAACGTGATTTTTGGAACGAATGTGATCCAGAGGACTTGGACCCTACGTCAAGAAAGCAACCAGGAAGGCACGAGGTAGGGGGGCGAGGCTACCCCCCCAGGTGCGCCCTCCACCCTTGTGGGGCCCACGTTGCTCCACCGACGTACTTCTTCCTCCTATATATACCTACGTACCCCCAAACTACCAAATACGAAGCCAAAAACCTAATTCCACCGCCGTAACCTTCTGTACCTATGAGATCCCATCTTGGGGCCTTTTCCGGAGCTCCGCCGGAGGGGGCATTGATCACGGAGGGCTTCTACGTCAACACCATAGCCTCTCCGATGATGTGTGGGTAGTTTACCTCAGACCTTCGGGTCCATAGTTATTAGCTAGATGGCTTCTTCTCTCTTTTTGGATCTCAATACAATATTCTCCCCCTCTCTTGTGGAGATCTATTCGATGTAATCTTCTTTTGCGGTGTGTTTGTTGAGACCGATGAATTGTGGGTTTATGATCAAGTTTATCTATGAACAATATTTGAATCTTCTCTGAATTCTTTTATGTATGATTGGTTATCTTTGCAAGTCTCTTTGAATTATCAGTTTGGTTTGGCCTATGTGACGCCCCCGATTTAATCGTACACTAATCATGCACGCAAATGTGTACGATCAAGATCAGGGACTCACGGGAAGATATCACAACACAACTCTACAAATAAAATAAGTCATACAAGCATCATAATACAAGCCAGGGGCCTCGAGGGCTCGAATACAAGTGCTCGATCATAGGCGAGTCATGGAAGCAACAATATCGATGTCTGACGACATAAGTTAAACAAGGTGCCATAAGATGGCTAGCACAAAGCGGGATCTGATCGAAGAGGAGCAGGGCCTCCCGCACAGGATCCTCCTAGGTCACTCCCGGTCGTCGTCGTGGCTGCTGCGTAGTAGTAGGCACCTCCGGAGTAGTAGTCGTCATAGGCGGTGGCGTCGACTCACAGGCTCCATCGTCAGTTGCAGCAATCGAGTAGAGGTAGGGAAAAGGGGAACAAGGCAACCGTGAGTACTCATCCAAAGTACTACAAGCAAGGAGCTACACTACATATGCATGGATATATGTGTAAAGGCCATATCAGTGGACTGAACTGCAGAATGCCGTAATAAGAGGGGATAGCTAGTCTTAACGAAGACTACGCTTCGGACTCTGTCTAGCAACAGTAGGAGGGACAATCAAGTCCTCCAAGTAACATCATATAGCAATAATCCTACCGGCAATCCCTGCTCATAACCACAGGCGAGAGCGACCACCGGTTATATCGGCACTTGGAAGGGTGTGTTTTATCAAGTATCCGGTTCTAGTTGTCATAAGCTCAAGGTACAACTCCAAGTCGTCCTGTTATCGAAGATCACGGCTATCCGAATAGATTAACTTCCTGCGGGTGCACCATCTTACCCAAAGACGCTTGATCCCATTTGGCGGACACACTTTCACGGGTCATGCCCGGCCGCGGAAGATCAACACGTCGCAGCCCCACCTAGGCACAACAGAGGCCAACACGCGGTCTAAACCTAAGCGCCGCAGGGTGCAGGCCCATCGCCTGAAAGCACACTGCGTTGCGTCTGTGGCGAAGCAGACCTAGCCCATCGAGCGTTCCAGTCCAATCCGGCAGCGCCGCTCCGTCGTGACGTCTGAAGTGCCGGTGATACCACGGCGCGGGATACCCATAACTACTCCAGCGTAGATGGTTAGTGCGTATAAGCTCGTAGCCAACCCAGGATCAAATACCAAGACCTCGTTAAGCGTGTTAAGTAACAGTGAGCGCCGAGCAGGCCAGGCCCACCTCTCTCCTAAGCGGTCTCAACCTGCCTGTCGCTCGCCACAAAGATCCACTCATGGTGCTCCATCACCAATCCGACTTTAGTCTCGCATGTATCATGTATAAGTATATAGTATATACCCGTGATCAACTCCCGAGTGATCACGGCCCGATAGTATATACGGTGAGCGGACAAGAAAGTAGGGCCACGAGATGAAAGTACTAGCATCCTATACTAAGCATATAGGATTGCGGTAAGGTAACAACGAAGTTACAAGGACGAGGCTATGCAGCGGTATAGGAGTATCTGAAAACAGTAACATGCTATACTACTCTAATGCAAGCGATGTAGATAAGAGTAGGCGATATCTGGTGAACAAGGGGGGGCTTGCTGGTTGCTCTGGCAAGAGAGAGGGGTCAACACCGTGGTCGAACCGGTCACCGCAGCGTCGGTCTCGTAGTCTACCGGAGAAGAGGGGAAGAAACAATGAATACAAAGTAAACAGATGCATATCGATGCATGACATGTCAAGAAGCGATGCTAGGCGTGCCCTAACGTGGTATGAGGAGGGTACTGGTTAGGGGAAAACATCAGGAAGTTTTCCGGTTCGAACGTCTGTCAGACAGATGAACCGGAGAGGAAAGTTTGCAGGTTCGATAGGTTAGGGGTGTGTGGTGGACGAACGGACTGCGTATCCGGATTCGTCTCGTCGTTCTGAGCAACTTTCATGTTGAAAATATTTTAATCCGGATTACGGTTAAAAGATATGATTTTAAAAGATTTTATTAATTTACGAATTTTAATTAATTATTTAATTAATTTCGAAAATGCATTTATGACATCAAGCATGATGTCATGCTTGACATCAGCGATCAACAGGGTTGGTGAGTCAACCTGACAGTGGGTCCCGCATGTCATTCTCTAATATCTAATTAACCTAATCGAGTTAATTAACATTGATTAATTAGGTTAATTAGTGATTAGGATAATTAATCAAATTAATTAGATTAATTAATTACTTAATTAATTAATTAATTAATTAAGTAATTAGTTAATTAGTTTTAATTCATTTTCATTTTATTTTTATTCCTGTTTTAATAAAACCATTCTTTGGGGGGTGGGGCCCCCATGTCATTGGCCCAGTGGGGGCCATTCGACATCTTGGCGTCTGCGAGCCCGAGCCCGAGGCCAACGGGGCCGGGCGGCCGAGGCCAAGACGGCGGCCGGAGGCCGCAGCCACGGCCACCTGACGACCGCCGGGCGGCGGGCGCCAAGCAGGCGACAGAGGTGGTGGGGGTTCGGGCCCCGACGGGGAGAACGTGCTCTGAGGGCCCGGGGCCGAGCGACGGGCGCGAGGAGGAGGGGGCTGTGACCTTGGCCATGGACGGCGTGGAGCCGGGCGACGAGAGGTCGTCAGACGGGCCGAGGGTTTGATGGCCGTGGGGGGGCGAGGCGCCGTTCGCGAGGAGGAGGAGAGGAACGGGGAGGCGGCGGGCTGCCGGGTGGCGGAGCGGAGGCGGAGCAGCGGCAGAGCTCGGCGTGGCGTCGTTCGGGAGAGAGAGGGAGCAGGGGGGGAGGCGAGCTCACAGGGGGGAACGTGGGGACTAGGCGGCGGGCGTGGTGGAGGTCGGTGACGACCGTGAGGAGGCGGGCGGGGCGAGTTCACAAGGCGTCGGGAGGCGGAGGGTCGGGTCGACCAGCGGCGTGGTGCTCGTGCTTGGGGGCGACGGAGGAGGAGGGGACCCCAGTGGAGGAGGAGGAGGAGGGGGTCCCAGGCGGCGGTGGGGCGGCGGGGGCCGAGATGAGATGAGGTGGCGTGGGGGGGTCGCCCGATCTGGATCGGGCGAGGGCAGGGGGAGAGGGGAACGGGGTGGGGGCGCGTGGGGGGGAAGAGTGGGGCGGCTAGGGTTTGGCCGCGGGGGGGGGGTTAAGTGGTCGGGGCTGCTGGGCCGGCCCAGGGGGGGAATGGGCCAGGGGCGAGGGGCCAGGTGGGGAGGGGGGCTGGCTGGGCCAGGGGGTTTTCCCTCCCTCTTTTCTTCTTCCTTTTCTTTTATTATTTTTCTTTTCTGTTTTTTTAGATTATTTAAAATGCCAAAGCATTTTACAAAAATTAGTGCACCCCACCATAATTATGTTAGCTATTTTAGACAACCCCGAACATTTTAGTTTTGGTTTTGAAACTTTTTATCGTTTGCTCTTGTTTTGAAATTGTTTTAGGGCGGATTGAATCATCGTGAGGTCGATCACCATAACCGGGTGATTCTTGTTCCCTAATCATCCGGTGTTACAAATCTCCTCCACTACAAGAAATCTCGTCCGAGATTTAGGAGGTAGAAGGAAAGAGTGCGGGTATTCATCTCGAAGGCGATCCTCGCGTTCCCGGGTGGCCGTCTTGAGTGATTCGACCATTGGACTTTGAGAACTTGATCGCCTTCCGGCGTGTGCGGCGTTCAGCTTGTCGAGAATGCGGACGGATGCTCTTTATAGGAGAGGTCTGTTGCAATTTGAGCACTTCATGGTCCTTTGCTCGGATTGGGTCCTTGAAGCGGCGTCGGAGTTGGGACACGTGGAACACATCGTGAACACGAGAAGGTTCGACGGAAGCTCCAGTTGATAAGCCACTTTTCCACGCCTTTCGAGAATAGTGAAAGGGCCAATATAGCGAGCGCTAACTTGCCCTTGATCCCGGCGGTGAGCACCCTTCATTGGTGTAGCGAAGATAGGCCTTTTCGCCAAAGTTGATAGACCATGTCCTTGTGATGCGGTCATAATTACTCTTTTGACGAGACCGAGCGGTCTTGAGATTCTCGCGAATAATGCGGACTTGATCTTGGCATGTTGGATAATATCCGGACGAAGAGTGGGCGTTCCCAGTTCTGAACAGTTCGGAGGGTTCGGCACTTTCGTCCATATAACACTTGAAGGGGCCATCTTGGACTAGCTTGATAGCTATTATTATAAGAGAACTCAGCATCTGGGAGAGATTCCTCCCATTTCTTGCGAATGAAGCGACACAAGCTCGAAGCATGTCTTGAGAATTTGGTGACACGTTCAACTTGACCTTGTGATCATGGATGAAAAGCGATCTTGAAAGATAAATGAGTCCCCATAGCTTCTTGAAAACTTGCCCGAATCTTGAAGTGAATAAGCTGCCACGGTCAGAATCGATAACCAAGTGGAATACCGTGAAGTGAAACAATTCTGGACATATAGAGAATTGCAAGCTGGCTAGCGATGATCGTTTCTTTGACCGCCGAAAAATGTGCAACTTTAGAAAGCGGTCAATGACGACAAGAATAGCATCATTACCTTTCTGCGATTTGGGAAATCCAAAGTGCGAAGTCCATTTCAACATGGTCCCATTTCCATTCCGGAATAGAGATAGGTTGCAGAGTTCCAGCAGGCCTTTGATGTTCTGCTTTGATACGACGGCAAACGTCACACTCAGAAACATAGCGAGCAATGTCCTGCTTCATATTAGACCACCAGAATCTCTGACGAATGTCTTGATACATCTTTGTACTGCCAGGATGGATACATAGAGGCGTATCATGAGCTTCTTTCATAACCTTCTGAGTCATATTCAGGTTTTCCTTCTTACACGGCACCACTAGGCGGCCTTTGAAGTACAAGGCGCCATCATTAGCAATAGTGAAGGATGAGGATTTCCTTTCTTGATGTCTTGTTTAAGCTTGTAGACTTGAGTCAAATCCTGCATTGTCTTTATGGTGCCCACGAGATCGGGTTCAACAGCCGGGTATAGAGGAACCTGGGGGAACAACACGGAGATTCATCTTGCGGAACTCGGAGGAGGGGGAGCGAAGTGCACCGGAGGAACAATATGGAGGTTCAGCTTTCTGAATTCTTCAACAAGTGGGGCTGAACTTGGTGAACTCAAGGTGGTTGCAATAAGACTTGCGGCTCAAGGCATCAGCCATTACATTAGCCTTGCATGGCGTATAGGAAATACCCAAATCAAAGTCTGCAACTGTCTCCATCCATCTCTGCTGACGGAGGTTCAGGTCTGGCTGGGTAAACAGATACTTCAGACTTTGGTGGTCGGTGAAGATCTCGCAACGATTACGAGAAGGTAATGTCGCCACTTTGCTTGATGCATGAATGACGGCAGCAAGTTCGAGGTCATGAACTGGGTAGTTCTCCTCGTGAGGCGAACTGTCGAGAGGCATAAGCAACCACTTTGTGCTCTTGCATTAGGACACCGCCTAATCCTTGACGAGAAGCGTCGCGATAAATGACGAAGTCCTTCTTAGTATCGGGAGGAGCTAGCATTTGGGGCAGAAGTCAACTTGTCTTTGAGTGCCTCGGAAACTTTCCCACACTTATCATCCATTGGAATTTGGCGCCCTTATACAACAGGTTAGTCGAGGCTTGGCAATCTTGGAGAAGTTCTCGGCGAATCGACGGCAATAGTGGCGAGACCGAAAAACTTCGACTTATTAACGTTCTTGGAGGAGTCAATCGAGAATAGCTTTGAACTCGTTCGGGGTTGGCGGCAATACCATCCTTAGAAATGACATGCCCAAGATAGGTTACTTGGGAAGCCAGAATTCACATTTGGAGAACTTGGCATAGAGTTGATGCTCTCGTAGCTTTTCGGCACAAAGGCGAAGATGTTCAGCATGTTCTTCTTCATTCTTGGAATAGATCAGGATGTCATCCGGATAAACCACGACGAACTTGTCGAGGTAATCCATGAATATATAGTTCATCGAGGCGGAGAAGGTGGCTGGAGCATTGGTTAAGCCGAAAGACATGACGGTGTACTCGTAAGAACCATAACGAGTCACAAATGCGGTCTTGGGGATATCCTCCTCACGAACACGGATCTGGTGGTAACCCAACCTCAAGTCGAGTTTCGAGAACACTGACGAACCAGCCAGTTGATCATACAGATCATTGATCCGAGGAAGAGGATACTTATTCTGAATGGTAGCTTGATTTATGGGACGGTAGTCTTGGACCAATCGGTTTGTCCCATCCTTCTTCTTGACAAAGAGAGAAGGTGCTCCCCAAGGAGAGCAACTTGGGCGAATGAAGCCACTTTGAAGAGATTTGTCGATTTCCTCCTTTAGCTCAAGGAGTTCATCTGGCGGCATCTTGTAGGGTCGCTTGGCTATAGGAGTGGTGCACGGTTTCAAGTCGATGACGAATTCGACAGCTCTAGCAGGGGAATCCTGGAAGTTCTTGAGAAAGAGCGTCTTGGAAATCGCGAACGACGTGAATGTTTTCAATGCCCTCGAGTGGTGCGGCGTTCAATGCATTCAATGCATAGAGCCTTGCCTCGGCATTTTGAACCGAGCGAGCATTGTAGCTACGATTTCATCGAAGGGTGTAGCAGATGGGCGGTCTTAGTGGCGCAAGCGATTGGCGCCAGTATCGCTTTCAACCAATCCATCCCCAAAATGAGGTCGATGTTAGGCGTCTTGAGGATAATGGGGAGGCATAGAATTCTAGCCCTTGATTTCCACGGGGATGTCGGCGCCAACCATGGAGGTTTGACATTGTCCCAATGGGGTTTTACCACTACCAAGAGTTCATCTCTTCACATTAACGTCGTGCTTGTATGCAAAGTCTTGAGACATGAATGAATGCGATGCTCTGAATCGAATAAAACAGATCAGGTACTGAATTTACGAGAGTGTACCCATCACGATGGCAGGCTGGTCTTGAGCTTCATTCGGATCAACGTGGTTGGCTTTGAGCTTGCCCATAAGACTTGCCGGTGTTGTTGCGGTTACAGGTGTTTCCACGGCCAGCTCTTTGGAAGGGCCGATTGATTACGGTTACGGTTGCATTCTCTAGCACGGTGCCACTGGTTGTCCGCTTTGAAGCATAAGCCATTATTGGGAGTGGGAGCAGGAGCTTGGGGTGGTGGGCTGGAAGCTTGGCTGCTTAGTTGTAGGCGGCGAGGTGTAGCATAGTTCTGCTTTGGAGCAGGTGCATTGGCTGGTACATGCTGTTGGGAATCCATATCTTGCGCTTCTGCGAGGACGGGCGAAGATGAACCCGTGTCACAGTTGCGCTGTTAGAGCTCTGGTATTCCTGCGCACCAGTTTCGACATTGATAGCTTTGTTCACCAATGTGGCGAAATCAGCAAAGTCGTGCACTAGAAGTGCGAGCTTGATGTCGACTTGAAGACCGTCACGGAACTTCTCTGTCTGCGTGCATCGGTTGCAATATCCTCTTGACATAGCGAGACAAGTCCAGAACTCTCGTGATAGGCTTCAACAGTCTTGTTGCCTTGGGTGAGGTTGCGAATTCACGCTTCTTCGGTCCATGACCCTTGAGGGATGAAGCGGGCACGGAAGGCAACCCGGAAGTCGGCGGTGATGAGTGTTCCAAGCTGGCGAAATCGCGGTGGCTGTCCCACCATTGAGCTGCGGGTCCCTTCAGAAGAAGGAAGCAAAAGTGACATAGCTGGCGAGGCTACATCAGCAGACTCCATCTCATAGGTGATGTCACGGGCGATCATCGACATCCGATGGCTGGGTTGAGCTGCGGTACACGCTGGGGTTCAGCGTATGAAATCCTGCGAGTTGTTCCGTTTGGGTCTTTGATGCATATTGGGGCGAGGCGAGCCATCATGTTCTCCATGAACTGGCGATTCATCTCGAGCTGTTGGATCATACCAGCCATGTACTCAGGCGGTGGTGGGAAGTTGGCACCACGACCACGACCTGCTGGCCTAACCATCCTGCTATTATATAACAGGGGTAGTTCAGCATTTGAGAAATTAAGCAAGAGACAGGAATCATTCATGATGAAACATGCATAATGAAAGCAACATGATGGGAACTACATAGTAGTTGGCATATCTTACAAAAGGAATCATGCATAGAGTTCGATACATAGAGTCCAGTACATAGACTACTACATCATAGGCGGCACGCAGAGCTCATGACGAATACATCAAACACTAACAAGCAAGTCTACATCAGTCCCACGCAGTCTGCTGGAGGTAGCAGTAGCTTTGAAAGTCGATAGTCGGCGGTGGATAGTCCTCCACGTCGGTGACACAGGGGCGCGGATACTCACGGTGCTGAATCCGGCGTCCGGTGGCGAAAAGGGCCAAGTCGGAGAGTAGCCTCCCACGTCGCCAACCGACACCACAGGGCATCACGGTCTGGCTGGGTAGATCGCGAGCGCCGCAGCTCTCCGGACGGACAAAGGGTGCATCAGCGTCGAGCACGGTAGAGGTGCTTGACGGGTGATGTACAACTCGTGGCGAAAAGCTCGGTTAGCTCGATCCAGCCCATCGGCATGCGTAACAAAGTTACGATGGTGGAAGGGCTCTCTGGTGACGATGGTGTAGGCAGCGGTGTAGTAACCCTCCTCACCAACATCATACGCGATAGCAATGTGCTGAAGGGGAGGTGTCCAACTCTCGATACTCGCGAAGGCGTGTCGAGCAGCATAAGCAGCATCGTGGACTGCCATATCGATAGTCACTCCAACACCATGTGCGGTGTGCAGCCAATAGTGGACTCATACTCCGAGAGTAGAGGTGGGCGATGGCGCGGTAATGCTCCTGGTTGTAGTCTGGTACTCCTCATAGGCGGTGTACTCGGGGTGCCAGCGATAACCCGATAGGTCATCATCTCGGCTAGCACCGCAGTGATCCCGAGCACCAATGGCCGTCGTGTGACGCCACGACCTGCCTCGTGGGTTCCATCTGAAAACAAAGACGTTTCAAAGGAGTCAAATGACAGTGTGGAAATTGCTCAAATACAATTCCAAAAACAACTAAGGCTATATCCAACTTTGGGGTGAATGCGGTCATGGGATCCTAGTGATAGTTAGTAAAATCGTTTAACCCGAGTAGAAGAGAGTTCAGAGTCCCAGAGTAAAGGCCGAGGAGTAAAAGATCCTAGTACCACCCAATGGCGACGTGGGCCCGTAAGGCACACAGCCAAGTTAGTAAAAGCTTTTGCAATGTCTAGACTCGACTTCGGCAAAGGAGTTGGAAGGGGGATTCCTACAGGCAGTCGGCTCTGATACCAACTTGTGACGCCCCCGATTTAATCGTACACTAACCATGCACGCAAATGTGTACGATCAAGATCAGGGACTCACGGGAAGATATCACAACACAAATCTACAAATAAAATAAGTCATACAAGCATCATAATACAAGCCAGGGGCCTCGAGGGCTCGAATACAAGTGCTCGATCATAGACGAGTCAGCGGAAGCAACAATATCTGATGTACGGACATAAGTTAAACAAGGTGCCATAAGATGGCTAGCACAAACCGGGATCTGATCGAAGAGGAGCAGGCCTCCCGCACAGGATCCTCCTAGGTCACTCATGGTCGTCGTCGGCGGGCTGCACGTAGTAGTAGGCACCTCCGGAGTAGTAGTTGTCATAGGCGGTGGCGTCGACTCTCAGGCTCCATCGTGCAGTTGCAGCAATCGAGTAGAGGTAGGGGAAAAGGGGAACAAGGCAACCGTGAGTACTCATCCAAAGTACTACAAGCAAGGAGCTACACTACATATGCATGGATATATGTGTAAAGGCCATATCGGTGGACTGAATCTGCAGAATGCCGAATAAGAGGGGATAGCTAGTCTTAACGAAGACTACGCTCGGACTCTGTCTTGCAACAGTAGGAGGGACAATCAAAGTCCTCCAAGTAACATCATATAGCAATAATCCTACCCGCAATCCCTGCTCATAACCACGAGCGAGAGCGACCACCGGTTGTATCGGCACTTGGAAGGTGTGTTTTATCAAGTATCCGGTTCTAGTTGTCATAAGCTCAAGGTACAACTCCAAGTCGTCCTGTTACATCAAGATCACGGCTATCCGAATAGATTAACTTCCTGCGGGTGCACCATCTTACCCAAAGACGCTTGATCCCATTTGGCGGACACACTTTCTGGGTCATGCCCGCCGCGGAAGATCAACACGTCGCAGCCCCACCTAGGCACAACAGAGAGGCCAACACGCGGTCTAAACCTAAGCCTTGAGTGCAGGCCCATCGCCTCGAGCACACCTGCATGTTGCGTCTGTGACGGAAGCAGACCTAGCCCATCGAGCGTTCAGTCCAATCCGGCAGCGCGCCTCCGTCGTGACGTCTGAAGTGCCGGTGATACCACGGCGGGATACCCATAACTACTCCCGCGTAGATGGTTAGTGCGTATAAGCTCGTAGCCAACCCGATCAAATACCAAGACCTCGTTAAGCGTGTTAAGTAACCGTGAGCGCCCGAACAGGCCAGGCCCACCTCTCTCTAGGCGGTCTCAACCTGCCTGTCGCTCCGCCACAAAGATCCACTCGCGGGTGCTCCATCGGCCGACCCGACTTTAGTCTCGCATGTATCATGTATAAGTATATAGTATATACCGTGATCAACTCCCGAGTGATCACGGCCCGATAATATAGCACGGTGAGCGGACAAGAAAGTAGGGCCACAGATGAAAGTACTAGCATCCTATACTAAGCATATAGGATTGCGGTAAGGTAACAAATGGTTACAAGGACAAAGCTATGCAGCAGTATAGGAGTATCAAAAACAAGAATATGCTATACTACTCTAATGCAAGCGAGTAGATAAGAGTAAGCGATATCTGGTGAACAAGGGGGCTTGCCTGGTTGCTCTGGCAAGAGAGAGGGGTCGTCAACACCGTAGTCGAACTGGTCAGCTGCAGCGTCGGTCTCGTAGTCTACCGGAGAGAAGAGGGGGAAGAAACAATGAATACAAAGTAAACAGATGCATATCGATGCATGACATGTCAAGAAGCGATGCTAGGCGTGCCCTAACGTGGTATGAGGAGGGTACTGGTTAGGGGGGAAAACATCCGGGAAGTTTTCCCGGTTCCGGACGTCTGTCAGACAGATGAACCGGAGAGGAAAGTTTGCAGGTTCGATAGGTTAGGGGTGTGTGGTGGACGAACGGACTGCGTATCCGGATTCGTCTCGTCGTTCTGAGCAACTTTCATGTTGAAAATATTTTAATCCGGATTACGGATTAAAAGATATGATTTTTAAAAGATTTTATTAATTTCTGGAATTTTAATTAATTATTTAATTAATTTCGAAAATGCATTTATGACATCAGCATGATGTCATCTTGACATCAAGATCAACAGGGTTGGTGAGTCAACCCCGACAGTGGGTCCCGCATGTCATTCTCTAATATCTAATTAACCTAATCGAGTTAATTAACATTGATTAATTAGGTTAATTAGTGATTAGGGTTAATTAATCGAATTTATTAGATTAATTAATTACTTAATTAATTAATTAATTAATTAATTAGTTAATTAGTTTTAATTCATTTTCATTTTATTTTTATTCCTGTTTTAATAAAAACCGTTCTTTGGGGGGGGGGCCCCATGTCATTGGCCCGAGGGGCCATTCGGACATCTTGAGCGTCTTGGTGAGCCCGAGCCCGAGGCCAACGGGGCCGGGCGGCCGAGGCCAAGGCGGGGCGGAGGCCAGCCACACCAGACGACCGGCCGGCGGGCGCGGCGCCGGCGAGGCGAGGTGGTGGGGGTTCGGGCCCGACAGAGGAGAACGTGCTCTGGGGCCCGGGGGCGGCGACGGGCGCGAGGAAGGAGGGGCTGTGACGCTGGCATGACGGCGTGGAGCCAGCGACGGGAGGTCGTCAGGACGGGGCCGAGGTTTGATGGCCGTGGGGCGAGGGCGCCGTTCGAGGAGAGGAGAGGAACGGGGGCGGCGTGCGCATGGTGGCCGGAGCGGAGACGAGCCGGCGACGGGCTCCGGCCAAGGCGTCGTTCAGGAGAGAGGAATGAGCAGGGGGAGAGGCGAGCTCACAGGGGGAACGTGGGGACTAGGCGGCAGGCGTGGTGGAGGTCGGTGACGACCGGCGAGGAGGCGAGCGGGCGAAGTTCGCCGGCGTCGGGAGGCGGAGGGTGAGGTCGACCAGCGGCGGGTGCTCGTCTTAGGGCGACGGAGGAGGAGGAGGGACCCCAGTGGTGGAGGAGGAGGAGGGGTCCGGGCGGTGGGGGTGGCGGGGGGGGCCGGAGGCAGGTGGGCTGGCGGGTCTCGCCCGATCTGGATCGGGCGAGGCGGGGGAGAGGAGCAGGGTGGGGGCGCGTGGGGGGGAAGAGTGGGGCGGCTAGGGTTTGGCCGCGGGGTGGGGGGTTAAGTGGTCGGGCTCTTGGGCGGCCCGAGGGGAATGGGCCAGGGGCGAGGGGCCAGTGGGGAGGGGGCTGGCTGGGCGAGGGTTTTCCTCCTCTTTTCTTCTTCCTTTTCTTTTATTATTTTTCTTTTCTGTTTTTTTAGATTATTTAAAATGCCAAAGCATTTTACAAAAATTAGTGCACCCCACCATAATTATGTTAGCTATTTTAGACAACCCCCGAACATTTTTAGTTTTGGTTTTGAAACTTTTTATCGTTTGCTCTTGTTTTGAAATTGTTTTAGGACGGATTCGAATCATCGTGAGGTCAGTCACCATAACCGGGGTGATTACTGTTCCCTAATCATCCGGGTGTTACAGCCTACTAGATTGATCTTTCTTGCAATGGGAGAAGTGCTTGGCTTTGGGTTCAATCTTGCGGTGTCCTTTCCCAGTGACAGTAGGGGCAGCAAGGCATGTATTGTATTGTTGCCATCAAGGATAACAAGATGGGGTTTATATCATATTGCATGAGTTTATCCCTCTACATCATGTCATCTTACTTAAAGCGTTACTCTGTTCTTTTGAACTTAATACTCTAGATGCATGCTGGATAGCGGTCGATGTGTGGAGTAATAGTAGTAGATGCAGGCAGGAGTCGGTCTACTTGTCTCGGACGTGATGCCTATATACATGATCATACCTAGATATTCTCATAACTATGCCCAATTCTGTCAATTGCTCAATAATAATTTGTTTCCCACCGTAATACTTATGCTCTCGAGAGAAGCCACTAGTGAAACCTATAGCCCCCGGGTCTATTTTCCATCATATTAATCTTCCAACACTAGTTATTTTTATTGCCTTTTATTTTACTTTGCATCTTTATCATAAAAATACCAAAAATATTATCTTATCATATCTATCAGATCTCACTTTCGTAAGTGACCGTGAAGGGATTGACAACCACTTTATTGCATTGGTTGCGAGAATTTTATTTGTTTGTGTAGGTGCGAGGGACTCATGCGTGGCCTCCTACTGGATTGATACCTTGGTTCTCAAAAACTGAGGGAAATACTTACGCTACTTTACGGCATCACCCTTTCCTCTTCAAGGGAAAACCAACGCAGTGCTCAAGAGGTAGCAAGAAGGATTTCTGGCGCCGTTGACGGGGAGGCTTAGGCGAAGTCAAGTCAAGATTTGACTCCCGACAACGAGCCATTTTTGGCGCCGTTGCCGGGGAGTCTACGCAAAAGTCAACATACCAAGTACCCATCACAAACCCTTATCTCCCGCATTACATTATTTTATATTTGCCTCTCGTTTTCCTCTCCCCCACTTCACCCTTGCCGTTTTATTCGCCCTCTCTTTTCCGTTCGCCTCTTTTTCGCTTGCTTCTTGTTTGCTCGTGTGTTGGATTGCTTGCTTGTCACGATGGCTCAAGATAATACTAAATTGTGTGAGTTTACCAATACCAACAACAATGATTTCCTTAGCACTCCGATTTCTCCTCTTACCAATAGTGAATCTTGTGAAATTAATGCTGCTTTGTTGAATCTTGTCATGAAAGATCAGTTCGTTGGCCTTCCTAGTGAAGATGCCGCTACCCATCTAAATAGCTTCGTTGATTTGTGTGATATGCAAAAAAAGAAAGATGTGGACAATGATATTGTTAAATTGAAGCTATTTCCTTTTTCGCTTAGAGATCATGCTAAAGCTTGGTTTTTGTCTTTGCCTAAAAATAGTATTGATTCTTGGAATAAGTGCAAAGATGCTTTTATCTCTAAGTATTTTCCTCCCGCTAAGATCATCTCTCTTAGAAACGATATCATGAATTTTAAGCAACTTGATCATGAACATGTTGCACAAGCTTGGGAGAGGATGAAATTAATGATACGTAATTGCCCTACACATGGTTTGAATCTTTGGATGATTATACAAAAAATTTATGCCGGATTGAATTTTGCTTCTAGAAATCTTTTAGATTCGGCTGCGGGAGGCAATTTTATGGAAATCACTTTAGTAGAAGCTACTAAACTCCTAGATAATATTATGGTTAATTATTCTTAATGGCACACCGAAAGATCCACTAATAAAAAAGTGCATGCGATAGAAGAAATTAATGTTTTGAGTGGAAAGATTGATGGACTTATGAAATTATTTACTAATAAAAGTGTTTCTTCTGATCCTAATGATATGCCTTTGTCTACTTTGATTGAGAATAATAATGAATCTATGGATGTGAATTTTGTTGGTAGGAATAATTTTGGTAACAACGCGTATAGAGGAAACTTTAATCCTAGGTCGTACCCTAGTAATTCCTCTAATAATTATGGTAATTCCTACAACAATTCTTATGGAAATTTTAATAAGATGCCTTCTGAACTTGAGACTAGTGTTAAAGAATTTATGAATTTGCAAAAGAATTTTAATGTTGTGCTTGAAGAAAAATTGCTTAAAGTGGATGAATTGGCTAGGAACATTGATAGAATTTCTCTTGATGTTGATTCTTTGAAACTTAGATCTATTCCTCCTAATCATGATATCAATGAGTTTCTCAAAGCCATGAGAATTTCCATTGATGAGTGCAAAGAAAGAACCGCTAGGATGCGTGCTAAGAAAGATTGCTTTGTGAAAGCGTGTTCTTCTAGTTTCTATGAAAATAAAGATGAAGATCTAAAGGTTATTGATGTGTCCCTATTAAATATTTGTTTTGCAATATGAATCTTGATAATGATGGAACTGAATATGATCCACCTTTCACTACAGGAATCATCTACTTTCCCGTCTGCCATGGCGGATGGCAAAGGCAGGAACGGTGGACGACAAAGGCCTTTGCCGTCTGCCGCGGACGGCAACAGGCTCTGGCAAAGTAAGGATCGGCAAAGAGCTACTTTGTCGTCCGCTTCCGGAGGCTGACGGCAAAGGGTCCTTTGCCATAAGAAGCGGACGGCAAAGAAAGCTGACGGCAATAAATACGCTGTTAGTCCGTTAGATGGCTAACGGCAGCCTTTGCCGTCAGCTGCTGACGGCAAAAAATATCTGGCCTTCGCCGTCCGCCTGGTGACGTCAGCTGGACATCACTGCCCACCTATTCTTTGCCATCCGCCACTGTAGGCAAATGTGGTGGTCCTTTGTCGTCTGCCACTGTAGGAAAACTAGTCAAATGGGTCAGCTCGAGGAGCACAGTGGCAAATCACGTGTCTTCTTTGCCGTCCCATGACGAACGAAAAAGGTCCTTACCATCGGTGGTGACGGCAAAAGATAATGCATTACCTCTTTTTTTCTGTTTTTTAAATCCAACAATTTTCACAGCAATATATATATGATATATATATATATATATATATATATATATATATATATATATATATATATATATATATATATATATTTCACAGGGCTATTTAACAACAAACATATGACATATCCAGCACATAAGTTTCATCGTACATACATATATAGTTCCATCCATTCATACATAGCAAGTTGCACATACACATAAGTTGCAACCATTAGAAAGTTGCACATACATATTACAATCCAAAGTTTCATCAAGATAGCAAGTTCCATCGTAGCAAGCTAGAAGAATACTAGAAGAGAATGAAATAAAAAACAAGCACTCCATCATAGCAAGCTAGCTTCCGAGAAGTGAATGAAATCTGCAAAATGGAAAATAAGAAAGTTAGGAAAAGGCGACTAGAAGAAGACTAGAAGAAGAAGCACTCCATCGTTTGTGAGGTAACTTAGGTGAAATGGATCGTTTATGAGCTAACTTAGGTAAAATGCATCATTTTAGAGGTAACATAGGTAAGATGGGTCATTTTGGATCTAACATAGGTAAAATGGGTCATTTTGGAGCTAACGTAGGTAAAATGGGTCATTTTAGAGCTAACATAGGTACAATGGATCATTTTGGAGATAATCTAGGTAAAATGGGTCATTTTAAAAGCTAACTTGGGTAAAATGGATCATTTATGAGCTAACTAAGGTAAAATGGGTCATTTTAGAGCTAACTTAGGTAAAATGGATCGTTTATGAGCTAACTAAGCTATTATGCCGTTTTTTACATAAGTAAGGTAAGTACATGTCATTATTGAGAAAGCCTAGTTAACTAAGCATATTACAACTAACTTAGGTCATTTTGGAGGAAACAAAGCTAAGTATAGATCGTTTTAGAGCTAACTTAGGTAAAATGGCTGGTTTTGAAGGTCAGTAAGCTTATTAAGTCATTTTGGAGGAAAATAAGCTAACTCTAGGTCATTAAGGTAAGCATATTGGAGGAAATAAAGCTAAGTCTAGGTCTTTATGCATTTGTTAAGCAAAAAACTAGAGAAACTTACCGTGATCATGGAGGTGTAGGAGCGGGCTGGCTCGTGCCAGTAGCTGGAGAAGGATCGTGTGATGCTTGTCTGGAGTTACGCTGCACCAAAGATCATTTCCAATGTTTCGTTAGCATGATGACACTCAAATGTTAAGACTAGCAAGTAACATCCATTCAAAATAAACTCACCGTGGTCTCAGGAGCAATCTCTGGATCAATGGCTATGGAGCCACGGGACCTCCCGCCACCAGATATCATCACCTGCTCTGGATCAATGGGACCCTTGCTAGGGTTAAAGTCCTCCCCTTTCCTCGCCTTCCCCTTGACTTTCTTGTAAGAGGCAGTGTGGGCCATGGCATACAGGTCGTACCCCTCTGGCACCTTATCCGTCTTATTGTAGCATGCCTGAAAGAGAGAAACAAAGTAAATTAGTAATTAAAGGGCTCAAGCTAGCATTATGAATGAATTGCATGAATCATGAAGCAAACCACATACCCAGTTCCGCCCGAACTGATATAAGCTGGAGCTGCCTTGATGGTGTGGCACACCTTCAATTTGGGCATGTTTGTCCTTGGCCTCAGTCGGCTCCCCTTCCATCTTTCAACACCTGCCATGACAAAGAGTAAACGAAATTAGTACAACATAAAAAAATAACGACATGAATAATAATATGTATATCACTTAAGTGTATCATCATCAAGTACAACATAAAAAAATTGAATACCTGACACTACTAATAATCTCGATCAATATCATCAATAAATGCATAATCATCATCATCACTATAATGAATGACGGGCTCATAGGGTTCAGTGGCATCAACATGTGGAAGGCCACCTTAACGTAATCGGTCAAGCATTGACAAGTCATCCGCAGCAGTAACCTCTTCTTGTTCCAGCTCTTCTAGTTCCTCCTCTGGGGTGATGTCGGATTCACTGTCGCTGTCTACTTCAATGTCTTGGGGTGAAGTATAGTGGTTCTTGAAACGCTTTTTGGAAAGACGTGTCTCTTGGAAAAATTCTCCTTCATATGTGCCTAGGTTAATGTGAGGTTCATAATCCTCTTCCTTTGGGGGAGATAGTCTAGCACGTGGCGGCACTTCATAAACGACATCCCAACCTTTTAGATTTGGATTAGTTTGGCAGGCCCACGGTAGATAGAATACTTGGGTCGCCTGTTGAGCCGTAATATAGACATCGGGAACATCTAAATGGGTGCTTTGGTTGATTTCAACTAGCCCTATATGTTCATGAGTCCTTCTAGTCTCCTTCGGCTGAAACCAATAACATTTGAAGACTACGACATTCGGTGGGTTTTCACCATAGAATAGAAGTTCATAAATTGCTTCAACTCTCCCATAATACTCGGTACCTCCTTCGCGATAGCGAGATACACAACAATTTGTAGACTTTCGATTGGCCATAGATAGCTCTTTGCCATAGGTGCAAAGCGATACCCGTTGATGTCGTATTTGTCAAATGAACGGACCTTATAGTCAAAACCATTAGCGACTTGTCTCAATTCGGCGTCCATAGACTCTGAATTAGCCTACAAGTTTAATCTGAAAGGATTGTTGCATTACGCACAAATTAGCGAATGAAATGAAATTGTCTAATAGAAATTACCGTTTGTTTGAACCAAGAGATGAAACCGGGATAGCCGCCTCCTTGCTTTGCGAGAATCTCATACTCTTCGACTGAATCCTTTTGGATCACCGCTCCATACGAGAATATGGCGACGTATCGACTGTATGAAATATCCAGGAATAAGAGGAGTTCAAAGGAAATAGAAGTTGCGAAACAATGTAATGAGAACTTACTCGATGTACGGCCGCACTTCTATCAGGCTGTTGAAGATATACAACGAAATGGTCCGCCATTCTTCATTATCCAAAGATACTGGATTTGAAACACTGGCTGGTGTGAGATTCCCTTTGAATAGGCTAAGGTTGGATCCACCCTTCTTAGCTTCGTCAGCATTGTACCGAGGCTTCGGATTATGCAAATGACGATTTTTGGCTTCGTAGTGTATTGTCACGAAGTTTGCCGCCTCCTCAGTGATGAATGCATCAGCCATCGATGCTTCAATTCTACGTTTATTTTTACGTTTTTCTCGAAGCGTCTTCTGCATCCTCTCAGTTGGGTAGCACCAACGATTTTGCACGGGCCCCCCAATCTTGCCTTAGTCGGGAGATGCAAAATCAAGTGTTGCATTGGATTAAAGAAGCCCGGTGGAAAGATCTTCTCTAACTTGCAGATCAACTCCGGCCAACTCTTCCATTTCTTCTAGCACGCCAGGCGATAGTTCTTTCGCACAAAGAGCATGGAAGAAATAGCTGAGTTCTGCCAGTACTAGCCATTCATCCTCAGGGATGAAGCCACGCAACATCACCGGCATTACCCGCTCAATCCATATGTGCCAATCATGACTCTTGAGACCAAATATCTTCAATTTATGAAGACTTTCTCCCCTCTTTAGATTCGCTGCATACCCATCGGGGAACATCAACTGCATTTTCACCCACAAGATAATTTCCCTCATAGCTGGACTTCCAAGATTGAACGATGCCTTCGGCTTTGTCCAGTTCTTCTTTCCTTTCGATTCTTTCATGTTTTGTAACGGCCTATCACATAGCGCCTCCAGATCGAATCTAGCCTTAGTATTATCCTTTGACTTCCCATCTATGCCGAACAATGTACCAAAAAGTGCCTCGGCGATATTCTTCTCAGTGTGCATCACGTCGATATTGTGTGGGCAAAGGAGGTCTTTGAAGTAAGGCAGATCCCATAAGCATGTCTTGTGAGTCCAGCGTGCTCGAATTATACCCTTGAAGTACCACGGGCGCCTGGATCTGGCTCGAGGCGTTTAAGCGATCCAGGTCTGCATTGGCTGTCAACGCAGGTGGTGCGAGTTTTGACAACTCTACCTCGATGAAGTTCTTCTTGTCTTTCCTGAACTTATGGCGAGGATCCAGGAACTGTCTATGCATGTCGAAGCAAGAAAACTTGCGACCGGCCTGAAGCCAACGAAACTCAAGAGCTCCCTTGCATGTGGGACACGGGAACCTTCCATGCACACACCAGCCAATGAATAGCGCATACGCCGGCAAGTCATGCGTCGAGTACATGTACCAGACACGCATTATGAAGTTTCGTTTGCTATAGGCGTCGTATGTCTTGAACCCATTATCCCAGGCTTCTTGCAATTCGTCCTTAAGCGGCTGCATGTACACATTCATATATTTCCCCGGATAGTTGTCACGCCCAATATGCGACCCTATCCAAAAGGAACTCGACGGTCCCACCAAGGATAGACCCGCATATTGGAACGCTTTTGCAAGGTGGATATCATTACATCAACATTACATAATAGTGGGATACATACATAAGGCACGAATGCCACAAGAATACATCAACAACATATACAAGATTAACATCCGACTACGGATGAAACATAAACAGAAGCTCAAACGACATCCACCCTGCTAACCCAGGCTGCCGACCTGGAACCTATCCCCTGATCGAAGAAGCAGAAGAAGAACTCCAACACAAGCAACATCGCTCTCGCGTCATGATCAACGCAAACCTGTACCTGCAACTGGTGGTGTAGTAATCTATGAGCCACGAGGACTCAGCAATCCCATTACCATGGGTATCAAGACTAGCAAAGCTTAATGGGAAAGGAAGGGGTAAAGTGGTGAGGTTGCAGCAGCGGCTAAGCATATATGGTGGCTAACATACGCAAATGAGAGCGAGAAGAGAAACAAAGGAACGGCCGTCAACTAGTAATGATCAAGAAGTGATCCTGAACTCCTACTTACGTCAGACATAACCCAGAAACCGTGTTCTCCTCTCGATCAACCCGAAAAGAGACACTCACGATTCACGCTTTACGGTTGGTGTATTTTAGAAGAGTTTGCTTCAAGTTTACTACAACCGGATATTAACAAATTCCCATCTGCCACATAACCGCGGGCACGGCTCTCGAAAGTTTATACCTGCAGGGTGTCCCAACTTAGCCCATGATAAGCTCTCGCGATCAACGAAGGATATTCCTTCTCCCGGGAAGACCCGATCAGTCTCGGAATCCGGCTACAAGACATTTCGACAGACAATAAAACAAGACCAGCAAGACCGCCCGATCGCCGACAATCCCGATAGGAGCTGCACATATCTCGTTCTCGAGGCAACACCGGATGAGACTAGCTACGAGTAAAACCAATCCTCGGGTTGCCTCAAGGTGGCCCTGCAGGCAGCTCGGTCCGAACCAGCACTTAGAGAAGCACTGGCCCGGGTGGGGGGGGGGCTAAAATAAAGATGACCCTCGGGTTGGCCGACCCAAGGGAAAGGTATAGGTGGTGGTGAGGCAAATGGTAAAACCAAGGTTGGGCCTTCTTTGAGGAGTCTTATTCAAAGCGAACTGTCAAGGGGTCCCATAAATCACCCGACCGCGTTAGGGATGCAAAATCCGGGAACATAATACCGATATGACGGAAACTAGGCGGCAAGAGTGGAACAAAACACTGGCATAAGGCCGAGCCTTCCACCCTTTATCAAGTATATAGATGCATTAATTAAATAAGATATATTGTGATATCCCAAAAGTAAACATGTTCCAACAAGGAACAACATCTCCATGTTCAACAAGGAACAAACTTCATCTTCACCTGCAACTAACAACGCTATAAGAGGGCTGAGCAAAGCGGTAACATAGCCAAACAACGGTTTGCTAGGAAGGGTGAAAAAGGTTAGGGTTCATGGCAATTTGGGATGGCTTGATAAGCGGTAATAGGTAGCGCAGCATAGCGATAGAACGAAGCAACTAGCATAGCAATGATAGTAGTGAGATCCAGGTGACGGTCATCTTGCCTGAAATCCCGCAAGGAAGAAGAACGAGTCCATGAAGAAGACGAACGGATGAAGCCGAACCAAGCGTTGACGAACGAATCCTCACGATCGCAACGAAACAGGAACTAACAAGAAAAGCACACAACATAGTAAACACACCACACATGAACATGACAGACATGATGCTCAACCAAGCATGATGCATGACAAAGCTACATGAAGCTACTCAAGGCAAGAGATGATGCATACAAGAGCAACACATCAAAGCAAGTTTAAATGAGGCCGGGAACAACATATAACAATTCCGGTAAGTCCTCATATGCAAATTTCGAAATTGGTCCAGATCTGAATAAACCTTATGTTCAAGTTGTTAAACATCAATTTAAGATGCACCACGATGATCTACACGAAATTATAGTCAAGTTATATATAAAGTTCATTAGATTCGGAGCTACGGCCTAGAAGATATGAGCAAAACAAGTTAAACATGGCATTGATGCAAAATGCATACAAACATCAAGCAAACACCTCAAAACAAGGATGCAACATCATAATATGAAACTACATGCAAAATCAAGCAAGTTTCATATAGAGCACACTCAAAACGGAGCAACGGTTCAACACATACACATGAAACAAGTTATAGCAACAGTCTGTCCAAAACAGCAACTAGGCATATTGCAAGCATCAAAACACTATGCTACAACATCTCAACGAAATAACAAAAGGCATGGGCATGATGTACAGGTAAAGCATGACAAAACATGAACACTGAGCTATCTCCAGAAATCACTAGAACATGCTCAAACACACATGGCAAGATTGCAAATAATAACAGTTTCCGACTTTAGCAGAAATAACATCAGGTTGCAATGTTTAGAGCTATCAAACAACATGTTGCAGGAACTTATCATGACAAACAAAGGCATGGCATGACTCTACTAAATGCATAGAACACAAGTCCCTTACTGACCATAAGCCAAAAAGGATCAGAAAATATGATGGACCCATGTAAACATGGCAAGTTATATTACAGATTCATACATGGCAGGAACAACAATAAGTAGGCATGTTGGTGAGCTTGAACCACTCACCACAGAGCAATACATGGCATGGCAAGGCAACCAACAGTAAGAAGACATGGCATAGAAGCTATACATGGCAAGAACAACATCATAGCATACACGGATCAACTACAACAACCTTGGCAAAATTGAATAACATGTAAACAACCTGCCAGGAAACATTCTATAGCAAAAGTAGAGCTTGATTGACTCAAGCTATGGCACTCCATAATTGCAAACAAGGGCATGGATGGATAGAGAATAACCATATGTGCAAAAAATCCTTACTGAAGTATCTCAAAATAAGCATGGATCTCTCGGCAGCATCAAGTTAACATGGCATAAAAATATCAGCAAAACAGGGGCTGAAAACAGCAACATCATGAAGCCTAGTTTGCATGCTTGTGCTAGTCACCACAGAGATCACAAAAATACATGGCACACACCCCTGTAAAGATGGCATGGCATATTACAAAACACATGTAGGACTCAAGTTCATAGGGTGCACACATCAATCATGGCAAAAATGACAAAAGTGCATGTTCTGATAAGAATCTGAAACTAACATCACATAGCCCTCTTCTAACAGCATTTAGGGCAACAAGATGAGCTCAAATGAAAATGATGCAATGAGATGAAATGTTGTACTCGTCGAGGCGAACAATTTGACATATTACACGCACGAAACGGAGCTACATGCACAGACTTATGGCATGTTGAATATGGCAAGAAAATTACTCAAAACTGGGACTTAGTGGAAATCTCACCCCGGGGACGAAGTGAACGGGGCGATCCGGGACGGAGGCGTTTGGTTGGAGGACTCGGGCCGTCCAGGGATGACGGCGTGCAGATCTGGGGAGACGGTCGGCGGTGTGGCTCCGGCGAGCTGGGGAGGCCGGCCGGTCGCCGGAGGGGATGGAGGAGGCCAGGGGACGGCGCCGGTGTCCAGATCCGGCGAGGGGCAGCCGGATCCGACGAGGGCGACGTGGTTAGGGGCGGCGGCGGCGAGGCAGAGGTCCGGCGGAGGGAGGATCCGCGGGCGTCGTCGGTCAGCCATGGGCGGATGGCGGCCGACGCCGAGACGGCAGCAACGGCGAGGTCGAAGCGGCGAGGACGACGGGCGGCGCGGCGCTCGGTGGGAGGCGAGGCGACTTCAGGGGGAAAGCAGCGGCGGAGGTCGCCGGCGCCGGGCGGCGAGGTGGCAGGCGGCGGGTCGCGGCGAGCGGGAGGCCGAGGGCGGCGGCGCGACCAGATGGGCAGGAGGGCCCGTCCCCGGCCGGGCGGGCAGCGGTGGCTGGGACGCTGGGGACACGTGGCGGCGGCCACCGCTGCGGACGGCGGCTGGACGTGTCCGCGCGGAGGCGGACGCGTCCGGTGGCGGCGGAGGGCGATTTTGCTAGGGTTTCGGGGGGGATCATCCGCGAATTTCGGGGGGGGGGGGGGTGCCCATATATAGGTAGAGGGAGCTAGGAGACTCCAAATGGAGTGCGGTTTTCGCCCACACGATCGTGATCGAACGATCGAGAGCATGGAAGAGACTTAGATGGGTTTTGGGCCACTTTGGAGGGGGTGTTGGGCTGCAACTTAAAGAGGGCTTTACGGTTACCCGGTTAACCGTTGGAGTATCAAACGACCTCCAAATGGCACGAAACTTGACAGGCGGTCTACCGGTGCTATACCAAGGCCGCTTGGCAAACCTCGGGCCATTCCGAGAATGTTTAACACCCGCACATGAAAAAGAGGTAAAAGGGGGCGCCGGGAGACATAGGAGTGCCGGATTGCAAAACGGACAACGGGGAAAATGCTCGGATGCATAAGACGAACATGTATGCAAATGCGATGCACATGATGACATGATATGAAATGCAGATGACGACATGGCAAAGTGCAACACGCAAGCAAATGACATGGCAATGACGACGAATAACTGAAGGACACCTGGCGCATCGAATCCGGGGCGTTACAATAGTTGGGCCCTGGAATTATCAACGTCAGGAAAATGTTCTTTCGTTGCATAATCTGTCCGGGGGCAGATTGAGTGGAAAGACAAATACGGGCCAACAACTGTATTGGGCTGCCGTCATACCAAACACACTGAACCCATCCGTGCTGACGCCGACTCGAGGATGCCTCAGATCTGCCGCTTTGTCAGCATGTAATTCATCAAACTTTTTCCACGCAACACCATCCGATGTGTGTACCATCATCAGATTCCCATCAGCATCTAGTTCGGTTCTTTTGCCTGTTTTGTGCCATGTCATCTATTTGGCCGTCTCTTCGACCATGAAAAGACGTTGAAGTCTTGGTACGATTGGCATATACCGAAGAACACTAACGGGGATTTTGGTCTGTGTCTTCTCACCCATACCGTTGTCTACCACAACATACCTGGAAGACTTGCAAATGGGACAATAGTTCAAGTCCGCATAGTCTAGCCTAAATAAGGCACATCCTTTCTCACAGGCATGTATCTTCTCATAGGGCATCTTCAGTGCACGGAGGATTTTGTCCGACCGGTACAGGTTTGCAGGCATTACATGGCCTTTGGGTAGAAAGCGTCCAAATCTGTCATCATTGCATCGTAGCACTCTTCGCCCAAGTTGAATCGAGCCTTGAGCCATTACTTGTGAGATGGCATCCAACCGACAAAGCTCGGTGTGCTCGTGGAGCGGACGTTTGAAGACTCCAACATTTCATTTAAGGCCTTTGCAGATTCCTCCATCTCCTCGTCCGAATCCGAGCATCATCATAGTCTTGCACCATGTTTTCCATCCGGTACCATGCTCGCCGGTGCGATTTACGATCCACCTCAGCTCGGTCACGTTGGGCAGACTCACCATGATATGTCCACACCGTATAATCGGGCATAAAACCACTCTTATTGCAGGTGTTTGCCCATTTCAGCCTCTGTCGTCTTTTCCCAATTGCCGCACCGAAACATGGGCACCAGGTTTTCCTCGGCCATTTGCAAATGCGGCTTGCACAAACCCTTGGTTTTGTGAACCATTCAGCGCTCCATTTGTTCTCGACCAGTGTGACGGTATACATCCATGCACGATCACTCATCTTGACTTTCGAGCTCTGGACACACAACAAATATATATATATATATATATATATATATATATATATATATATATATATATATATATTCACCATGTATATATTCATCAGTTGATCTACTTTGTCAATTTTATTACGTCCATGCAACCTACACTCTAATAGGTAATGATAGGTCTAATTCCACTGAGTATGTGTAGATTGGGTTCATTTTCCCATGCTATGCTCGGATCCGGCATAAAATTTGGCAGCACCTTTCCTTTGTTCTCTGATACACGTCTCTGCAATAAATGAGACGATGTGTACCCGGAGAACAACAGGGGAGGCACTGACAAAATTTATGCGTCGGATCCGGAGCAAAGCATATGGGAAAACGAATCCAATCTACACATACTCGGGCTGTCCATGGATAGCGTTGGACAATTTGAAAGAATCAAGGTTATAAATATGCAAATGCATGCATATTTATAACTATAACGCTTTTGAACGGGAGACACATATTGGTTACGCATACAGATGATTCAAGACACATATATAGCTACCTATCAAGTTTCATCGGCACGAACACCGGAACAGAGAAAATAATTAATGAGGGAGGAGGACATGTCATTTGTGCTCACCCACGAACAAAGGGGCAGAGCTCGTCAAACGCACGGCGAGGTCGTCGAACACCAAACCTCGCAGCGATGAAACAACTGCACATTTAAATCTACCCGATCAACACAATTATATATGATGTTTTTCATAACAAAATCGAAAAATATATGACCTAACTCATAATTCACAAATATATGACCCCGTCGGCCTCTTGAAGGCCAAAGAGCACCTTTTCAGGAGGTTTCGGGGGTCGGGGTGTCGTGTCGGGGTCGGGGTGTCGGGGTGTGGTGTCGGGGTCGGGGTGTGGTGTCGGGGTCGGGGTGTCGGGGTCAGGGGTCAGGGTGTTTCCTTCTATCCTTCTTCTTCTTTCCTTCTCTTCTTCTTCTTTTTTCTTCTTCTTTCCTTTCTTCTTCTTCTATCCTTCTTCTTCTTTCCTTTCTTCTTCTTCTTCTTCTTCTTCTTTCCTTTCTTCTTCTTCTTCTTCTTCTTCTTCTTCTTCTTCTTTCCTTTCTTCTTCTTTCCTTTCTTCTTCTTCTTCTTTTTTCATATTTTTTCTAATTCTTTTACTTCTTTTCTTTTCTTCTTTTCTTCTTTTCTTCTTCTTCTACTTCTTCTACTTCTTTTCTTCTTCTTCTTCTTTCATCTTTTTCTACTTCTTTTACTTCTTTTCTTCTTCTACTACTTCTTCTACTTCTTTTCTTCTTCTTCTTTTCATCTTTTTCTACTTCTTTTACTTCTTTTCTTTTCTTCTTTTCTTCTTCTTCTACTTCTACTTCTTTCTTCTTCTTCTTCTTTTCTTCTACATATTCTTTTTCTAACACTAACACTAAATCTTCTTCTTTTCTAACACTAAATCTAACACTAACACTAACACTAATAATTAAACAACAATTAAACAGCAAAAAAGAAAAACAGAAAAATAATACTCACGGAGCCGGGTGGTGGGCGGGTGGGGTGGCGGCGGGTTCAAGGCGGTGAGACGGCCGGGCAGCGGGGGCGGGGATGGTGGGCGTCGGCGTTGGGAGGCGGTGGCGGGCGGCACCAGCGGCGGGCGGGCGATGGCGGGGTGGCGCTGGAGGCGGGCGCAAGGCAGCTGGATGGTGGGGCGTCGGCGGGTGTGGGAGGGGACGGTGGCGGGGTGGCGAGGTGGGTGGATCTGGGCGTGCAGGAGGAGAGAGGAGAAAGAGAGAGTAATGTGGCGGGGGGGGCTCGGCCGTTAGTTAGGTTAGCCTTTGCCGTCCGCCCGCCTTTGCTGTCCGCTTTTGTTTATCTTTGCCGTCTGCTGCGGACGGCAAAGAGGGGGGATGTTAACTTTTTTTCGTTAGTGGGTGCCACCTCCCTCTATGCCGTCAGCCAGCGGACGACAAAGAAATGACGGATGGCAAAGACCTTCTTTGCCGTCTGCTAGTTTTTTGCCGTCCGCTTCTTGGTAGCTGATGGCAAAGACCTTCTTTGCCGTCTGCTAGCTGACGGCAAAGAACTGGAAGACGGCAAATTCCCTGATTCCAGTAGTGTTTACCTAGAAGGCGTTCCAAAAATTCGGAGTTTTTAGATCTTGATGCAAAAATTGGTAAAAGTGGGATTGAAGAGATCAAAACTCTAGATATTAATGAACCCACTATTTTGGATTTCAAGGAATTTAATTATGATAATTGCTATTCGATAGATTGTATTTCCTTATTGCAATCCGTGCTAAATTCTCCACATACTTATAGTCAACATAAAGCCTTTACCAAACATATCGTTGATGCTTTGATGCAATCTTATGAAGAAAAACTTCAGTTGGAAGTTTCTATCCCTAGAAAACTTTATGATGAGTGGGAACCTACTATTAAAATTAAAATTAAAGATCATGAATGCTATGCTTTGTGTGATTTGGGTGCTAGTGTTTCCACGATTCCAAAAACTTTGTGCGATTTGCTAGGTTTCCGTGATTTTGATGTTTGCTCTTTAAACTTACACCTTGCGGATTCCACCATTAAGAAACGTATGGGAAGAATTAATGATGTTCTTATTATTGCAAATAGGAATTATGTGCCCATGGATTTTATTGTTCTTGATATAGATTGCAATCCTTCATGTCCTATTATTCTTGGTAGACCTTTCCTTAGAACAATTGGTGCAGTTATTGATATGAAGGAAGGGAATATTAGATTCCAATTTCCATTAAGAAAAGGCATGGAACACTTCCCTAGAAATAAAATAAAATTACCTTATGAATCTATTATGAGAGCCACTTATGGATTGCCTACCAAAGATGGCAACACCTAGATCTATCCTTGCTTTTATGCCTAGCTAGGCGCGTTAAACGATATCGCTTGTTGGGAGGCAACCCAATTTTATTTTTTATTTTTTTGCTTTTTTTTGCTTCTGTTTAGGAATAAATATTTGATCTAGCCTCTGGTTAGATCTGTTTTTATGTTTTAATTAGTTTTTTTGCCAAGTTTAACCTATAGGATCTTCTTGGATGATAGTTATTTGATCTTGCTGAAAATTCCAGAAACTTTCTGTTCACGAAAGTAATTGTTAAAAATCACCAGAACGTGATAAAATATTGATTACAATTGATGCTAATCAATAAACAAATTGTCTATGTCTTCCTATTTTGGATGAATTTTTGGAGTTCCAGAAGTTTGCTTTAGTTACTTATTACTACAGACTGTTCTGTTTTTGACAGATTCTGTTTTTCGTGTGTTGTTTGCTTATTTTGATGATTCTATGGCTAATAAAATAGTTTATAAACCATAGAAAAGTTGGAATACAGTAGGTTTCACACCAATATATAAATAATGAGTTCATTACAGTATCTTGAAGTGGTGTTTTGTTTTCTTTCGCTAACGGAGCTCACAAGATTTTCTGTTAAGTTTTGTGTTGTGAAGTTTTCAAGTTTTGGGTGAAAGATTTGATGGATTATGGAACAAGGAGTGGCAAGAGCCTAATCTTGGGGATGCCCATGGCACCCCAAGATAATCTAAGGACACCTAAAAGCTAAAGTTTTGGGATGCCCCGGAAATCATCCCCTCTTTCGTCTACTTCCATCGGTAACTTTACTTGGAGCTATATTTTTATTCACCACATGATATGTGTTTTGCTTGGAGCGTCTTGTATTATTTGAGTATTTGTTTTTTAGTTTACCACAATCATCCTTGCTGTACACACCTTTTGAGAGACACACACATGATTCGGAAATTGTTAGAATACTCTATGTGCTTCACTTATTTCTTTTGAGTTATATAGTTTTGCTCTAGTGCTTCACTTATATCTTTTAGAGCACGGTGGTGGATTTGTTTTTATAGAAACTATTGATCTCTAGTGCTTCACTTATATTATTTCGAGAGTCTTAAAACAGCATGGCAATTTGCTTTAATTATAATATCATGAGAAATTTGATACTAGATAATTGTTTTGAGATATAAAGGTGGTAATATCATAGTTGTGCTAGTTGAGTAATTGTGGAATTGAAAAATACTTGTGTTGGAGTTTGTGATTCCCGTAGCATGCACGTATGGTGAACCGTTATGTAACAAAGTCGGATCATGAGGTATTTATTGATTGTCATCATTTGTGTGGCGGTCGGGATCGCGCGATGGTTAACTCCTACGAACCCTTCCCCTAGGAGCATGCGTAGTAGTACTTTGCTTTGAGGGCTAATAAATTTTTGCAATAAGTATATGAGTTCTTTATGACTAATGTGAGTCCATGGATTATATGCACACTTACCTTTCCGCAATTTTCTAGCCTCTTCGGTACCGTGCATTGCCCTTTCTCACCTTGAGAGTTGGTGCAAACTTCGCTGGTGCATCCAAACCCCGTGATATGATATGCTCTATCACACATAAACCTCCTTATATCTTCCTCAAAACAGCCACCATACCTACCTATTATGGCATTTCCATAGCTATTCTGAGATATATTGCCATGCAACTTTCCATCGTTTCGTTTATCATGACACGCTCCATCATTGTCATATTGCCTTGCATGATCATGTAGTTGACATTGTATTTGTGGCAAAGCCACCATTCATAATTCTTTCATACATGTCGCTCTTGATTCATTGCATATCCTGGTACGCCGGAGGCATTCACATAGAGTCATATTTTGTTCTAAGTATTGAGTTGTAATTCATGAGTTGTAAGTAAATAAAAGTGTGATGATCATCATTATTAGAGCATTGTCCCAAGTGAGGAAAGGATGATGGAGACTATGATTCCCCCACAAGTCGGGATGAGACTCCGGACTAAAAAAAAGAGGCCATAAAAAAAGGCCCAAATAAAAAAATGAGAGAAAAAGAGAGAAGGGACAATGTTACTATCCTTTTACCACACTTGTGCTTCAAAGTAGCACCATGATCTTCGTGATAGAGAGTCTCTCGTTTTTTCGCTTTTATATACTAGTGGGAAATTTCATTATAGAACTTGGCTTGTATATTCCGATGGTGGGCTTCCTCAAAATGCCCGAGGTCTTTGTTTTTTTCGATAAAGGGTGGATTTTATTAACTCAAAATGAAGCATCAAGTGAATACAAACACAATGAGCCCACACCCGACCTCTGCATAGCTAGGATGCACACAGCCTACACCAACGCACAGACACGAAAATCACACCGGCAACTAGCAAAGTTAAACATGACCGAAGCTATGCCTTAGTGGACTAAAAAAAGAAAAAGAATACTCCGAAGCGATCAAATCAGTGATTAACAATCTACGGTAGCAACCGTATCCGCACCAATCATCTTTTGACATCAGTAATGATGTCGCCACCACTTTCCGCGATCCCAGCAGCTACATACATAGCATGGTCATGACGTGTGGTGCCATGCTACTAAAGCCCATGCTCGCACAAGCAGACAGTCAAGCCACAACAAGAGCCGGCCGCCACCAAGAATTCCAAACAATGAAGGTTGCCGTCGCACTTTGCAACAGAGATCAAGGGAGGATGGCCACCCACACATCAAGTCCCAAATCGGGACGCTCCATCAGTTTCGCGGCATCCTCATGCTTCGTCGTCCTCGTCCTTGGCGGCATAATCATGCAGCAAAACAAACTCGTCGTTGCCGCCCGATCTGAAGATCCAAGATTTCCGGTCCCATCTCGGCCATCACCTAGCAGTGCAGGACCACGTCTTCGCCTATGCGCCTGAGGGTGTAAACCGCCATACCATGATGCAATAGGCAGACATTGTTGCCCACACACTTGCAGATGAGATCATGGCCACCGTCATCTCACAACAAGAGACTCTCAGCCCAGCCAAAAATCCACCGCTGCTGCTGCACATCCATGCCCTCTGCATCAAGCCACTATCCATAGATCTCACTCCGAAGCAACGTTGAAGAAGCTACCGCTTGCCCCGGCAATCGAGTCAGCTCCAAGACAATGCCTCCAAGAAGGTCAACGACGAGGAAATCACCGCCATTGTCTGTCCCACGAGGGAAGCAAGGATTTCTCCAGAGCAAAGACCATGAGGGGAGGAGGGAAGCAATATAGCGACGCCTTCGGCAAGGATAACGGCGCCCAAGGGTGTCATCGTCGCCGCTCGCACGAAGCGAGACATGGTTTCCCCAGCTTCCCTCAAGCCCTCCCCATCACATCAATCACCAAGAATGCATGCATCTTGCCCAGCGCGCCGACGAGAGTAGGCGAGGTCACCAGAGCAAGGTCCGACGACCCATCCCCAAGAACCAGCAAAGGATGGAGTAGACGCCCATGAACGCGCACCAACATCCTGGCCAGCGCTCGTCCCGCCAGCCGCGTCCGACAAGGCCGCAAATGGCGCACAATCAGCACCAGCAACCGCGCCCCACCACCCTTCGCCGAGCTCCGCCGCAGCACATCTGGAACGCGCTCCCAGAGCATCGTGAGATCCCGCTGAGAGCCGCCGCCCACGGACACAAGGGAGCCACGAGGAGAAGCCCCTCCGCCGCTGTCGGCCGCGCGGGCTTCACCCGGCGACGGCGCAGGGGATGAGACGGCCTGGTGGCGGCGCGCTAGGGTTGGAGCTATCGCCCCCGAGTCGCCCTGGGCGTAGGCGACGCGGGGGAACGGTTCCCTCGCATATACGTACCCCCGAGGTCTTCGTGAGCAAGCAAGTTGGATGCACACCCACTTAGTTTCTTTTGTTTGAGCTTTCATACACTTATAGCTCTAGTGCACCCGTTGCATGGCAATCCCTACTCCTTGCATTGACATCAATTGATGGGCATCTCCATAGCCCGTTGATTAGCCTCGTTGATGTGAGACTTTCTCCTTTTTTGTCTTCCCACATAACCCCTACCATTATACCTTATTCCACCATAGTGATATATCCATGGCTTGCGCTCATGTATTGTGTAAGAGTTGAAAAGGCTGAAGCGCGTTAAAAATATGAACCAATTGCTTGGCTAAAACTGGAGTTGTACATGATATGAATATTTTGTGTGGGGAAGATGGAGCATAGCCAGACTATATGATTTTGTAGGGATAACTTGCTTTGGCTATGTTATTTTGATAAGACATAATTGCTTGGTTAGCATGCTTGAAGTATTATTGTTTTTATGTCAACATTAAACTTTTATCTTGAATCATATTAAATCTGAACATTCGTACCACAATAAGAAGAATTACATTGAAATTATGCTAAGTAGCATTCCACATCAAAAATTCTGTTTTTATCATTTACCTACTCGAGGACGAGCAGGAATTAAGCTTGGGGATGCTTGATACGTCTCCAACGTATCTATAATTTTTTATTGTTCCATGCTATATTATATTCTGTTTTGGACATTATTGGGCTTTATTATACACTTTTATATTATTTTTGGGACTAACCTATTAACCGGAGGCCCAGCCCAAAATTGTTGTTTTTTTGCCTATTTCAGAGTTTCGCGGAAAAAGAATATCAAACGGAGTCCAAACGGAATGAAACCTTTGGGAACGTGATTTTTGGAACGAACGTGATCCAGAGGACTTGGACTACGTCAAGAAAGCAACCAGGAAGGCACGAGGTAGGGGCGCGCCTACCCCCCTGCGTGCCTCCACCTCGTGGGGCCCATGTTGCTCCACCGACGTACTTCTTCCTCCTATATATACCTACATACCCCCAAACTACCAGATACGGAGCCAAAAACCTAATTCCACCGCCGCAACCTTTTGTACCCGTGAGATCCCATCTCGGGGCCTTTTCAGGAGCTCCGCCGGAGGGGGCATCGATCACGGAGGGCTTCTACATCAACACCATAGCCTCTCCGATGATGTGTGAGTAGTTTACCTCAGACCTTCGGGTCCATAGTTATTAGCTAGATGGTTTCTTCTCTCTTTTTGGATCTCAATACAATGTTCTCCCCCTCTCTTGTGGAGATTTATTCGATATAATCTTCTTTTGCAGTGTGTTTGTCGAGACCGATGAATTGTGGTTTATGATCAAGTTTATCTATGAACAATATTTGAATCTTCTCTGAATTCTTTTATGGATGATTGGTTATCTTTGCAAGTCTCTTCGAATTATCAGTTTGGTTTGGCCTACTAGATTGATTTTTCTTGCAATGGGAGAAGTGCTTGGCTTTGGGTTCAATCTTGTGGTGTCCTTTCCCAGTGACAGTAGGGGCAACAAGGCACGTATTTTATTGTTGCCATCGAGGATAACAAGATGGGGTTTATATCATATTGCATGAGTTTATCCCTCTACATCATGTCATCTTACTTAAAGTGTTACTCTGTTCTTTTGAACTTAATACTCTAGATGCATGCTGGATTAGCGGTCGATGTGTGGAGTAATAGTAGTAGATGCAGGCAGGAGTCGGTCTACTTGTCTCAGATGTGATGCCTATATACATGATCATACCTAGATATTTTCATAACTATGCCCAATTCTGTCAATTGCTCAACAGTAATTTGTTTACCCACCGTAATACTTATGCTCTCGAGAGAAGCCACTAGTGAAACCTATGGCCCCGGGGTCTATTTTCCATCATATTAATCTTCCAACACTAGTTATGTTTATTGACTTTTATTTTACTTTGCATCTTTATCATAAAAATACCAAAAATATTATCTTATCATATCTATCAGATCTCACTTTCGTAAGTGACCGTGAAGGGATTGACAACCCCTTTATTGCGTTGGTTGCAGGATTTTATTTGTTTGTGTAGGTGCAAGGGACTCGTCGTGGCCTCCTCTTTGGATTGATACCTTGGTTCTCAAAAACTGAGGGAAATACTTACGCTGCTTTACTGCATCACCCTTTCCTCTTCAAGGGAAAACCAACGCAGTGCTCAAGAGGTAGCACTGAGGCATAGGGAATGGCTGTCATTCTCTCTCTATCTTCTGTCATGGTCGGGTTTTGAGCCTTACTCAACTTCATACCTTACAACTCAGGCAAGAACTGCTTCTTTAACTGATTCATTTTGAACTCTTTCAAAAACTTATCAAGGTATGTAATCATCAAAAGTCTTATCAAGCGTCTTGATCTATAGATCTTGATGCTCAATACGTAAGCAGCTTCACTGAGGTCTTTCTCTGAAAAAGTCTTTTCAAACACTCCTTTATGCTTTCCTGAAAATTCTACATCATTTCTGATCAACAATATGTCTTTCACATATACTTATCAAAAAGGTTGTAGTGCTCCCACTCACTTTCTTGTGAATACGGGCTTCACCGCAAGTCTGTACAAAACTATATGCTTTGATCAACACATCAAAACATATATTCCAACTCCGAGATGCTTGCACCAGTCCATAGATGGATCGCTGGAGCTTGCACACTTTGTCAGCACCTTTAGGATCGACAAAACCTTCTGGTTGCATCATATGCAACTCTTCTTTAATAAATCCATTAAGGAATGCAGATTTGATATCCATTTGCCAGATTTCATAAAATGCGGTAATTGCTAACGTGATTAGGACAGACTTAAGCATCGATACGAGTGAGAAAATCTCATTGTAGTCAACACCTTGAACTTGTCGAAAACCTTTTGCGACAATTCGAGCTTTGTAGATAGTAACACTACCATGAGCGTCCGTCTTCCTCTTGAAGATCCTTTTATTCTCTATGGCTTGCCAATCATTGGGCAAGTCCACCAATGTCCATACTTTGTTTTCATACATGGATCCTATCTCAGATTTCATGGCCTCAAGCCATTTTGCAGAATCTGGGCTCATCATTGCTTCCTCACAGTTCGTAGGTTCGTCATGGTCTAGTAACATGACTTCCAGAACAAGATTACCGTACCACTCTGGTGCGGAACGTCCTCTGGTTGACCTACGAGGTTCGGTAGTAACTTGATCTAAAGTTTCATGATCATCATCATTAGCTTCCTCACTAATTGGTGTAGGAATCACTGGAACAGATTTCTGTGATGAACTACTTTCCAATTCAGGAGAAGGTACAATTACCTCATCAAGTTCTACTTTCCTCCCACTCACTTCTTTCGAGAGAAACTCCTTCTCTAGAAAGGATCCATTCTTAGCAACGAATATCTTTCCTTCAGATCTGTGATAGAAGGTGTACCCAAAAGTCTCCTTTGGGTATCCTATGAAGGCACATTTCTCCAATTTGGGTTCGAGCTTATCAGGTTGAAGCTTTTCACATAAGCATCGCAGCCCCAAACTTTGAGAAACGACATCTTAGGTTTCTTGCCAAACCACAGTTCATATGGTGTCATCTCAATGGATTTAGATGGTGCCCTATTTAACTTGAATGCAGTCGTCTCTAAAGCATACCCCAAAACGATAGCGGTAAATCAGTAAGAGACATCATAGATCGCACCATATCTAATAAAGTACGGTTACAACATTCGGACACACCATTACGCTGTGCTGTTCTAGGTGGCGTGAGTTGCGAAACTATTCCACATTGTTTCAAATGAAAAGCAAACTCATAACTCAAATATTCACCTCCATGATCAGATCATAGTAACTTTATTTTCTTGTTACGATGATTTTCCACTTCACTCTGAAATTCTTTGAACTTTTCAAATGTTTTAGACTTATGGTTCATTAAGTAGACATACCCATATCTGCTCAAATCATCTGTGAATGTCAGAAAATAACGATACCCGTAGCGAGCATCAACACTCGAACCACATACCTCAGTATGTATTATTTCCAACAAGTCAGTTGCTCGCTCCATTGTTCCGGAGAACGGAGTCTTAGTCATCTTGCCCATGAGGCATGGTTCGCAAGCATCAAGTGATTCATAATCAAGTGATTCCAAAAGCCCATCAACCTGGAGTTTCTTCATGCGCTTTACACCAATATGACCTAAATGGCAGTGCCACAAATAAGTTGCACTATCATTATTAACTTTGCATCTTTTGGGTTCAATATTATAAATATGTGTACCACTACAATCAAGATTCAACAGAAATAGACCACTCATCAAGGGTGTATGACCATAAAAGATATTACTCATATAAATAGAACAACCATTATTCTCTGATTTAAATGAATAACCGTCTCGCATTAAACAAGATCCAGATATAATGTTCATGCTCAACGCTGGCACCAAATAACAATTATTGAGGTCTAGGACTAATCCTGACGGTAGATGTAGAGGTAGCATGCCGACGGCGATCACATCGACTTTGGAACCATTTCCCACGCGCATCGTCACCTCGTCCTTAGCCAATCTCCGTTCAATCCGTAGCCCCTGTTTCGAGTTGCAAATATGAGCAACAGAACCAATATCAAATACCCAGGCGCTACTACGAGCATTAGTAAGGTACACATCAATAACATGTATATCAAAGATACCTTTCACTTTGCCATCCTTCTTATCCGCCAAATACTTGGGGCAGTTCCGCTTCGAGTGCCCAGTCCCTTTGCAGTAGAAGCACTCAGTCTGAGGCTTAGGTCCAGACTTGGGCTTCTTCCCTTGAGCAGCAACTTGCTTGCCATTCTTCTTGTAGTTCCCCTTCTTCCCTTTGCCCTTTTTCATGAAACTAGTGGTCTTGTTAACCATCAACACTTGATGCTCTTTATTGATTTCTACCTCCGCAGCTTTTAGCATTGCGAAGAGCTCGGGAATTTTCTTTTCCATCCCTTGCATATTATAGTTCATTACGAAGCCTTTATAGCTTGGTGGCAGTGATTGAAGAACTCTGTCAATGACACTATCATAAGGAAGATTAACTCCCAGTTGAGTCAAGTGGTTATGGTACCCAGACATTTTGAGTATATGTTCACTGACAGAACTATTCTCCTCCATCTTGTAGCTATAGAACTTGTTGGAGACTTCATGTCTCTCAACTCGGGCATTTGCTTGAAATATTAGCTTCAACTCCTGGAACATCTCATATGCTCCATGATGCTCAAAACGTCTTTGAAGTCCCGATTCTAAGTCGTAAAGCATGGCACACGAACGATCGAGTAGTCATCAGCTTTGCTCTGCCTGACGCTCATAACGTCCGGAGTTGCTCCTGCAGCGGGTCTTGCACCTAGCAGTGCTTCCAGGACGTAATTCTTCTGTGCAGCAATGAGGATAATCCTCAAGTTACGGACCCAGTCTGTGTAATTTCTACCATCATCTTTCAACTTAGCTTTCTCTAGAAACGCATTAAAATTCAAGGGAACGGTAGCACGGGCCATTGATCTAAAACAACATAAACATGCAAAAACTGTCAAGCACTAAGTTCATGGTAAATTTAAGTTCAATTAATCATATTACTAAAGAACTCCCACTTAGATAGACATCCCTCTAGTCATCTAAATGATCACGTGATCCATATCAACTAAACCATGTCCGATCATGATGTGAGATGGAGTAGTTTTCAATGGTGAACATCTCTATGTTGATCATATCTACTATATGATTCATGTTCGACCTGTCGGTCTCAGTGTTCCGAGGCCATATATGCATATGCTAGGCTCGTCAAGTTTAACCCGAGTATTCTGCGTGTGCAAAACTGGCTTGCACCCGTTGTATGTGAGCGTGAGCTTATCACACCCAATCGCCACGTGGTGTCTCGGCCACGATTTAACTGTAGCAATGGTGCATACTCAGGGAGAACACTTATACCTTGAAATTTAGTGAGGGATCATCTTATAATGCTACCGCCGTACTAAGAAAAATAAGATGCATAAAAGATAAACATCACATGCAATCAAAATATGTGACATGATATGGCCATCATCATCTTGTGCCTTTGATCTCCATCTCCAAAGCACCGTCATGATCTCCATTGTCACCGGCTTGACACCTTGATCTCCATCGTAGCATCGTTGTCGTCTCGCCAACTAATGCTTCTACGACTATCGCTACCGCTTGGTGATAAAGTAAAGCACTTACCTGGTGATTGCATTTCATACAATAAAGCGGCAACAATAAGGCTACTGCCAGTTGCTGATAACTTTTACAAAACATGATCATCTCATACAACAATTTATATCTCATCACGTCTTGACCATATCACATCACAACATGCCCTGCAGAAACAAGTTAGACGTCCTCTACTTTGTTGTTGCAAGTTTTATGTGGCTGCTACGGGCTTCTAGCAAGAACCGTCCTTACCTACGCATCAAAACCACAACGATTTTTCGTCAAGTGTGATGTTTTAAACTTCAACAAGGACCGGCCGTAGTCAAACTCGATTCAACTAAAGTTGGAGAAACAGACACCTGCTAGCCACCTGTGTGCGAAGCACGTCGGTAGAACCAGTCTCATCGACGCGATCATGTAATGTCAGTCCGGGCCGCTTCATCCAACAATACCGCTGGATCAAAGTAAGACATTGGTGGTAAGCAGCATAACTATTATCGCCCACAACTCATTGTGTTCTACTCATGCATATAACATCTACGCATGGACCTGGCTCTCATGCCACTATTGGGGAACGTAGTAATTCAAAAAAAAAATCCTACGATCATGCAAGATCTATCTAGGAGAAGCATAGCAACGAGCAGGGAGAGTGTGTCCACGTATCCTCGTAGACCGAAAGCGGAAGCGTTTAGTAACGCGGTTGATGTAGTCGAACGTCTTCACGATACAACCGATCCTAGTACTGAACATACGACACTTCCGTGTTCAGCACACATTCAGCACGACGACGTCCCTCGAGCTCTTGATCCAGTAGAGGGTCGAGGGAGAGTTCGGTCAGCACGACGGCGTGGCGACCGTGATGATGAAGTTACCGGTGCAGGGCTTCGCCTAAGCTGTAGCGACCAGACCTCAAACAGTCCGATCTCTGTGCATCAGTGTCATCCCTAGATCAGTAGTGCTGACACGCACAGTACTTGAAGGATTTATAACAGAGTAGCAATCACACACTCATTACATCGAATGTCTCCAAAGAGAAAATTATTACAATAGATATGGCTTAAGGCCATCTAATAACGATAACAGCGGAAGGCTTGGAAGATAAGTGAGTCCATCAACTCCAACGGCATCACTGAGTATAGAACCACGATCCTAAAGCATCTTACACGTCGTCTGAAAAGTCTGCAACATGAATGTTGCAGCCGAAACGGTCAGACATGGAATATGCCGCCAAAGTAACATATAGAGAAAAAATGAAAGAGTAAAGCTATACTACATGCATATATGGCTTGGTGGATAGCTCTATGGTTCTGATTTTTTGCGTAAAGCCAATTTTTCCCTACTACAAAGGAATAAATTATTTAACTATCATGGTGGTTGTTAAACATTGAGAATGGTTGACACATCCTCAATCCCAATTAAGCATCATCATTAAACAAACCCAACAATATTAATTAAAGTAACATGATGAGATTCACACAAAATCCAAGTACTAGATACTCAAGATGTCCATAACCGGGGACACGGCTAATCAGATTAGTTTATACACTCTGAGAGGTTAAGCACTTTTCCCCACATGACTCGATCTCCTCCGTTGGTTTTCTCGACTACATGGTGTTTGAGAAGCGAATGACCGAGACATAGTCTTTGAAGCGCTAGCACCTTACGATGGGTAGACCGGTACACCTACTTTCCCTACATCTGCTAGTCTACCAATGTAAGAGTTCACACGACTTAATCAACTATGCTAGAGCCCATAATAGCATGTGGCTGCACACGAAGTTTCTAGCATGAATAATCTTATGATCCCTTTGAGCACGGGTGGCGGTCCAAAAGAAACAGCAATCTGGAATAACCAGTACCTCAATCCACCCAGATGTGTATTAATGTTGCCACCTTAAATAAACCATTAATTAACAATCTCACATCTGTCATGGAAAAATCACTCACCTCAATCCACGTCTACTTGCATAGCATGGCAAAATAAGCAAACGTAGAAGTAACTCCCAAGGGTTTGATAATAAAATAGGTAATAGGTACTACCTCAATCTACTTCCCAAGACCCACAATTTAATTAGATCCTAATCATGCAATGTTTGAGGATTGATCTAATGCATAAAAACTAGGTAGTAAAGAGGTATGATCAAAGTGTTACTTGCCTTGCTGATGATCCGCGTAACCTAGGGATTCGAAGTAGCAAGCGGCGCAATCTGGGTACTCTATCGCAAGCAAACAAACAAACAAGCATACAATAAGTACTCATCTAATGCACGGGTAAAACTCAAATAAGAGGTCTAACCAGAAAGTTCAACTTAAGAACTCCGGTTTGCAAAAAGAATCAAATCAAACGAAGAAACAAAACTCAAACGGCGAAAGAAACAAGCTTCGTTTACTAATTTGGACCTAAGTCAAAAACTGGTTCGAGTAGATTATTCAGAAAGAGGGTTTCGAGACAAAACTCTAGGCGCTTGAATCGCCTGATTCCGATAAACGAGCGAAAAGTTATACTAAAACAAAAATCGGATCAGAAATCGCGATCAGAAAATCGCGGAGTAAATCCAAGAAAAAGAAAAACGACGAACAGGTTAACGAACAAACGTTCGTTATCTGGATCTAAATGATGAACGCGTTCGTTAAAAACGAACGAACGAGTGAACGTTCGCTAATTAATCCAAACCAGAAGAAAACCGATCTAACGAAAAAAAGGAATCTAAAAAAAACCCGACGAAAACCGAACGGTTTTCTAAAAACGCAATGGCGAGGTCAACCTCGAGTCTTGGTCGGCGGTGGCGGCGGCTCAATGGGCGGCGGTGGTCGGCGGCTCGGTCCGGCGGTGGCGGCGGCGACGGCGACGGCGGCGGGCACGGGAGGCGAGGGCGGCGGCGGATCGGCGGCGGGCACGGCTAGGGTTAGGGTTAGGTGGGGCGGCAGCGGCTTGGGCTTGGGGTCGGCCCGGCGCATGATAAGACCCCGGCCAGTGGAGTCTGGCGATTCACAACCAAAGCGGTTCACATTTTTTAATAATGACGCGAAAAAACAAACGAAAGAAATACCAAACGGACTCCAAAAATCTCGAAATAAATTTTCCCCGGCTTCTAAAATCAAGCCGGTTTAGATGAACATTTATTTGGGCCTAAATGCAATTTTTGGAAAACACGCATTTTTCCTAAATTCAAATAAAATAGCGAGAAAATCCAAAATAAAATCTTATTTGATTTTTTTATTAAATCCACAATATTTCTTTATTTTGGGAAAGTCATTTTATTCCTCTCTCAAATTTATATAATTGAAATAATTGAAGATAAAATAAATAAAATCGAATGATCCTACTTCCAAAATTTGAGAAAACTCAATTTTGAAAATATCGAAATCCCCAACTCTCTCCGTGGGTCCTTGAGTTGCGTAGAATTTCTAGGACCGAAGTAAAATGCATTAAATATGATATGCAATGATGATCTATTAGTATAACATTCCAAATTGAAAATTTGGGATGTTACAAACCTACCCCCCCTTAAGATGAATCTCGCCCTCGAGATTCGGGTTAACTAGAGAATAGGTGAGGTGGTCTTTCAAAAATCTTCCTCTCGCTCCCGGTGGCTTCATCCTCGGTGTGGTGGCTCCACTGAACATTGCAAAACTTGATAACTTTGTTGCGGGTGACTCGGCTGGCATACTCAAGAATCTTGACTGGTTTCTCCTGATAGGTCAAATCACTGTCCAACTGAATCGCCTCTAGCGACACGGTATCTCTTAGCGGTATATCAGCCATCTCTGCGTGGCACCTCTTCAAGCGGGAGGCGTGGAACACGTCGTGAACTCCCGACAATCCTCGTAATTCCAACTTGTAGGCAACCTCTCCCATACGCTCCAAAACTTTGTATAGTCCCACAAAACGCGCGCTAACTTTCCTTTAACACCAAAACGCTTAACTCCTCGAGTGGTGATACCAAGATAAACTCTATCTCCAACCGTAAACTGTCTCCTTGCGTTTTGCATCAAGATAGCTTTTCTGCTCGGTGGGCGACCTTGAGCTCATTGCGAATCAACTTCACTTTCCGTTCGCACTCCTTAATCAAATCTGGTCCAAACAATCGCGGTCTCCAACTTCGTCCCAAGACAACGGGTTCTGCACCTCCTTCCGTATAAGGCTTGAAGGGCCATCTTCAAACTGGATTGATAACTGTTGTTGTAAGAGAACTCTGCATACGGCAAATTGTCATCCCAACTAGATCCATAATCTAGCACACAAGCTCTCAAAGATGTCTTCTAAAATCTGATTGACTCTTTCGGTCTGTCCATCATCTGCGGATGAAAAGCGGTACTGAACTCTAGCCTGGTACCCAAGGTTTCGTGCAACTGATTCCAGAACTTTGAGGTGAATTGGGTTCCTCTGTGTGATACAATGCTCCTTGGAACTCCATGCAGACATATGATCCTGGTCATGTAAATCTTGGCCAATTTGGCACTGGTGTAAGTAGTCTTCACTGGGATGAAATGAGCTACCTTCGTCAAACGATCGACTACCACCCAAATCGAGTCATAGCCTGAATGAGTCTTGGGCAATCCTGTAATAAAATCCATGCCTAGTTTATCCCACTTCCATTCGGGTATCGGCAATGGTTGCAACAATCCTGCTGGCTTCTGATGCTCTGCCTTTACCCTCTGACATACATCACAAACTGCTACATACTCGGCAATGTCCTTCTTCATTCCGGTCCACCAGAAAATCTCCTTCAAATCCAAGTACATCTTGGTATTCCCTGGGTGAATTGAATACGGTGAATCATGGAACTCTTGCAAAATCAACTTCCTGATTTCAGGGTCATTGGGTACATAAACGCGGTCCTCAAACCAGAGGGTATCATGCTCATCTTCACGAAATCCCTTGGCTTTTCCCTTGTTCAACCTGTCCTTTATCTCTGCAATCTCCTTATCGGTCTTTTGAGCTTCTCTGATCTTATCCATCAAAGTCGACTGAATTTCCAATGTTGCTACATAGCCTCTCGGAACTATCTCCAAACATAGCTCGCAAAAGTCCTCGGCTAACTCCTTTGGCAGTCCTTCGGTCATGAGTGTATTAACATGGCTCTTACGGCTCAACGCGTCGGCTACTACGTTAGCTTTTCCGCGGTGATACTGCAATCTCATATCATAATCCTTGATGAGTTCCAACCATCTCCTTTGCCTGAGGTTTAACTCTTTTTGCGTGAAGATGTACTTCAAACTCTTGTGATCCGTGTACACCTCACAATGATTTTCGATAAGAAAATGTCTCCATGTCTTCAATGCATGCACTATGGCTGCTAACTCCAAATCATGTGTGGCATAATTCAACTCATGAGGTTTAAGCTGTCGTGACGCATACGAAACAACTCTTCCTTCCTGCATAAGTACTGCTCCAAGTCCTCGACGTGAAGCATCGCAATACACCTCATAATCCTTAGTCTGATCTGGCAGAATCCACGCTGGTGAGGTAACTAGACGTTTCTTCAATTCCTGGAAACTGACCTCACATTCCTCAGTCCAATTGAACTTGGTATCCTTCTTCAACAACTCCGTCATGGGCTTTGCAATCCTTGAAAAATTCTCAATGAATCTCCGGTAGTATCCTGCCAGTCCAAGAAAACTTCTGATCTCCCCAACTGTCGTTGGTGCTTCCCAATTAGTCCCGGTGACAACCTTGGTGGGGTCTAATGCTATACCCTCTCCGGATATAACATGTCCGAGGAATCCAACTTCCTTCAACCAGAACTCACATTTGCTAAACTTGGCGTATAAAGCTTCTCCAATACCAAACGCAAGTGCTCCTTATGCTCCTCTTCGTTCTTCGAGTAGACCAAGATGTCATCAATGAACACCACGACGAACTTATCCATAAACTCCATAAATACTTTGTTCATCATGTTCATGAAATATGCAGGTGCGTTAGTCAGACCGAATGACATCACGATATACTCGTACAGCCCATACCTAGTGGTAAAAGCTGTCTTGGGTATATCCTGTTCTCGAATCTTCAACTGATGGTATCCTGATCGCAAATCGATCTTGGAAAACACCTTTGCTCCTTGTAGTCGGTCAAACAGATCATTGATCATTGGCAGTGGGTACTTATTCTTGATGGTTACCACATTTAATCCTCGATAATCAACAACAATCCTTAACGATCTGTCCTTCTTCTCCACTAGAAGTACTGGTGATCCCCAATGTGAAGAACTTGGGCGAATGTATCCTTTATCCAGTAACTCCTTAATCTGACTTTTAATCTCCTCCAAATCTTTTGCGGGCATCCTGTATGGTCTCTTGGATATTGGCCCTATGCCTGGCAAAAGCTCGATTAAAAACTCAATGTCTCTGTCTGGTGGCATGCCTGGCAACTCCTCAGGAAATACATCAGGAAATCCTTCACTACTAGTACTTCCTCCTGCACAACTCCTGATAAGGAATTTACGTGCATCCTCCTCGGCTCATGCCTTGATACATACCTTATCCTTTTCCCTTCTGGGGTAGTAAGCAGAATCGACTTACTGGCGCAATCAATGTTTCCTCCATACATTGATAACCGATCCATACCCAGAATCACATCCAAACCTTGGGATTCCAAAATGATTAAATCCGAGGGAAAAACATGCTTGCCTATACCCAATGGAACTTGAAAACATCCTCGACTGGCCATATACTCTGCTCCTGGTGAGGTTACTAGCATGGGTGTTTTTAGAACCCTAGTGGGCAGTCTATACTTATCCACAAATCCCCTTGATATGTATGAATGCGATGCACCAGTATAAAAAAGAACGAGTGTAGTAAATGACTTAACCAAACACTTACCTATTACTGCATCTGGCTGAGCTTCAACCTCCTCCACGCTAACGTGGTTCACTTGTCCTCGGTTGAAAGGGTTCGGCTTCTTCTCGGAGTTTCCATTGCCATTTCCAGTCTGGCCTTCAGGACATTCATTGGCGTAATGTCCGGTCTTTTGGCACTTAAAACAAGTGACTTGACTCAGATCTTTCTTGGTTGGTGTTGAGGGGTTGGTACGGTTCTGGCTACTACTTCCTCCATTCCCGGTACCATTCTTGGGACCATTGTGATTGTGCGAGCTACCTCCTCCATGGGTATGCTGAAACTGTCCTCCTGACTTCGGAGTAAAACGGGGCTTCTGCTGAGCTCCAGAATTGTACTTCCCTTGTCCATACTTCCTCTTGCGGTTTTCAATCTGCTGCTGCTTCCCTTCAATCATGAGAGCACGATCTACCAACTCCTGGTAGTTGTTGAAACTTGCTACCATCAACTGCATGCTCAGCTCATCATTCAGCCCTTCCAGAAACTTCTCTTGCTTAGCTGCATCCGTAGCGACGTCATCTGGGGCATAACGTGCTAGCTTACTGAAATCATCCACATACTGGCCAACTGATCTTCCTCCCTGGTGCAAGTTGCGAAACTCACGCTTCTTCGTGGCCATAGCTCCTGCTGAAACATGGGCAGTATGAAAAGCCTGCTGAAACTGATCCCATGTGACAGTGTCTGCTGGATAAGTGGCTGTGAAATTCTCCCACCATGATGCTGCGGGTCCCTCAAGCTGATGTGCGGCAAATCGCACCTTCTCCGCATCTGTGCATCCTGCAGTGATCAACTCCCTGGCTGTCTTGCGAAGACAATCATCTACAACAATCGGCTCGATGCTACTGGAGAACACCGGCGGATTCAGTCTAAGAAAATGGGTTAAGTGATCAACAGGTGGTGGTGGTGGTGGATTTTTGTTGTTGTTGTTCCCCTGATTCTGATTCTGGACTAGTATCTGCATCAATGCATTCTGCTGTTGGATCAACTGGGTGAGCTCCGGTGGGAAAGCGAATCCGTTGTCACGTCTCGGAGGCATGTGAGGGTTTAGAAAAGACGAGAATATAGAATAGAATGAGGTCTAGAGGGAAAACACTACCCATATGCACATGTGGCAAATTGCAATCAAAACACTTCATTCAAACAAGCAAGGGCATACAACGGTCTATCTATCGTTACAAGGTGCTCAGACTATAATAGATACATGGAGGGAAATTCTACTACTTTATGGTGGTCTACTAGAAAAACTGCTCCGATGAAGACTCCATGATATCCGCTCCAGCTTCATCAACGTAGTCATCATCACTATCATCCGGGTCCGAGTTGGTATCGTCGATGATGATGTAATTCTCGGGACAAGTGTGATCTTCGTCTTCTCCAGTTGCTGGAAATCCCATGATCACTCTTAGCTTCTTCTTCAGATCATCATTCTTCTCGACTAGAGTTGATATTTCCTCCTCATATCCATCGTGTGTAGACTTGAGTTCTTCCTCCAGTTCCGTGATCTTGGTCATGGCTTCCTTCAGATCCATCATGCCTGCACTCATCTGGTTTTCCTGGCATCGAATGTGCTGGTTTAACTCCTGGATGAAAGCTGCAAGTGATCTGTCTTTCCTGGTGTTGACCATCTCCCATTGCTCATCTCGGCGCCCACAAATCTGGTAGGTAGTATCCATAAGCTCCTGGCGATAAACTTCTTCAATGCGTCCCATGGTGATGTGAGCTGCCATGCTCGTCCCTAAACTCCAGGTTGGTGCATCAAAGGAAAACTCAATAGGCTCAGTGACCGGCATGAACGTCCTTCCTGGAACTTGAACTTGAATCATCCAGCGCTCCTCTTCAGGTAAGGTGGCGTTGTAGGTTCCGGTGAAGCTTGGTACTCTGATCTTCAAGTACTTGGTTACTTCCTTCAGGTGTCGTCCAAAGGGTGTATCTTCATCCGGTTGCATGAACTTGTTCCTTGCATCCGCCATCCTAGAAGAATAGAAAAGATGAGGAGTTAGAATGAGAAGAGAGTAGTGATCTATGGTCTTTGCTTAGTGGTCGTGTCCTACGGTCGGCGTGTGCTCGATACCATCTTGTAGCGACCAGCACCTCAAACAGTCCGATCTTTGTGCATCGGTGTCATCCTGGATCGATGAATGTGACACGCACACTACTTGAAGGATTTATAACGAGTAGCAATCACACACTTATTACATCGAATGTCTCCAAAGAGAAACTTATTACAATAGATATGGCTTAAGGCCATCTAATAACGATAATAGCGGAAGGCTTGGAAGATAAGTGAGTCCATCAACTCCAACGGCATCATCGAGTATAGAACCACGATCCTAAAGCATCTTACTGTCGTTCGAAAAGTCTGCAACATGAGCGTTGCAGCCCGAAACGGGTCAGACATGGAATATGCTGGCAAAGTAACACATAGAGAAAAAAATGAAAGAGTAAAGCTATACTACATGCATATATGGCTTGGTGGATAGTTCTATGGTTACAGTTTTTTGCGTAAAGCCAATTTTTCCCTACTACAAAGGAATAAATTATTTAACTATCATGGTGGTTGTTAAACATTGAGAATGGTTGACAGCATCCTCAATCCCAATTAAGCATCATCATTAAACAAACCCAACAATATTAATTAAAGTAACATGATGAGATTCACACGAAAATCCAAGTACTAGATACTCAAGATGTCCATAACCGGGGACACGGCTAATCATGATTAGTTTATACACTCTCCAGAGGTTGCTCACTTTTCCCCACATGACTCGATCTCCTCCATTGGTTTTCTCGCACTACATGGTGTTTGAGAAACGAATGACCGAGACATAGTCTCTCAGAAGCGCTAGCACCTTACGATGGGTAGACCGGTACACCTACTTTCCCCTACATCTGCTAGTCTACCACTGTAAGAGTTCGTACGAATTAATCACCTATGCTAAAGCCCATAATAGCATGTGGCTGCACACGAAAGTTTCTAGCATGAATAATCTTATGATCCCTTTGAGCCTGGGTGGCGGTCCAAAAAGAAACAGGCAATCCTGGAATAACCAGGTACCTCAATCCACCCAGATGTGTATTAATGTTTCCACCTTAAATAAACCATTAATTAACAATCTCACATCTGTCATGGAAAAATCACTCACCCCAATCCACGTCTACTTGCATACAATGGCAAAATAAGCAAACGTAGAAGTAACTCCCAAGGGTTTGATAATAAAACAGGTAATAGGTACTACCTCAATCTACTTCCCAAAACCCACAATTTAATTAGATCCTAATCATGCAATGTTTGAGGATTGATCTAATGCATAAAACTGGGTAGTAAAGAGGTATGATCAAAGTGTTACTTGCCTCTTGCTGATGATCCGCGTAACCTAGGATTCGAAGTAGCAAGCGGCGCAATCCGGGTACTCTATCGCAAGCAAACAAACAAACAAGCATACAATAAGTACTCATCTAATGCACGGGTAAAACTCAAATAAGAGGTCTAACCAGAAAGTTCAACTTAAGAACTCCGGTTTGCAAAAAGAATCAAATCGAACGAAGGAACAAAACTCAAACGGCGAAAGAAACAAGCTTCGTTTACTAATCTGGACCTAAGTCAAATTTTACAGAAGCAAAAACTGGTTTGAGTAGATTATTCGGAAAGAGGGTTTCGAGACGAAACTCTAGGCGCTTGAATCGCCTGATTCCGATAAACGAGCGAAAAGTTATACTAAAACAAAAATCAGATCAGAAATCGCGATCAGAAAATCGCGGAGTAAATCCGAGAAAAAGAAAAACGACGAACAGGTTAACGAACAAACGTTCGTTATCTGGATCTAAACGATGAACGCGTTCGTTAAAAACGAACGAACGAGTGAACGTTCGCTAATTAATCCAAACCGACGAAAAAACCGAACGGTTTTTCTAAAAAAACGGCGGCGGCAAGGTCAACCTCGGGGCGCGGGTCGGCGGTGGCGGCAACTCGGCGGGCGGCGAGTGGTCGGCGAGGTCCGTGGCGGCGTCCGGCTCCGGCCCAGCGCGGCGAGGCGGCGGCGGCGGGCTAGGCTTAGGGTTAGGTTAGGTGGGGCGGTGGCTTGGGCTGGGGTTGGCCGGTAGCGCTTTATAAGACCCCGCGGTGAGTCTGGCGATTCACAACCAAAGGCGGTTCGCGTTTTTTTAAATAATGACGCGCAGGAAAACAAACGAAAGAAATACCAAACGGACTCCAAAAATCCCGAAATAAATTTTCCCTGGCTTTTCAAATCAAGCCGGTTTAGATGAACATTTATTTGGGCCTAGATGCAATTTTTGGAAAACACGCAATTTTCCTAAATTCAAATAAAATAGCCAGAAAATCCAAAATAAAATCTTATTTGATTTTTTTATTAAATCCGCAATATGTCTTTATTTTGGGAAAGTCATTTTATTCCCTCTCTCAAATTTATATAATTGAAATAATTGAAGATAAAATAAATAAAATCAAATGATCCTACTTCCAAAATTTGAGAAAACTCAATTTTGAAAATATCGAAATCCCCAACTCTCTCCGTGGGTCCTTGAGTTGCGTAGAATTTCTAGGACCGAAGCAAAATGCATTAAATATGATATGCAATGATGATCTATTAGTATAATATTCCAAATTGAAAATTTGGGATGTTACATAAGCACTACGACGATATGACCGAGGTGTTAAACTATGGAGGAGGGCACTGCACACGGCTAAGAGATTGTTTGTTGTGCTTTGGGGTGCCCCCCTGCCCTCGTATATAAGAGGGGAGTAGGAGGCCTGCGGCCAAAGAGGCGCGCCATGGGGGAAGTCCAACTTGGATTCCCAATCCTAGTTGGAGTCCCCTTCCTTTTCCAAGAGGGGAGAGAGGGAAGGAGGAGGAGAGAGAGAAGGAAAGAGGGGGGCGGGGCCCCCTCCCTAGTCCAATTCGGACTTGCCATGGGGGGGCGCAGCCACCCCTTGCGACCCTCCTATCCTTTCCACTAAAGCCCACTAAGGCCCAATATTTCCCTGGGGGGTTCTGGTAAACTCCCGGTACTCCAAAAAATACCCGAATCACTACGGAACCATTCCGGTGTCAGAATATAACCTTCCAATATATCGATCTTTACCTCTCGACCATTTAGAGACTCCTCGTAATGTCCCTGATCTCATCCAGGACTTCGAACAATCTTCGGTCATCAAATCACATAACTCATAATACAAATCGTCATCAAACATTAAGCGTGCAGACCCTACAGGTTCGAGAACTATGTAGACATGACCGAGACACATCTCCGGTCAATAACCAATAGCGGAACCTGGATGATCATATTGGCTCCTACATATTCTACGTAGATATTTATCGGTCAAACCGCATAACAACACACGTTGTTCCCTTTGTCATCAGTGTGTTACTTTCCCGAGATACGATCGTCGGTATCATCATACCTAGTTCAATCTCATTACCGACAAGTCTCTTTACTCGTTCCGTAATGCATCATCCGGCAACTAACTCATTAGTCACATTGCTTGCAAGGCTTATAGTGATGTGCATTACTGAGAGGGCCCAGAGATACCTCTCCGATACACGGAGTGACAAATCCTAATCTTGATCTATGCCAACCCAACAAACACCTTTGGAGACACCTGCAGAGCATCTTTATAATCACCCAGTTACGTTGTGACATTTGATAGCACACAAGGTGTTCCTCCGGTATTCTGGAGTTGCATAATATCATAGTCAGAGGAACATGTATAAGTCATGAAGAAAGCAATAGCAATAAAACTAAACGATCATTATTCTAAGCTAACGAATGGGTCTTGTCCATCACATCATTATCTAATGATGTGATCCTATTCATCAAATGACAACACATGTCTATGGTTAGGAAACTTAACCATCTTTGATAAACGAGCTAGTCTAGTAGAGGCTTACTAGGGACACTGTGTTATGTCTATGTATCCACACATGTATCAAGTTACCGGTTAATACAATTCTAGCATGAATAATAGATATTTATCATGATGTAAGGAAATATAAATAACAACTTTATTATTGCCTCTAGGGAATATTTCCTTCAGAGTCTTGGGTTGCAGAGTCATCATTGGTGGAATAAGATGCAGCTTTTCGAAACTAACCATCCAATGGACGAGTGCCTTCATCAATAACAGCAGCTTTGCCTTTTTCATCAACTGAGGAAATGGCCCGCTTGAGGAATTCAGTGGGAGGCAAGAAGCTGAGGTGATTCTGACAATCTGCCTCATAATGAATTGAAGACCTTGATCTGATGAACTTCATGATCCAGGGAGTATAAGGCTTCAACTGAAAAGGTGACAGAGCAGCATTAGCAAAAGTCCTCATGAAGAAATCATGGTAGTTGACAGGAATGCCATGAATGATGTTGAACAGCAGATTCATCATGATGCCAACAACCTCTTCTTCTTCAGAGTTGTGGCCTTTGATTGGACTGAGGGTTTTGGTCAGAATGCGGTATATTGTCCTTGGCACATATAGCAATTCCTTCACTAGGAAGGTTTTTCTTGGAGCTTGGCCAGCCTTCAAAGGCTTCATCAGCACTTGCATCAGATGATTTGAAAGTTCAGGTTCCTCATATATGAGCCTTGCGCCTCCAACAGGAGGACTGACTGGGATGGCGTGAAGCAATTCAGAGGCTGGTGCTCTGTAATGAGTATTCTCAGTCATCCATTCAAGCACCCATGAATTCACATCTTCCACATTTCCAGTGAGGTGCAGTGTAGCATAGAATTGAAGAATTAGCTCTTCATTCCAGTCGCAGATGTTAGTGCAGAAGTTCAAAAGCCCAGTGTCATGAAGAACACTCAGGACAGGTTGGAAGCACAGGAGAGACTCCATAACCACATGAGGAATTTGATGGTGCTCAAAGACCTTGTCCTTATCAAACAAGAGTGATGAATAGAAGTTCATCTGACTGGCAGTCCAGAACCGCTTGCGTCAAAGTCTAGCTGAGTCATATGGGTTGAATTCAGTGAAGAAGTGGTGCTCAGAGAAGAAATCATCAACCTTGAATTTCTGCTTCTTTGCATGAGGATTTAGTGGTTTGGGCTAAATATTTACAGTTGAAGGCTTCACAGCCTCTTGGGGCACAGCTTCTGGAGCCACAGACTGAGGAATTTCAGCGGCAATTTTAGTAGCAGCAGTCTGAGTCTCAGTTCTTCAGCTGGAGTAGCTGGAACTTCTTTAGGAATGGAAAGAAGTGATGTTTGACGTCTGTCAGATCCCGTATGGATTTCTTCAGTTTGTACAGGGGATTGAGGAATTTGATGCAGAGGGGTGGTCAATGGCAAATTGGGATGAAGTCTTTCCCAATAGTCATCATTCAGAACTGGTGTTGTAGAGCCAATGTCCACATCCTCATCTTCTTCCAATTCTTCAACGCCTGCCTCTTCAGTTGTGAACTGAGGCATGGGCGATGATACCAGTGGGGTTGAAGGGATATTTTCCACTTCAATTTCTTCATCCAACTGCTCTGAAGAAGCAACAGAAGGATTCTCTTCATCTGTGTCATCATGTATGACATATTCTTCACCAAAAGAAATAATTCCCTTTGATGGCACAATGATACGTCCATTTTGCATCATGCTTTTATATCGATATTTATTGCATTATGGGTTGTTATTACAGGTTATGTCACAATACTTATGCCTATTCTCTCTTATTTTACAGGGTTTACATAAGGAGGGAGGATGCCGGCAGCTGGAATTCTGGGCTGCAAAAGGAGCAAATATTAGAGACCTATTCTGCACAACTCCAAAAGTCCTGAAACTCCATGGAATATCTTATAATAAATAATAAAAATCCTCGCCAAAGATGAAGGCCAGGGGGCCCACACCCTGTCCACGAGGGTGGGGGCGCGCCCCCTACCTCATGGGCCCCCTGGTGGCCCTCCGATGCCCATCTTCTGCTATATGAGGTCTTTCGTCGAGAAAAAAAAAGAAGCAACCTTTCGAGACGAAACTCTGCCGCCACGAGGCGGAACCTTGGCGGAACCAATCTAGGGCTCCGGCAGAGCTGTTTTGCCGGGGACACTTCCCTCGGAGGGGAAATCATCGTCATCATCATCACCAACGCTCCTCTCATCGGGAGGGCAATCTCCATCAACATCTTCACCAGCACCATCTCATCTCCAAACCCTAGTTCATCTCTTGTATTCAATTCTTGTCTCCAAGTCCGGGATTGGTACTAGTAGGTTGCTAGTAGTGTTGATTACTCCTTGTAGTTGATGCTAGTTGGTTTATTTGGTGGAAGATCATATGTTCAGATCCTATATGCATATTAATACCCCTCTGATTATGAACATGAGTATGCTTTGTGAGTAGTTACGTTTGTTCCCGAGGACACGGGAGAAGTCTTGCTATTAGTAGTCATGTGAATTTGGTATTCGTTCGATATTTTGATGAGATGTATGTTGTCTATCCTCTAGTGGTGTTATGTGAACGTCGACTACATAACACTTCACCATTATTTAGGCCTAGAGGAAGGCATTGGGAAGTAATAAGTAGATGATGGGTTGCTAGAGTGACAGAAGCTTAAACCCTAGTTTATGCGTTGCTTCATAAGTGGCTGATTTGGATCCATATGTTTCATGCTATGGTTAGGTTTACCTTAATACTTTTGTTGTAGTTGTGGATGCTTGCAATAGAGGTTAATCATAAGTGGGATGTTTGTTCAAGTAAGAACAGCACCCAAGCACCGGTCCACCCACCTATCAAATTATCAAAGTATCAAATGCGAATCATATGAACGTGATGAAAACTAGCTTGACGATATTCCCATGTGTCCTCGGGAGCGCTTTCACTATTATAAGAGTTTGTCCAGGCTTGTCCTTTGCTACAAAAGGGATTGGGCCACCTTGCTGCACTTTATTTACTTTTGTTACTTGTTGCTCGTTACAAATTATCTTATCACAAAACTATCTCATTACCACTTATTTCAAGACTTGCAGAGAATACCTTGCTGAAAACCGCTTATCATTTCCTTCTGCTCCTCGTTGGGTTCGACACTCTTACTTATCGAAAGGACTACGATAGATCCCCTATACTTGTGGGACATCAAGACTCTTTTCTGGCGCCGTTGCCGGAGAGTGAAGCGCCTTTGGTAGGTGGAACTTGGTATGGAAAAATGTATATAGTGTGCTAAAAATTTACTATCACTTGTTACTATGGAAAGTAATCCTCTGAGGGGCTTGTTTGGGGTATCTTCACGCCGACCAGTAGAGCAAAGAGTTGCTCCTCAACCTAATGAACCTACTGAAAATGAATATGAAAATATTCCCTTTGAATTTCCTTCGGGTATGATGGAAAAACTGCTAGCTAATCCTTTTGTAGGAGATGGAACAAAGCATCCTGATGAGCACCTAATATATGTGGATGAAGTTTGTGGATTATTTAAGCTTGCAGGTATACCCGATGATGTTGTTAAGAAGAAGGTCTTCCCTTTATCTTTGAAGGGAGATGCATTGACATGGTATAGGCTATGTGATGATACGAGATCATGGAACTATAAAAGATTGAAATTGGAATTTCATCAAAATATTACCCTATGCATCTTGTTCATCGTGATCGCAATTATATATATAATTTTGGCCTCATGAAGGAGAAAGCATCGCTCAAGCTTGGGGGAGGCTTAAATCAATGTTATATTCATGCCCCAATCATGAGCTCCCAAGAGAAACAATTATTCAAAATCTTTATGCTCGGCTTTCTGAAAACAATCGCACCATGCTCGATACTTCTTGTGCTGGCTCTTTTATGATGAAGACTATTGAATTCAGATGGAATTTATTGGATAGAATTAAATGCAACTATGAAGATTGGGACCTCGACGAAGATAAGGAGTTAGGTATGATACCTAAGTTTGATTGTGTTAAATCTTCTATGGATACCAATATTTTCCGTAAGTTTAGCACTAAATATGGACTTGACTCTGAGATAGTAGCTTCTTTCTGTGAATCTTTTGCTACTTATGTTGATCTCCCCAAGGAGAAGTGGTTTAAATATCATCCTCCCATAGAAGTAAAAGTAGTTGCACCTATTAAAGTTGAGGAAAAGATTGCGACGTATAATGATCCTATTGTTCCTACCTCTTATGTCGACAAAGCACCTTTCCCTGTAAGAATAAAGGATCATGCTAAAGCCTCAACTGTGGTTCGTAAAAGCAATATTAGAACTTATACACCTCCTGAGCAAGTCAAAGTAGAACCTAATATTGCTATTGTTAAAGATCTCTTGTCTGATAATATTGATGGGCATGTTATTCAATTCTGTGGTGAATCTGCTAGAATTGCTAAACCTAGCGCTAAAGATAAACATAGACCTGTGGTAGGCGTGCCTGTTATTTCTGTTAAAATAGGAGATCATTGTTATCATGGCTTATGTGATATGGGTGCCAGTGCTAGTGTTATACCTTATGATTTATATAAAGAAATTAAGCATGAAATTGCACCTGCTGAGTTAGAAGATATTGATGTTATAATTAAACTTGCCAATAGAGATACTATATCGCCAGTGGGAATTGTTAGAGATGTTGAAGTCTTGTGTGGAAAAACTAAATATCCTGCTGATTTTCTTGTTCTTAGTTCCCCACAAGATAGCTTTTGTCCCATTATATTTGGTAGACCCTTCTTGAATACTGTCAATGCTAAGATAGACTGCAAAAAGAATGTTGTTACTATTGGCCTGGATGATATGACTCATGATTTTAATTTCTCTAAGTTTAGTAAACAACACCGTGAAGAAGAATTGCCTAGTAAGGATGATATTATTGGTCTTGCTTCTATTGCCGTACCTCCTAGTGATCCTTTAGAACATTATTTGCTAGACCATGAAAATGATATGTTTATGAATGAAAGAAGGGAAATAGATGAAGTATTCTTTAAACAGGAACCTATTCTGAAACATAATTTGCCTGTTGAAATCCTAGGGGATCCTCCTCCACCCAAGGGTGATCCCGTGTTTGAGCTTAAACCGTTGCCTGATAATCTTAAATATGCTTATCTTGATGAAAAGAAAATATATCCTATTATTATTAGTGCTAACCTTTCAGAGCATGAAGAAGAGAGATTATTGAAAACTCTGAAGAAGCACCGTGCTGCTATTGGATATATTCTTGATGATCTTAAGGGCATTAGTCCCACTATATGTCAACACAAAATAAATTTGGAAGAAGATGCCAAACCGGTTCATGATCATCAACGAAGGTTGAATCCTAAGATGAAAGAAGTGGTAAGAAAAGAAATACTAAAGCTTCTGGAGGCAGGTATAATTTATCCCGTTGCTGATAGTCAGTGGGTAAGTCATGTCTATTGTGTCCCTAAGAAGGGAGGTATCACTGTTGTTCCTAATGATAAAGATGAATTGATTCCGCAAAGAATTATTACAGGTTAAAGGATGGTAATTGATTTCCGCAAATTAAATAAGGCTACTAAGAAGGATCATTACCCCTTACCTTTTATTGATCAAATGCTAGAAAGATTATGCAAACATACACATTATTGCTTTCTAGATGGTTATTATGGTTTCTCTCAAATACCTGTGCCGGCTAAAGATCAATCAAAGACTACTTTTACATGCCCTTTTGGTACTTTTGCTTATAGACGTATGCCTTTTGGTTTATGTAATGCACCTGCTACCTTTCAAAGATGCATGATGGCTATATTCTCTGACTTTTGTGAAAAGATTTGTGAGGTTTGCATGGACGACTTTTCCGTCTATGGATCCTCTTTTGGTGATTGCTTGAGCAATCTTGATCGAGTTTTGCAGAGATGTGAAGAAACTAATCTTTTCTTGAATTGGGAAAAGTGCCACTTTATGGTTAATGAAGGTATTGTCTTGGGGCATAAAGTTTCTGAAAGAGGTATTGAAGTTGATAAAGCCAAGGTTGATGCTATTGAAAAGATGCCATGTCCCAAGGACATCAAAGGTATAAGAAGTTTCCTTGGTCACGCCGGATTTTATAGGAGGTTCATTAAGGACTTCTCAAAAATTTCTCGGCCTCTGACTAATTTATTACAAAAATATATACCATTTGTCTTTGATGATGATTGTGTAGAAGCATTTGAAATACTTAAGAAAGCATTGATCTCTGCACCTATTGTTCAGCCACCTGATTGGAATTTACCCTTTGAAATTATGTGTGATGCTAGTGATTATGCTGTAGGTGTTGTTCTAGGGCAAAGAGTTGATAAGAAATTAAATGTTATCCATTATGCTAATAAAATTCTAGACAATGCTCAAAGAAATTATGCTACTACTGAAAAGGAATTCTTAGCAGTTGTATTTGCTTGTGATAAGTTCAGACCTTATATTGTTGATTCTAAAGTAACTATTCACACTGATCATGTTTCTATTAAGTACCTGATGGAAAAGAAAGATGCTAAACCTAGACTTATTAGATGGGTTCTCTTGCTACAAGAATTTGATTTGCATATTATTGATAGAAAGGGAGCTGAGAACCCTGTTGCAGACAACTTGTCTAGGTTAGAAAATGTTCTTGATGACCCACTACCTATTGATGATAGATTTCCTGATGAGCAATTAAATGTCATAAATACTTCTCGTAGTACTCCATGGTATGCTGATTATGCTAATTACATTGTTGCTAAATTTATACCACCTAGTTTCACATAACAGCAAAAGAAAAAGTTTTTCTATGATTTGAGGCATTACTTTTGGGATGACCCACATCTTTATAAAGAAGGAGTAGATGGTGTTATTAGAGATTGTGTAACTGAGCATGAACAGGAACAGATCCTACGCAAGTGTCACTCCGAAGCTTATGGAGGACACCACGCTGGAGATAGAACTGCACATAAGGTATTGCAATCCGGTTTTTATTGGCCTACTCTCTTCAAGGATGCCCGTAAGTTTGTCTTGTCTTGTGATGAATGTCAAAGAATTGGTAATATTAGTAGACGTCAAGAAATGCCTATGAATTATTCACTTTTTATTGAACCATTTGATGTTTGTGGCTTTGATTATATGGGACCTTTTCCTGCCTCTAATGGGTACACTCATATTTTAGTTGCTGTTGATTACGTTACTAAGTGGGTAGAAGCTATTCCAACTAGTAGTGCTGATCATAACACTTCTATTAAAATGCTTAAAGAAGTTATTTTTCCGAGGTTTGGAGTCCCTAGATATTTAATGACTGATGGTGGTTCACATTTTATTCATGGTGCTTTCCGTAAAATGCTTGCTAAATATGATGTTAATCATAGAATTGCATCTCCTTATCACCCACAATCTAGTGGTCAAGTAGAATTGAGTAATAGAGAACTCAAATTAATTTTGCAAAAGACTGTCAATAGGTCTAGAAAGAATTGGTCCAAGAAACTTGATGATGCATTATGGGCTTATAGAACTGCATATAAAAATCCTATGGGTATATCTCCATATAAAATGGTTTATGGAAAAGCATGTCACCTACCTCTCGAACTAGAACATAAGGCATATTGGGCTATTAAAGAGCTCAACTATGATTTCAAACTTGCCGGTGAGAAGAGGTTATTTGATATTAGCTCACTTGATGAATGGAGAACCCAAGCTTATGAAAATGCCAAGTTGTTTAAAGAAAAAGTTAAAAGATGGCATGACAAAAGGATACAAAAGCGTGAGTTTAATGTAGGTGATTATGTATTGCTATACAACTCTCGTTTAAGATTTTTTGCAGGAAAACTTCTCTCTAAATGGGAAGGACCCTACGTTATTGAGGAGGTCTATCGTTTCGGTGCCATAAAAATCAACAACTTCGAAGGCACAAATCCGAAGGTGGTAAGCGGTCAAAGAATCAAACATTATATCTCAGGTAATCCCATTAATGTTGAAACCAGTATTATTGAAACCATAAACCCGGAGGAATACATAAGAGACACTTTCCAGAACGTTTCAGACTCCGAAAAGGAATAGGTATGGGGTACGGTAACTAAACCGACTCCAAAACAAATTTTAAGGCAATATTTCTCTGTTTTGGAATATTTAGAAAAATAGGAAAATAAGTAGCAGCCCGGGAAGGACACGAGGGCCCCACGAGGGTGGAGGGCGCGCCCTACCCCCCTAGGCGCGCCCCCTACCTCGTGGGCACCTCGTGTGCCTTCCGGACTCCGTTTTCTTGCACGATACGTATTTTGGTCGGTAAAAATTCATTATATATTCTCCCGAAGGTTTTGACTCCCGTATCACGCAATTATCCTTTGTTCTTGTTTTGAGCTTTTTTCTGTCAGGGTTGTCAAGGCCAGGCATCATGTCGTCCCCCTCCTCCAACAATGGTGACAAAGATGCTAGGCTAATGAAGATAGAGCTGAAGAAGGAAGAACCCATGGAGATCAACAAGGATCAAGGGATCAAGAAGGCCACGGAGGACCAAGCTCCGGCAGCAGAAGACACCCTTCAACTTGATCACAACTTTCTCACCCCAACTGAAATCGAAGCTTTCAAGATGATTGAGTTAGCTCGTATTCAAAACAAGTATCTCACAAGTGAAAATATTTTGTTGAAGGAGCATATTGTTGCACTCAAGGGCATTATTCGCAAGTTGGAGGACCTCTTACGCTCAATGTGCGACTATCCATCACCACCACCTTCTTCACCAGCAAAGGAGACATAATCACATGGGTATGGGCACTCCCCTTGGCAACTGCCAAGCTTGGGGGAGGTGCCCCGGTATCGTATCACAACCACACCTCCTAACTTTACCGTTTTTCTTAGTTCGATCCTATTAGTAGTATCTTCATCTAGTAGAATAAAGTTTATGGCATGATCTAGTTTTGAGTTTTAGCTTTATGATCTCTCTATGTAATCGAGTCCGTGAGCTATATAATAAAGATTAGTGTTGAGTCAAGGGCTTGATTGTTTTGCCATGATCTAGAGTGAATAAAAGAATAGAGAAAACAAGAATAAAAAGAAACAAAAAGCCCATATTGATCTTATTGAAAGTGATGACTTCACATAGAAAGAGTATGATGATTGAAAGTTGTTGGGAGTTGACAAACATAGCTTTGGTCATCGTTGCAATTATAGGAAGTAAAAAGGAAAGAGAGGTTTCACATATAGATATACTATTATTGACATCTTTTGTGATTGTGAGCACTCATTAAAATATGACATGCGAAAGAGTTGATGTTGGACAAGGAAGACAACGTAATGAGTTATGTTTTCTTATATCTGAGATAAAGTATGTTGTCATGGATCTCCCAACATGTTGAGCTTGCCTTTCCCCCTCATGCTAGCCAAATTCTCAGCACCAAGTAGAGATACTACTTGTGCTTCCAAAAATCCTTAAACCAGTTTTGCCATGAGAGTCCACCATATCTACCTATGGATTGAGTAAGATCCTTCAAGTAAGTTGTCACCGGTGCAAAGCAATAAAAAATGCTCTCTAAATATGTATGATTGATTGGTGTGGGAGAAATAAGCTTTATACGATCTTGTGATGTGGAAGAAATAAAAGCGACGGACTGCATAATAAAGGTTCATATCACAAGGGGCAATATAAAGTGACGTTCTTTCGCATTAAGATTTTGTGCATCCAACCATAAAAGCGCATGGCATCCTCTGCTTCCCTCTGCGAATGGCCTATCTTTTATCATTATCCTCTACCTTATGATTAAATGATAGTTGAGTATGTGGACTTGCTATTAAGCTCTGACATAGACTCTTCCCGATGTTATGATAAATTGCAATTGCTTCAATGACTGAGATTATAGTTTGTTGGTTCTCAATAAAGTTTATGATTCGTACTCTGCATTGTGAATGGATTATTACTTGAACATAAGAAATCATATAGCATTACCTATATAGCTTGTTTTTATGAGAATAATCATGATGCCTTCATGTCCATATTTTATTTTTATCGACACCTCTACCTCTAAACATGGGGACATATTTATCGTTATCGGCTTTCGCTTGAGGACAAGCGAGGTCTAAGCTTGGGGGAGTTGATACGTCCATTTTGCATCATGCTTTTATATCGATATTTATTGCATTATGGGCTGTTATTACACGTTATGTCACAATACTTATGCCTATTCTCTCTTATTTTACAGGGTTTACATAAGGAGGGAGAATGCCGACAGCTGGAATTCTGGGCTGGAAAAGGAGCAAATATTAGAGACCTATTCTGCACAACTCCAAAAGTCCTAAAACTCCACGGAATATCTTATAATAAATAATAAAAAATCCTCGCCAAAGATGAAGGCCAGGGGGCCCACACCCTGTCCACGAGGGTGGGGGGCGCGCCCCCCTCCTAGGGCGCGCCCCCTACATCATGGGCCCCCTGGTGGATCTCCGGTGCCCATCTTCTGCTATATGAGGTCTTTCGTTGAGAAAAAAAATAAGAAGCAACCTTTCGAGACGAAACTCCGCCGCCACGAGGCAGAACCTTGGCGGAACCAATCTAGGGCTCCGGCAGAGCTGTTCTGCCGGGGACACTTCCCTCTGGGAGGGGGAAATCATCGTCAGCGTCATCACCAACACTCCTCTCATCGGGAGAGGGCAATCTCCATCAACATCTTCACCAACACCATCTCATCTCCAAACCCTAGTTCATCTCTTGTATTCAATTCTTGTCTCCAAGTCCGGGATTGGTACTAGTAGGTTGCTAGTAGTGTTGATTACTCCTTGTAGTTGATGCTAGTTGGTTTATTTGGTGGAAGATCATATGTTCAGATCCTATATGCATATTAATACCCCTCTGATTATGAACATGAATATGCTTTGTGAGTAGTTACGTTTGTTCCCGAGGACACGGGAGAAGTCTTGCTATTAGTAGTCATGTGAATTTGGTATTCGTTCGATATTTTGATGAGATGTATGTTGTCTATCCTCTAGTGGTGTTATGTGAACGTCGACTACATAAAAATTCACCATTATTTGGGCCTAGAGGAAGGCATTGGGAAGTAATAAGTAGATGATGGGTTGCTAGAGTGACAGAAGCTTAAACCCTAGTTTATGCGTTGCTTCGTAAGGGGCTGATTTGGATCCATATGTTTCATGCTATGGTTAGGTTTACCTAAATACTTTTGTTGTAGTTGCGGATGCTTGCAATAGAGGTTAATCATAAGTGGGATGACCCACATATCAAATTATCAAAGTACCAAACGCGAATCATATGAACGTGATGAAATCTAGCTTGACGATATTCCCATGTGTCCTCGGGAGAGCTTTTCCTATTATAAGAGTTTGTCCAGGCTTGTCCTTTGCTACAAAAGGGATTGGGCCACCTTGCTGCACTTTATTTAATTTTGTTACTTGTTGCTCGTTACAAATTATCTTATCACAAAACTATCTGTTACCACTTATTTCAGTACTTGCAGAGAATACCTTGCTGAAAACCGCTTATCATTTCCTTCTGCTCCTCGTTGGGTTCGACACTCTTACTTATCGAAAGGACTACGATAGATCCCCTATACTTGTGGGTCATCACACAACAGAGATTGAAACAGCATCAATGGGGTTAGTGAATGAACTTGTCAAAGTCTTCACTTTCTTGGGAGCTATAGACTCTGCAGTTGTTGATGCATTCCTTTTCTTCACAGTTGCCTTCTCCGCAGCTTTGGTTTTCTTCACTTCTGATGCAGAAGGAAGGTTGGTATTCTTTATATGTGATGACTTTGCAGGAGGAGCAGACGAAATTGGTGCAATTTCTTCAGGCACAACTGATGTAGTTGCCCTGGCATGTTCAGTTTCTTTAGGCGCAGCAGCAGATTCTTCAGCTGGCATGGGTTGTTCTTCAGGCGCCACATTGGAGGTAGCCTGATATGTCCATTTTGCATCATGTTTTCTTACTGTTATTTATGATGTTTTTTATCCATAATAATGCTTTTTGGAGTAATTCTAATGCATGTTCTCTCATAATTTGCAAGGTACACACCAAGAGGGAGAATTCTGGCAGCTGGAAATCTCGACCTGAAAATGCTACGTCAGGCTACCTATTCTGCACAACTCCAAACTAGCTGAAACTTCACGGAGAATTTTTATGGAATATTTAAGAAATATTGGAGCAAATAACTACCAGAGGGGGCCCACCAGGTGGGCACAACCCACCTGGGCGCGCCAGGGAGCCCAAGCGCGCCCTGGTGGGTTGTGCCCTCCTCGGCCCACCTCCGGTGCCATCTTCTGGTATATAAGTCATTTTGACCTAGAAAAAAAATAAGAAGAAGGCTTTTACGAGGAGCGCCTCCGTCTCGAGGAGGAACTTGGGCAGGAGCACTTTTGCCCTCCGGTGGAGCGATTCCGCCGGGGGAACTTCCCTTCTGGAGGGGGAAATCATCGTCATCATCATCACCAACAACTCTCCCATCTTGGGGAGGGCAATCTCCATCAACATCTTCAACAGCACCATCTCATCTCAAACCCTAGTTCATCTCTTGTATTCAATCTTGCTATCGGAACTATAGGTTGGTGCTTGTGGGTGACTAGTAGTGTTGATTACATCTTGTAGTTGATTACTATATGGTTTATTTGGTGGAAGATTATATGTTCAGATCCATTATGCTATTTAATACTCCTCTGATCATGAGCATGTTTATCATTTGTGAGTAGTTACTTTTGTTCTTGAGGTCATGGGAGAAATCATGTTGCATGTAATCATGTGAATTTGATATGTGTTCGATATTTTGATAGTATGTATGTTGTAATTCCCTTAGTGGTGTCATGTGAATGTCGACTACATGACAATTCACCATATTTTGGGCCTAAGGGAATGCATTGTGGAGTAGCAATTAGATGGTGGGTTGCGAGAGTGACAGAAACTTAAACCCCAGTTTATACGATATTCCGTAAGGGACTGATTGGATCCGAGAGTTTAATGCTATGGTTAGAATTTATTCTTAATACTTTTCTCGTAGTTGCTGATGCTTGCGGGAGGTTTAATCATAAGTAGGAGGTTTGTTCAAGTAAGAACAACACCTAAGCACCGGTCCACCCACATATCAAATTATCAAAGTAGCGAACACAAATCAAACCAACATGATGAAAGTGACTAGATGAAATTCCCGTCTACCCTCAAGAACGCTTTGCTTATCATAAGAGACCATTTTGGACTGTCCTTTGCCTCAAAAGGATTGGGATACCTTGCTGCACTTTTGTTACTATTGTCATTACTTGCTTGTTACAAATTATCTTGCTATCAAACTGCTACGCTACTTACAATTTCAGCACTTGCAGACATTACATTACTAAAAACTACTTGTCATTTCCTTCTGCTCCTCGTTGGGTTTGACACTCTTACTTATAGAAAAGAGCTACAATTGATCCCCTATACTTGTGGGTCATCAAGGCTATTTTCTGGCGCCATTGTCGGGGAGTGAAGCGCCTTTGGTAAGTGGAATTCGGTAAGGAAACATTTATATAGTGTGCTGAAATTTATTGTCACTTGTTACTATGGAAAACAATCCTTTGAGGGGTTTGTTCGGGGTATCTTCACCTTGTCCGGAACCACAATTAGCTACCCCTCAACCTACTGCACCTACTGAAAATATTGAATATGAAATTCCTTCGGGTATGATAGAACAACTGCTAGTTAATCCTTACGCAGGAGATGGAACATAACATCCAGATATGCACTTGATATATGTGGAACAAATTTGTGGATTGTTTAAACTTGCAGGTCTACCCCAAGATGAGGCGATGAAAAAGGTTTTCCCTTTATCTTTGAAGGGAAAAGCATTGGCTTGGTATAGGCTATGCGATGATATTGGATCATGGAATTGGAATCGCTTGAAATTGGAATTTCACCAAAAAAATTATCCTATGCATCTAATTCATTGTGATTGGAATTATATATATAATTTTTGGCCTCGTGAAGGAGAAAGTATCTCTCTAGCTTGGGGGAGGCTTAAGTCAATGTTATATTCATGCCCCAACCATGAGCTCTCAAGAGAAATTATTATCCAGAACTTTTATGCTCGGTTTTCTCGTAATGATCAAACCATGCTTGATACTTCTTGTGTTGGTTCTTTTATGAAGAAGACTATTGAATTCCGGTGAGTTCTTTTAGAAAGAATTAAACGCAATTCTGAAAATTGGGAACTCGAGGAAGGTAAAGAGTCAGGTTTTAAACTTAAGTATGATTGTGTTAAATCTTTTATGGATATCGATGCTTTTCAAAAGTTTAGCACTAAATATGGACTTGACTATGAGATAGTAGCCTCTTTTTGTGAATCATTTGCTACTCATGTTGAACTCCCTAAAGATAAGTGGTTTAAATATCGCACACCTATTAAAGAAGAAATTAAGAAACTAGTACCAGTTAAGGAAGAAACTATACTTTATAATGTTGATCCAGTTGTCCCTTCTGCTTATATTGAGAAACCCACCTTTCCCTGTTAGGATAAAGGAACATGCTAAAGTTTCAACTGTGGTTAACAAAAGCTTTGTTAGAACACCTAAACCTGATGAAAAAGTTAAAGTAGAACCTAGCATAGCTATAGTTAAAGATCTCCTAGAGGAAGATATGGACGAGCATGTTATTTACTTCTGTGATGAAGCTGCTAGAATTGCTAAACCTGATAAAAAAGATAATCATAGACATGTTGTTGGCATGCTTGTCATCTCAGTTAAAATAGGAGATCACTGTTATCATGGTTTATGTGACATGGGTGCTAGTGTGAGTGCTATTACTTACACTTTATATCAAGAAATAATGAAAGACATAGCACCTACTAAGATATAAGAAATATATGTTACTATTAAACTTGCTAATAGAGACACCATATCACCAATTGGGATTGTTAGAGATGTTCAAGTCTTGTGTGGGAAGGTAAAATATCCTATTGATTTTCTTGTTCTTGGTTCCCCACAAGATGACTTCTGTCCCATTATTTTCGGTAGACCTTTCTTGAACACAGTTAATACTAACAAAGCTTGTAAGAAACAAACTGTTGGTGTTAGCTTTAGTGGTGAGTCTCATGAGTTTAATTTTCCAAGTTTAGTAGAAATCTTCATGAAAAGGAATTGCCTAGTAAGGATGAATTAATTGGTCTTGCCTCTATTGTTGTGCCACCTACTGATCCTTAGAACAATATTTGCTAGACCAAGAAAATGATTTACATATGCATGAAAGAAATGAAATAGATAAGTTTTTATTTGAACAACGTCCTCTACTTAAACACAATCTGCCTATTGAAACTCTAGGAGGTCCTCCACCTAAAGGTGATCCTGTGTTTGAATAAAAACAATTGCCATACACTTTGAAATATGCCTATCTTGATGAAAAGAAGATATATCCTATTATTATTAGTGCTAACCTTTCATAACATGAAGAAGAAAGATTACTGAAAGTTCTAAGGAAGCATCGAGCTGCTATTGGATATACTCTTGATGATTTAAAGGGCATTAGTCCCACTCTATGTCAACACAAAATTAATATGGAACCTGATGCTAAACCCGTTGATGATCACCAACGTCGGTTAAATCCGAAGATGAAAGAGGTGGTAAGAACAGAAATATTAAAACTTCTGGAAGCAGGTATAATTTATCCTATAGCTGATAGTACGTGGGTAAGTCCTGTTCATTGTGTCCCTAAGAAAGGAGGTATTACTGTTGTTCCTAATGATAAGAATGAGCTTATTCCACAAAGAATTGTTACATGCTATAGAATGGTAATTGATTTTAGAAAATTAAATAAAGAAACTAGGAAGGATCATTACCCTTTGCCTTTTATTGATCAAATGCTTGAAATATTATCTAAGCACACACACTTTTGCTTCCTTGATGGATACTTTGGCTTTTCACAAATACCTGTTTCTCAACCTGATCAAGAAAAGATCACTTTTACTTGTCCTTTTGGAACCTATGCTTATAGACGTATGCCTTTTGGTTTATGTAATGCACCTGCTACCTTTCAAAGATGTATGACTGCTATATTCTCTGACTTTTGTGAAAAGATTGTTGAAGTTTTCAGGGATGACTTTTCTGTTTATGGGAAGTCTTTTGATGATTGTTTAAACAATCTTGATCGAGTTTTGCAGAGATGTGAATAAACAAATCTTGTTGAATTGGGAGAAGTGACACTTTATGGTTAATAAAGGCATTGTCTTGGGTCATAAGATTTATGAGAAGGGTATTGAAGTGGACAAAGATAAGGTTGATGCCATTGCGAAAATGCCATGTCCTAAGGACATCAAAGGTATTCGTAGTTTCCTAGGTCATGCTAGTTTCTATAGGAGATTTATCAAAGACTTCTCTAAAATTTCTAGGCCTCTTACTAATATTTTGCAAAAGGATATTCCTTTTGTGTTTGATGACGATTGTCTTGAAGCCTTTGAAACACTCAAGAAAGCTTTAATTTCTGCACCTATTGTTCAACCACCTGATTGGAACTTGCCTTTTGAAATTATGTGTGATGCTAGTGATTATGCTGTTGGTGGTGTTCTAGGACAAAGAGTTGATAAGAAACTGAATGTTATTCATTATGCTAGTAAAACTCTAGACAGTGCTCAAAGGAATTATGCTACTACTGAAAAAGAATTCTTAGCAGTGGTGTTAGCTTGTGATAAATTTAGATCTTACATTGTTGATTCTAAAGTAACTATTCACACAGACCATGTTGCTATTAAATATCTTATGGAAAAGAAAGATGCTAAACCTAGACTTATTCGTTGGGTTCTCTTGTTACAAGAATTTGATTTACATATCATTGACAGAAAATGAGCTGAGAACCCCGTAGCTAATAACTTGTCTATGCTTGAAAATGTGCTTGATGACCCACTACCTATTGATGATAGTTTTCCTAATGAGCAGCTAGCTGCAATAAATGTTGCTAATAGTACTCCTTGGTATGCTGATTATGCTAATTATATTTTTGCTAAATATTTACCACCTAGCTTTACATACCAACAAATAAAAAATTCTTCTATGATTTAAGACATTACTTTTGGGATGACCCACCATCTTTATAAAGGAGTAGATGGTATTATTAGACATTGTGTACCTGAGCATGAACAGGGATAATCCTACGGAAATGTCACTCCGAGGCTTATGGAGCGCATCATGTTGGAGATAGAACTGCTCACAAGGTACTGCAGTCTGCATTTTATTGGCCTACTCTCTTCAAGGATGCTCGTAAGTACGTCTCATCTTGTGATGAATGCCAAAGAATAGGTAATATCGATAAGCGTCAGGAAATGCCTATGAATTATTCACTTGTTGTTGAACCATTTGATGTTTGGGGATTTGATTACATGGGACCTTTTCCTTCCTCTAATGGGTATACACATATTTTGGTGGCTGTTGATTATGTTACTAAATGGGTAGAAGCTATTCCAACCAGTAGTGCTGATCACAACACCTCTATTAAAATGCTTAAGGAAGTTATTTTCCTAAGGTTTGGAGTCCCTAGATATTTGATGACAGATGGTGGTTCACACTTTATTCATGGTGCTTTTCGTAAAATGCTTGCCAAGTATGATGTTAACCATAGAATTGCATCACCCTATCATCCTCAGTCTAGTGGTCAAGTTGAACTTAGCAATAGAGAAATAAAATTAATTTTGCAAAAGACTGTTAATAGGTCCAGGAAAAATTGGTCTAAGAAATTAGATGATGCACTTTGGGCTTATAGAACAACATACAAAAATCCTATGGGTATGTCTCCTTATAAAATGGTTTATGCAAAATCTTGTCATTTGCCTCTTGAGTTAGAACATAAAGCTTATTGGGTAGTCAAAGAACTCAATTATGATTTCAAAATTGTTGGGCAAAAGAGGTTATTTGATATAAACTCATTAGATGAATGGAGAACCCAAGCTTATGAAAATGCAAAATTATTCAAAGAAAAAGTTAAAAGATGGCATGACAGGAGAATGCAAAAGCGTGAGTTTAAACTTGGAGAATATGTTGTTTTGTACAAGTCTCGTTTCAGATTCTTTGCAGGAAAGCTCCTCTCAAAATGGGAAGGCCCATATGTCATCGAGGAGGTTTACCGGTCTGGAGCCATCAAAATAAATAATTCTGAAGGTACTAACCTGAGGGTTGTCAATGGGCAATGAATAAAGCATTATATCTTAGGTACGCCCATTAATGTTGAAAGTAATATTATCCAAACTTTGACACCGGAAGAACACATAAAAGAGTCCTTCCGTAACACTCTAGAATCATGGAAATAAGGAGGTACGTGATACGGTAAGTAAACGGACTCAGAAAAATCCGCAAAAATATTTTTTGTCAGTTTTGGAATATTTTAAAATTTTGGAAATAAAGAAACTACCAGGAAGCATCCCCTAGTGGGCACAAGACACCTCCCGTACTCCGTTTTTATTCCGTATACTTGTCCTCCAAGATAAAAAATCTGTATATACTTCCCGAACCTGTTAACCACCATATCACGGAGAAATCCTCTGTTCTCTTTTCTTGCTATTTTCTTGACAGATCTGAAATATGTCATCCCAAGACTCTGAGGGGGGAGCTATGTTGCTGATTTCATCGCAAACCCCAAGTCCTACGGGGATGTGGAGTACTATGGCTGGACTACGGAGGAGGAGGAAGACTATTATCCTAGGGAAAAGGAGGAGCCGAGCTCAGAGGAAGACGAAACCCTGCTGCCTCAACCTGAGGACATGCATGTGGAATTCAAGAAGTCAAGCCTCGCGAATAAACCAAAGAGGCCTAAGGTTCAGTTTATACCCTTTCGCCTTTTGTAGAAGAATAAGCAGGAATTATGCAAAAAAGGTACTGGAGCTTGAACAGGAGATCGGAGAGTTGAAGGAGGAAAATTCTATCCTCAAGCGTAAGCTGAGGAAGAAGGGCAAACCCTCCACTACTACATCAGCACCACCATCTTCTTCACCACCAAAGGAGAATTGAGTATCGGGTATGGGCAGTCCCTTTGGCTTCCGCCAAGCTTGGGGGAGGTGCCCTCGTATCGTATCATCCCACTATATTTTTGCTTTTACTTATCTTAGTTTGATCTTTTTGCTTTAGATGACATAAAGTTTAGTTCGACCCTTTCTTTTCAAGAGTTTGCTTAGTGATCTATCAATATAATCGTGTGCAAGTTACATAATAAAGTTTAGTTTGAGTTTTTACCTTCTTGTTGCAAATAAAGAAAAGAAATAAGAAAGAAAAAATGAATGAATAAAAGAAAGGAAACAAATCAGTAGATCATATACTAATCCTATGGTAGGTGATGGTACCACATAAGGAAAAGTATAAGTAGAAAAATTTATTAGAGATTGGCAAACATAGCATTAGTCAATGATGCAACTCATGAAAGAATTAATAAGGGAAGAGAAGATTCACATATAGATATACTATCCTAGAAATCTTTTGTGATTGTGAGCCCTCATCAAAATATTATATGCCAAAATTGTTGACGTTGGACAAGGAAGACAACTTAATGATTTATGTTTGTTTATATTCACGTAGAAGTCATATTATCATAGATCCTTCAACATGTGGTGCTTGCCCCTATCTTTGCTAGCCAAAAATTCTGCACTAAGTAGAGATACTACTTGTGAATCCAAAAAAATTCTGCACTAAGTAGAGATACTACTTGTGAATCCAAAAACCTGTAAGTGCATCTAGTGCCCCTTAGAGATTTTGGTGTATTGAAGACTTATAGGTTAAGGGACTGATGCATTTGTGAGTGTACACAGGTCTATAAGTCTATGAGGAGTTTGATATTTATAGAGAAAATCGACCCCTAAAAATAAAGTCTTCGACTGAAGACTTTGGATTTCCGAAGACTTTCTGAAGACTTTGAAAGTGAAGAAATTGTTGTGACCTTGAAGACTAAGTATCCATTCGAGGAACATGAAGCGTGATGACTTTTGTTTTCGTAGTTTCATTGTCTCTTTCTTGAGTCATAGGAAACACTGTACTGTTAAAGGGGGTCGAGGAAATACTAAGGAAAAATTTCCAAGTGATGCTCAACTCAAAATCCTACACCTATCGATCCCTTCGAGTGAAGCCATTGGAAATCTCATACAGTTCAGTCATATTCTTGATGTGAGGCGAAGTTCTTCTAGTCTCGAGAATTTTTTCGACCGAGGAGTTAGGAATTCGCCAGTCTTGGATTGCCTACACAGTGAGGAACATGATAGCCCTGAGGAATTTGATACTCAAATTTCCGACCGTTGTTGTGCCTTGTGCCAGCTGTCCCAAAATATCTACCCACCTAACAGTCATATCATTGAAGGGCATTTATGTCTTATCATATCGGGCTGCTCCCCAGGATATAAATAGCCGCCCCCTACAACCACTAGCTGGTTGGTTGCTCCGAAAGAAACTGACACTTGTCATTTGAGAGCATCCCATCCTCCCAGGACTTTGAGCAAAAATCATCAAGTGAGGAAACCCAAACCCAAACACCTACAAACCCAAAGTGATTGAGCATCACTGAAGAGATTGATCCTGCGTGGATCCGACGCTTGTTACATTTGAAGATTGTGCTTCTTCCAGACGGTTCGGCGTCATGGTCTAGAGCATCCAAGAGGAAATTGTGGATCGCCGAGTGACCGAGTTTGTGAAGGTTTGGAAGTCACCTGAAGACTTACGACGAGTGATTGGGCGAGGTCTGTGTGACCTTAGCTCAAGGAGAATACAGTGAGGACTGTGTGTCCGGGACTGTGTGTCCTCAGGTTTAAATACCCAGCCGCTCCAACCAGACGTACAACTGAGACAACAGTTGGAACTGGTCTACCAAATCATTGTCTTTACCAAGCTTACTGGTTCTATTTCCTCAACTCTTTCATTTCCTCATTACTGTGCCGTGTGCTTGTTCATATCTGTTTGAAGACTTTGACTGAAGACTTTCTCAATTTCCTCAGTTCAATTTCTTCAGTCTATTTGTCTTCATCCTGTGCTATCCCGTGTTTACGCTTTCTGTACTCTGTGTTTGTCTTCATTTCATCATGATGACCATGCTTGTGTTTTGTTACATTTACATCTGAGTACTTATTCCGCTGCAAGTAGTTCTTCGCTAAGGAATTTCCTCACCCGTAAATTCCTCAGTGAAGAATTCATAAAAATCGCCTATTCGCCCCCCTCTAGTCGATATAACGCACTTTCAGTTGGTATCAGAGCAAGGTACTCCCTTGTTCTGTGTGATTTTGGTTTAACCGCCTAGAGTTTTAGTTATGTTGACCACAGGAATGAAGACCGTGTCATGCCCCATCTTTGACGGTCACGAGTGTCCCAAGTGGAAGGCCATGATGAAGAAGCATCTCATGGCGATGAACAGTGAGCTGTGGACCGTCACTGAGATTGGTCTTACCGATCTGTGCAAGATGGCAGAAGTTGATGACATTCGCAAGTTCACCCTTCTCAACCTCACGGCGAAGGACGTCATCTGCTCCTGTCTGTCTCAAAATCAGTTCAGGAACATCATGCATCTCGATCATGCGAAGCTCATCTGGTACCGTCTCTCTAAGGTCTATGAAGGTCATCGAACCTGTCATGATCCTTGGTTTTAGGACTTCAATGAATCTTTCAAAGCGATGACATTCGAACAAGATTCATCATCTTCTACACCATGCCTTATGGCAAAAGATGCAAAGGTAACTGAATGCTATCTATCTGAATCTAGTGATGATGAATCTGGCGATGAATTTGGACCCAACTATGTCAAACTTGCTTCCCTTGCCACTAAACAACAAAGAGCTTTGGAAAAAGTTCAATGCATGCTAAATAAGAGCGATCATATGTTGGGTGAAGAAATGGATCAGTCGAAAGCTTTGGCTGAGAGTCTTCAGAGACTTCAGTCTAGGTTTGACAACCTTCAAGGTCATCATAACACCCTCCTATCTGATCATGAGAAGCTTTCTTATGAATTTCTTCAAAGAAAGCAAGATCTTGAGAAGCTAAGAGTGAGTTATGAAGATCTTCAGAAGGAGCGCGATTCATTACTTGCTCAACAAATCAGCGCTGCTCAGGAAGAATTTGTTCCTCCATGTTTGAAGTGCATTGAACGTGAATCTGCTAATTCTTCACCTGAATGTTCAAATGCTTCTAATGCTACAAATTCTTCAATTGTCTCTTCTATCACTAATTCCTCATCTGAGGACATTGCTAGTATCACTGATGATGCAGGGCTGAAGGAATTGTACATGACAGGCATGTACAAAAGCCTCAAAGGGCATCAGACTCTTTGTGATGTGCTTAAAAAGTAGAACCTCAACAGGAACCCTAGGAAAGAGGGTATTGCCTTTGAGAGGAAAATCAATGCTGATGGAACATATTGGAAGCCTGAGCAGTACCCCAAAACCTCATGGGTTGCTACAAAGGGACCTCCAGTAGATCCATCTAATCTATCTGGCTTTACATGTGATTCTCCTCATTCTGCTGATGAGTCATTTGACTCCAACTATAAACTGTTCAAAAATCATAATGGTGAAGTATTTGCTAGATATGTTGGCACTAACTGCAGGAACGGTTCCCCTATGAAGAAAATCTGGGTTCCCAAAAGGTGCCTTAAAAGTCTTCAGGTGAATGTCCTCTTGACACCACCTGTGAAGAATAGGAACCCCAGATCAAATTCTTCATATGGATCCAAGTCCTCATATGGACCAAATTCCTCACGTGGATCAAATTCCTCAAAAGGATCAAAGTCCTCATATGAATATCATTGTGCTAACACCTCTGTCTCGCAAGGAAGAGCTAAGGGCTATGAATATAAGAATTATTCTTCTAATCATTATGTTCATAAGTCCTCGAAGAATTTCTCTGCTTATTCATATGCTTATCCTAACTCCTCCTATGTGAAACGAAATGGATTGGCTTCTATGCCACCTTTCTCATATGGAGCTCGCAGAGTGATGAACTCTTTGCCACCCCTTCAGATGTGGGTGGTGAAGAAAAAGAACTAATTTCTTCTGCAGGGTGAGGTCTCCAGACGTGCTTAAACGTCTAAAGAATTTGCTGGAGGCCTGAAATTGCCTGAAAGGACGCAGGCTAATCATGAAGAAATGAACTTTCATTTCTCACGTCCTCATATTGCTTTATCTGTTCTATTACTTGATCTGATGAAATTGATGTCATATTCTTCACTGATGAAGTATATGAGTTCGTAAGTTGCACTAATTCATCTCCAGGATGATCAACCCAAAGCCAATGAGTGGGTCCTCGATAGTGGATGTACAAATCACATGACTGGTGACAAGAATCTATTGATGGATGCTCCCTTATCTCCATCGCATCTGAAGCATATCATCTTCGCTGACAAAGGCAAAAGTCAGGTATTGGGTCTAGGTAAGGTTGTGATCTCAAAGGATCGACACATGGACAAAGTCATGCTTGTCGAGTCCTTAGGATACAACCTCATGTCTGTCTTAGTGCTTTGTGATCTTGATATGGTTGTTGTCTTTGGCAAGTATCGTTGTGTTGTGATCATGGAAGCTGACCAGTCCAAAGTCTTCGAAGGCTTTAGGAGAGGAGACTTGTATATTGTTAATTTCTCTACAGGACCACAACCAGCCGTATGCCTACTTGAAAAAGCTTCAGAAGGCTGGCTATGGCATCGATGACTTGGTCATGCAGGCATGAGGAATTTGCACACGCTTGCGAAGAAGAAGCATGTCATTGGCATCGAGAATGTCAAATTCCTCAAGGATCACTTATGCGGAGCCTGTGAAGCTGGAAAGATGACCAAGGCCAAACATCTAGCGAAGACAATCATGACTACCACTCGACCATTTGAATTGCTTCATATGGATCTCTTTGGTCCTAACCATTATTCTGCAGTTACAAATGATGCATCTATATATGGCTTTGTTATTGTTGATGATTACTCTCGTTACACATGGGTACATATTGTCACTTACAAATATGAGGTGCAGGAAGTCTTCAAACGATTTTCCTCGAGGGCTTCAACCAACTTTGGTGTGAAGATCAAGCACATCAGAAGTGATAATGGAACTGAGTTCAAGAATTTTGGTCTTGATGACTATCTTGATGAACTTGGTATTACTCATGAGTTATGTGCTCCTTATACTCCTCAACAGAATGGCGTCGTGGAGCGCAAGAACAGAACTCTAGTTGAGATGGCTCGCACTATGCTTGATGAGTACAAGACGCCTCATCACTTTTGGATTGAGGCAATTTATACTGCGTGCCACATCATCAACAGGGTATATCTTCACAAATTCTTCAAGAAAACTGCCTATGAACTCCTCCCTGACAAGAAACCCAATGTGAGTTATTTCAAAGTCTTCTGTTCTAAATGTTGGATTAGAGATCCTCATCACAATTATAATTTTGCACCGAAAGCACATGAAGGTTTTATGCTTGGTTACGGAAAGGACTCGCACACCTACAAAGTCTTCAACAATGTTCACCACAAAGTTGTTGAAATTGTAGATGTGCGGTTCGATGAAACTGATGGATCGCAAAGAGAGCACCTACCTTCTGTGATAGATGAAGCAGCACCTGAGGAAACTATCAAGTTCAAGGCTACTGAGACTGTCATTCCAACAGTTCAAGGCTACCTTCTGCGAAACTCTGAAATAGGCAAAAAACAACAATTCTGGGCTGGGCCTCCGGTTAATAGGGTTAGTCCCAAAAATAATATAAAAGTGGATAATAAAGCCCAATATTGTCCAAAACAGTAGATAATATGGCATGGAGCAATCAAAAATTATAGATACGTTGGAGACGTATCAAGCATCCCCAATCTTAATTCCTGCTCATCCTCGAGTAGGTAAATAATAAAAAAGATAATTTTTGATGTGGAATGCTACTTGGCATAATTTCAATGTGATTCTTCTTAATTGTGGGATGAATATTCAGATCCAAAAGATTCAAGATAAAATTTCATATTGACATAAAAATAATAATACTTCAAGCATACTAACTAAGCAACTATGTCCTCTCAAAATAACATGGCCAAAGAAAGTTCATCCCTACAAAATCATATAGTTTAGTCATGCTCCATTTTCGTCACACAAGAATGATCTCATCATGCACAACCCCGATGACAAGCCAAGCAATTGTTTCATACTTTAGTAATCTCAAACCTATAAACTTTCACGCAATATATGAGCGCGAGCCATGGACATAGCACTATGGGTGGAATAGAATATGATAATGGGGGTTATGTGGAGAAGACAAAAAAGGAGAAAGTCTCACATCAACGAGGCTAATCAATGAGCTATGGAGATGCCCATTGATTGATGTTAATGCAAGGAGTAGGGATTGCATGCAACGGATGCACTAGAGCTATAAATGTATGAAAGCTCAGCAAAAGAAACAAAGTGGGTGTGCATCCAACTTGCTTGCTCACGAAGACCAAGGGCACTTGAGGAGGCCCATTGTTGGAATATACAAGCCAAGTTCTATAATGAAAAATTCCCACTAGTATATGAAAGTGATAAAACAAGAGACTCTCTATCATGAAGATTATTGTGCTAATTTGAAGTACAAGTGTGGTAAAGCATAGTAGCATTGTCCCTTCTCTCTTTTTCTCTCATTTTTTGGGCCTTCTCTTTTTTTATGGCCTTTCTCTCTTTTCTTTTATTCCTCACTTGGGACAACGCTCTAGAAAATGATGATCATCACACTTCTATTTATTTACAACTCAATGATTACAACTCGATACTAGAACAAAATATGACTCTATATGAATGCCTCCGGCGGTGTACCGGGATATGCAATGAATTAAGAGTGACATGTATGAAAGAATTATGAACGATGGCTTTGCCACAAATACTATGTCAACTACATGATCATGCTAAGCAATATGACAATGATGAATGTGTCATGATAAAAGGAATGGTGGAAAGTTGCATGGCAATATATCTCGGAATGGCTATGGAAATGCCATAATAGGTAGGTATGGTGGCTGTTTTGAGGAAGATATAAGGAGGCTTATGTGTGAAAGAGCGTATCATATCACGGGGTTTGGATGCATCGGCGAAGTTTGCACCAACTCTCAATGTGAGAAAGGGCAATGCACGGTACCGAAGAGGCTAGCAATGATGGAAGGGTGAGAGTGCGTATAATCCATGGACTCAACATTAGTCATAAAGAACTCACATACTTATTGCAAAAATCTACAAGTCATCAAAAACCAAGCATTACGCGCATGCTCCTAGGGGGATAGATTGGTAGGAAAAGACCATCGCTCGTCCCCGACCGCCACTCATAAGGAGGACAATCAAACAACACCTCATGTTTCAAATTTGTTACATAACGTTTACCATACGTGAATGCTACGTGACTTGCAAACTTCAACACAAGCATTTCTCAAATTCACAACTACTCAACTAGCACGACTTTGATATTATTACCTCCATATCTCAACACAATCATCAAGCATCAAACTTCTCTTAGTATTCAACACACTCATCAGAAAGTTTTTACTAATCTTCAATACCTAGCATATTAGGTCTATTTAAGAAAATTACCGTGCTATTTAAGAATCTCAAAATAATCTAAGTGAAGCATGAGATATCAATAGTTTCTATAAAACAAATCCACCATCTTGCTCTAAAAGATATAAGTGAAGTACTAGAGCAAAACTATATAACTCAAAAGATATAAGTGAAGCACATAGAGCATTCTAATAATTTTCAAATCATGTATGGATCTATCAAAAGGTGTGTACAGCAAGGATGATTGTGGTAAACTAAAAAGCAAAGACTCAAATCATACAAGACGCTCCAAGCAAAACACATATCATGTGGTGAATAAAAACATAGCTCCAAGTAAAGTTACCGATGGAAGTAGGCGAAAGAGGATGCCTTCAGGGCATCCCCAAGCTTTAACTTTTGGTGTCCTTAGATTATCTTGGGGTGCCATGGGCATCCCCAAGCTTAAACTCTGCCACTCCTTGTTCCATAATCCATCAAAAATTCACCCAAAACTTGAAAACTTCACAACACAAAACTCAACAGAAATCTCGTGAGCTCCGTTAGCGAAAGAAAACAAAAGACCAGTTCAAGGTACTGTAATGAACTCATTCTTTATTTATATTGGTGTTAAACATATTGTATTCCAACTTATCTATGGTTTATAAACTATTTACTAGCCATAGATTCATCAAAATAAGCAAACAACACACGAAAAACAGAATCTGTCAAAAACAGAACAGTCTGTAGTAATCTGTAACTAACGCAAACTTCTGGAACTCCAAAAAATCAGCCAAAATAGGAAGACCTAGGAAATTTGTTTATTGATCAGAAGCAACTGGAATCATTATTTTATCACGTTCTGGTGATTTTTAACAATTGTTTTCGTGAACAGAAAGTTTCTGGAAATTTCTGCAAGATCAAATAACTATCATCCAAGAAGATCCTATAGGTTTAACTTGGCACAAACACTAGTTAAAACATAAAAACACATGTAACCAGAGGCTAGATCAAAGATTTATTGAATAACAGCAAGCAAAAATATTGGGTTGTCTCCCAACAAGCGCTTTTCTTTAAAGCCTTTTAGCTAGGCGTTGATAATTTTAATGATGCTCACATGAAAGACAAGAATTGAAGCACAAAGAGAGCATCATAAAACACGTGAAAAACACATCTAAGTCTAACATACTTCCTATGCATAGGAATCTTATAGGAAAACAAATTACCAAGACAAGCAAAAACTAGCATATGCAAGGAAGCGGAAAGAAACAATAGCAATCTCAACATAACGAGAGGTAATTTAGAAACATGAAAATTTCTACAACCATATTTTCCTCTCTCATAATAATTACATGTAGGATCATAAGCAGATTCAACAATATAGCTGTCATAAAACATATTCTTAACACGATCCACATGTATGCAAAGTTAACACTCTCCCAAAATAGTGGGATTAACATTAACTAAAGTCACGACCTCTCCAAACCCACTTTTATCAAAAATTTCATAAGATTGAATATTCTCCAAATATGTGGGATCTATAGTTGACACTCTTCCAAACCCACTTTCAATATTATTGCAAACAATATTATCAATCTCATATTCATCATGGGGATTAAATAAATTTTCAAGATCAAAAGAAGAATCACCCCAATCATGATCACTGCAACAAGTAGTAGACATAGCAAAAGTAGCATCCCCAAGCTTAGGGTTTTGCATAATATTAGCACAACTGACATTAAGAGAATTTATAATAGCATCATTGCAATCATGCTTTTTATTCAAAGATCTATCGTGAATCACTTCATAAAGCACTTCATCACAATTTTCAGATTCACGGATTTCAAACAAAACCTTATAAAGATAATCTAGTGCACCCAAATCACTAGGAATTGGTTCATCATAATTGGATCTCTTAAAAAGATTGGCAAGCGGATGGGGATTTATAGATCTTAGCTTCTCTGTTTAGGAATAAATACTCAACTATTTCAACCAAACAGGCAAACGAGCCAAGTAAGACATCAAGGCAAACTAAAAGACTAACGAAAAAAGGGCGAATAAAACGGCAAGGGTGAAGTGGGGGAGAGGAAAACGAGAGGCAAATGGCAAATAATGTAATGCGGGAGATAAGGGTTTGTGATGGGTACTTGGTATGTTGACTTTTGCGTGAACCTCCCGCTTAACGGCGCCAAATCCTTCTTGCTACCTCTTGAGCAATGCGTTGGTTTTCCTTGAAGAGGAAAGGGTGATGCATCAAAGTAGCGTAAGTATTTCCCTCAGTTTTGAGAACCAAGGTATCAATCCAAAGGAGGCTACACGCGAGTCCCTCGTACCTACACAAAACAAATAAATCCTCGCAACCAACGCGATAAGGGGTTGTCAATCCCTTCACGGTCACTTACGAGAGTGAGATCTAATAGATATGATAGGATAATATTTTTGGTATTTTATGATAAAGATGCAAAGTAAAATAAAAGCAAAGTAAAAAAGCAAAAGAAATAACAAAGTGTTGGAAGATTAATATGATAAAGATAGACCCGGGGGCCATAGGTTTCACTAGTGGCTTCTCTCAAGAGCATAAGTATTTTACGGTGGGTGAACAAATTACTATTGAGCAATTGACAGAATTGAGCATAGTTATGAGAATATCTAGGTATGATCATGTATATAGGCATCACGTCCGGGACAAGTAGACCTACTCCTGCCTGCATCTACTACTATTACTCCACTCATCGACCGCTATCCAGCATGCATCTAGAGTATTAAGTTCATCAAAACAGAGTAACGCCTTAGCAAGATGACATGATATAGAGGGATAAATTCATGCAATATGATAAAAAACCCCATCTTGTTATCCTGTATCATCCCAAATTTTCAATTTGGAATGTTATACATAGATTATTCATGCATATCATATTTTATTGCATTTTCATTTTGCAATCCTTGAAATCCTAAGCAAGTCAAGGACCCTCGGAGAGAGTTGGGGATTTTCCCGGTTTTCATATTTGATTTTTATCAAATATTGAAACGAGGATTTTGGTTTTAATTATTTTTCTCTCCAAAAATATTTCATATTAAAATATATGAGAGGAGATAATATGACTTCTCCAAAAATAATTGAAATATTGGAGGAAAAATATTAAAATCAAATATTTGATTTTATTCGGATTTTATTGCAATTTTATTTGCATTAGAAAAATTGCACGTTTTCAAAATTTGCATTTTAGGGCCAAGAAAATGTTCATCTCGTTCTAAATATTCTATTTATACGGTGAAAATTTGTTTTGGCATTTTTAGATTTTTATTTTATTTTCTAGGATTTATTTTCAGTTCGGCGGAATTGTTTTAAAAAAACTCCCAAGCGCCCGGTGGGGCAAACCTCACTGGGCGCCCATCTGCCTTATCCGCCGTCTCCGCGTGGATCCATGCGCGCCGCCGCCGACTCGAGACAGAGTCCGAGCCGGACTCCTCCACCGCCGCCTTGCCCCTCCAAGCCACCCCACCCGCCCCTTTATATGTCGCCCCAAGCCCCGCCGCCACCACCAACCACCGCCGCGCAGCCCGCCTCCCAAGCCGCCGCCACCACCGTCTCGCCGCCGCCCATAAATCGCCGCCCAGCGGAGCCCAGCGCCTCGCCGGACCCGACGAGGTAGCCGCCGCTGCCGGTTTTCTCTAGAAAACCGATTCGGTTTTTTAACCTGTCGTGGAATTGTCACGGCAGATGTCCTTAGCGTGAGGACTTAGTCGTGAGGCCAACACATCTATGTAGTAGCTTGAGAGGGGTTGAGCGGAATCGAGAGACGCAACACAAGACAAGGGTTTAGACAGCTTCGGGCCCCGGGAAACATCATCCGGTAAGAACCCTACATGCTGTTTGTGGCTAGGTCTCATTATGATCATGAGGGAGTCGCCGATAAGCCGGCTCTTTGTATCTAGCCCTAGAGATAGTTTCTTGTCTGCTTGTCCCTCTTGGGGTGCCCTGCCCCTCCTTATATAAGTTAGAGGGGCGGGTTACATGTGGAGTCCTAGTAGGACTAGGACTATTCTATAACAAACGGAATCCTAGTCTGCCCCCTTAAGGGAAAACTCCTTAGATCTTTCCTCGTAAACCGGCCCACCATAACATGAGCCGGCCTTCTGGGCCTTGGGCCTAGTTTTCTATCTGACCCGCCGTTAGGGCCATCCGTCTGAGTCGCCAGGCTCATGAGTCGTCTGACCAGTGAGCCACCAGACTCGTGAGTCGCTAGTCCTCCGGTGGGTCATCGGTGAAGCGCCAAGCTCGGCCGGGTCATACTTCCGGCCGGGTCATACCGCGGGGTATATCCCTGACAAAACCCTACTTCGTTTTTTTAGATCGGTTCGCCGGTTTTTCTCGGTTTAGTTATCTAGCGGACGTTCGTCCGTATGTTCGTTTCAACGAACGGTTTTTGCTCGTTAGTTACAGATAACGGACGCTCGTTCATTAGCCTGTTCGTCAGCTTTCTTTTTTCTTGGATTTATCCGCGATTATTCTCGATCGCGATTTCTGATCCGATTTTCGTTTCAGTTTATCTTTTCGCTCGTTTATCGGAATCAGGCGATTGAAGCGCCTAGATCTTCGTATCGAGACCCTCTTTCTGTTTTATCAACTTAAACAAGATTTTGGTGCTATAAAATTTGACTTTAGTTCAGATTAGTAAATGGATCTTGTTTCTTTCGCCGTTTGAGTTTCGTTGCTCCGTTTGATTTGATTCTTTTTGCAAACCGGAGTTCTTAAGTTGAACTTTCTGGTCAATCTCTCTTATTTGAGTCTTTGCCCGTGCAACTTTGTTGATTGCTTATGTATGTTATTGTTTTTTTGCGATAGAATTCCCAGAGTGCGAAGCGTGCTACTACGAGTCCCTAGGTTTCGCGGATCGTCAGCAAGGCAAGTAACACATTGATCATACTCTTTCCATACCCAGTTTTTATGCATTAGTTTCAACCCTCAAATACTGCATGATTAGGATGTCATTAACATGTGGGTTGGGAAGTAGTTGATGAGGTATAACCTATTTCCCCGTTACATTCAAACCTTGGGAGTTACTTCTACGTGTTGCTTATTTTGCTATGCTATGCTCGTAGACGTGGTTTGGGTGAGTGAAATCCATGACAGATGTGAGATTGTTAATTAATGGTTCAACTTAAGGTGGCAACTTAAATACACATCTGGGTGGATTGAGGCACCTGGAGAATCCAGTGTTGCCTGTATTTTTGGAAATCCCGGGGTTCCGTGTGATCTTCCTAAGGACCGCCACCCAGGCTCAAAGGGAACTGAGATGATTCATGCTAGAAACTTCCGTGTGCAGCCACAAGCTATTATGGGCTCTAGCATAGTTGAGTAAGTTACGTGAAGCTCTCGAAGAGGTAGATCAGCAGGTAGTGGGTTGTAGGTTTGGTATGTTCTGCCCGGAGTAGAGAATTAATGTTTCTGAAAGACTGTGTCTCGGTCATCCGCTTCTCAAACACCATGTAGTGAGAGAAATTCAACGGAGGCGATCGAGTCTTGTGGGGAAAAGTGCGCAAACCTCTGCAGAGTGCACAATCTAACCATGGTTAGCCGTGTCCCCGGTTATGGACAATCCTGTGTATCTAGTACTTGGAGTATCTTAAGTATCTCATCACTCTTAATTAATATTGTTGGGTTGTTAATTACTTTAATTGGGACTAGCACAAATGCCCGTGCGTTGCAACGGGAGACAAAAACCTCACTTCACTAATGCAATGGCTCACATCACCCGACATCACGACATCATCTTTGTATAATATATAACAGAGAAAAGTGTGGAGTTTGTGTCGCACATAGCAGGGACTCCGAGTCTGACTCCTTGTACTTTGGTGACGAGGGCTTCTGAGTCAAGTAGAAAAATAAGAGTAACGATTTATTTTGTTCTCAGAAAATATAGCATATGGCCAACAAAAAATGAAGACTTTTTATTGTGATTTAGACATAGTTTCTTTTGCGTGTGTTATACCTAATATTTTTCTCTTGAGCTAAACAATTTCGATACGTCAAATATTAGTATTACAACATCGTATCTTAGTTCTTGACGTCAACAGTTCTGATATAAAGAAGTAGTTCAACCGTGTCATGTGCACCTAAACAAAACACCTACCAATTCAGTTACAAACGAAGCGGTTCAACAAATTTAGGCACAAAGAAGAAATTCATCAGCTCATTAACTGAGTAAGTCTCAGACCATATAGGAAATTATGATATTTATAGACCATACTTAAACTTTTTTTCTCTCGGTATATGAGGTGAAGTAACTATTGATATTAAAATTTCTTGTCGAATATCTTATTGTTCTTAAAAAAACGTGTAGTCTACTTTGATTGGAATTGGATTATACTTTAACTTTAATCTTATGTAATGTTTTACTGGTTAAATTTTTATGTTTAAGCACTATAAGCTAATTTTAAAGAAATGAAATATATCTAATACTTTATTTCTTTTTTATTATTTGGCAATTCATATATAAATCAAGTTGTATTCTTTATACACGGGCGTGTCTGCTCATGCCTTACAACGTGATGGGCACCACACCGTCTGATCTGGGAGACTGGCCACACATGTGATAAAGATCCGGTTACATGCTACTGTCATGTCCGCAGTGGGCGATGTTGTGTAAGACGCGCGTTAGTACATCCTATTAATTTTTTTGAATAACTCAAAATCTTGGGTCACGATCTAAGTTTTTTTTCTAGTGCAAAGACATCTAATTTTGTATGTCCTCATGTTTTTTTTGTATACGCTCAAGTTAAACTCAACTTGCATGTTTCATAAAAAAATACACATGTTTTTTATATATTCCTAACACATAGTCCTCAATCATGGCTGATCCCTTTCTTTTCTTCCTCATCTTCGGCACGCACATGGAAGTTTCCTTCTCTCCTCAAAATCTTTCACATATGGAAGCTTTCTTCTCTCTCCTCACTCATGGCGGGCGCAGGGTTGCCTTCTTATTTAATTCCCTCTCTCATCTATATCCTTCTCTTTCCTTCTTCGTTTTTCTAATCACATCTTAAATCCCTCTTCCTCTCAATTCCTCTTTCTTTCCTTATTCTCGCAATGTCTCTTCCCTTCCTTATCATGAGACGCCTTATTTCCTCCTTAATGATTCCTGAGATTGCTCCTCCATACCCCCCAAAAACAAAGACGTATATAAATTAAGAAAATTTGATCTAAACAAGCGAGGTGATACTATTTAATAGGTCAATCAACATTGTATTCTCATATATAGTGATGCAGCTCAGTTGGTCAAGACATCATCCGTCGAACATGAGGTTGTGTGTTCGAGTTTGCCATCAGCCACAATTTTTTTGCATCGGCCGCCTCGGTGGGCCAGGATAATTTGCCCTGGCAAGGCCCAAAGCCAGCATGACTCATGTGGGCTCTTTTAGTATCTGTACGAAGCAGGCTAAGGCCCAGGCACCCTGCAACAGACTAAAAACTGAGATCAAACAACGTTTAGTACCACCTTGTACGTGAGCGAAATCAGACGGACGGACCACTAGTACGTGACCAAAACTAAAGGAAAAAACTAATCGCGGGACGAAACCAAGAATATGACCTTGCTTTATTAGTAGGTATAGATTGAGTTGGAGAAACCTTCTCAATGATGTTTCAACTACCATGATAGTTAAAATTAAAATCTATTCCTTTGTTGTAGGAAAAAATTGGCTTTTCGGAAAAACTATAACCATAGAGCTTTCCACTAGTCAAATATGCATGTAGTGATAGCATTATTTCTGTTCTTGCTCTACTGTGTTATATTGCCAGCATATTCCATGTGCTGACCCGTTTTCGGGCTGCAACGTATTATGTTGCAGCGTTTTCAGACGAGGAGTAAGGTTCGTTAGGTCGTTGCCGTGCAGCTCAGCTATGCCGTTGGAGTTGATGGGCTCACTTTATCTTCCAAGCCTTCCGCTGTTATCGTATTAGATGGCCTTAAGCCATATTTATTGTAATGAGTTCTCTTTTGAGACATTCGATGTAATAAGTGTGTAATTGCTACTCTGTTATAAATCCTTCGAGTATTGTGTGTGTCAGCATTACCGATCCAGGGATGACATTGAAGCACAGAGACTTGACCGTTTGAGGTCGGGTCGCTACAAGATGGTATCAGAGCACATGCTGAGTGTAGGACACGACCACTAAGATAAACCATAGGTCACTCTTCTCTACTCATTTCTGACTCCTCTCCATTTTCTACTCTTTAGGATGGCGGAGATGAAGAACAAGTTTGCGCAACCGGATGATGACACACCCTTTGGACGCCACTTGAAGGAAGTCACTAGGTACTTGAACATCGGAATACCAAGCTTCATCGGGACGTACAATGCCACCTTACCAGAAGAGGAGCGCTGGATGATTCAAGTACAAGTTCCAGGAAGGACGTTCTCGCCAACCACTAAGCCCATAGAATTTTCTTTCAAAGCACCCACCTGGAGTCTAGGCAAGAGCATGGCAGCCCACATTACCATGGGACGCATTGGAGAAGTCTACAACAAGGATCTGAAGGACACTATCTATCAGATATATTGGCGCCGAGACGAGCAATGGGAGATGATCTGCACCAAGAAGGACAGATCCATTGTAGCTTTCATCCAAGAGTTAAACCAGCACATTCAACATCAGGAGAACCAGATGTGCGCAGACATGATGGAACTGAAGAAGGCGAAGACTAGGATCATTTAGTTGGAAGAAGAACTCAAGTTTACATGCGATGGATACGAGGAGGAAATTAAGACACTATTGGAGAAGAATGACGACCTGATTAAGAAGATCGGAGTATTCATGGGAGGTCCAGCGCCGGGAAGAGAAGACGACGATTCCACTTGCCCGGATAACTACATCATCATCGATGACACCGACTCCGACCCTAGTGATGATGACTTTGAAGACGAAGCTGGAGCAGATATCATGGAGTCTTCCACTGGTCAAATTTTTTAGATGACCACCAAATGATTAGTAGTATTCCCCCATGTATTTAGTAGTAGTTGAGCACTTTTTCGATAGTTCTAGACCGCTTGTATGCCCTTGCTTGATTGATTGAGTGAAATGTTTGTGTTTGTCTCATGTGCATATGGGTAGTGCTTTCTCACTAGACCCCTTTTCTATTCTGATCTCTCCCATCTACACCCATCAGATGCCTCCGAGACGTGACATCGGATTTGCATTCCCGCCGGAGCTCACTCAGTTGATCCAGCAGTAGAACACCTTGATGCAATTGTTAGTTCAGAACCAAGGCAACAACAACAACAACCCTCCTCCAGTTGACAACCTAGCCCGTTTTCTGAGGTTGCAGCCGCCGGTGTTCTCCAGTAGCACCAAGCCTATAGTTGCTGATGATTGGCTACGCTGTATTGGAAGGGAGTTGACCACCGCAGGTTGCACAGATGCTGAGAAGGTGCGTTTTGCCGCACATCAATTGGATGGACCAGCAGCCTCATGGTGGGAGAATTACACGGCCACTTTCCCCATAGCCAATGTCACTTGGGACCAGTTTCAGCAAGCTTTCCGCACCGCTCATGTCTCAACTGGAGCTATGAATATGAAGAAGCGTGAGTTTCACAACTTATGCCAGGGGAACCGTACTGTGGCTCAGTACGTGGATGAGTTTAGCAAGTTATCTCGCTATGCCCCTGATGATGTGGCCACAGATGCCGCGAAGCAGGAGAAGTTTATGGAAGGGCTGAATGATGAGATGAGCATGCAGTTGATGGTAGCAACCTTCAAAAACTACCAGGAGTTGGTTGATAAGGCTCTTATGATTGAAGGGAAGCAACAGTAGATTGAGAGCCGTAAGAGGAAGTATGGACAAGGGAGGTATAATTCAGGAGCTCAGCAGAAGCCTCGCCTAACCCCGAACTCGGGAGGACTTGTTCATAATCATGGAGGCCATAACCACACCGGAGGAAGTTTGCATAACCACAATGGTTCTAAGAATGGGAATGGGAATGGAACTAACAATAATCAGAACCGCCCCAATCCAGCCACACCCTCCAAAAGAGATCTAAGTCACATTACTTGCTATAAGTGCGGGAAGACTGACACTATGCCACGGAGTGCCCTGAAGGGAAGAATGGAAACGGAAATGGGAGCGCTGGGAAGAAGCCCAATCCATTCAACAAAGGACAAGTGAACCACGTTAACGTGGAGGAGGTTGAAGAGCAGCCAGGCGCGGTTATAGGTAAGTTTTTGGTTAAGTCATTTACCGCTCTTGTTCTTTTTGATACTGGTGCATCGCATTCATACATATCAAGGGGATTTGTGGATAAGTTTAAACTACCAACCCAAACCCTTAGGACCCCTATGTTAGTGAGTTCACCTGGAGCAGAATATATGGCTAGTCGATGGTGCGATCAAATACCCCTAACCATTGGCACCCATGTTTTTCCGTCCGACCTAATAATCTTGGAGTCACAAGGATTGGATGTGATATTAGGTATGGACTAGATGTCGAAGTATGGAGGAAGCATTGACTATGCTAGTAAGTCGATTTATCTCACCACCCCGGAGGGAAAAAGGATTAAGTATGTATCTAGGCATGTGCCTAGGAGGAGCCAAGTGAATACCCTCACGGGAGTTGTTCAGGAGGAAGTGCCTGTAGTGAAGGATTATCCGGATGTGTTTCCAGAGGAGTTACCAGGCATGCCACCAGATCGAGACATCGAGTTTTTGATAGAGCTATCGGATGCCCGCGAATGATCTTGAGGAGATTAAGAAACAGATCAAGGAGTTATTGGAGAAAGGTTACATTCGACGGAGTTCATCACCATGGGGAGCCCCAGTGCTTTTGGTTGAGAAGAAGGATAAGTCCCTAAGAATGGTGGTTGATTGTCGGGCCTTGAATGAGGTGACGATCAAGAACAAGTACCCACTGCCGATGATCAATGATCTGTTTGATCAGCTGCAAGGAGCTAAGGTGTTTTCGAAGATCGATTTGCGATCAGGATACCACCAGTTGAAGATTCGAGAAAAGGATATACCCAAGACAACATTCACCACACGGTACGGGTTGTATGAATATACGGTCATGTCATTTGGACTGACTAACGCCCCTGCCGATTTCATGAGCATGATGAAAAAGGTATTCATGGAATATTTGGACAAGTTTGTTGTGGTGTTTATCGATGATATAATGGTATACTCGAAGAATGAAGGGGAGCACAAGGAGCATTTTGCGCTTAGTTCTCGAGAAACTCAGAGAACACCAGTTGTATGCCAAGTTCAGCAAATGCGAGTTTTGGTTGAAGGAAGTCGGATTCCTTGGACATGTTATATCGGGAGAAGGTATATCAGTAGACCCCACCAAGGTTCAGTCAGTCACTGAATGGTTGGCACCCACTTCAGTTAGCGAGATCCGCAGTTTTCTTGGACTCGTAGGATACTATCGGAGATTCATTGAATTTTTTTCCAAGATTGAAAAGCCGATGACGGAGTTATTAAAGAAGGATACAAAGTTTAAATGGATGGAAGATTGCAAGGCAAGTTTCCAGGAGTTGAAGAAATGTTTGACTACAGCCCCAGTGCTGACACCGCCATATATACATAAGGATTTCCAAGTGTATTGCGACGCCTCTCGCTTAGGACTTGGAAGTGTGCTTATGCAGGACAGAAGAGTTGTTTCGTATGTCTCACGACAACTAAAACCGCACGAAATGAATTATGTCACGCATGATTTGGAGTTAGCAGCCGTAGTGCATGCGTTGAAGACTTGGGGACATTACCTTATTGGAAACTGTTGTGATGTGTACACAGATCATAAGAGTTTGAAGTACATCTTCACACAGAAGGAGCTGAACCTTAGGTAGAGGAGATGGTTGGAGCTTATAAAGGACTATGACATGAAGCTGCACTATCATCCAGGAAAGGCCAATGTCGTAGCAGACGCTTTGAGCCGGACGAGTTATGCTAACATCCTAGCAAGTATGAGATTACCAAAGGAGTTAGCAGAGGATATCATGGAACTTCGATTAGAGATTGTTCCTAGAGGTTTTGTGGCAACAATGGAAGTTCAGTCTACGTTGTTGGGCAAGATTCGAGAAGCTCAGAAGGATGAGAAAGAAATTGCCGAGATAAAGGAGAAAATGAGCAAAGGAAAGGCCAAGGGTTTTCGTGAGGATGAGCACGATACCTTATGGTTTGAGGACCGAGTTTATGTGCCCAATAACCCAGAGATCAGGAAGTTAATACTTCAAGAGGCTCATGTCTCACCATACTCGATACACCCCGGGAACACCAAGATGTATTTGGATTTGAAGGAACGTTTCTGGTGGACGGGTATGAAGAAGGATATTGCCGAGTATGTAGCCGTACGTGATGTATGTCAGAGAGTGAAGGCAGAGCATCAAAAGCCAGCAAGATTGTTACAGCCTATGTCGATACCCGAATGGAAGTGGGATAAGCTCGGCATGGATTTTATCACCGGATTGCCCAGTACCAAATCAGGATATGATTCAATATGGGTAGTCGTTGATCGCTTGACCAAAGTGGCTCACTTTATCCCCGTAAGAACAACTTATACGAGTGTGAAGTTGGCCAAGATATATATGACCAGAATGTATGTCTACATGGAGTTATGAGGAACACAGTTTACCTCAAAGTTTTGGCATCAGCTGCACCAGACTTTGGGAACGAGATTGGAGTTCAGTACATCATTTCACCCACAGACGGATGGACAGGCCGAGAGAGTTGATGACCCACAAGTATAGGGGATCTATCATAGTCCTTTCGATAAGTAAGAGTGTCGAACCCAACAAGGAGGAGAAGGAAATGATAAGCGGTTTTCAGCAAGGTATTCTCTGCAAGTACTGAAATAAGTGGTAACAGATAGTTTTGTGATAAGATAATTTGTAACGAGCAACAAGTAACAAAAGTAAATAAAGTGCAGCAAGGTGGCCCGATCCTTTTTGTAGCAAAGGACAAGCCTGGACAAACTCTTATAATAGGAAAAGCGCTCCCGAGGACACATGTGAATATCGTCAAGCTAGTTTTCATCACGTTCATATGATTCGCGTTCGGTACTTTGATAATTTGATATGTGGGTGGACCGGTGCTTGGGTGTTGTTCTTACTTGAACAAGCATCCCACTTATGATTAACCTCCATTGCAAGCATTCGCAACTACAATAAAAGTATTAAGGTAAACCTAACCATAGCATGAAACATATGGATCCAAATCAGCCCCTTACGAAGCAACGCATAAACTAGGGTTTAAGCTTCTGTCACTCTAGCAACCCATCGTCTACTTATTACTTCCCAATGCCTTCCTCTAGGCCCAAATAATGGTGAAGTGTTATGTAGTCGACGTTCACATAACACCACTAGAGGATAGACAACATACATCTCATCAAAATATCGAACGAATTCCAAATTCACATGACTACTAATAGCAAGACTTCTCCCATGTCCTCAGGAACAAACGTAACTACTCACAAAGCATATTCATGTTCATAATCAGAGGGGTATTAATATGCATATAGGATTTGAACATATGATCTTCCACCAAATAAACCAACTAGCATCAACTACAAGGAGTAATCAACACTACTAGCAACTTACTAGTACCAATCCCGGACTTGGAGACAAGAATTGGATACAAGAGATGAACTAGGGTTTTGAGAGGAGATGGTGCTGGTGAAGATGTTGATGGAGATTGCCCTCTCCCGATGAGAAGTGTCCCCGGCAGAACAGCTCTGCCGGAGCCCTAGATTGGTTCTGCCAAGTGGCGGCGGAGTTTCATCCCGAAAGGTTGCTTCTGACTTTTTTTCTCGACGAAAGACCTCATATAGCAGAAGATGGGCATCGGAGAGCCACCAGGGGGCCCACGAGGTAGGGGTGTTGGGGAACGTAGCAGAAATTCAAAATTTTCTACGCATCACCAAGATCAATCTATGGAGATTCTAGCAACAAGAGGGAAGGAGAGTGCATCTACATACCCTTGTAGATCGCTAAGCGGAAGCGTTCAAGTGAACGGGGTTGATGGAGTCGTACTCGTCGTGATTCAGATCACCGATGATCAAGTGCCGAACGCACGGCACCTCCGCGTTCAACACACGTACAGCCCGGAGACGTCTCCCATGCCTTGATCCAGCAAGGAGAGAGGGAGAGGTTGAGGAAGACTCCATCCAACAGCAGCACAACGGCGTGGTGGTGGTGGAGGAGCGTGGCAATCCAGCAGGCTTCGCCAAGCACCAAGGGAGAGGAGGAGGAGGAGGCAGGCTGCACCAAGAGGAGAGGTTCTCATGTGTTGGGCAGCCCAAAACCTCAAATATATATAGGGGAAAGGGGCTGCGCCCCTTTAGGGTTTCCCACCCCAGGGGTGCGGCCAGCCCTAGATGGGACTTGGGGGCGGCCAGAGGGGGAGGAGTGCCTCCCAAGTCAAGTGGAGGCCCTCCCCTTAGGGTTTCCCCCTCCCATGCGCATGGGCCTTGGGGGCTGGTTCCCTTGGCCCATTATGGCTAGGGCGCCCCCACAGCCCATGCCACTGTATTGGACGTGGTGGAACAATTTCCGGACCTCCGGACCCCTCCGAATCCTCCGGAACCTTCAGAGCTTCCGGTACAATACCGAAAAAACCCGAACTTTTCCGAACCCAACAACAACTTTCCATATATAAATCTTTACCTCCGGACCATTCCGGAACTCCTCGTGACGTCCGGGATCTCATCCGGACTCGAACAACATTCGGTAACCACATACAAACTTCCTTTATAACCCTAGCGCCATCGAACCTTAAGTGTGTAGACCCTACGGGTTCGAATCATCTGCAACATGACCGAGACGTTCTCCGGTCAATAACCAACAGCGGATCTGGATACCCATGTTGGCTCCTACATGTTCCACGATGATCTCATCGGATGAACCACGATGTCAAGGACTCAATCGATCCCGTATACAATTCCCTTTGTCTAGCGGTATTGCACTTGCCCGAGATTCGATCGTCGGTATCCCGATACCTTGTTCAATCTCGTTACCGCAAGTCTCTTTACTCGTTCCGCAACACATCATCCCGTGATCAACCCCTTGGTCACATTGTGCACATTATGATGATGTCCTACCGAGTGGGCCCAGAGATACCTCTCCGTTTACACGGTGACAAATCCCGTCTTGATCCGTGTCAACCCAATGGTCACTTTCGGAGATACCTGTAGTGCACCTTTATAGTCACCCGATTACGTTGTGACGTTTGATACACCCAAAGCACTCCTACGGTATCCGGAATTGCACGATCTCATGGTCTAAGGAAAAGATACTTGACATTAGAAAAGCTTTAGCATACGAACTACGATCTTTGTGCTAGGCTTAGGATTGGGTCTTGTCCATCACATCATTCTCCTAATGATGTGATCCCGTTATCAATGACATCCAATGTCCATGGTCAGAAACCGTAACCATCTATTGATCAACGAGCTAGTTAACTAGAGGCTTACTAGGGACATGGTGTTGTCTATGTATCCACACATGTATCGCTGTTTCCGGTCAATACAATTATAGCATGAATAATAAACGATTATCATGAACAAGGAAATATAATAATAACTAATTTATTATTGCCTCTAGGGCATATTTCCAACAAGGGGGGCGCGCCCTAGGAGGGGGGCACGCCCCCACCCTCGTGGACAGGGTGTGGGCCCCCCGGCCTTCATCTTTGGCAAGGATTTTTTATTATTTATTGTAAGATATTCCGTGGAGTTTCAGGACTTTTGGAGTTGTGCAGAATAGGTCTCTAATATTTGCTCCTTTTCCAGCCTGAATTCCATTACCAGCATTCTCCTCCTTATGTAAACCTTGTAAAATAAGAGAGAATAGGCATAAGTATTGTGACATAACGTGTAATAACAGCCCATAATGCAATAAATATCGGTATAAAAGCATGATGCAAAATGGATGTATCAACTCCCCCAAGCTTAGACCTCGCTTGTTCTCAAGCGAAAAGCCGATAACGATAAATATGTCCCCATGTTTAGAGGTAGAGGCGTCGATAAAATAAAATACAGACATGAAGGCATCATGATTATTCTCATAATAGCAAGCTATATAGGTAAAGTCATATGATTTCTTATGTTCAAGTAATAATCCATTCACAATGCAGAGTACGAATCATAAACTTTATTGAGAACCAACAAACTATAATCTCAGTCATTGAAGCAATTGCAATTTATCATAACATCGGAAAGATTCTATGTCCGAGCTTAATAGCAAGTCCACATACTCAACTATCATTTAGTCTTTCATAATTGCTAACACTCACGCGATACTTGTGGTTACGGAGTTTTAATCGGACACAGAGAAAGATAGGGGCTTATAGTTTCGCCTCCCAACCTTTTACCTCAAGGGTAATGTCAACAATAATAACTCATGCCCCCTACATCGAATTAGATATATCAATCAGGATCTTTCCAATACACTGTGCTTGCAAAAGGATAAAATGTAAAAAGGAAAGGTGAAGATCACCATGACTCTTTCATAAGGTAGAGGATAATGATAAAAGATAGGCCCTTCGCAGAGGGAAGCAGAGGTTGCCATGCACTTTTATAGTTGGATGCACAAAATCTTAATGTGAAAGAACGTCACTTTATATTGCCCCTTGTGATATGAACCTTTATTATGCAGTCCGTCGCTTTTATTTCTTCCACATCACAAGATCGTATAAAGCTTACTTATCCGACACCAATCAATCATACATATTTAGAGAGCAATTTTTATTGCTTTGCACCGATGACAACTTACTTGAAGGATCTTACTCAATCCATAGGTAGATATGGTGGACTCTCATGGCAAAACTGGTTTAAGGATTTTTGGAAGCACAAGTAGTATCTCTACTTGGTGCTGAGAATTTGGCTAGCATGAGGGGGAAAGGCAAGCTCAACATGTTGGGAGATCCATGACAACATACTTTATCTCAGATATAAGAAAACATAACTCATTACGTTGTCTTCCTTGTCCAACATCAACTCTTTAGCATGTCATATTTTAATGAGTGCTCACAATCACAAAAGATGCCAATAATAGTATATCTATATGTGAAACCTCTCTTTCCTTATTACTTCCTATTAATTGCAACGATGACCAAAGCTATGTTTGTCAACTCCCAACAACTTTCAATCATCATACTTGTAGCGACCCAACCTCAGACGGTCAAGCCTACGTTATCTTGTGCCATCCTCGGATCAAGTATGTTGGCACACACAAGACATCAATGTATATATCAAAGTGCAATCACATGTATAAATAACGTAAAATGATATATACCTCATAATACTCAGCGGAAACAATCAAACGGGTGTGGAGTCCCATCAACGCCATCGGCAGGTTGAGTGTAGACCGTAACCTTGTATCGTAATTCTTACTCGTCGAGGAAATATCTGCAACATGATACGTTGCAGCCATGTAGGTCAGTACATTGAATGTACCGCAAGATCACAATAAAAAGAACAGATGATAAAACTATACTATATGCAATATGGCTTTGTGGCTCAGATCTGAATTTTGTTTATGTAAAAGCTGGTTTTATTTTACCTACATCAAAGGCAAAAGTGAAGTCTGTACTATGGAGTTTTCTATCATGACATGGTTCCGCCAACCGATGTCTCATAGCCCAAAATCATCATAGGTTGCCCACAATTAAGTTATCATCCAAAGTTGAGAGTTCTGAGATAGATCCAGTCCAGATGCTCAAATTGTCCGTGAATCGGGACACGGCTAATCGATTAGGTTTAAACCCTCTGCAGAGGTTTGTACACTTTACCCGCAAGATTCGATCCCTCTCGTTACGTTCTCGCACTTCGTGGTGTTTGAGAACAAGATGACCAAACATGGTCTTCCAAAGAGTTGCTCGACCACCGTCCGTACTCAACCCATCCTACCGTAGTTCTACATCTGCTAGTACCGTCCCAGCCAGAGTCACAACTAAGGTCAACCAAGCGAGCCCATAATGACTTGCGGTTGCACAGATAAGCTTCCGGGCATGAAGTATTCTTCCGTCTCTTTGAGTCTGGGTGAAGCTTTCCATAAGATGTCATGGCGCTTCTCCATGCATCCCGCCAACCACTGGTTTCTCCAGGTGCCCGTCAACCGCCCTTCACCCAAGAGTGTGTATTGAATTCTTGTCTCGAGTCTTGAAGTCTTGAGGTCTTGAAGATGCAGTCCTTGCAGATTCCATCATGGAGTTGTCGTCATTGACGAGAGTCCTCCTTCTTCACACCACTCTCGAACACTCATACCAAACCCGTCTACTACAGCGTAGCATTAGAATAAAATAACGTCCCGGCTTGGTAACAGGGTGATGGTTTCCTACCTCATGCATACTACTCAACTACAAGAATTTCAATAACACTACTGAGGGGTGGTTGCAAAGGTGCCACTAAATGCAATAAAACATAGGTAAGAAAGCATGGTCAAAGTGAACTTGCTCGGTGATGTTGACGAAGAAGAATTATCGTTCTCAAGAAATAACTTGATAGACTACTCGTCACTCTCTGATGAAATCTATATAACAAACATATCATTCACATAAGCACTCACACTAACAATCAAAACAAAAGAGAGAGCGAATAAGAATCCAAGGAACTTCAAATAAAACTAGGAGTCTTCTTCTACAACATTCACAAAAATAGTTTTGTCTAACGGAAAATAAAACACTAAAATAACAGAGAATAAAATATAAATTTAGTTAAGACAAAGAAAAAATAAAGTATTTTTTCATAAAGCTATTTTGAAAGTATTTTCAATTGGGAGTTAAAACAGTAGAAAATCCATTGCAAGTTATTAGCGAACTTGAATTGATTTCACGATAACAAAATAAAAATAAATATAAAAACTTGTTGAACACCTACTGTTTAACTAATAGAAACCAAACATAAAATTTCTGAAATATAAAATAAAATAATTTAAAACAACTATAGAAAAGAAGTAGCTATAATTGAATAGAACTAAAACAGAATTTGTTTTACATGAAACAATAAGCTAAAATACTCAAACAATTTTGAAGTTTTTACCACTGGTAAATATGATCACTAGTGATCAGTAGAAAAAGAATCAAATAAAAATCTATTTTTAAACTCCCGAATAAGCAAAACAAGCTTTAATTAAAATCTGATCTAACTCAATTTTATAAATCCAAACATAGACAAATTATATATTTTTGGAAACTACAAGAAAATTGTGATCTAACGCAAAAAGAATCAGCATCATTGGACTTCTAGATCAAAAGTTATAAGCTAAACAAGAACGGAACTAAATCTGTTACGGAAATAAATCTGAAAACGAAACGGAGTTACCAGACGTGAGGCAGAGATGGCAGGAAGGAGACGGCGATGTGGAGGCTGCTCGGCGAGGGGGCGAGGTCGCCGGGCGGGTGGGGTGGCGGAGGAGGGGTCGGCGCTTGGGGAGGTGGCGCTGGGCGATGGGAGGTTCCAGGAGAGCTCTGGTGAGCGTTCTAGGCAGGAAAAGGAGGACGGTGGCGAGAAGGCTACGGGCAGGGAGGGCGTGGTGATGGGAAAAATGGAACGAGGAGAGGAGGGGTTTTATAGGCGGTCTCGGGAGGCGCTGGGATGGAAAGACGAGGAGATCGGGAAGGTGGAGTTTCCTGCCTCCATGGATATGGAAAGCTTCAGTAACGTGAGAGGAAACAGAGGAAGGAGATGATCTCTTGTTGGGCTAGAATAGGAAAGTGCTTAATGGGCCAGCAGGTTTTTCCTAATAAAACGATTCCATTCCTATTTTTAAAATTAGGAAACTAAAACAATAAAAGGAAATCAAATCAATTCGAATAAAGAGTTTTATATACTAAAATTATCAGAAAAATAAAATGTAGATGATGAGCATTATTCCACGGCCAAAATAAAACTTAAAAAAATGTTTTCAGAAAATCCCTAAAGGCTTTATTTCTTTTTGCAAATAATTTTAAATAAAAACTTTGGTTTTTCTTGGCTCAAATATTTTCAAAAGTGCCCCTGATTTTGGAGGGTCATTTTCCTCCGCTCTTTCTTGCTTGCAAGAATTTATTTTCGGGTATTTCTGGGAAGAAAAATAGAGAAGCAAGTGCAAATATTTGAAAGAATTAAATTGCAAAACTCCGTTCAAATTCTTTATAGTTGAAGAAGTCATGTCATCTTCTCTCATTGATTTTAATAGGATGAATTTGAATTTACGGAGAAGGGAAAGTCATTTTATTCCCTCTCTTTCAAAAGTTTTTGAAAAGGTTCAAATTTCACTCAAGTTTAATTCACTCAAGCAAACAAACAAACAATTCAATTAATTATATTAACATTCCAAAATTTGGGATGTTACAATACTCTTTCTATGTGAAGTCATCACTTTCAATAAGATCAATATGAGCTTTTTGTTTCTTTTTATTCTTTTTTTCTCTATTCTTTTATTCACTCTAGATCATGGCAAAACAATCAAGCCCTTGACTCAACACTAATCTTTATTATATAGCTCACGGACTCGATTACATAGAGAGATCATAAAGCAAAAACTCAAAACTAGATCATGCCATAAACTTTATTCTACTAGATCAAGATACTACTAATAGGATCGAACTAAGAAAAACGGTAAAGGTAGCAGATGTGATTGTGATACGATACCGGGGCACCTCCCCCAAGCTTGGCAGTTGCCAAGGGGAGTGCCCATACCCATGTGATTATGTCTCCTTTGTTGGTGAAGAAGGTGGTGGTGTTGTCGATGATGCGGGCTTGTCGTCCATCTTCCAAGGCATAGGCTCACCATCATAGAAGGATGATCGAGTCTCCGGGATCCTCAAATTTGCAGCCAAACTCATCCTTTTTAATCTATATTCATACTCACAGTTTTGGTTTTGCAGGTCATAGGTTTGGGCTTGAAGGTGCTCGATCTTCTCATGAAGCTTGAAGATGGCTTCCCCGATGTAGTCGACATCCAACTTGTGGTTGCTAGTGAACTCCGCGATCATCATGTGGTTGGAGTGGAGTCCACGTTCCACCATCCCCTGACACTTGAAAACTTGTTGTTCCACTGCTTCGAGCCTCGTCTCCACGCTTCCGGTCCCCTTCGGCCCCTCTTCATCGCGGATGTGCAGCAACCCATCACGCAACTCAATGGTTTGAGGGTGCCGCATCACCTCCGCGAGGTAAGGGTTGATGACCTTCTTGAAAAACTTGTCCTTGGAGGCACTTGGGGCCATCATTGATAATCTAGATCTGTCAGAAAAAAAAACAGCTCAAAACAAGAACAGAGGATATTTGCGTGATACGGGAGTCAAAACCTTCGGGAGAATATATAATGAATTTTTACTGACCAAAATACGTAACGTGCAAGAAAACGGAGTCCGGAAGGCACACGAGGTGCCCACGAGGTAGGGGGGCGCACCGAGGGGGGTAGGGCGCGCCCTCCACCCTCGTGGGGCCCTCGTGTCCTTCCCGGACTACTACTTATTTTTCTGTTTTTCTAAAGATTCCAAAACGGAGAAATATTGCCTTAAAAACTGTCTTGGAGTCGGTTTACTTACCGTACCACATACCTATTCCTTTTCGGAGTCTGAAACGTTCTAGAAAGTGTCCCTTATGTATTCCTCCGGGGTTACAGTTTCAATAACATTGGTTTCAACATTTATAGGATTACCTGAGATATAGTGTTTGATTCTTTGTCCGTTTACCATCTTCGGATTTGTGCCTTCGAAGTTGTTGATTTTTATGGCACCGGAACGATAGACCTCCTCGATAACGTAGGGGCCTTCCCATTTAGAGAGAAATTTTCCTGCAAAAAATCTTAAACGAGAGTTGTATAACAATACATAATCACCTACGTTAAACTCACGCTTTTATATCCTTTTGTCATGCCATTTTTAACCTTTTCTTTAAATAACTTGGCATTTTCATAAGCTTGGGTTCTCCATTCATCAAGTGAGCTAATATCAAATAACCTCTTCTCACCGGCAAGTTTGAAATCATAGTTGAGCTCTTTAATAGCCCAATAAGCCTTATGCTCTAGTTCGAGAGGTAAGTGACATGATTTTCCATAAACCATTTTATATGGAGACATACCCAAAGGATTTTTATATGCAGTTCTATAAGCCCATAATGCATCATCAAGTTTCTTGGACCAATTCTTTCTAGACCTATTGACAGTCTTTTGCAAAATTAATTTGAGTTCTCTATTACTCAATTCTACTTGACCACTAGACTGTGGGTGATAAGGAGATGCAATTCTATGACTAACATCATATTTAGCAAGCATTTTACGGAAAGCACCATGAATAAAATGTGAACCACCATCAGTCATTAAATATCTAGGGACTCCAAACCTCGGAAAAATAACTTCTTTAAGCATTTTAATAGAAATGTTATGATCAACACTACTAGTTGGAATAGCTTCTACCCACTTAGTAACATAATCAACAGCAACTAAAATATGTGTACATCCATTAGAGGTAGGAAAAGGTCCCATATAATCAAAGCCCCAAACATCAAATGGTTAAATAACAAGTGAATAATTCATAGGCATTTCTTGACGTCTACTAATATTACCAATTCTTTGACATTCATCACAAGATAAGACAAACTTACGGGCATCCTTGAAGAGAGTAGGCCAATAAAAACCAGATTGCAATACCTTATGTGCAGTTCTATCTCCAGCGTGGTGTCCTCCATAAGCTTCGGAGTGACACTTGTGTAGGATCTGTTCCTGTTCATGCTCAGGTACACAACGTCTAATAACACCATCTACTCCTTCTTTATAAAGATGTTGGTCATCCCAATAGTAATGCCTCAAATCATAGAAAAACTTTTTCTTTTGCTGGTATGTGAAACTAGGTGGTATAAATTTAGCAACAATGTAATTAGCATAATCAGCATACCATGGAGTACTATGAGAAGTATTTATGACATTTAATTGCTCATCGGGAAAGCTATCATCAATAGGTAGTGGGTCATCAAGAACATTTTATAACCTAGACAAGTTGTTTGCAACAGGGTTCTCAGCTCCCTTTCTATCAACAATATGCAAATCAAATTCTTGTAGCAAGAGAACCCATCTAATAAGTCTAGGTTTAGCATCTTTCTTTTCCATCAGGTATTTAATAGCAGCATGTTTAGTGTGAATAGTTACTTTAGAATCAACAATATAAGGTCTGAACTTATCACAATTAAATACAACTGCTAAGAATTCCTTTTCAGTAGTAGCATAATTTCTTTGAGCATTGTCTAAAGTCTTACTAGTATAATGGATAACATTTAATTTCTTATCAACTCTTTGCCCTAGAATAGCACCTACAACATAATCACTAGCATCACACATAATTTCAAAGGGTAAATTCCAATCAGGTGGCTGAAAAATAGGTGCAGAGATCAATGCTTTCTTAAGTATTTCAAATGCTTCTACACAATCATCATCAAAGACAAATGGTATATCTTTTGTAATAAATTAGTCGAGGTCGAGAAATTTTGAGAAGTCCTTAATGAACCTCCTATAAAATCCGGCGTGACCAAGGAAACTTCTTATACCTTTGATGTCCTTGGGACATGGCATCTTTTCAATAGCATCAACCTTGGCTTTATCAACTTCAATACCTCTTTCAGAAACTTTATGCCCCAAAACAATACCTTCATTAACCATAAAGTGGCACTTTTCCCAATTCAAGACAAGATTAGTTTCTTCACATCTCTGCAAAACTCGATCAAAATTGCTCAAGAAATCATCAAAAGAGGATCCAGGTGGAAAAGTCGTCCATGAATACCTCACAAATCTTTTCACAAAAGTCAGAGAATATAGCCATCATGCATCTTTGAAAGGTAGCAGGTGCATTACATAAACCAAAAGGCATACGTCTATAAGCAAAAGTACCAAAAGGGCATGTAAAAGTAGTCTTTGATTGATCTTTAGCCGACACTGGTATTTGAGAGAAACCAGAATAACCATCTAGAAAGCAATAATGTGTATGTTTGCATAATCTTTCTAGCATTTGATTGATAAAAGGTAAGGGGTAATGATCTTTCTTAGTAGCCTTATTTAGTTTGCGGAAATCAATTACCATCCTATAACCTGTAATAATTCTTTGCGGATTCAATTCATCTTTAGTATTAGGAACAACAGTGATACCTCCCTTCTTAGGGACACAATGGACATGACTTACCCACTGACTATCAGCAACGGGATAAATTATACCTGCCTCCAGAAGCTTTAGTATTTCTTTTCTTACCACTTCTTTCATCTTAGGATTCAACCTTCGTTGATGATCACGAACCGGTTTGGCATCTTCTTCCAAATTTATTTTGTGTTGACATAGAGTGGGACTCATGCCCTTAAGATCATCAAGAGTATATCCAATAGCAGCACGGTGCTTCTTCAGAGTTATCAATAATCTCTCTTCTTCATGCTCTGAAAGGTTAGCACTAATAATAATAGGATATATTTTCTTTTCATCAAGATAAGCATATTTAAGATTATCAGGCAACGGTTTAAGCTCAAACACGGGATCACCCTTGGGTGGAGGAGGATCCCCTAGGATTTCAACAGGCAAATTATGTTTCAGAATAGGTTCCTGTTTAAAGAATACTTCATCTATTTCCCTTCTTTCATTCATAAACATATCATTTTCATGGTCTAGCAAATAATGTTCTAAAGGATCACTAGGAGGTACGGCAATAGAAGCAAGACCAGTAATATCATCCTTACTAGGCAATTCTTCTTCACGGTGTTGTTTACTAAACTTAGAGAAATTAAACTCATGAGTCATATCATCCAGGCCAATAGTAACAACATTCTTTTTGCAGTCTATCTTAGCATTGACAGTATTCAAGAAGGGTCTACCAAATATAATGAGAAAAAAGCTATCTTGTGGGGAACTAAGAACAAGAAAATCAGCAAGATATTTAGTTTTCCCACACAAGACTTCAACATCTCTAACAATTCCCACTGGCGATATAGTATCCCTATTGGCAAGTTTAATTGTAACATCAATATCTTCTAACTCAGCAGGAGCAATTTCATGCTTAATTTCTTCATACAAATCATAAGGTATAACACTAGCACTAGCACCCATGTCACATAAGCCATGATAACTATGATCTCCTATTTTAGCAGAAATAACAGGCACGCCTACCGCAGGTTTATGTTTATCTTTTGCGCCAGGTTTAGCAATTCTAGCAGATTCACCACAGAATTGAATAACATGCCCATCAATATTATCAGACAAGAGATCTTTAACAATAGCAATATTAGGTTATACTTTCACTTGCTCAGGAGGTGTATAAGTTCTAACATTGCTTTTACGAACCACAGTTGAAGCTTTAGCATGATCCTTTATTCTAACAGGGAAAGGTGGTTTCTCAACATAAGAGGTAGGAACAATAGGATCATTATAAGTGACAATCTTTTCTTCAACTTTAATAGGTGCAGCTACTTTTACTTCTATGGGAGGATGATATTTAAACCACTTCTCCTTAGGGAGATCAACATAAGTAGCAAAAGATTCACAGAAAGAAGCTACTATCTCAGAGTCAAGTCCATATTTAGTGCTAAACTTACGAAAAATATCGATATCCATAAAAGATTTAACACAATCAAACTTAGGTATCATACCTGACTCCTTACCTTCGTCGAGGTCCCAATCTTCAGAGTTGCGTTTAATTCTATCCAATAAATTCCATCTGAATTCAATAGTCTTCATCATAAAAGAGCCAGCACAAGAAGTATCGAGCATGGTGCGATTGTTTTCATAAAGCCGAGCATAAAGATTTTTAATAATTGTTTCTCTTGGGAGCTCATGATTGGGGCATGAATACAACAATGATTTAAGCCTCCCCCAAGCTTGAGCGATGCTTTGTCCTTCGCGAGGCCAAAAATTATATATATAATTGCGATCACGATAAACAAGATGCATAGGGTAATATTTTTGATGAAATTCCAATTTCAATCATTTGTAGTTCCATGATCTCGTATCATCATATAGCCTATACCATGTCAATGCATCTCCCTTCAAAGATAAAGGGAAGACCTTCTTCTTAACAACATCATTGGGTATACCTGCAAGCTTAAATAGTCCACAAACTTCATCCACATATATTAGGTGCTCATCAGGATGCTTTGTTCCATCTCCTACAAAAGGATTAGCTAGCTGTTTTTCCATCATACCCGAAGAAAATTCAAAGGGAATATTTTCATATTCATTTTCAGTAGGTTCATTAGGTTGAGGAGCAACTCTTTGCTCTACTGGTGAGGGTGAAGATACCCCGAACAAGCCCCTCAGAGGATTACTTTCCATAGTAACAAGTGACAGTCAATTTCAACACACTATAAATTTTTCCTTACCAAATTCCACCTACCAAAGGCGCTTCACTCCCCGGCAACGGCGCTAGAAAAGAGTCTTGATGACCCACAAGTATAGGGGATCTATCGTAGTCCTTTCGATAAGTAAGAGTGTCGAACCCAACGAGGAGCAGAAAGAAATGATAAGCGGTTTTAAGCAAGGTATTCTTTGCAAGTACTGAAATAAGTGGTAACAGATAGTTTTGTGATAAGATAATTTGTAACGAGCAACAAGTAAAAAAGTAAATAAAGTGCAGCAAGGTGGCCCAATCCTCTTTGTAGCAAAGGACAAGCCTGGACAAACTCAAATAATAGGGAAAGCGCTCCCGAGGACACATGGGAATATCGTCAAGCTAGTTTTCATCACGTTCATATGATTCGCGTTCGGTACTTTGATAATTTGATATGTGGGTGGACCGGTGCTTGGGTGCTGTTCTTACTTGAACAAGCATCCCACTTATGATTAACCTCTATTGCAAGCATCCGCAACTACAACAAAAGTATTATGGTAAACCTAACCATAGCATGAAACATATGGATCCAAATCAGCCCCTTACGAAGCAACGCATAAACTAGGGTTTAAGCTTCTGTTACTCTAGAAACCCATCATCTACTTATTACTTTCCAGTGCCTTCCTCTAGGCTCAAATAATGGTGAAGTGTTATGTAGTCGATGTTCACATAACACCACTAGAGGATAGACAACATACATCTCATCAAAATATCGAACGAATACCAAATTCACATGACTACTAACAGCAAGACTTCTCGCATGTCCTCAGGAACAAACGTAACTACTCACAAAGCATATTCATGTTCATAATTAGAGGGGTATTAATATGCATATAGGATCTGAACATATGATCTTCCACCAAAGAAACCAACTAGCATCAACTACAAGGAGTAATCAACACTACTAGCAACTTACTAGTACCAATCCCGGACTTGGAGACAAGAATTGGATACAAGAGATGAACTAGGGTTTTGAGAGGAGATGGTGGTTGTGAAGATGTTGATGGAGATTGCCCTCTCCCGATTAGAAGTGTCCCCGGCAGAACAGCTCTGCCGGAGCCCTAGATTGGTTCCGCCAAGGTTCCGCCTCGTGGCGGCGGAGTTTCGTCCCGAAAGGTTGCTTCTGATTTTTTCTCGACAAAAGACCTCATATAGCAGAAGATGGGCATCAGAGAGCCACCAGGGGGCCCCCGAGGTAGGGGCGCGCCCTAGGGGGGGCGCCCCCCACCCTCGTGGACTGGGTGTGGGCCCTCTGGCCTTCATCTTTGGCGAAGATTTTTATTATTTATTGTAATATATTCCGTGGAGTTTCAAGACTTTTGGAGCTATGCAGAATAGGTCTCTAATATTTGCTCCTTTTCCAGCCCAGAATTCCAGCTGCCGGCATTCTCCCTCCTTATGTAAACCTTGTAAAATAAGAGAGAATAGGCATAAGTATTGTGACATAACGTGTAATAACAGCCCATAATGCAATAAATATCGGTATAAAAGCATGATGCAAAATGGACGTGTCAACTCCCCCAAGCTTAGACCTCGCTTGTCCTCAAGCGAAAGCCGATAACGATAAATATGTCCCTATGTTTAGAGGTAGAGGCGTCGATAAAAATAAAATACGGACATGAAGGCATCATGATTATTCTCATAACAGCAAGCTATATAGGTAATGTCATATGATTTCTTATGTTTAAGTAATAATCCATTCACAATGCAGAGTACGAATCATAACCTTTATTGAGAACCAACAAACTATAATATCAGTCATTGAAGCAATTGCAATTTATCATAACATCGGAAAGAGTCTATGTCAGAGCTTCATAGCAAGTCCACATACTCAACTATCATTTATTCTTTCATAATTGCTAACACTCACGCGATACTTGTGGTTATGGAGTTTTAACCGGACACAGAGAAAGATAGGGGCTTATAGTTTCGCCTCCCAACCTTTTACCTCAAGGGTAATGTCAACAATAATAACTCATGCCCCCTACATCCAATTAGATATATCAATCAGGATCTTTCCAACACACTGTGCTTGCCAAAGGATAAAATGTAAAAAGGAAAGGTGAAGATCACCATGACTCTTGCATAAGGTAGAGGATAATGATAAAAGATAGGCCCTTCGCAGAGGGAAGCAGAGGTTGCCATGCGCTTTTATGGTTGGATGCACAAAATCTTAATGCGAAAGAACGTCACTTTATATTGCCCCTTGTGATATGAACCTTTATTATGTATTCCGTCGCTTTTATTTCTTCCACATCACAAAATCGTATAAAGCTTATTTCTCCCACACCAATCAATCATACATATTTAGAGAGCAACTTTTATTGCTTTGCACCAATGACAACTTACTTGAAGGATCTTACTCAATCCATAGGTAGATATGGTGGACTCTCATGGCAAAACTGGTTTAAGGATTTTTGGAAGCACAAGTAGTATCTCTACTTGGTGCTGAGAATTTGGCTAGCATGAGGGGGAAAGGCAAGCTCAACATGTTGGGAGATCCATGACAACATACTTTATCTCAGATATAAGAAAACATAACTCATTACGTTCTTCCTTGTCCAACATCAACTCTTTAGCATGTCATATTTTGATGAGTGCTCACAATCACAAAAGATGTCAATAATCTTCCCTACTAATAAAGCAGCGACTGCTTCTGGTCGTCCGTCGCCGTGGCTGTTTTGCAAAAACGCCCCTGTGGTTTTAGGTAATTAACCCGCAGTCCAATATAAAGAAAATTGGGTTTCTGGTCGTCCGTGGTCGCTAGCGACTTTGCATAAAAGTCCCTCGGTTTATAAGAAATTAACCCATGTCCCTGTTTTAGTGGGTCTCTATATAACATTTCACTTTTACAAAATAACCTCGAAGCCCAGCCCAACCAGACCGCTCTGCTCGCCGCAGCTCCATCCTGCCCGAGCTCCCTCGCCCCAAGAAGCCGCCTCGCCCGGCGAGCCCACACCTCCGTCACAAGACCACCGCCGAGCTCACCGCCTCGCCACCTCGCCTCTCTCCTCCTTCCCTCGATCTCCTCTCACCTCTGCTCTCTTTCTCGCGAACAGAACCTCCAGAGGGCCATGGCGCCACCAGCCTCAATCTCGCCGGATCCGCCGCCCACGCCAAATCTGCGGAAATGGATCTGTCCCGTCCAGATCCGCCTCGATCCGACCGGCCCCGCCATCCTCGCCATCGAGCGCCGCCTGCTCGACCTACAACGCCGCTGTTTGTCCCTGCCTGCCTCTGCAGGAGGACGACGCCTCCCGCCGCTTGCAACACTCGCATGGGAATGATTTATGCCATGGGAATGATGAAAATCTTTGGGTGAGGATGCTGAAATATTCAGTCCTGATCGGTGGCTTCTCAATGAAGTCTTCCTGCCAAAGAAGAGAGCCCTTACAGATTTATAGCTTTTGTGTAATTATTGCAGAGAAGACATGCTTAGAGGGCCTATAATTTTACTAAGTGAACATGTGCTGATCTCGCATGTTTTTTATTAGAGGTAATGCATTGCCTATCCAAGTCTCCATACAAATTTGTAGATGCACATGGCATTTTATCTATCGGCTATCGCTTATATTCAAAACTCTTCTCGTCTTATATCTTTTCGAATCGATTTCATGTTTTACTAAGATCGTGTGGAAACAACATGAGTCTTTGCCGCTTGGTCCAGGATGGTGAAGTATTGGTGGCAGTGGAAATCGTTAAAGGGGCACCGTGTCTTCAATTCTACTGACATGTAATATATGGAGTCATGCCCAACGCTGCAAGGGAGCCTGTAGTGGGAGGCGACAAAGTATTGGTTGTTGCCATAGTATCCATAATGTATGTCGTTCTTAATATGCATGCAGTTTGTACCTTTGTATTCATCCACCAATTGGCAATATGTTGACGTGCTCAGAGGACATGAACAGTGTGTGTCTAACACATTTTCATGATTTTTTCTGTCAGAATTGTGTCAACACCAACCTCGAGCTAGAACAAGGAGTGCGATTCGCATTGATGAAACAAGTTGCCTATAGCCCGCTACTACTGCCCACTACCACAACCTAGCATAGATACTTGTGAGTACATGAGAACATCTGTAGGCTAATAAACAATCTGCATACACGGTGCTTAGTTTCGAGTACATATATTGCATCGATCGGTATGACATCTGAATATATATCCGACTAGAGCCATCATATGGAAAAGTAAATCTTTGTAGCAATCTGTTGGATAATTATTGGAGATGATGCACTCGATGGGGATGATACATAAACCCACCGTTATTTTCAGGTGGAAATCTTGCACATATCTATGTTGAAACCAGCCATTGATGTCCCTAAAATTCTCAATACTAAGTACAACAATATATATTGATTAGGGGGCATTATTTTGATCCTGCTTTTCATGGAGAGCATGCCTCTGTATTCATTTACTAAATCTGCTTATGTACAATTCTTCGCACATAGTACAATTGTGCCCATAAAATTCAGTTCTTCGATTGGATTATGTAAAATGGGATGATCAACCAAATAACATTGGATCAAGTGGCTTATGTGGAGTGTATCAAGAAGGTAGATGCCTATATTAATTCATACAAAGATCATTACTAATAATGATATAATTGGTAACACATTCATGACTACTCTATGTTGCCTTGACACATGCAAGCCATGCTATTGAAACTGAAACTTGCAAAACAGAGTGAAGTAAATTACTTTGATTTGTTAGACACAACCTAGATCATCACCAAGAGTCGTCAAAGAACATAGAAAATAGTAAAATTAGTGTTATTTAAGTCTGGCCTTATTTTGCTATAAGCAATAAAAATCAAGCATACAATAGTTGTCGGGTGATAATTCTTTGGTATTTCAAGGCCGGCAAGTTGCACGGAGGTGTCAATGGGTGCCACGGGCTAGACACAAACTTGATTAGATTGCTACCGTATTGCTGATACGCACCTCTAGGACTGTTTCATTGATCATGTCAACTGCAGCTAGCAATTTGAAGAGACAGTTGCACGATATTGGCATAAACAGTCCTGTAGATTCTGTCTACCAACATATAAAAACAGCATGTCCGTGAATCTAAATAGATCAGTAGCAGTGAATTGTTGATGATGTATAACCTCATTTGCATCTAGCTTTCATCCAGCATTTTTTATTTATTTTATCCAGCATCTTTGTAAGCATCTGTTGGGCCAGCCCAAGTAGACAGAACAATACAACAATGTAAAAGACACCGTGCTCATATTGTGATATGGTGTTAGCTTTACTTGCTTACAAGTTTGGTTCCACTTGGTACGGACACCGTGCTCTGCTTGTCGTGAATCTGTAGTATCGTGGATATTGTTACTACCTTGAATGCTGAATTTATGGTTGTCGATCATGTATTACTCGACTCCTTCTCAATTATGAGGTCATCCCATGGTTGTCCACTAATCTGTGTCCGGTCCATCTTCTTACCCTTGCAATTTTAGCATCATCTGTCCAATCTTGCCCAGACTGTGTACAGACTGTTGAATACTTCAAACAATGAGCAATTTGAAGTTCGAAATATGACAAATATCTAAAATGGATTCATTTTGGAGAAATAACATTGTGTAGAGTGGAAATGCAGAACTATATGTTCCTATTTCACCAACTGGTATTGAATATGTGCTCAATCTTCAGAGAAAAACTAAAAAGTCTAAACATTAGTGTGTGATACATATGGAAAATTGTCATGTCTATTTTTGAAAGATTTTACTTTAGAAAATTTTTAAACAGGGCATTGCATTATGTTTCATATTTTTGGCCAAGACGTTCATGAGGCGATGGCACATGGCCGGCAAGGCGGCGTTAAAGCGCACCAGCCCAAGAATCGAGGCGGCGCCCACGACACAGCCGTGGCCTTGAGCACATCATGCGGGGCAGTGGTACTGCCACTGGGCGCTGCTCCTCCCAGACGGTGGTGCCCATGGCCATGGTCCACCGACCCCACTGGTCCCTGGAGGCGCTGCTGGTGGCGGCCTCGACTTGAAGTCTTCTTGAGATTTGTACACCGATTGCTTGGCCGTCTCTTTGTGCTGTCACTATGTGTATCAAGATTAGTTATTTCGCTTTGACTTGGAGTGAGGTGCAGGGGTTCAGGTTGCTGCTGCTGATTTTTTCATGTGATGTTCGAATGATTGTGTGTCCGACCAGCGTAGTTGCACTTCGACAACGTATTGGCCTTCCTTTGATGCAATCAAGTTAGTGAATTGTTCACCATGGTTGACTTTGTTCTTAGCAGGGAAATTTGTGGTGATTCGTAATCAAACTTGCAAAGGACGCCCTTACTTCGATTATGTTTGAAGAGGTGCGATGGATGGTTGAGCTAAGACCTCTGTTTGATATTTGTTTGCCTTTGCTTTGTAACCAAAGTGAGGGCTGAAGTGAATGAATCGGAAGTGCTTTAGCGATTAATGCTCTGTCCCAAGTTAAGCATATTCTACTTCCGTCACCGACCGCAAGCCTTACCTTTCAGTTCTAATTCCTTGAGGTACCTTTGTGATGCCTTTATTTGTCCATGTCATTATTGTGCCTGCCATATGGAATTTTGAGTTTATCTTTGGTCAGCTTTCTTATTAAATGATAGCCCTTTGTGCTCAAGTTGAGTTGATTAAATCATTTTTCGAACACCACAGTTGATGAAGCAAAAGAATTTTACCTCTATTTGGCCTTGGGGAAAATATTGCCTTTATATTTTCTTGGTGTACTTGTGAAGTATTTCTGAAATTTGCGAAAGACAATGGGTCCAGGAGTTGATGGTTGGGAGGTGTCTTTGAAAGGAATGATGGGCATAGTGGTACTTCTTGGGCTTGTCATTACTTCCATCTCTTGGGGAGTGAACAAGCTTGTGTTGAATGATCCTTCTCTTCCAAAATCTGACCACAAGAAGAAAAAGGTCAGAGAGTACTTGAATGTGCTTCCTTTTATTACCACTTACATATTCGATAGCCATTGTTTCAACAGAACAAACATAAGCTTAGCATGAAAGAGAGTATGAAAGTTCTGATCTCTTCAAAGTATGCGAGGACCTTGCGACCTTGTTGCATATGCCATTAGTATCAATTTTTCGAGAAGTCACATGGAAATCGAAGCTCAAGGCACGGTAATTTTTCCGGCTTTTGTTTTCTTCTTTCCTTGTACTCCTTTAACCTTTTCATGGTTCCTTATTCATTTTGGCAGTTCCCAGTCCAAACGAGCATTCATCTTTCATGGGTGATTTCTCTACCGCGAATCGGAATTGCAACTTTCATGATGACGCTGTTAGGCTGGATTATATTCCAAAGATTTGGCTGGGGTGGCTGCGATGGTCACCCCACAGTTTTGTGTGGTGGCGTTGGTTTCTTCCTCCGACTTTCAACAAGTGCGTTCATTGCCAGCAGGCAGTCTTAGAAGATCAATGCACATGTAGCCTTATTTCGAGTCCAAATTTCATCATACAAAAAGAAATACTCAGTATAACCTCATTTCCGATTGCAAAAATTAGATTAAAAAAATGTTGTCGCCTTGTAACATTTCATTTTTTGCCCGGTGCAACGCACGGGCATTTGTACTAGTAGTATATCTATATGTGAAACCTCTCTTTCCTTATTACTTCCTATTAATTGCAACGATGACCAAAGCTATGTTTGTCAACTCCCAACAACTTTCAATCATCATACTCTTTCTATGTGAAGTCATCACTTTCAATAAGATCAATATGAGCTTTTTGTTTCTTTTTATTCTTTTTTTTCTCTATTCTTTTATTCACTCTAGATCATGGCAAAACAATCAAGCCCTTGACTCAACAGTAATCTTTATTATATAGCTCACGGACTCGATTACATAGAGAGATCATAAAGCAAAAACTCAAAACTAGATCATGCCATAAACTTTATTCTACTAGATCAAGATACTACTAATAGGATCGAACTAAGAAAAACAGTAAAGGTAGCAGATGTGATTGTGATACAATACCGGGGCACCTCCACCAAGCTTGGCAGTTGCCAAGGGGAGTGCCCATACCCATGTGATTATGTCTCCTTTGTTGGTGAAGAAGGTGGTGGTGTTGTCGATGATGCGGGCTTGTCGTCCATCTTCCAAGGCATAGGCTCACCATCATAGAAGGATGATCGAGTCTCCGGGATCCTCAAATCTGCAGCTAAACTCATCCTTTTGAATATATATTCATACTCACAGTTTTGGTTTTGCAGGTCATAGATTTGGGCTTGAAGGTGCTTGATCTTCTCATGAAGCTTGAAGATGGCTTCCCCGATGTTGTCGGCATCCAACTTGTGGTTGCTAGTGAACTCCGCGATCATCATGTGGTTGGAGTTGAGTCCACGTTCCACCATCCCCTGACACTTGAAAACTTGTTGTTCCACTGCTTCGAGCCTGTCTCCACGCTTCCGGTCCCCTTCGGTCCCTCTTCATCGCGGATGTGCAGCAACCCATCACGCAACTTAATGGTTTGCGGGTGCCGCAGCACCTCCGCGAGGTAAGGGTTGATGACCTTCTTCAAAAACTTGTCCTTGGAGGCACTTGGGGCCGTCATTGATAATCTAGATCTGTCAGAAAAAAAACAGCTCGAAACAAGAACAGAGGATATTTGCGTGATACGGGAGTCAAAACCTTCGGGAGAATATATAATGAATTTTTACCGACCAAAATACGTAACGTGCAAGAAAACGGAGTTCCGAATGCACACGAGGTGCCCACGAGGTAGGGGGGCGCGCCCAGGGGGTAGGGCGCACCCTCCACCCTTGTGGGGCCCTCGTGTCCTTCCCGGACTACTACTTATTTTTCTATTTTTCTAAATATTCCAAAACGGAGAAATATTGCCTTAAAAACTGTTTTGGAGTCGGTTTACTTACCGTACCACATACCTATTCCTTTTTGGAGTCTGAAACGTTCTGGAAAGTGTCCCTTATGTATTCCTCCGGGGGTTACGGTTTCAATAACATTGGTTTCAACATTTATAGGATTACCTGAGATATAGTGTTTCATTCTTTGACCATTTACCACCTTCGGATTTCGCCTTGAAGTTGTTGATTTTATGGCATCGGGCGATAGACCTCCTCGATAACGTAGGGCCTTCCCATTTAGAGAGAAGTTTTCCTGCAAAAAATCTTAAACGAGAGTTGTATAACAATACATAATCACCTACATTAAACTCACGCTTTTGTATCCTTTTGTCATGCCATTTTTTAACTTTTTCTTTAAATAACTTGGCATTTTCATAAGCTTGGGTTCTCCATTCATCAAGTGAGCTAATATCAAATAACCTCTTCTCACCGGCAAGTTTGAAATCATAGTTGAGCTCTTTAATAGCCCAATAAGCCTTATGCTCTAGTTGGAGAGGTAAGTGACATGCTTTTCCATAAACCATTTTATATGGAGACATACCCATAGAATTTTTATATGCAGTTCTATAAGCCCATAATGCATCATCAAGTTTCTTGGACCAATTCTTTCTAGACCTATTGACAGTCTTTTGCAAAATTAATTTGAGTTCTCTATTACTCAATTCTACTTGACCACTATACTGTGGGTGATAAGGAGATGCAATTCTATGACTAACATCATATTTAGCAAGCATTTTACGGAAAGCGCCATGAATAAAATGTGAACCACCATCAGTCATTAAATATCTAGGGACTCCAAACCTCGGAAAAATAACTTCTTTAAGCATTTTAATAGAAATGTTATGATCAACACTACTAGTTGGAATAGCTTCTACCCACTTAGTAACATAATCAACAGCAACTAAAATATGTGTATATCCATTAGAGGTAGGAAAAGGTCCCATATAATCAAAGCCCCAAACATCAAATGGTTCAATAACAAGTGAATAATTCATAGGCATTTCTTGACGTCTACTAATATTACCAATTCTTTGACATTCATCACAAGATAAGACAAACTTACGGGCATCCTTGAAGAGAGTAGGCCAATAAAAACCAGATTGCAATACCTTATGTGCAGTTCTATCTCCAGCGTGGTGTCCTCCATAAGCTTCGGAGTGACACTTGTGTAGGATCTGTTCCTATTCATGCTCAGGTACACAACGTCTAATAACACCATCTACTCCTTCTTTATAAAGATGTTGATCATCCCAATAGTAATGCCTCAAATCATAGAAAAACTTTTTCTTTTGCTGGTATGTGAAACTAGGTGGTATAAATTTAGCAACAATGTAATGAGCATAATCAGCATACCATGGAGTACTATGAGAAGTATTTATGACATTTAGTTGCTCATCGGGAAAGCTATCATCAATAGGTAGTGGGTTATCAAGAACATTTTATAACCTAGACAAGTTGTTTGCAACAGGGTTCTAAGCTCCCTTTCTATCAACAATATGCAAATCAAATTCTTGTAGCAAGAGAACCCATCTAATAAGTCTAGGTTTAGCATCTTTCTTTTCCATTAGGTATTTAATAGCAGCATGTTCAGTGTGAATAGTTACTTTAGAATCAACAATATAAGGTCTGAACTTATCACAATTAAATACAACTGCTAAGAATTCCTTTTCAGTAGTAGCATAATTTCTTTGAGCATTGTCTAAAGTCTTACTAGTATAATGAATAACATTTAATTTCTTATCAACTCTTTGCCCTAGAACAACACCTACAACATAATCACTGGCATCACACATAATTTCAAAGGGTAAATTCCAATAAGGTGGCTGAACAATAGGTGCAGAGATCAATGCTTTCTTAAGTATTTCAAATGCTTCTACACAATCATCATCAAAGACAAATGGTATATCTTTTTGTAATAAATTAGTGAGTGGCCGAGAAATTTTCGAGAAGTCCTTAATGAAGCTCCTATAAAATCCGGCGTGACCAAGGAACTTCTTATACCTTTGATGTCCTTGGGACATGGCATCTTTTCAATAGCATCAACCTTGGCTTTATCAACTTCAATACCTCTTTCAGAAACTTTATGCCCCAAGACAATACCTTCATTAACCATAAAGTGGCACTTTTCCTAATTCAAGACAAGATTAGTTTCTTCACATCTCTGCAAAACTCGATCAAGATTGCTCAAGCAATCATCAAAAGAGGATCCATAGACGGAAAAGTCGACCATGAAAACCTCACAAATCTTTTCACAGAAGTCAGAGAATATAGCCATCATGCATCTTTGAAATTTAGCAGGTGCATTACATAAACCAAAAGGCATACGTCTATAAGCAAAAGTACCAAAAGGGCATGTAAAAGTAGTCTTTGAATGATCTTTAGCCGCCATAGGTATTTGAGAGAAACCATAATAACCATCTAGAAAGCAATAATGTGTATGTTTGCATAATCTTTCTAGCATTTGATCGATAAAAGGTAAGGGGTAATGATCTTTCTTAGTAGTCTTATTTAATTTGCAGAAATCAATTACCATCCTATAACCTATAATAATTCTTTGCGGAATCAATTCATCTTTATCATTAGGAAGAACAGTGATACCTCCCTTCTTAGGGACACAATGGACAGGACTTACCCACTGACTATCAGCAATGGGATAAATTATACCTGCCTCCAGAAGATTTAGTATTTCTTTACTTACTACTTCTTTCATCTTAGGATTCAACCTTCGTTGATGATCATGAACCGGTTTGGCATCTTCTTCCAAATTTATTTTGTGTTGACATAGAGTGGGACTAATTCCCTTAAGATCATCAAGAGTATATCCAATAGCAGCACGGTGCTTCTTCAGAGTTATCAATAATCTCTCTTCTTTATGCTCTGAAAGGTTAGCACTAATAATAACATGATATATTTTCTTTTCATCAAGATAAGCATATTTAAGATTATCAGGCAACGGTTTAAGCTCAAACACGGGATTACCCTTGGGTGGAGGAGGATCCCCTAGGATTTCAACAGGCAAATTATGTTTTAGAATAGGTTCCTATTTAAAGAATACTTCATCTATTTCCCTTCTTTCATTCATAAACATATCATTTTCATGGTCTAGCAAATAATGTTCTAAAGGATCACTAGGAGGTACGGCAATTCTTCTTCACGGTGTTGTTTACTAAACTTAGAGAGAAATTAAACTCATGAGTCATATCATCCATGCCAATAGTAACAACATTCTTTTTGCAGTCTATCTTAGCATTGACAGTATTCAAGAAGGGTCTACCAAATATAATGGGACAAAAGCTATCTTGTGGGGAACTAAGAACAAGAAAATCTGTAGGATATTTAGTTTTCCCACACAATACTTCAACATCTTTAACCATTCCCACTGGCGATATAGTATCTCTATTGGCAAGTTTAATTGTAAAATCAATATCTTCTAACTTAGCAGGTGCAATTTCATGCTTAATTTCTTTATACAAGTCATAAGGTATAACACTAGCACTAGCACCCATATCACATAAGCCATGATAACAATGATCTCCTATTTTAACAGAAATAACAGGAACGCCTACCGCAGGTCTATGTTTATCTTTAGCGCCAGGTTTAGCAATTTTAGCAGATTCACCACAGAATTGAATAACATGCCCATCAATATTATCAGACAAGAGATCTTTAACAATAGCAATATTAGGTTCTACTTTCACTTGCTCAGAGGTGTATAAGTTCTAATATTGCTTTTACTTAACCACAGATTGAAGCTTTAGCATGATCCTTTATTCTAACAGGAAAGGTGGTTTCTCAACATAAGAGGTAGGAACAATAGGATCATTATAAGTGACAATCTTTTCTTCAACTTTAATAGGTGCAACTACTTTTACTTCTATGGGAGGATGATATTTAAACCACTTCTCCTTAGGGAGATCAACATAAGTAGCAAAAGATTCACAGAAAGAAGCTACTATCTCAGAGTCAAGTCCATATTTAGTGCTAAACTTACGGAAAATATCGGTATCCATAAAAGATTTAACACAATCAAACTTAGGTATCATACCTGACTCCTTACCTTCATCGAGGTCCCAATCTTCAGAGTTGTGTTTAATTCTATCCAATAAATTCCATCTGAATTCAATAGTCGTCATCATAAAAGTGCCAGCACAAGTATCGAGCATGGTGCGATTGTTTTCAGAAAGCCGAGCATAAAGATTTTGAATAATTGTTTCTCTTGGGAGCTCATGATTGGGGCATGAATACAACATTGATTTAAGCCTCCCCCAAGCTTGAGCGATTCTTTCTCCTTCACGAGGCCAAAAATTATATATATAATTGCGATCACGATGAACAAGATGCATAGGGTAATATTTTTGATGAAATTCCAATTTCAATCTTTTGTAGTTCCATGATCTCGTATCATCACATAGCCTATACCATGTCAATGCATCTCCCTTCAAAGATAAAGGGAAGACCTTCTTCTTAACAACGTCATCGGGTATACCTGCAAGCTTAAATAGTCCACAAACTTCATCCACATATATTGGGTGCTCATCAGGATGCTTTTGTCGGATTTAGGGTTCCGACAGACCCTTGAGGTTCGAACACTGGGGTGCGCGCGGAGATCTCGCCCTCTACCTACCTGCACCCCGCCGCCTCGCTAGGATCTAAACTACGAAAGGAACAACACAAGAGACACAAGGTTTATACTAGTTCGGGCCACCGTTGTGGTGTAATACCCTACGCTAGTTTGTGGTGTGGTGGATTGCCTCTTGGGCTGGTGGTGATGAACAATATAAGGAAGAACTGCTTGGAGGAGTTCAATCGCTCTCTCTCTCTCTCTCTCTCTCTCTCTATTGATGATATTTCGATCCCCTAGCTCTGTGCGTGGCTAGTCCTATTTATAGGCGAAGGCCCTGGGCCTCTTCCCAGATATTGAGCGGGAAGGGCACCAACAATTGGCCATTTTGAAGGGGAACATCTGGTACACTTATCCTGACTAAAGTTGGTCCTCGCCTGTCAAAGGCTCTGGTGGTGACGCCGGCTTGGGTCCACAATGACTTCCTTCCTGCCGTTGGGCTGGTGTTGGTCTTGTTGCACCGAAATGGACGCCTTTGCTTGATACTCTCGCCTGCGCTTGCTCCCTTTGCACCAAAGAGGAAAGGAGGACACTGCACGGGCTGGCACCCGCTTGGCGCCCTTGGTCGTCATGGCTTGCATCATGGGCACCTCGTGAGGTACCCCGCCTTGATCTCTCCGCCTCCTCGCGAGCCAGCCTGATGAGGCCGTGCTCGAGAAACCTCCTGTCTGCCCGCCTCATGAGGCTTGGCCCCTCGCGAGGGTCTTGAGCTTGTGCTGATGAAGATGGGCCTTGATGGGCCGCCCCTTGAGCCACGCTGCAGGCCGCAGGCAGGCAAGTCTGGGTACCCCCGTTCCCAGAACGCCGACAGCTTTGTTCCATCTCCTACAAAAGGATTAGCTAGCAGTTTTTCCATCATACCCGAAGGAAATTCAAAGGGAATATTTTCATATTCATTTTCAGTAGGTTCATTAGGTTGAGGAGCAACTCTTTGGTCTACTGGTCGGGGTGAAGATACCCCGAACAAGCCCCTCAGAGGATTACTTTCCATAGTAACAAGTGACAGTAAATTTCAGCATACTATATAAATTTTTCCTTACCAAATTCCACCTACCAAAGGCGCTTCACTCCACGGCAACGGCGCCAGAAAAGAGTCTTGATGACCCACAAGTATAGGGGATCTATCATAGTCCTTTAGATAAGTAAGAGTGTCGAACCCAACGAGGAGCAGAAGGAAATGATAAGCGGTTTTCAGCAAGGTATTCTCTGCAAGTACTGAAATAAGTGGTAACAGATAGTTTTGTGATAAGATAATTTGTAACGAGCAACAAGTAACAAAAGTAAATAAAGTGCAGCAAGGTGGCCCAATCCTTTTTGTAGCAAAGGACAAGCCTGGACAAACACTTATAATAGGAAAAGCGCTCCCGAGGACACATGGGAATATCGTCAAGCTAGTTTTCATCATGTTCATATGATTCGCGTTCGGTACTTTGATAATTTGATATGTGGGTGGACCGGTGCTTGGGTGCTGTTCTTACTTGAACAAGCATCCCACTTATGATTAACCTTTATTGCAAGCATCCGCAACTACAACAAAAGTATTAAGGTAAACCTAACCATAGCATGAAACATGTGGATCCAAATCAGCCCCTTACGAAGCAACGCATAAACTAGGGTTTAAGCTTCTGTCACTCTAGCAACCCATCATCTACTTATTACTTCTCAATGCCTTCCTCTAGGCCCAAATAATGGTGAAGTATTATGTAGTCGAGGTTCACATAACACCACTAAAGGATAGACAACATACAACTCATCAAAATATCGAACGAATTCCAAATTCACATGACTACTAATAGCAAGACTTCTCCCATGTCCTCAGTAACAAACGTAACTACTCACAAAGCATATTCATGTTCATAATCAGAGGGGTATTAATATGCATATAGGATCTGAACATATGATCTTCCACCAAATAAACCAACTAGCATCAACTACAAGGAGTAATCAACACTACTAGCAACTTACTAGTACCAATCCCGGACTTGGAGACAAGAATTGGATACAAGAGATGAACTAGGGTTTTGAGAGGAGATGGTGCTGGTGAAGATGTTGATGGAGATTGCCCTCTCCCGATAAGAAGTGTCCCCGGCAGAACAGCTCTGCCGGAGCCCTAGATTGGTTCTGCCAAGGTTCCGCCTCGTGGCGGCGGAGTTTCGTCCCGAAAGGTTGCTTCTGATTTTTTTGTCGACGAAAGACCTCATATAGCAGAAGATGGGCATCGGAGAGCCACCAGCGGGCCCACGAGGTAGGGGGCGCGCCCTAGGAGGGGGGCGCGCCCCCCACCCTCGTGGACAGGGTGTGGGCCCCTTGGCCTTCATCTTTGGCGAGAATTTTTTATTATTTATTGTAAGATATTCCGTGGAGTTTCATGACTTTTGGAGTTGTGCAGAATAGGTCTCTAATATTTGCTCCTTTTCTAGCCCAAAATTCCAGCTGCCGGCATTCTCCCTGCTTATGTAAACCTTGTAAAATAAGAGAGAATAGGCATAAGTATTGTGACGTAACGTGTAATAACAGCCCATAATGCAATAAATATCGGTATAAAAGCATGATGCAAAATGGACGTATCAAGAGTCAACCAGATTATGGAAGACATGTTGAGAGCCTGTGCGTTGGATTATGGATCTAGTTGGGATGACAATTTTCCTTACGCAGAGTTCTTATACAACAATAGCTACCAAGCCAGTCTGAAGATGGCACCGTTCGAAGCCCTGTATGGACGGAGGTGCAGGACGCTATTGATGTGGGATGAAGTAGGAGACCGACAATTGTTTGGGCCAGACTTGATTAAGGAGTCTGAGGAGAAAGTCAAGCTGATTCGGGATAGACTGAAGATAGCTCAGTCCAGGCAGAAGAGTTATGCAGACTCGAAACGCAAGGAGGTAACCTATGAAATTGTAGACAGAGCATATCTACGAGTATCACCCTTGCGAGGAGTGAAACGTTTTGGAGTTAAGGGAAAGTTTGCCCCGAGATTTGTAGGACCATATCGTGTTTTGGAACGTATGGGAGAAGTTGCCTACAAGTTGGAGTTACCTGAAGGACTATTAGGAGTTCACGATGTGTTTCACGTTTCACAGTTGAAGAAGTGTCATGCTGAGATGTCCAATATACCGCTAAGAGATACAAGACCCTTGGAAGCGATTCATTGGATGTTGATTTGACTTATGAGGAGAAGCCAAGAAGATTCTTGAGTTTGCCAATGAGTCACCCACAAAGAAGGTTATTAAGTTTTGCAAAGTTCAAGGAGCCACCATACCGAGGATGAAGCCACACAGGAACGAGAGCATGATCTTCGCAAAGACCACCCACACCTATTTTCTAGTTTCTACCCGAATCTCGAGGGCGAGATTCATCTTAAGGGGGGGTAGGTTTGTAACATCCCAAATTTTCAATTTGGAATGTTATACATAGATCATTCATGCATATCATATTTTATTGCATTTTCGTTTAGCAATCCTCAAATCCTAAGCAACTCAAGGACCCTCGAGAGAGTTGGGGATTTTCCGTTTTCATATTTGATTTTTATCAAATATTGAAACAAGGATTTTGGTTTTAATTATTTTTCTCTCCAAAAATATTTCATATTAAAATATATGAGAGGATATAATATGACTTCTCCAAAATAATTGAAATATTGAGGAAAATATTAAAATCAAATATTTGATTTTATTCGGATTTTATTGCAATTTTATTTGCATTAGAAAAATTGCACGTTTTCAAAATTTGCATTTTAGGGCCAAGAAAATGTTCATCTCGTTCTAAATATTCTATTTAGACGGTGAAAATTTGTTTTGGCATTTTTAGATTTTTATTTTATTTTCTAGGATTTATTTTCTGTTCGGCGGAATTGTTCACCGCCGCCGCCTTGCCCCCTCCTCCAAGCCACCCCACCCCGCCCCCTTTATATGCCGCCCCAAGCCCCCGCCACCACCACCAACCACCGCCGCCGCTGCCTGCCTCCCGAGTCAAGACCGCCACCGCGCCTCGCCCGCCGTCGCCTCTCGCAAGGCCAAGGCCGCCTCGCCGCCCCACAAGCCGCTGCCCCGCCAAGCCCCAAGTCACGGAGCCCGCTGCCTCGCCGGATCCGACGCCGGTTTTCTCTAGAAAACTGATTCGGTTTTTTTAAAACCCTAGTTCGTTTTTCTTTTAGATCGGTTCGCCAGTTTTCCTCGGTTTAGTTATCTAGCGGACGTTCGTCAGTACGTTCGTTTCAACGAACGGTTTTCGCTCGTTAGTTATAGATAACGAACGCTCGTTCGTTAGCTTGTTCGTCAGTTTTCTTTTTTCTCGGATTTATCCGCGATTATTCTCGATCACGATTTCTGATCCGATTTTTGTTTTAGTTTATCTTTTCGCTCGTTTATCGGAATCAGGCGATTCAAGCGCCTAGATCTTCGTCTCGAGACCCTCTTTCTGTTTAATCAACTTAAACAAGATTTTGGTGCTGTAAAATTTGACTTTAGTTCAGATTAGTAAACGGATTTTGTTTCTTTCGCCGTTTGAGTTTCGTTGCTCCGTCTGATTTGATTCTTTTTGCAAACCGGGGTTCTTAAGTTGAACTTTCTGGTCAATCTCTCTTATTTGAGTTTTTTCCCGTGCATCTTTGTTTGATTGCTTATGTATGTTATTGTTTGTTTGCGGTAGAATTCCCGGAGTGTGAAGCGTGCTACTACGAGTCCCTAGGTTTCGCGGATCGTCAGCAAGGCAAGTAACACATTGATCATACTCTTTCCATACCCAGTTTTTATGCATTAGTTTCAACCCTCGAATACTACATGATTAGGATGTCATTAACATGTGGGTTGGGAAGTAGTTGATGAGGTAGAACCTATTGCCCTGTTACATTCAAACCTTGGGAGTTACTTCTACGTGTTGCTTATTTTGCTATGCTATGCTCGTAGACGTGGTTTGCGTGAGTGAAATCCATGGCAGATGTGAGATTGTTAATTAATGGTTCAAATTAAGGTGGCAACTTAAATACACATCTGGGTGGATTGAGGCACCTGGAGAATCCAGTGTTGCCTGTATTTTTGGAAATCTCGGGGTTCCGTGTGATCTTCCTAAGGACCGCCACCCAGGCTCAAAGGGAACTGAGATGATTCATGCTAGAAACCTCCGTGTGCAACCGCAAGTATTATGGGCTCTAGCATAGTTGAGTAAGTTACGTGAAGCTCTCGAAGAGGTAGATCAGCAGGTAGTGGGTTGTAGGTTTGGTATGGTCTGCCCGGAGTAGAGAGTTAATGTTTCTGAAAGACTGTGCCTCGGTCATCCGCTTCTCAAACACCATGTAGTGTGAGAAATTCAACGGAGGCGATCGAGTCTTGTGGGGAAAAGTGCGTAAACCTCTGCAGAGTGTACAATCTAATCATGGTTAGCCGTGTCCCCGGTTATGGACAATCCTGAGTATCTAGTACTTGGAGTATCTTAAGTATCTCATCACTCTTAATTAATATTGTTGGGTTGTTAATTACTTTATTTGGGATTGAGTTGGAGAAACCTTCTCAATGATGTTTCAACTACCATGATAGTTAAAATTAAAATCTATTCCTTTGTTGTAGGAAAAAATTGGCTTTTCGCAAAAACTATAACCATAGAGCTTTCCACCAGCCAAATATGCATGTAGTGATAGCATTATTTCTGTTCTTGCTCTACTGTGTTATATTGCCAGCATATTCCATGTGCTGGCCCATTTTCGGGCTGCAACGTATTATGTTGCAGACTTCTCAGACAAAGAGTAAGGTTCGTTAGGTCGTTGCCGTGCAGCTCAGCTATGCCGTTGGAGTTGATGGACTCACTTTATCTTCCAAGCCTTCTGCTCTTATCGTATTAGATGGCCTTGAGCCATATTTATTGTAAGTGTGTGATTGCTACTCTGCTATAAATCCTTCGAGTACTGTGTGTTAGCATTACCGATCCAGGGATGACACTGAAGCACAGAGACTTGACCGTTTGAGGTCGGGTCGCTACATATCCTTGATGGCAACAATACAATACGTGCCTTGCTGCCCCTACTGTCACTGGGAAAGGACACCGCAAGATTGAACCCAAAGCTAAGCACTTCTCCCATTGCAAGAAAGATCAATCTAGTAGGCCAAACCAAACTGATAATTCGAAGAGACTTGCAAAGATAACCAATTATACATAAAAGAATTCAGAGAAGATTCAAATATTGTTCATAGATAAACTTGATCATAAACCCACAATTCATCGTTCTCAACAAACACACCGCAAAAAGAAGATTATATCGAATAGATCTCCACGAGAGAGGGGGAGAACATTGTATTGAGATCCAAAAAGAGAGAAGAAGCCATCTAGCTACTAACTATGGACCCGAAGGTCTGAGATAAACTACTCACACTTCATCGGAGAGGCTATGGTGTTGATGTAAAAGCCCTCCATGATGGATGCCCCCTCCGGTGGAGCTCCGGAACAGGCCCCAAGATGGGATCTCGTGGGTACAGAAGCTTGCGGCGGTGGAATTAGGTTTTCGGCTCCGTATCTGATCATTTGGGGGTACATAGGTATATATAGGAGGAAGAAGTACGTCGGTGGAGCAACATGGGGCCCACGAGGGTGGAGGCGCGCCCCCCCTACCTCGTGGCCTCCTGGAAGCTAGCTTCTCTTATGTAGGGTCCAAGTCTCCTGGATCATGTTCATTCCAAAAATCACGCTCCCGAAGGTTTCATTCTGTTTGGACTCCGTTTGATATTCTTTTTCTGCGAAACTCTGAAATAGGCAAAAAAATAACAATTCTGGGGTGGGCCTCCGGTTAATAGGTTAGTCCCAAAAATAATATAAAAGTGGATAATAAAGCCCAATATTGTCCAAAACAGTAGATAATATAGCATGGAGCAACCAAAAATTATATATACGTTGGAGACGTATCAAGCACCAGGTCCTCTCACACACTCAAGAGCCTCACATTTGTTTAACTTTTGTGGGCACTTTGCATTTGTCTCTATCACAGAGCCCACTAAGGTAGATGAAGCATTTCTAGAGCCTGAGTGGATTCAAGCTATGCAAGAAGAATTACATCAGTTCGAGCTCAACAACGTCTGAGAACTGGTCAAACGTCCAGACCCTTGCAACCACAATATCATTGGCACAAAGTGGATCTACTGCAACAAGCAAGATGAAAATGGCCTTGTGGTGAGGAATAAGGCACAACTTGTAGCTCAAGGCTACACACAGGTTGAAGGAATTGATTTCGATGAAACTTTTGCACCTGTTGCTAGACTTGAGGCTATTCGCATATTACTTGCTTATGCTAACCATCATGATATCACTCTATATCAAATGGATGTGAAAAGTGCATTCCTCAATGGTAAGCTTGAGGAAGAAGTATACGTTGCTCAACCCCCAGGTTTTGAAGATCCAAAGCATCCTGATAAAGTCTTCTGACTCAATAAGGCCCTCTATGGCCTCAAGCAGGCCCCTCGGGCGGGTATGATACTTTGAAGGAATTCCTCATGAAGAAAGGCTTCAAACCCGGTTCACTTGACCCTACTCTTTTCACTAAATCTTGTGATGGTGAATTGTTTGTGTGCCAAATTTATGTTGATGATATTATCTTTGGATGTATTGACCAACGTTACACTAACGAATTTGGTTATATGATGTGAGAGGAATATGAAATGTCTATGATGGGAGAATTGAAATTCTTCTTAGGTCTTCAAATTCGTCAACAGCGCAATGGCATATTCATATCTCATGAGAAATACCTGAAGGATGTACTGAGGAAATTCGGCATGCAAGATTGCAAAGGCGTCAAAATTCCTATGCCCACAAATGGCCATCTATGCACTGATGAAAATGGTATTGACTTTGATCAAAAGGTATACCGCTCCATGATTGGTTCTTTATTGTACTTATGTGCATCTAGGCCAGATATTATGCTTAGTGTTTGCATGTGTGCCCGATTTCAAGCAACACCGAAGGAATCACACCATAAGGCTGTGAAGCATATTCTTCAATATCTAGCTCACACACCAACACTTGGATTATGGTATCCCAGGGGCTCGGTTTTTGATCTCATTGGATATTGAGACTCTGACTATGCTGGTGATCGTGTGGACCGCAAGTCAACATCTGGCACATGCCATTTCCTCAAAAGATCTTTGGTCTGTTGGTCCTCGAAGAAACAGAACTGCGTATCACTGTCTACTGCTGAAGCTGAGTACATTGCTGCTGGTTCTTGGTGTGCTCAATTGCTATTGATGAAGCAAACTCTCAAGGACTACGGCGTCAACGTGAAGAATGTGCCTCTCTTCTGTGACAATGAGAGTGCAATCAAGATTGCTCACAACCGAGTTCAGCACTCGAAGACAAAGCACATTCAGATTCGTCAACATTTTCTTCATGATCATGTGTTGAAGGGCGACATTTCTATTGAGCATGTGAAGACTGAAGAACAGCTAGCCGATATCTTCACAAAGCCCTTGGATGAGAAGAGATTTAGCAAGTTGCGGTGTGAGCTAAATATCTTAGAATCTTCGAATGTTCTTTGAAAAGGACACTCATCCTAACACTTATGCAAAATTGATGACTTGGATGTGCAACACATGAAGAAAAGTTTTCTTCAATCAATGAAGAATAAAACTCTAAGTGTGAAGAAATTAACGAAGAATTTGATTCTCAGGACCCTACGACAATTATACGCGGTGTCTGAAATCATAATTCTTATACGGTGGGTCACGCCACCACCAAAAGTCGAAAATCTTCAATTTGAGTTTTTCCTTGTTTACGCAATTCCTCAATTGTTCAATTTCTTCAACTCTGCATTGTCCTCACGGTTTCCGTCGTTTTTCTTCATTGGATATATATATATATATATATATATATATATATATATATATATATATATATATATATATATATATATATATATATATATATATATATATATATATATATATATATATATATATATATATATATATATATATATATATATATATAACACCCCTTAAGACCTTATTCCAATAACACCTACCCCTTATTCTGATAACACCCCATCTAACTCACTGTACCGACTCGACGCGCACAACAGAGCCACGGCACCCCCGAACCCTCTTCCTCCCCGTTCTTGATCCCCTCCCGATCCCCTCCATCTTCTTCCTCCTGGCTCCTCCATACGCCGCCCTAGGGCTAGGGGGCCGCGCCATCGGCCGAGCGCCGGGCCGGCCACCCCCGACGCCTTCCCCCACTACCATCGCCTCTCTAAGCGCCACCAGATCCCGGCCTAACCACCATGCTCCGACGCGTGATTCCCCGGCAGACAGAGCGCCCACTACCCAACTGCACCACACCGCCGTGCAGATCCCCCTGTTCGTGCAGCAGGGGCCCGATGGCGGCGCCATCTTCCTCCTATGCCAGCTCCCTCCCGGACTCCCGACGCGCCCACCACCCGCATCTCCATGGATCCATCAGATCCAGCCTTACTTGCTTCCCCTTTCCGGCGAGGTCCCGCCAACGAGCTCCATCCCCCGTCCCCGATCCAGGTCAGTAGCAAAAAAGGGCAACACTCTCATCCCCCAAGCTTCTCTCTTAGCGGCGGGGGGATCAATCCTCCTCTTCTCCACACAGTCATCAGAGAGGATGCTAGCGGACGCCCGTCCCTCCCCTCCCCTCCCCAGCCGGCAACCTGCCAGACGCCCTCCCTCCCGGCGGCAACCTGCCAGACGCCTCCCTCTCCAAGCAAAGCGGCCAAAGCCCGTGAAAAACAGATGGCCATCGGATCCATGCTTGCCGGATCCAATTTTTCATTGTTGTTATCCACTGACGGCGAGCAGTGCAGCTTGCTATCGTTGCAGGTTAGTTGGGGCGTCCGTGCAGTGTGCAAAGCACTTGAGGATGACTGGCACACACTTCGGTTTCGATCATGCGAAGTTGCTGTATGGATGCGCGCGACAGGTGGTTCTCCAGTTGGATTGTTGTTGCAGTTTACTTGGTGTGGACAGGAGGTTCTCCAGCTGGCCCATGCAGCGAGTAGTGCTGGTTGCTCTTGTTGCAGGTCGGTTGGACCATTGGTGCAGTACCTGAAATGCTAGTGTTTTCGCTGCTGCTCGTACACATCACCGGTGGTTCACCAGAGCACCCCCTCGCAGCTCTCTTCTCCCCCAACATGCAGTTCGCCGACGACGGCCTTCAGTCCGTTTTGGTTACTGTCGATGCCATCCCCACTGCAGTACATTGTGCCTCATGATGGTTTTGTGTGCATGTGTGTTTTTTGCGTGGTAGCCGGTTGGGGGCCTATTGTATTACGGTTTTAGAAGTGATGACATTGCAGTGCGCTTTTCCATCTAATGTAGCACACTAACATTGACAAATATGGTCCACTTAACCCTATAAAATAAGTTAGAAAAAGACAAAAGAAAAATCATACAGTACACTTAGACTTGTGTCTCGGTTAATTTTTCGCAATCGTTCTGTGTGGTGTAGTGTGTTCAAAAACAATAAAAAAATCATCGACGTTGTAGTGCGCTTTTCCATCTAATGTAGCACACCAAATTGACAAATATGGTCCACTTAACCCTATATAACAAGTTAGAAAAAGACAAAGGAAAAATCATACGATACACTTAGACTTGTGTCTCGGTTCATTTTTCACAAACGTTCCGTGTGGTGTAGTGTGTTAAAAAACAATAAAAAATTCATCGATGCTTGCAGTGCACTTCGTTGTCGTGTGAAGTTCCCTGTGTCACCATTGCAGTTTTAGAAGTAAAACGTGAGTGTGGTCATGTACAAATCATGCAGCCCGCTTACATGTTTGATGCAGTGTCGTTTTTTGTCTGTAGAAGTGCATTTTTCTATCTCAAAGAAGCTCAGTTTTCATTATATGTAGTTCACTCGCTCATTCCCCGCGGTCCACTCGCCCGGTCTAATCACGTCAAAAAAATAAGTTTGGAAAAAACTCACGCGGTTCACTTTTGGTAGTGTAGCGGCCCGTTTACGGTAGTCTCGAGGTTCAATTTTCATAGTATTGAGGTTCACCAACGTTTGATATGAAGTGCACTTCACCTGGTTTGGGAAAATTTACGTCTCAATAAAAAGAAATCATGCAGTGAACTTTTCGTTTGATGAAGTGCGGTTTGCTACCTCGTTTGGGAAAATTTACGTCCCACAAAAAAGAAATCATGCAGTGTGCTTGACCGTCTGATGCAGTGCGGTATTCAGTCTGAAGCAGTGCGGTTTTCTGTCTTATGCAGTACATACGACGATTTTGGTGTCGCGAAAAGCAAAGTGTCCGCATTTTGTTAAAATCAAAATTGCTCTTAAACCGTAAGGAATCGGAGAGAGCGATTTACATGAAAAAGTTGCGCCTCATCGATATCTTTCCAGTGGCAAATAATTTGAATCATTTCGACCAGTGTTTGTGAAAATTTCGAGAAAAACGGCTGCTGCCACTCATCGTTCGTCGAACGATTTTCAAAATTAACTTAAAACCATAAGGAATCTCAAAAAAAGAAATCAACATATGAAAGTTGCGCCTCGCCCATAGCTTTTCAACGGTTTATTACACGCCTTGTTTCGACAAACGGTTAGAAAACTAGAGCGAAAATAGTACCGAAAATTTGAAAAAATTTGAAAAACAGAATTCCGCGATTTAGTAAATTTGAAACTGCTCTTAAACCATAACGAATTAGAGAAAATAATAGTTATTAAAAAGATGCGCCTCGACGATATCTATCCAATGGTGTATCGTTTGCTTCATTCTGACGAGCGGTTTAGAAAAAAAGCGAAAAAACGCTCGCTGCCACTCGTCATGGGCCGCACCATTTTCAAAACTGCTCTTAAACCGTGAGGAATCTCGAAAAGTGTTCAACATGGCGAGGTTGCGCCTAATCCATAGCTTTCGAACGGTATATCATATGCCTCGTTCCAATAAACGGTTAAAAAACTAGAGCCAAAACAGTACCGAAAAAACACTGCGTACAGTTTTTTTACGACACGAAGTTCACAAGTCTCTGTAATGTAGTGCTCTAGTTAAAGAAAGTGCAGTGCCCTCGCATTGAGCATGCAGTGCGGAAGTGTTATCAGAATAGTTATTCTGATAATATTATCAGAATAGACCGGCTGTGTGTGTGTGTGTGTGTGTGTGTGTATATATAGTTTCTGTCCTCTAGAGCATTCACTTATTGCTAATTTTTTAAGTTGCTTTTTCTACTAAGTGAATGTGATCGGACCCTTCCCCCTCTATGCTATACTCAACCCAATCTATTCACAAATTCTTCATGTGCGTTCTATTTGAAACTCGTTCAAAATCTTCATTGTGTCCTTGTCAGCTGAAGAATTTGCGAACGGAACTTTTAACTTATCTTATCTAAATTTTCGGCTTTGCTGCTCAAACCGTTCCACATTCCATGATAACACTTATCTATTCACCCACGATCTCACACGATCGCCAACTCTCAGTACGTGGGTGACACATGTGAAGCGAATGAGAAGGGTCAGGGGCACGTGCATCCAATTTCTTCGGGCGAACAATTTTTCACCGTGGCTATAAATACCCCTCCCCTTCCTCACTTCTCTTTTACTCCGCTCGACCTCACTCCAGCTCGAGCTTCTCAAACCCTAGCACCGTCGCTACTTCATCGTCGCCGGTGAGGAAGAGCTTCACTGCCTCGACCTCATCGCCGTCGTACTCGCGCCGGCTGCGGAGTTCTTCACTCCGCCGCCGCCGTAGCTGTCTTCCTTTGCCGAGTTAGGGCGTGGAAGATCTGAACTGACGAACTTCACATCTACACTTCCCAGTTGGTCGTGTTCTTCGTCCAGGGTAATTAAAAGTTACTTTTACTGCCCTCTTTGATTCAAATGATTTCTACAAAATCTTCAAAGGTGTTTTTTCTTCAAATATTCACACACTAAAACACCTCACATGTCATCTGTTCTTGATTCGTTGCTCTAAGCAATATTTTTCTTCATGATTCCTCAATTGTGTGGATTTCTGATCTGTACAACTCTGGAACCTAAGACAAAGAACGTTTAGTGAAATTCTTCAAGACTCATCTGGTCAAATTCCTCAAACTTGTTGTTTTCTGCAAAACCTTCTGAGAACGCATATGACCTCTCCAAATTCCTCGCAACTATACTCTGTTCACAGGTACTCATGTCCGCTGTTGAATCACTAGGTTCTCATCAACTTAACTCATTTGCAGCGTTCCTTGAAGAAAAGTTGCACACCTCTTCAGAAAATTTAGTTGTTCATATTCCTCATCTGAAGAAAATGGCGGACGGTAAGAAGCCACAGAAAGGAGGAAAGAGGCCTGAGGTCAATACTGCCTTTGAGATCCCTGATGACATATACAAGGACTATTGCTGTAACGCCCGGATAATTAGGCTATAGTAAAACTCTCCTGATGATGCCATGTCATCTATGTTACTGTTGCTAATTAAGTGGTAGTTCAAAAACATTGCAAATTCAAAAATGAATTAGTGACAAACACCTAAAGTTTTCAAAAGTCAGAACAAAAATGTTCGGGGGTTGCCAAATATTGCATAGGTAATTATGGTGAAGTAAACACATTTTTAGAAAATGCCTAAATACTTTAAAATGAAATAAAATAGAAAAGAAAATAAATAAAAAGAAAAAGTGAAAAAAAAACAAATGGAAACGAACCCCCCCTCACTTGGACCAGACAGCCCAGTAACCCAAATGACGGCCCACCTGCCCGACCCGCCTCCCCCTGCCGCCTCCCTTCCTGGTTCCCCGACCCGGGTCGGAACAGGGGCGCGTCCCTGCCGCACCCTCTCGTCAGCGACGAGGTGAGGATAAGGCCGCCACGCCCCGCCTCCTAGATCCCGCCCCCACTCGCCCCCTCTCGCCTCGGTTCTGCGCCTCCCACTCCCTCCAGATCCACCTCGCCTCTCCTTCCTCCGCATCCGAAGGCCATGCCGCCATGGCTCCGGCCTAGCCACGGCCACCGTGCCCACCTCGCCGCCCCACGGTGTCTCCAAGGGCCGCCTTCATCCGCTGCTTCGACTGGTGCAACCCGTTGGAGACCGGAGCCACCGCAACGGCCCCGACGTCGCCGTCTTCCTCCTCTGCTCCGACAAGCTCCGCCGCCGTTCTTCACCGACTCCGGCCGCGCCCCTGCAGCTACTAAACCCCCAAGGGCCTTTCGTGCGTGCCGCTGGGTGAGCTGCCTCCCTCCTCCACCCTCTAGCTCCCCTAGCTCGCACGGTAGCTAGCTCGTCGTCATGCCCGGGCTCTGGTCGCAGCGGTGTACCTCGCCGCCGTGGCCACATCCGCCGTCACGCTCGCCCGAGCTCACCGTTGTGCTCCTGGGGTTCCTAGGAGCCCAACGCGCCTGCGCACGCTCCCTCCCGTGCCTCCTAACGCCGTTCCCGATGAGCGACTGAACGCATCACCGCGGATCTCGCCGCCGGCAAGGCTCCGGTGACCTTTTGGTCATGGGCTCAACCCCGTTGCACTCCCCACGCTGCGTAGGCCTCGCCCCGCCCTTCCATTTGCCCATTAACGCGCGGCACCGCCTTCCCTCTCGCGGCCGAGCACCGGCGTCCGTCGCGCCACTCGTTGCCGTCGCTACACAGCCTCTCCGGCCACGGTGTCACTACCGTTCGACGCGGCTTCGTCTCTGCGTTCCAACGCGCCCAGCCCCGCGATGAACCATGCCCCGCAGCCTCGCCATCAAGCTCACCCGAGCCCCGAAGTCCGCCCCGCTCGTCGTCGGCGACACTGCGGCCCTCCTCCGGCCAAGCCACCGCCCCCTTCCAATGCGCCACGGCGCGGGCGTTCGAATGAGCCTAACCCCGCTCCTCCCTGAGCCCCGTAGTGCGGTTCCGGCCAACTCCGATGAGGGGCCGCCATTGTTTTGGTCGCCGGAGTTAGCTCCGGCGCATCTCCGGCGGGTGCCGAGCTGGCACCCACGTGGCACCGCCTCGATCCTTCGATGGTGGGCCTGGGTCCCCTTTGACTTGTTGACTTGGGTCAATCTGACCGGGCCGCCTGTCTCACTGACCTATAGGCCCCACCTCAATAAACGAAATAAATAAAAAGAATAATTAGTTAATTAAATAGTTTAGCTAATTAAAACCTTAATCTCTCACTGACTACTAGGCCCCACCTGCTAATTAACCCATTTAGTTAGTTGTAAAACTATGTTAATGCCCGTGACAATGACATGTGGGTCCCACTTGACCCACCTATCTGGTTTGACTGGTCAACCGACCAGTTGACCTGCTGACATCACTCTGATGTCATGCTTGCGTCATCAAGCACTGTTCTGGATAATGTTTGCTTTAAATAAATAATTAAAATCAGAAAATGATTTAAATCTATAGAAAATCATATCTATTAATCCGTAACTCGGATGAAAATACTTTCTACATGAAAGTTGCTCAGAACGACGAGACGAATCCGGATATGCAACCCGTTCATTCGCCATGCATCCCTAACCTATCAAACTCGCAACTTTCCCCCTCCGGTTCATCTGTCCGAAAACGCGAAACACCGGGAATACTTTCCCGGACGTTTCCCCCCTTCACCGGTACCGCCTACTACCGCGTTTGGGCACCCCTAGCAACGCTCATTGTCATGTCATGCATCGTCATGCATTTGTTTGCATTGTATTTATTGTTCTTCCCCTTCTTCTCTCGCTAGACACCGAAACCGACGCCGCTGCTACCCAGTACGACTACGGTGTTGACGACTCCTCCTTCTTGCCAGAGCAATCAGGCAAGCCCCCCCCCCTTGATCACCAGATATCGCCTATTCTTCTCTATACTGCTTGCATTAGAGTAGTGTAGCATGTTACTGCTTTCCATTAATCCTATCCTAATGCATAGCATGTCCTTGCTAGTACTGTTCTTACCTTTACCTGCAATCTTACCTGCTTAGTATAGGATGCTAGTATTCCATCTGTGGCCCTACATTCTTGTCCGTCTGTCTTGCTATACTATCGGGCCGTGATCACTCGGGAGGTGATCACGGGTATATACTTATATACTATTACATGATACCTGTGGTGACTAAAGACGGGTCAGTTCATAGGAGCACCCGCGAGTGGATCTTTGTGGCGGAGCGACAGGGAAGGTTGAGACCACCTAGGCGAGAGGTGGGCCTGGCCCTGGTCGGTGTCCGCGGTTACATCATTAACATGCTTAACGAGATCTTGGTATTTGATCTGAGTCTGGCCATTTGGTCTATACGCACTAACCAACTACGTGGGAAAGATATGGGCAGTCGGCGTCGTGGTATCAGCCGAAGCCTTCGTGACGTCAACGATCGAAGCGCGCGGATTGGTACGTAAGCTCGCTCTTGTATTAAGGGGCTAGTTCGCTTTCGGCCGCCCTCGCAACGCAAGGTGTGCTAAGGCGATGGGCCTGCACTTCAGGCGCTTAGGTTTAGACCAGCGTCTCGACCTCTCTGTTGGCCTCACGGGGCTACAACGTGTTGATCTCCGCGGCGGGCATGACCCCGAAAAGTGTGTCCGGCCAAATGAGATCGAGCGTGTTGGGTTATGTGGTGCACCCCTGCAGGGAAGTTAATCTATTCAAATAGCCGTGATCTTCGGTAACAGGAGGACTTGGAGTTGTACCTTGACCTTATCACAACTAGAACCGGATACTTAATAAAACACACCCTTCCAAGTGCCAGATACAATCCGGTGATCGCTCTCTAACAAGGCGACGAGGAGGGGATTGCCGGGTAGGATTATGCTATGCGATGCTACTTGGAGGACTTCAATCTACTCTCTCCTACATGCTGCAAGACGGAGGTGGCCTGAAGTGTAGTCTTCGACAGGATTAGCTATCCCCCTCTTATTCTAGCATTCTGCAGTTCAGTCCACCGATATGGCCCTTTACACATATACCCATGCATATGTAGTGTAGCTCCTTGCTTGCGAGTACTTTGGATGAGTACTCACGGTTGCTTTTCTCCCCCTTTCCCCCTTCCCTTCTACCTGGTTGTCGCAACCAGATGTCGGAGCCCAGGAGCCAGACGCAACCCTCGACGACGACTCCTACTACACTGGAGGTGCCTACTACTACGTGCAGCCCGCTGACGACGACCAGGAGTTGTTTAGGAGGATCCCAGGCAGGAGGCCAGCGTCTCTTCCGATCTGTATCCCAGTTTGTGCTAGCCTTCTTAAGGCAAACTTGTTTAACTTATGTCTGTACTCGGATATTGTTGCTTCCGCTGACTCGTCTATGATCGAGCACTTGTATTTGAGCCCTCGAGGCCCCTGGCTTGTATTATGATGCTTGTATGACTTATTTATGTTTTAGAGTTGTGTTGTGATATCTTCCCGTGAGTCCCTGATCTTGATCGTACACATTTGCGTGTATGATTAGTATACAATTGAATCGGGGGCGTCACAAGTTGGTATCAGAGCCGACTGCCTGTAGGAATCCCCCTTCCACACTCCTTGGCTGAAGTCGAGTCTAGTCATCGCAAAACTTTACTAACATGGCTGTGTGTCTTACGGGCCCACGTCGCCATTGGGTGGTACTAGGATCTTTCACTCCTCGACCTTTACTCTAGGACTCTGAACTCTCTTCTGTTGGAAATATGCCCTAGAGGCAATAATAAATTGGTTATTATTATATTTCCTTGTTCATGATAATCGTTTATTATCCATGCTATAATTGTATTGATAGGAAACTCAGATACATGTGTGGATACATAGACAACACCATGTCCCTAGTAAGCCTCTAGTTGACTAGCTCGTTCTTCAATAGATGGTTACGGTTTCCTGACCATGGACATTGGATGTCGTTGATAACGGGATCACATCATTAGGAGAATGATGTGATGGACAAGACCCAATCCTAAGCCTAGCACAAAGATCGTGTAGTTCATATGCTAAAGCTTTTCTAATGTCAAGTATCATTTCCTTAGACCATGAGATTGTGCAACTCTCGGATACCGTAGGGATGCTTTGGGTGTACCAAACGTCACAACATAACTGGGTGGCTATAAAGGTGCACTACAGGTATCTCCGAAAGTGTCTGTTGGGTTGGCACGAATCGAGACTGTGATTTGTCACTCCGTGTAACGGAGAGGTATCTCTGGGCCCACTCGGTAGGACATCATCATAATGTGCACAGTGTGACCAAGGGGTTGATCATGGGATGATGTGTTACGGAACGAGTAAAGAGACTTGCCGGTAACGAGATTGAACAAGGTATCGGCATACCGACGATCGAATCTCGGGCAAGTACAATACCGTTAGACAAAGGGAATTGTATACGGGATTGATTGAGTCCTTGACATCGTGGTTCATCCGATGAGATCATCGTGGGACATGTGGGAGCCAACATGGGTATCCAGATCCCGCTGTTGGTTATTGGTCGGAGAACGTCTAGGTCATGTCTGCATGGTTTCCGAACCCGTAGGGTCTACACACTTAAAGTTCGATGACGCTAGGGTTATAAAGGAAGTTTGTATGTGGTTACCGAATGTTGTTCGGAGTCCCGGATGAGATCCCGGACGTCACGAGGAGTTCCGGAATGGTCCGGAGGTAAATATTTATATATGGAAAGTTGTTGTTCGGGTTCCGGAAAGTTCGGGTTTTCCAGACAGACCGGAAGCTTCGGAAGGTTCCGGAGGATTCGGAGGGGTCCGGAGGTCCGGAAATTGTTCCACCACGTCCAATACAGCAGCATGGGCTGTAGGGGGGCGCCCTAGCCTTAATGGGCCAGGGGCACCAGCCCCCCCAAGGCCCATGCTCATGGGAGAGGGGAAACCCTAAGGGGGAGGGCCTCCACTTGACTTGGGAGGCACTCCTCCCCCCTTGGCCACCGCCCCCAACCCTAGATGAGATCTAGGGGGGCCGGCCCCCTCTCCCCCCGACCTATAAATATTGGAGGGGTGGTAGGGCAGCCGCACCCCAAGTTCTGGCGCAGCCCTCCCCCTCTCCCAAGTACTCCTCCTCTCCCATGGTGCTTGGCGGCCTCAGAGGATTGCCACTCCTCCATCACCACCACGCCATTGTGCTGCTGCTGGATGGAGTCTTCTCAACCTCTCCCTCTCTCCTTGCTGGATCAAGGCATGGGAGACGCCACCGGCTGTACGTGTGTTGAATGCGGAGGTGCCGTCTGCTCGCACTAGGATCTCCGTGATTTGGATCACGACGAGTACGACTCCTTCAACCCCGCTCACTTGAACGCTCGCTGAGCGATCTACAAGGGTATGTAGATGCACTCTCCTTCCCTCGCTGCTAGTTTCTCCATAGATAGATCTTGGTGACACGAGAATTTTTTGAATTTATGCTACGCTCCCCAACAAAGGCATCATGAGCTAGGTCTATTGCGTAGATTCTTTGCACGAGTAGAACACAAAGTAGTTGTCGGCATTGATTTTGTTCAATATGCTTACCGCTACTAGTCCAATCTTGTTTCGACGGTATTGTGGGATGAAGCGCCCGGACCGACCTTACACGTACACTTTACGTGAGACAGGTTCCACCGATCGACATGCACTTGGTGCATAAGGTGGCTAGCGGGTGCCGCCTCCCACTTTAGTCGGAATGGATTCGATGAAAAGGGTCCTTATGAAGGGTAAATAGCAATTGGCATATCACGTTGTTGTTTTATGAGGTAAGAAACGTTTGCTAGAAACCCATAGCAGCCACGTAAAACATGCAAACAACAATTAGAGGACGCCTAACTTGTTTTTGCAGGGTATGCTATGTGATGTGATATGGCCAAGAAGAATGTGATGAATGATATGTGATGTATGAGATTGATCAGGTTCTTGTAATAGGAATCACGACTTGCATGTCGATGAGTATGACAACCGCAGGAGCCATAGGAGTTGTCTTAATTTATTGTATGACCTGCGTGTCATTGAACAACGCCATGTAATTACTTTACTTTATTGCTAACCGTAGCCATAGTAGTAGAAGTAATAAGTTGGCGAGACAACTTCATGGAGACACGATGATGGAGATCATGATGATGGAGATCATGGTGTCATGCCGGTGACGATGATGATCATGGAGCCCTCAAGATGGAGATCAAAGGAGCAAAATGATATTGGCCATATCATGTCACTATTTGATTGCATGTGATGTTTATCATGTTTATGCATCTTATTTGCTTAGAACGACGGTAGTAAATAAGATGATCCTCATTAAAATTTCAAGAAAGTGTTCCCCTAACTGTGCACCGCTATGAAAGTTCGTTGCTTCAAGCACCACGTGATGATCGGGTGTGATAGATTCTTACGCTCACATACAACGGGTGTAAGCCAGATTTACACACGCCAAACACTTAGGTTAACTTGACGAGCCTAGCATGTACAGACATGGCCTCGGAACACAAGAGACCGAAAGGTCGAGCATGAGTCGTATGGAGGATACGATCAACATGAAGATGTTCACCGATAATGACTAGTCCGTCTCACGTGATGATCGGACACGACCTAGTTGACTCGGATCATGTAATCACTTAGATGACTAGAGGGATGTCTATCTGAGTGGGAGTTCATAAGATGAACATAATTATCCTGAACATAGTCAAAAGCCCTTTGCAAATTATGTCATAGCTCGTGCTTTAGTTCTACTGTTTTAGATATGTTCCTAGAGAAAACATAGTTGAAAGTTGAGAGTAGCAATTATGCGGACAATAGAAGGCTTATGTCCTTAATGCACCGCTCGGTGTGCTGGACCTCGAACGTGGTCTGTGGATGTTGCGAACATTTGACATACACGTTTTGATAACTACGTGATAGTTCAGTTAAACGGTTAGAGTTGAGGCACCAAAGACGATTTCGAAACGTCGCGGAACATATGAGATGTTTCGAGGGCTGAAATTGGGATTTCAGGCTCGTGCCCACGTCAAGAGGTATAAGACCTCCGACGAGTTTCTTAGCCTACAAACTAACGGAGAAAAGCTCAATCGTTGAGCTTGTGCTCAGATTGTCTGAGTACCACAATCACTTGAATCGAGTGGGAGTTAATCTTCCAGATGAGATAGTGATGTTTTTCCAAAGTCATTGCCACCAAGCTGCTAGAGCTTCGTGATGAACTATAACATATCAGGGATAGATATGATGATCCTTGGAATACTCGCGATGTTTGACACCGCGAAAGTAGAAATCAAGAAGGAGCATCAATTGTTGATGGTTGGTGTAACCACTAGTTTCAAAAAGGGCAAGGGCAAGAAGGGATACTTCATGAAACGGCAAATCAGCTGCTGCTCTAGTGGAGAAACCCGAGGTTGAACCCAAACCCGAGACTAAGTGCTTCTGTAATGAGAGGAACGGACACTAAAGCAGAACCACCCTAGATACTTGGTAGATAAGAAGGCAGCAAGGTCGATTTGAAGTATATTGAAATACATTATGTTAATGTGTACTTTACTAGTACTCCTAGTAGCACCAGGGTATTAGATACCGTTCGGTTGCTAAGTGTTAGTAACTCAAATAAAAGCTACGTAATAAATGGAGACTAGCTAAAGGTGAGTGACGATATGTGTTGGAAGTATTTCCAAGGTTGATATGATCAAGCATCGCACGCTCCCTCTACCATCGAGATTGGTGTTAAACCTAAATAATTGTTATTTGGTGTTTGCGTTAAGCATAGACATGATTGGATTATGTCTATCGCAATATGGTTATTCATTTAAGGAGAATAATAGTTACTCTGTTTATTTGAATAATACCTTCAATGGTCTTGCACCTAAAATGAATGGTTTATTGAATCTCGATCGTAGTGATACACATGTTCATGCCAAAAGATATAAGATAGTAATGATAGTACCACCTACTTGTGGCACTGCCATGTAAGTCATATTGGTATAAAGCGCATGAAGAAGCTCCATGTTGATGGATCTTTGGACTCACTCGTTTTTGCAAAGTTTGAGACATGCGAACCATGTCTATTGGTGTATACACATGAAGGAACTCCATGCAGATGGATCGTTTGGACTCACTTGATTTTGAATCACTTGAGATATGCAAAATCATACCACATGGGCAAGATGACTGAAAAGCCTCGTTTTCAGTAAAATGGAACAAGAAAGCAACTTGTTGGAAGTAATACATTTTGATGTGTGCAGTCCAATGAGTGCCGAGGCATGCAAAGATGAATATCGTTATGTTCTTACTTCACGATGATTCGAGTAGATGTTGAGTATATTTACTTGATGAAACACAAGTCTGAATTATTGAATGGTTCAAGTAATTTCAGAGTGAAGTTGAAGATCATTGTGACAAGAGGATAAAATGTCTATGATATGATCATAGAGATGAGTATGTGAGTTACGAGCTTTGGCACGCAATTAAGACATTGTGGAAATTGTTTCACAATTAATACCGCCTGGAACACCATAGTGTGATGGTGTGTTCGAACATCATAGTTGCACCCTATTGGATATGGTGCGTACCATGATGTCTCTTATCGAATTACCACTATCGTTCATGGGTTAGGCATTAGAAACAACCGCACTCACTTTAAAATAGGGCACCACGTAATTCCATTGAGACGACACCGTTTGAACTATGGTTTAGAGAAACCTAAGTTCTCATTTCTTAAAAGTTTGGTGCTGCGACGCTTTTGTGAAAAGGTTTCAGGTTGATAAGCTCGAACCCAAAGCGGATAAAATGCATCTTCATAGGACACCCAAAACAGTTGGGTATACCTCCTAATTCAGATCCGAGAGCAATAGGGATTGTTTCTTGAATCGGGTCCTTTCTCGAGGAAGAGTTTGTCTCGAAAATTGAGTGGGAGAATGGTGGAGACTTGATGAGGTTATTGAACCGTCACTTCAACTAGTGGGTAGCAGGGCACAGGAAGTTGTTCCTATGGCGCCTACACCAATTGAAGTAGAAGCTTATGATAGTGATCATGAAATTTTAGATCAAGTCACTACCATACCCTCGTAGGGTGACAAGGATGCGTACTACTTCAGAGTGGTACAGTAATCCTGTCTTAAGGTCATGTTGCTAGACAACAATGAACCTACGAGCTATGGAGAAGCGATGGTGGGCCCAAATTCCGACAAATGGTTAGAAGCCATGAAATCCGAGATAGGATCCATGTATCAAAACAAAGCATGGACTTTGGTGGACTTGCCCGATGATCGGCAAGCCATTGAGATAAATGGATCTTTAAGAAGAAGACGGACGTGGAACGGTAATGTCACCGTATATGAAGCTCGACTTGTGGCGAAGAGTTTTTCACAAGTTCAAGGAGTTGACTAGGATGAGATTTTCTCATCCGTAGCGATTCTTAAGTCCGTCGGAATCATGTTAGCATTAGCTGCATTTATGAAATCTGGCAGATGGATGTCAAAACCAGTTTCCTTACCGGGCCAGAAGGAAAGGTTGTATGTGATACAATTAGAAAGGTTTTGTCGATCCTAAGGATGCTAAAAGGTATGCTGGCTCCAGCGATCCTTCTAAGGACTGGAGTAAGCATCTCGGAGTTGGAATGTACGCTTTGATGAGATGATCAAAGATTTTGGGTTTATACAAAGTTTATGAGAAACTTGTATTTCCAAAGAAGTGAGTGGGAGCACTATAGAATTTCTGATGAGTATGTGTTGTTGACATATTGTTGATCAGAAATGATGTAGAATTTCTGGAAAGCATATAGGGTTATTTGAAAGGTGTTTTTCAATAGAAAACCTAGATTAAGCTACTTGAACATTGAGCATCAAGATCCATCAAAAACACTTAATGGTACTTTCAAATGAGCATATACCTTGACATGATCTTGAAGGTCTTCAAGATGGATCAGTCAAAGAAGGAGTTCTTGCCTGAGATGTAAGGTATGAAGTTAAGACTTAAAGCTCGACCACGGCAGAAAAGAGAGAAAGGATGAAGGTCGTCCCCTATGCTTTAGACGTAGGCTCCACAGTATGCTATGCTGTGTACCGCACCTAAAGTGTGCCTTGCCATGAGTCAGTCAAGGGGTACAAGTGTGATCCAGGAATGGATAACAGAACAGCGGTTAAACATATCCTTAGTAACTAGTGGACTAAGGAATTTTCTCGATTATGGAGCTGGTAAAAGAGTTTGTGGTAAAGGGTTACGCTGATGCGAACTTTGACACTAATCCGGATTATACTGAGTTGTAAACCGGAATCGTATAGTAGAACAGTTATTTGGAATAGCTCCAAATAGAGCGTGGTAGCTGCATCTAGGAGATGACATAGATATTTTTAAAGCACACACAGATCTGAAAGGTTCAGACCCGTTGACTAAGAACCTCTCTCACAAACGAGATATGATCAAACCCCATGGGTGTTGATTCATTACAATCACATAGTGATGTGAACTAGATTACTGACTCTAGTGCAAGTGGGAGACTGTTGGAAATATGCCCTAGAGGCAATAATAAATTGGTTATTATTATATTTCCTTGTTCATGATAATCGTTTATTATCCATGCTATAATTGTATTGATAGGAAACTCAGATACATGTGTGGATACATAGACAACACCATGTCCCTAGTAAGCCTCTAGTTGACTAGCTCGTTCTTCAATAGATGGTTACGGTTTCCTAACCATGGACATTGGATGTCGTTGATAACGGGATCACATCATTAGGAGAATGATGTGATGGATAAGACCCAATCCTAAGCCTAGCGCAAAGATCGTGTAGTTCATATGCTAAAGCTTTTCTAATGTCAAGTATCATTTCCTTAGACCATGAGATTGTGCAACTCTCGGATACCGTAGGGATGCTTTGGGTGTACCAAACGTCACAATGTAACTGGGTGGCTATAAAGGTGCACTACAGGTATCTCCGAAAGTGTCTGGGGTTGGCACTAATCGAGATCGATTTGTCACTCCGTGTAACGGAGAGGTATCTCTGGGCCCACTCGGTAGGACATCATCATAATGTGCACAATGTGACCAAGGGGTTGATCACGGGATGATGTGTTACGGAACGAGTAAAGAGACTTGCCGGTAACGAGATTGAATAAGGTATCGACATACCGACGATCGAATCTCGGGCAAGTACAATACCGCTAGACAAAGGGAATTGTATATGGGATTGATTGAGTCCTTGACATCGTGGTCCATCCGATGAGATCATCGTGGAACATGTGGGAGCCAACATGGGTATCCAGATCCCGCTGTTGGTTATTGGCCGGAGAACGTCTAGGTCATGTCTGCATGGTTCCCAAACCCGTACGGTCTACACACTTAAAGTTCGATGACGCTAGGGTTACAAAGGAAGTTTGTATGTGGTTACCGAATGTTGATCGGAGTCCCGGATGAGATCCCGGACGTCACGAGGAGTTCCGGAATGGTCCGGAGGTAAAGATTTATATATGGAAAGTTGTTGTTCGTGTTCCGGGAAAAGTTCGGGTTTTTCCGGTATTGTACCGGGAAGCTTCCAGAAGGTTCCGGAGGATTCCGGAGGGGTCCGGAGGTTCGGAAATTGTTCCACCACGTCTAATACAGCAGCATGGACTGTAGGGGGGCGCCCTAGCCTTAATGGGCCAGGGGCACCAGCCCCCCCATGGCCCATGCGCATGGGAGAGGAGAAACCCTAAGGGGGAGGGCCTCCACTTGACTTGGGAGGCACTCCTCCCCCCTTGGCCGCCGCCCCCAACCCTAGATGAGATCTAGGGGGGCCGGCCCCCTCTCCCCCCACCTATAAATATTGGAGGGGTGGGAGGGCAGCCGCACCCCAAGTTTTGGCGCAGCCCTCCCCCTCTCCCAAGTACTCCTCCTCTCCCACGGTGCTTGGCGAAGCCCTGCAGGATTGCCACGCTCCTCCATCACCACCGCACCGTTGTGCTGTTGCTGGATGGAGTCTTCCTCTACCTCTCCCTCTCTCCTTGCTGGATCAAGGCATGGGAGACGTCACCGGGCTGTACGCGTGTTGAACGCGGAGGTGCCATCCGTTCGGCACTAGGATCTCCGGTGATTTGGATCACGACGAGTTCGACTCCTTCAACCCCGTTCACTTGAACGCTTCTGCTGAGCGATCTACAAGGGTATGTAGATGCACTCTCCTTCCCCTCGTTGCTGGTTTCTCCATAGATAGATCTTGGTGACACGTAGGAAAATTTTGAATTTATGCTACGTTCCCCAACATCTTCTACTCGGGTTAAACGAATTTACTAACTAACACTAGGATCCCATGACCACATTCACCCCAAAGTTGGATAAAGCCATAGTTATTCCTTAGAATAGTATTTTGAACAATTTCCGCACTGTCATTTGACTCCTTTGAAATATCTTGCTTTCAGATGGAACCCACGAGGCAGGTCGTGCGCCACACGACGGCCATTGGTGCCTCGGGATCACCTGCTGTGCTAGCTGAGATGATGACCTATCTGGGTTATCGCTGGCACCCTGAGTACACCGTCTATGAGGAGTACCAGGACTTTAACCAGGAGCAGTACCGTGCCATTGTCCACCTCTACTCTCAGGAGTATGACTCCACTACTGTGCTGCACACCGCTCATGGTGTTGGAGTGACCATCGATATGGCAGTCCACGATGTCGCTTATGCTGCTCTGACACGACTTCGTGGAGAGTATCGGGAGTTGGACACCTCCCCCTTCAGGCACATTGCTATCGCATCCGATGTTGGTGCGGAGGGTTACTACACTGTTGCCTACTCCACTGTCACCCGAGACCCCTTCTACCATCAGAACCTTGTTCTGCATGCTGATGGGCTAGATTGAGCTAACCGAGCTCTTCGCCACGAGTTGTACACCACCCGTCAGCACCTTTACCGTGCTCTGACGCTGTTGCACCCCTTTGTAGGATCTAGAGAGCTGCCGCGTTCTACGATCTACCCAGCCAGGACCGTGATGCCCCAGGGTGTCGGTTGGCCAGATGTGGGAGGCTACTCTCCCCCACTTGGTCCTCTTCTGCCACTTGAGCGTCGGGTTCTGCACCAGAGTATCCGCGGACCCCAGGTTGTTGACGTGGAGTTCCCGATGCCACACTACCAGCTTTCAGGCTACAACTACCTCCACAGTACCGCGTGGGACTGATGTAGGCTTGCTTGTTAGTGTTAGGTGCATTCGCCGCGAGCCTGCGTGCCGCCTATGATGTTTTTAGTCTATGTACTTGAACTCGTAATCTTGAACTCTATGCATGACCCTTTTGTAAGTTATGCCGACTACTATGTAGTAGCTATCGTGCTCCTTCCATTATGCATGTTTCATCATGAATGATTTTTTCTTTGCAAATTTCTCAATACTGAACTACCCCTGTTATATATTAGCAGGATGGTTAGACCAGGTGGTGGTGGTAGTGGTGGCAACGCCCCACCACCGCATGAGTACATGGCTGGTATGATCCAACAGCTTGAGATGAATCGCCAGTTCATGGAGAATATGATGGCTCAGCTTCTTGCCCCAATATGAACCAAAGAGCCAGCCCCAAGAACTCTGCAGGATTTCATGCGCCAACCCAACTGTACCACAGCTCAACCCAGCCTCTAGAGGCTGATGACTGGCTCCGTGACATCACCTATGAGATGGAGTCTGCTGATGTAGCCCCTGCCAGCTATGTCACCTTTGCTTCCTTCTTCCTGAAGGGACCTGCAGCTCAATGGTGGGACAGCCACAGCGATTCGCCACCTGGAACAATCATCACCTGGCTAGACTTCCAAGCTGCTTTCCGTGCCCGCTTCATTCCTCAGGGAGTAATGGACTGGAAGAAGCGTGAGTTCCGCAACCTCACCCAAGGCAACAAAACTGTTGAAGCTTATCAGCGAGAGTTTCTGGACTTGTCCCGCTATGCTGAAGAGGACATTGCAACTGATGCCCATAGACAGGAGAAGTTTCGTGACGGCCTTCAAGCTGACATCAAGCTCGCACTGCTAGTGCATGACTTTACTGATTTCGCCACCTTGGTGAACAAGGCCATCAATGTTGAAACTGGTCTGCAGGAATACCAGAGCTCTCACAGGCGCAACCGTGACACGGGCTCATCTTCGGGCCCGCCCTCACAGAAGCGTAAGATATGGATTCCCAACAGCATGTACCAACCAACTGCACCTGCCCCAAGGCAGACCTATGCTGCACCTCGTGTGCCTACTCCTCCAACTAGGCAGCCAAGGCTTCTAGCTCCACCACCCCAAGCTCCTGTTCCCACTTCCAATAATGGTCTGTGCTACAAGTGTGGTCAACCAGGTCACCGTGCTAGGGATTGCAATCAGAATCAGAATCAACTGGCCCTTCCTGCAACTGGCCGTGGAAGCAACCAGCCCCGCAACAACAATGCCAAGCCTTATGGTCGAGTTCATGCCAACCACGTTGATCTGAACAAAGCTCAAGACCAGCTCGCTCATCGTGATGGGTACACTCCTCGTAAATTCAGACCAAAGATCCATTTTATTTGATACAGTGCATCGCATTCATTCATGTCTCAAGATTTTGCATTCATGCATGGCATTAAAAGTGAAGACATGAACGCTTCGCTATTAGTGCACACCCCTGCGGGCCAATGTCGAACCTCCATGATTTGCAATGACGTCCCCGTTGAAGTCGAAGGACTGGAATTCCTTGTCTCTCCCATCATACTGAAGTCATGCAGCATTGATCTCATTCTGGGAATGAATTGGTTAAAGGCGCATACTGCTTCTATAGTTTGCGCCACTAAGACCGTCCATCTGCTACACCCTTCAGATGAAATAGTTACTTACCAAGCTCATCTGGTGCAAAATGCTGAGGCACGACTTTATGCCTTGAATGCATTGAACGCTGCACCACTCGAGGGCATTGAAAACATTCTCGTCGTGCGTGAATTCCTCGACGTCTTTCCTGAAGAACTTCCAGGATTCCCCGCAAGAGCTGTCAATTCGTCATCGACTTGAAACCAGGCATCACTCCTATAGCCAAGCGACCCTACAAGATGCCGCCGCATGAACTCCTTGAGCTTAAGGAGGAAATCGACAAATCTCTTCGAAGTGGTTTCATTCGCCCAAGTTGCTCTCCTTGGGGAGCACCTTCTCTCTTTGTCAAGAAGAAGGATGGGACAAACCGATTGGTCCAAGACTACCATCCTATAAACCAAGCTACCATTCAGAATAAATATCCTCTTCCTCGGATCAATGATCTGTATGATCAACTGGCTGGTTCATCAGTGTTCTCTAAACTCGACTTGAGGTTGGGTTACTACCAGATCCGTGTTCGTGAAGAAGATATCTCAAAGACTGCCTTCGTGACTCGATATGGTTCATATGAGTACACCGTCATGTCTTTCGGCTTAACCAATGCTCCAGTCACCTTCTCTCGTCTGATGAACTATATATTCATGGATTACCTTGATAAGTTCGTCGTGGTTTATCTGGATGATATCCTGGTATTTTCCAAGAATGAAGAAGAGCATGCTGAACATCTTCGTCTTGTGCTGGAAAAGCTACGAGAGCATCAGCTATATGCCAAGTTCTCCAAGTGTGAATTCTGGCTACCCGAAGTAACCTATCTTGGGCATGTCATCTCTAAGGATGGTATTGCCGTTAACCCTGAACGAGTCCAGGCTATCCTTGATTGGACTCCTCCCAAGAACGTTAAGCAAGTCAGAAGTTTTCTCGGTCTCGCCAGCTATTGCCGTCAATTCGTTGAGAAATTCTCCAAGATCGCCAGGCCTTTGACTAACCTGTTGCATAAGGGCGTCAAGTTCCAATGGACAGACAAATGTCAGGAAAGTTTCCAGGCACTCAAGGACAAGTTGACTTCTGCTCCAGTGCTTGCTCCACCTGATACTAAGAAGGAGTTTGTCATTTAATGCGACGCTTCCCGACAAGGATTAGGCTGTGTCCTAATGCATGAGCGCAAAGTGATTGCTTATGCCTCTCGGCAATTGCGCCCTCACGAAGAGAACTACCCAGTTCACGACCTCGAACTGCTGCTGTCATTCATGCAATCAAGCAAAGGGCGACATTACCTTCTCGGTAATCGTTGCGAGATCTTCACCGACCACCAAAGTCTGAAGTATCTGTTTACTCAGCCAGACCTGAACCTCCGTCAGCAGAGATGGATGGAGATTGTTGGAGACTTTGACTTGGGTATTTCCTATACACCAGGCAAGGCTAATGTAATGGCTGATGCCTTGAGCCGCAAGTCTTACTGCAACCATCTCCAGGTTCATAAAGTTCAGCCCTCGCTTGTTGAAGAATTCAGAAAGCTGAACCTCCATATTGTTAATCCGGGTGCACTCGCTCCCCCTCCTAAGGAGTTTTGCAAGATGAACCTCCATGTTGTTCCCAGAGGTTCTCTCAACACCCTGGTTGCGAAACCAGATCTTGTGGACACCATCAAATGGATACAGAAATTTGACGATGAAGTGGAGAGGATTAAACGCTATCTCGCAGAAGGAAAACCCTCATTCTTCACTGTTTCTGATGATGGCACTTTATTCTTCAAAGGTCGCCTAGTGGTTCCGAGTAAGAGGGAAAACCTGGATATGACTCAGAAAGTTATGGAAGAAGCTCATGATACGCCTCTATGTATCCATCCTGGTAGTACAAAGATGTACCAAGACATCCGTCAGAGATTCTGGTGGTCTAATATGAAGCAAGACATTGCTCGTTATGTGGCTGAGTGTGACGTTTGCCGTCATATCAAAGCAGAATATCAAAGGCCTGCTAGAACTCTGCAACCTATCTCTATTCCTGAATGGAAATGGGACCATGTTGAAATGGACTTTGTCACTGGATTTCCTAAATCGCAGAAAGGTAATGATGCTATTCTTGTCGTCATTGACCGACTTTCTAAAGTTGCTCATTTTTTGGCAGTCAAAGAAACAATCACTGCTAGTCAGCTTGCAATGCTCTACATGTCCAGAATTGTTTCACTTCACGGTATTCCACTGGTTATCAGTTCGGACCGTGGCAGCTTATTCACTTCAAGATTCTGGGCAAGTTTCCAAGAAGCTATTGGAACTCATCTGTCATTCAGTACTGCGTTTCATCGTCAGTCGCAAGGGCAAGTTGAACGTGTCAACCAAGTTCTCGAAGACATGCTTCGAGCTTGTTTTATTTCCTTCGGCAAGAAATGGGAGGAATCTCTCCCGTATGCTGAGTTCTCTTATAATAATAGCTATCAAGCTAGTCTGAAGATGGCCCCTTCAAGTGTTATATGGACGAAAGTGCCAACCCTCCGAACTGGTCGAAACTGGGGAACGCCCACTCTTTGGTCCGGATATTATCCAACATGCCGAAGAACAAGTCCGCATTATTCGCGAGAATCTCAAGACTGCTCAGTCACGTCAAAAGGGTAATTATGACCGTCATCATAAAGACATGGTCTATCAACCTGGCGAAAAGGCTTATCTTCGAGTTACACCAATGAAGGGTTCTCACCGCTTAGGGATCAAGGGCAAGCTAGCTCCCCGCTATATTGGCCCATTCACTATTCTGGAAAGGCGTGGAAAAGTGGCATATCAACTGGAGCTTCCGCCGAACCTTTCTCAAGTTCACGATGTGTTCCACGTGTCACAGCTCCGCCGATGCTTCAAGGACCCAATCCAAGCAGTGGATCATGAAGTGCATCTGGTCCGCATTCTCGACCAAGCTGAACGCTGCACACGCCAGAAGGCGATCAAGTTCCTCAAAGTCCAGTGGTCGCACCATTCAGAAGATGAAGCCACTTGGGAACGCGAGGATCGCTCGTGATGAATACCTCAAGACTGCTTCCTTCTACCTCCTAAATCTCGGGACGAGATTTCTTGTAGTGGAGGAGATTTGTAACGCCCGGATAATTAGGCTATAGTAAAACTCTCCTGATGATGCCATGTCATCTATGATAGTGTTGCTAATTAAGTGGTAGTTCAAAAACATTGCAAATTCAAAAATGAATTAGTGACAAACACCCAAAGTTTTCAAAAGTCAAAACAAAAATGTTCGGGGGGTGCCAAATATTGCATAGGTAATTATGGTGAAGTAAACACATTTTTAGAAAATGCCTAAATACTTTAAAATGAAATAAAACAGAAAAGAAAATAAATGAAAAGAAAAAGTGAAAATAAAAGAAAAGGAAACGAACCCCCCCTCTCTTGGACCAGACGGCCCAGCTAACCCAGCCGACCGGCCCGCCTCCCCCTACTGCCTCCCTTCCCTGTTCCCCCGACCCGGGTCAGAACAGGGGCGCGTCCCCGCCGCACCCTCTCGTCGGCGACGAGGCGAGGATAAGGCCGCCATGCCCCGCCTCCTCGATCCCGCCTCCCACTCGCCCCCACTCTCGCCTCGGTTCCTGCGCCTCTCCCACTCCCCTCCAGATCCACCACGCCCTCTCCTTCCCCTCCGCATCCGAGCGCCACCGCCGCCATGGCTCCGGCCTAGCCACGGCCACCGTGCCCACCTCGCCGCCCCACGGTGTCTCCAAGGGCCGCCGTCGTCCGTTGCTTCGACTGGTGCAACCCGTTGGAGACCGGAGCCACCGCAACACCCCCGACGTCGCCGTCTTCCTCCTCTGCTCCCACGAGCTCCGCCGCCGTTCTTCACCGACTCCGGCCGCGCCCCTGCAGCTACTAAACCCCCAAGGGCCTTTCGTGCGTGCCTCTAGGTGAGCTGCCTCCCTCCTCCACCCTCTAGCTCCCCTAGCTCGCGCGGTAGCTAGCTCGTCGTCATGCCCGGGCTCTGGTCGCCGTGGTGTACCTCGCCGCCGTGGCCACATCCGCCGTCACGCTCGTCCGAGCTCACCGTTGTGCTCCTGGGGTTCCTAGGAGCCGAACGCGCCTGCGCACGCTCCCTCCCATGCCTCCTAACGCCATTCCCAATGAGCGCCCGAACACATCACCGCGGAGCTCGCCGCCGGCAAGGCTCCGGTGACCTTTTGGTCACGGGCTCAACCCCTTTGCACTCCCCACGCCGTGTAGGCCTCGCCCCGCCCTTCCATTTGCCCATTAACGCGCGGCACAGCCGTTCCCTCTCGCGGCCGAGCGCCGGCGTCCGCCGTGCCACTCGTCGCCATCGCTACACAGCGGCCACTGTGTCACTACCGTTCGACGCGGTTTGTCTCTGCGTTCCAACGCGCCCAGCCCTGCGATGAACTATGCCCCGCAGCCTCGCCATCAAGCTCACCCGAGCCCCGACGTCCGCCCCGCTCGTCGTCGGCAACGCTGCGGCCCTCCTCCGGCCAAGCCACCGCCCCCTTCCAATGTGCCACGGCGCGGGCGTTCGAATGAGCCTAACCCCGCTCCTCCCCGAGCCTCGTAGTGCGGTTCCGGCCAACTCCGGCGAGGGGCCGCCATTGTTTTGGTCGCCGGAGTTAGCTCCGGTGCGTCTCCGACGGGTGCCGAGCTGGCACCCACGTGGCACCGCCACATCGACCGTGGGCCTGTGGTCCCTTTGACTAGTTGACTTGGGTCAATCGCCGACTGGCCTCCTGCCTCACTGACCTATAGGCCCCACCTCAATAAACGAAATAAATAAAAAGAATAATTAGTTAATTAAATAGTTTAGCTAATTAAAACCTTAATCTCTCACTGACTACTAGGCCCCACCTGCTAATTAACCCATTTAGTTAGTTTTAAAACTCATAATGCCTCGACACGACATGTGGGTCCCATCGACCCACTCATCTGGTTTGATCGGTCAACCGACTCAGCTTAACCTGCTGACATCACTCTGATGTCATGCTTCCGTCATCAAACACTGTTCTGGATAATGTTGGCTTTAAATAAATAATTAAAGTCACAAAATGATTTAAATCTTTAGAAAATCATATATTTTAATCCGTAACTTGGATGAAAATACTTTCTACATGAAAGTTGCTCAGAACGACGAGATGAATCCGGATACGCAGCCTGTTCGTCCGCCACACATCCCTAACCTATCGAACTCGCAACTTTCCCCCTCCGGTTCATCTATCCGAAAACGCGAAACACCGGGAATACTTTCCTGGACGTTTCCCCCATTCACCGGCACCGCCTACTACCGCGTTTGGGCACCCCTAGCAACGCTCATTGTCATGTCATGCATCGTCATGCATTTGTTTGCATTGTATTTATTGTTCTTCCCCTTCTTCTCTCGCTAGACACCGAGACCGCCGCCGCTGCTACCCAGTACGACTACGGTGTTGACGACCCCTCCTTCTTGCCAGAGCAATCAGGCAAGCCCCCCCTTGATCACCAGATATCGCCTATTCTTCTCTATACTGCTTGCATTAGAGTAGTGTAGCATGTTACTGCTTTCCGTTAATCCTATCCTGATGCATAGCCTGTCCTTGCTAGTACTGTTCTTACCTTTACCTGCAATCCTACCTGCTTAGTATAGGATGCTAGTATTCCATCTGTGGCCCTACATTCTTGTTCGTCTGCCTTGCTATACTATCGGGCCGTGATCACTCGGGAGGTGATCACGGGTATATACTTATATACTATTACATGATACCTGTGGCGACTAAAGACGGGTCGGCTCGTAGGAGCACCCGCGACTGGATCTTTGTGGCGGAGCGACAGGGCAGGTTGAGACCACCTAGGCAAGAGGTGGGCCTGGCCCTGGTCAATGTCCGCGGTTACATCATTAACACGCTTAACGAGATCTTGGTATTTGATATGAGTCTGGCCATTTGGTCTATACGCACTAACCAACTACGTGGGAAAGATATGGGCACTCGGCGTCGTGGTATTAGCCGAAGCCTTCGTGACGTCAGCGACTGAACGGCGCGCGCCGGATTGGAATGTAAGCCTGCTCTTGTATTAAGGGGGCTAGTTCTGCTTTCGTCCGCCCTTGCAACGTGCAGGTGTGCTAATGGCGATGGGCCCAGACCCCTGTGCGCTTAGGTTTAGACCGGCGTGCTGACCTCTCTGTTGGCCTAGGTGAGGCTGCGACGTGTTGATCTCCCTCGGTCGGGCATGACCGCGAAAAGTGTGTCCGGCCAAATGGGATCGAGCGTGTTGGGTTATGAGGTGCACCCCTGCAGGGAAGTTAATCTATTCGAATAGCCATGATCTTCGGTAACAGGGCGACTTGGAGTTGTACCTTGACCTTATGACAACTAGAACCGAATACTTAATAAAACACACCCTTCCAAGTGCCAGATACAACCCGGTGATCGCTCTCTAACAGGGTGACGAGGAGGGGATTGCCGGATAGGATTATGCTATGCGATTCTACTTGGAGGACTTCAATCTACTTTCTCCTACATGCTGCAAGACGTAGGTGGCCTGAAGCGTAGTCTTCGACGTGATTAGCTATCCCCCTCTTTTTCTAGCATTCTGCAGTTCAGTCCACCGATATGGCCCTTTACACATATACCCATGCATATGTAGTGTAGCTCCTTGCTTGCAGTACTTGGATGAGTACTCACGGTTGCTTTTCTCCCCTTTTCCCCTTCCCTTCTACCTGGTTGTCGCAACTAGATGTCGGAGCCTGGAGCCGACACCACCTCGATTTACGACTCCTACTACATCGGAGGTGCCTACTACTACGCAGCAGCCCGCTGCCGATTTACCAAGAGTAGTTTAGGAGGATCCCGTGCAGGAGGCCTGCGTCTTTTCGATCTGTATCCCAGTTTGTGCTAGCCTTCTTAAGGCAAACTTGTTTAACTTATGTCTAGACATATATTGTTGCTTCCGCTGACTCGCCTATGATCGAGCACTTGTATTCGAGCCCTCGAGGCCCCTGGCTTGTATTATGATGCTTGTATGACTTATTTATGTTTTAGAGTTGTGTTGTGATATCTTCCCGTGAGTCTCTGATCTTGATCGTACACATTTGCGTGCATGATTAGTGTACGATTGAATCGGGGGAGTCACAATTGCACTCCTGATGAGGCCAAGTTTGGCAAGGAGGACAAAAATCAGCACAAGGTGCGCATCCAAAGAATAGAGAGGAGATGGGCAAGGGAGTGGAGGGAGTACAGGTATGTTACTCCCAAGTATATGAAGAAATTTTCTCTAAATCCTCCATGCCCAAGACCTTCATTGGCACCTGGCCAAGTAGCAGATCCCTCCAGCCTCAAGCGCGGTGAGGACTATCCTGACGAATGGGCCAAGCGCCAGGCCAAATTGGCCAAACAGGCAAGAGAAGCAGTGAGAAAATTTAATGAAGACTCCGCTGCTGCTGCTGCCATTGCTGAGGCCTCTGCAAGCAAGCCGAAGAAGGCCATGGCAAAGAAGGCTGCTCATAAGCCAAGCGCTGCACCCTCAATGCCCTCACGGCCAAGTTCCTCAGCAATGCCCTCACGCCCAGATTCTTCAAAGCCCTCACGGCCAACTCCTCAAGCTGATCCCGCTCCTCCGAAGTCCTCAGCTCCTCCGCCAAGGTCCTCAGCTGCTCCGACCAAATCCTCTGCACCTGTGCATCTCGCCATGTGCCAAAGGACAACAGGCATCTCTATTGCCTCAGGAGCTTCTGCTAGTTCCTCAGCTGCACCAAATTCTTCAACTGGCCCCTCTCTGCTGAAGACAAAGTCCACTGCTGGACGTGGCTCTCGCCCAAGTCCTCACAAGAAGCGCCTTCTAAGTGCCGTCTGATGAAGACGAAGCTGATGATGAGGAACTTGTCGAAATCATCAGAGACAGGCAGCTCAAGGGCGCTAGAGCCAAAGGCACAAATGTGCCTCTTCTTTTGGATCCCAAGTTGATCCTTGATTACATCGATCTCTGGCACAAGGACCCCAACACTCCTATGCCTGATTTCAACCTCGACTCGCCAAAGTCATATGTCGATCGTTCATCCAAGAAGAAAATGGAAATTTGAAAAGGCCAGCAGATCAAGAAAGCGACACAAGAAGGAGCGCTTCCTGAAGAAAAACCTTGTCTCTATGACAACTGAAGAACTTGTCACTATTCAATCAGAGATCAAGAAACTCAATGATGAATTTGACGTATACCGTGCTTATTGGCTTGGAGCCAAAGTCAGGTTTGTCAAATTGACTGAAAAGTTCACTTCCAATGTTCCAGCCCCAACGCAACAAGAAAATCCTCAGGCTGAAGCATCTGCTCAGCCGACTGAAGAAAATGCCAGCACTGCTGATGACATTCAGGCTGCTGAAGAAACTCAAAGTACCAGTGCTGATGACTGCATTCCAGCCGCTGAAGGAATTGCGAGGGCAACCACTAGTGTTGCGCCTGAAGAAACTGAAGAAGTAAGGGCAACAACATCAGTTGTGCCTAAAGAATTTGAACCAAATTCCTTTACTCCTCCTGAGCCTACACCAACTCCAATCCTTCCATCTGCAACAGATGTGAAGAAAACCAAGGCTGCAGAGCATGCAGTAGTGAAGAAAAGGAAGGCATCAACTTCATCAGATTCTTCAGCCCCGAAGAAGATGAAGCCATTGACCAGCTCTTTTGCAAATCCAATTGATGTTGTTCCAGTCTCCTCCATGCCATCAAAGGACCTTGTTCCTTTTGATGAAGAATATGTGATTCCAAGTGAATCTGATGATGACATTCCTTCTACTGCTTCGCCAGAGCAGTTGGATGAAGAAATTGAAGCGGATGCAATCCCTTCAACCCCACAAGTCTCATCGCCCATGCCTCAGTTCACTGCTGAAGAGGCTGGCGTTGAAGAACAAGAAGAAGATGAAGATGTGGACATTGGGTGTACAACACCAGTGCTAAATGATGACTTTTGGGAAAGTTAGCACCCTAACTCTCCTATGTTCACACCACTTCAACAAATTCCTCAGTCCCCTGTCAACAATGAAGTACAAATGGGATCTGAAGAACCTCGTCCAACTCCTTCTGTACATGAAGAGATTCCAGCCACTAGTGCTGAAGAAAATGTAAATGAAGAATGGAAGACCCAGCCTGCTGATGTCTACTACACAATCTTCTTCTTGTAGACGTTGTTGGGCCTCCAAGTGCAGAGGTTTGTAGGACAGTAGCAAATTTCCCTCAAGTGGATGACCTATTCCGTGGGAGGCGTAGGTTGAAGATGGTCTCTCTCAAGCAACCCTGCAACCAAATAACAAAGAGTCTCTTGTGTCCCCAACACACCCAATACAATGGTAAATTGTATAGGTGCACTAGTTCGGCGAAGAGATGGTGATACAAGTGCAATATGGATGATAGATATGAGTATTTGTAATCTGAAAATATAAAAACAGCAAGGTAACTAATGATAAAAGTGAGCGTAAACGGTATTTCAATGCTAGGAAACAAGGCCTAGGGTTCATACTTTCACTAGTGCAAGTTCTCTCAACAATAATAACATAATTGGATCATATAACTATCCCTCAACATGCAACAAAGAGTCACTCCAAAGTCATTAATAGCGGAGAACAAACGAAGAGATTATGGTAGGGTACGAAACCACCTCAAAGTTATTCTTTCCAATCAATCTGTTGGGCTATTCCTATAAGTGTCACAAATAGCCCTAGAGTTCGTACTAGAATAACACCTTAAGACACAAATCAACCAAAACCCTAATGTCACCTAGATACTCCAATGTCACCTCAAGTATCCGAGGGTATGATTATACGATATGCATCACACAATCTCAGATTCATCTATTCAACCAACACATAGAACCTCAAAGAATGCCCCAAAGTTTCTACCGGAGAATCACGACGAAAATGTGTGCCAACCCCTATGCATAGGTTCATGGGCGGAACCCGCAAGTTGATCACCAAAACATACATCAAGTGAATCACGTGATATCCCATTGTCACCATAGATATGCACGACAAGACATACATGAAGTGTTCTCAAATCTTTAAAGACTCAATCCGATAAGATTACTTCAAAGGGAAAACTCAATCCATTACAAGAGAGAAGAGGGGGAGAAGAAACATAAGATCCAACTATAATAGCAAAGCTCGCGATACATCAAGATCGTGCCAAATCAAGATCACGAGAGAGAGAGAGAGAGAGAGAGAGAGAGAGAGAGAGAGAGAGAGAGAGAGAGATCAAACACATAGCTACTGGTACATATCCTCAGCCCCGAGGGTGAACTACTCCCTCCTCGTCATAGAGAGCGCCGGATGATGAAGATGGCCACCGTGAGGGATCCCTCCCAGCAGGTGTCAATAGCGTCCCGATTGGTTTTTGGTGGCTACAGAGGCTTGCGGCGGCGGAACTCTCGATCTATTATGTTCCCCGATCGTTTTAGGGTATATGGATATATATAGGTGAAAGAAGTACGTCAGGGGAGCCACGAGGGGCCCATGAGGGTGGAGGGCGCGCTGGGGGGAGGGCGTGCCCCTACCTCGTGGCTTCCTCGAGCTTTCTCGACGTGCACTCCAAGTTTTTCCGGTAGCTTTCCTTCCAAAATAACTTCTCGAGTTGATTTCATTCCGTTTCAACTCGCTTGATATTCCTTTTCTTCAAACATCAAACAAGGGAAAAACAGAACTGCACTGGGCTCGGGTCAATAGGTTAGTCCCAAAATAATATAAAAGTGGATAATAAAGCCCATAAACATCCAAGATGGATAATATAATAGCATGAATACTTCATAAATTATAGATACGTTGGAGACGACAAGATCCCCAAGCTTAATTCCTGCTCGTCCTCGAGTAGGTAAATGATAAAAGAAATAATTTATGAAGTGTGAATGCTAGCAAGTACATAAGTTTGATCAATGATAATTTCAATCACCTTTTCTAGCATCATTATATGTCATAACAGTAGCTCAACTCATAAAACTTTTCATGAACAAGTAACAAACTATTCACATGTTAAAGTATAGATCATAAACTTTCTTGAAAGCTAACAAACCGTGATATTAGTCATCAAACAATTACAATTCATCTTATTTTCAGGAAGAGTTGATGTCAGAGCTTTAATTTAGCAAACTCCACATACTCAACTATCATTTAGTCTTTCACAATTGCTAACACTCACGCGATATTTATGGGTTCAAAGTTTTAATCAGACACAGAGAAAGATAGGGGCTTATAGATTCGCCTCCAAACCTTTTACCTCAAGGGTAATGTCAACAATAATAGTTCATGACGCCTAACATCCAATTGGATATATATATATATATATATATATATATATATATATATATATATATATATATGAGAATATTTCCAACATGAGGTGCTTGCCAAAGGATAAAATGAAAAGGGAAAGGTGAAGATCACCATGACTCTTGCATAAAAGTAAAAGATAGGCCATTCGCAGAGGGAAGCAGGGATTTGCAGAGGTGCCAGAGCTCGAAGCAAAAACAAAGATGAAAATAATTTTGAGAGGTATGCTTTCATTATCAACATAACGACCAAGAGTTCCCAATATCTCCCATACTAGATAAATCATAGGCAGTTCCCACGCAGAAAGGTAAAGATTTTACTCCCCCTCCACCAACAATCATCAATCCATGGCTTGCCCAAAACAACGGGTGCCTCCAACTAACATCAAACCTGGGGGAGTTTTGTTTGCAATTATTTTGATTGATTTCGATATTTTGATCATGGGACTGGGCATCCCGGTTACCGGCCATTTTCTCGTGAATGATGAGCCGAGTCCACTCATCATGAGAATAACCCACCTAGCATGGAAGATACTGCTAACCCGTAGTCGCTACATGAGCGATTCGGGCATACAAAACAGATTATTATTTGAAGGTTTAGAGTTTGGCACATGCAAATTTACTTGGAACGACAGGTAAATACCGCATATAGTAGATATGGTGGACACTCATGGAAGAAACTTGGTTCAAGGAGTTTGGATGCACAAGTAGTATCTCTACTTGGTGCAAGGAATTTGGCTAGCATGAGGGGGAAAGGCAAGCTCAACTTGTTAGGCGATCCATGACAATATACTTTATTTCGGATATAAGAAAACATAACCCATTACGTTGTCTTCCTTGTCCAACATCAACCTTTCATCATGTCATATTTTAATGAGTGCTCACAATTACAAAAGATGTCCATGATAGTATTATATGTGAAATCTCTCTTCCTTCAATATTCTTTCATGAATTGTTCAAGTGACCAATACAATGTTTGCTAACCTTCAATAGATTTACCACCTCTACTTCTTATATGTGAAGGTATAACTCCCCATGGGATAAGCATATGAAACATATATAATTTCAGATTTATGACATTCAAATCATTCAACCATTTACTCATAAGATACAAGTGAAGCACACGAGTAAATGACAAACTACTCCAAAAAGATATAAGTGAAGATCAATGAGTAGTTAAATAATTATGTAGCTATGTGAAGACTCTCTCTTATTTAAGAATTTCAGATCTTGGTATTTTATTCAAACAGCAAGCAAAGCTAAAGAAAATAAAATGACGCTCCAAGCAAAACACATATCATGTGGTGAATAAAAATATAGCTCCAAGTAAAGTTACCGATGAACGAAGACGAAAGAGGGGATGCCTTCCGGGGCATCCCCAAGCTTAGGCTCTTGGTTATCCTTTAATATTACCTTGGGGTGCCTTGGGAATCCCCAAGCTTAGGATCTTGCCACTCCTTATTCCATAGTCCATCGAATCTTTACCCAAAACTTGAAAACTTCACAACACAAAACTCAACAGAAAACTCGTGAGATCCGTTAGCGAAAGAAAACAGAACACCACTTCAAGGTACTGTAATGAACTCATTATTTATTTATATTGGTGTTAAACCTATTGTATTCCAACTTCTCTATGGTTTATAAACTATTTTACTAGCCATAGAGTCATCAAAATAAGCAAACAACACACGAAAACAGAATCTGTCAAAAACAGAACAGTCTGTAGTAATCTGTAACTAACGCAAACTTATGGAACTACAAAAATTATAAAATAAATTGGTGGTCCTTAGGAATTTGTCTAGTAATAATCTGCAAAAATAATCAACTAAATATCACTCTCCAGTAAAAAGTTGAAGCTAATCTCGTGAGTGCTAAAGTTTCTGTTTTTTACAGCATGATCATAAAGACTTCACCCAAGTCTTCCCAAAGGTTCTACTTGGCACAAACACTAATTAAAACACAAAAACACATCTAAACAGAAGCTAGATGGATTATTTATTACTAAACAGAACCAAAAAGCAAGAAACTAAAATTAAATTGGGTTTCCTCCCAACAAGCGCTAACGTTTAACGCCTCTAGCTAGGCATGATGATTTCAATGATGCCCGCATAAAAGATAAGAATTGAAACATGAAGAGATCATCATGAAGAATATGACTAGAACATTTAAGCCTAAACCACTTCCTATGCATAGGGATTTTGTGAGCAAACAACTTATGGGAACAAGAATCAACTTGCATAGGAAGGTAAAACAAGCATAACTTCAAGATTTTAAGCACATAGAGAGGAAACTTGATATTATTGTAATTCCTACAAGCACATGTTCCTCCCTCATAATAATTTTCAGTAGAATCATGAATGAATTCAACAATATAACAAGCACATAAAGCATTCTTTTCATGATCTACAAGCATAGAAGTTATATTACTCTCCACATAAGAAAATCTATTCTCACCAATAGTAGTGGGAGCAAACTCAACAAAATATCTATCATGGGATTGAAAATTAAGATCAAGATGAAAATTTCCATGGTTATCATTATTCTTTAAAGCATACGTGTCATCACAATAATCATCATATATAGGAGGCATGCTTTCATCATAGTAAATTTGCTCATCAAAGCTTGGGGGACAAAAATATCATCTTCATCAAACATAGCTTCCCCAAGCTTGTGGATTTGCATATCATTAGCTTCATGGGTATTCAAAGAATTCATACTAATAACATTGCAATCATGCTTGTCATTCACATATTTTATACCAAGCATTCTACGTAATTCTTCTTCTAGTACTTGAGCACAATTTTCCTTCCCATCATTTTCACGAAAGATATTAAAAAGATGAAGCATATTAGGTAACCTTAATTCCATTTTTTCTGTAGTTTTATTTTATAAACTAAACTAGTGATAAAACAAGAAACTAAAAGATTCGATTGCAAGATCTAAAGATATACCTTCGAGCACTCACCTCCCCGGCAACGGCACCAGAAAAGAGCTTGATGTCTACTACACAACCTTCTTCTTGTAGACATTGTTGGGCCTCCAAGTGCAGAGGTTTGTAGGACAGTAGCAAATTTCCCTCAAGTGGATGACCTAAGTTTTATCAATCCGTGGGAGGCGAGGTTGAAGATGGTCTCTCTCAAGCAACCCTGCAACCAAAGAACAAAGAGTCTCTTGTGTCCCCAACACACCCAATACAATGGTAAATTGTATAGGTGCACTAGTTCGGCGAAGAGATGGTGATACAAGTGCAATATGGATGATAGATATGAGTATTTGTAACCTAAAAATATAAAAACAGCAAGGTAACTAATGATCAAAGTGAGCGTAAACAGTATTGCAATGCTAGGAAACAAGGCCTAGTGAGGGAGTCCCGAATTAGGGGGTGTCCGGATAGCCGAACTATCACCGTTGGCCGGACTCCTGGACTATGAAGATACAAGATTGAAGACTTCGTCCCGTGTCCGGATGGGACTTTCCTTGGCGTGGAAGGCAAGCTTGGCGATACGGATATGTAGATCTCCTACCATTGTAACCGACTGTAACCCTAACCCTATCCGTGTCTATATAAACTGGAGGGTTTTAGTCCGTGGGACTAACAACAATCATACCATAGGCTAGCTTCTAGGGTTTAGCCTCTCGATCTCGTGGTAGATCCACTCTTGTACTACCCATATCATTAATATTAATCAAGCAGGAGTAGGGTTTTACCTCCATCGGGAGGCCCCAACCTGGGTAAAACATCGTGTCCCTTGTCTCCTGTTACCATCCTCCTAGACGCACAGTTCGGGACCCCTACCCGAGATCCGCCGATTTTGACACCGACATTGGTGCTTTCATTGAGAGTTCCTCTGCGCCGCCGCTGTCGAAGGATGCCTCATCCCGCCTTTGAAGACGGCACTGCTTGCTAAAGGAGCTTTGGCCACCGGCCAAACTCTCCGGCTAGGCGGTTTTCTTATGACCGCCTGTTCGGCCGCCGCACCGATGATTACTTCTCGGGTCATCGAAAGCAGTCTTCACTTTAACTCGGAACTCGCCGAGCAGTTAGATCCGATGGAGCTCTCTTCCTTGAACGAGCTCTTGGATCGCATCGCTGCCATGTGAGTTGCTACAAACTACGATTAGATTGGGCCTAAAACCGATCTGTGAGAGATCAACTCTCCCCAGGCTACCCACCATGTTGTTGTGGTAGAGGAAAAATACGGCGACTCTTCTCCTACCTTAAGGACTAGTTGTGTCCGGATTCCTGACCCCTCCATGCCGGATTCCCGCGGAGGGGAGGACACCACTCAAGCCCTGAACTTAAAGTCAGGCAGCGGGCTAGATTCATTGGACAACCTCCAAGAACCCAAGCTTCCAAGTTCAAAAACTTCTTGGCCCCTGAATCTTAGATCGGATGGGGTTCGGAATTTAATTCCACCCGGCCACCCAAACATAAGCGATCTATCCCAAATCCGGCAAGAGCCGGGTGAAACAGTACATCATTACTAGGCCAGATTCCTCCTGGTTATGGACAGGATAAAGGATTGCCGCGAGGAGGATGCAATCTCATTCTTCTGCAATAATTGCACGGACAAGGGAATCCTAAACGCCATAAGTCGTCGTGAAATTACACGCTTCGCTAACTTGGCGTCCATAGTACGAAAGTACTGCGCGATGGAGAGCGTCTGGAAAACCGAAATGAAATTTTGGGACAATCCGGCTCCGAACACGACCCTAGTCCGAAATAAAAGGGTGCATCATCACCAGGCACCTGGGTTACATACCAAAAAGCAAAAACCCCCCAAAGGGCATGGAACCGTACTGGAGGGATGGCTCAATGGACCCTGCAAAATTCATAGCACAGAGGGCGCCACTCCAACTCATAGCCTTAGAGCATGTTGGATACTACGGCAGGTGGCCAAAAGTGGCGAAGAGCTCTTAGCTCCAGAGCACCAGCCCAGCAATACCAGTACGGTATTAACAGTCTTCGAGACTTTCGCATCAAATAATATGCAGAAACGAACACTCCGCAGCCTTGCCGAAGTCTACCAGATAGCAACAATAAATCCATGGAGTGACACGGCTATTACCTTTAACGCCAAAGGATTTAACCTAAATTCTGAACGCCCGAGCACCAGCCGCATTGGTCCTCGGTCCAATAGTGGATTTGCTTCGCCTTACCAAGGTACTCATGGATGGCGGCAGCGGATTAAACCTCATCTACGAGGAAACCATTCGAAAAATGGAAATAGACTGGAGCCGATTGAGCAAAGCAGCACAACCTTTAGAGGAATAATCCCGATCGGGAAGCATGTCTGTACAAGAAAGATCACACTAGATGTGGTGTTCGCACGCCGACAATTATAGGTCCGAGGAGGTCACATCCCAAGTGGCCCTGCTCAAAAGCGGATACCACGCCTATTAGGGCGAGAGGCATTCACAATTTTTCAAGCTATACCCCATTACGGGTACATGAAGCTTAAAATGCCCGACCCAACGGAATTATCACTCGCTAGTGACCGGACATAGCGCGCTACCGAAAATAAAACAGCCGCACTTGCCCTTGAGGCACTATCCGGCCCTAGCGGCAGAGGAACTCACTCGCGCTAAGCCCACGGTGAACAAAGACGATGTGATACTCGATAAGAGATCCAAGTCCACCTCTTTTAAACCGCGATTTAAATAGTCAAATTCCAAGTCCATCCAACGGATCGTAACGCCCGGATTCGATCGCGCCAGTGTCCGCTGCTTATTCGTCGTCGTTGCCATGTCATTTGCTTGCGTGCTGCATTTTGCCATGTCATCATCTGCATTTCATCTGCATGTTTTTCAAAACTTGCATCCGTTCGGGTTCCGCCGGTTCTCTCCGTTGTCCGTTCTGAGCTAGACACACTCGCACGCGCCCGCGGCACCTCCGAAATATTATTTTATAAGTGGCACAAAAATGTTCTCGGAATGGGATGCAACTTGACATGCGGTCTTATTATAGTGTAGACAGAGTGCCTGTTAAGTTTCGTCGCATTCAGAGTCCATTTGATAGCCCAACCGTTAAATGCATAGCGGCACCTTACCGGTTTATTCGTCGGACGTTTCGGTCTCCGAAATTGCTGCCGGGCTGCCTTCTTCCCCTCTCTTCTCAGCCCGAGGCCCTCTACACAACCCACTAACCCCACCTGCAGCCTACCTAGTTCCCCCTTTATCCGGAGCCGCTCGATCGCGATCGGAGGCTCCGAAACCCCTCCTAACCCCCAAACCCTAGCAATTTTTGCTATATATGGACACCCCTTGTCCATTTTGGGCAGCCTAACCCCCCCTCCACCTACCTCTAGCCTTCCCTCCTCGAATCCGCGCCACCCAACCTGCAGCTGCCTCCTCCCACCTCAGAACCGCGCCGCCTTTCCCTCCAAATCCGGCGCCCCACCTTCTCTCGCCACTTGGCAAGCCCCAGTGGCCACCCGCCGCTGCGCCCTCCACAGCCACTCCCGCTACCCCCACGTGCCTTCCTCGCGCCTCCGGCCGCCGCTCTGCATGAGGCCCATCTCATGCCCGCCGCGGGCCAACTGGCCCCGCCAGCCCACGCGCCTCGCCACCGCCTCCTCCTCCTCACGTGGATCGGGCAGAGCCCGATCTCCCCGCCGCCGCCGTGCGCCGTCCGGCGACCCGAGCCCCGCCGCCGACGAACTCCCCGCCAGGTCGCCGCCCTGCCCGCCTTCCTTCTCCCTCTTCTCTCCCTCTTCCCCTCACCGGCTACCTCTCTCTCTCCCGCAGGTTGTCGCCACTGCCGGAGCTCCGAGGCGGCGCCGCCGACCCCTCCGCCGACCGGATCCGGCAGCCCATGGCCGGATCGATCCGTTCCGCCGCCCGATCCGGCTCTTCCCGGCGCCCCAGCGCCCTCGCCCGCGTCGCCATCAGCCGCCGCCCGACCTCCCGGTCCTGCTCGGGATCGAGGAGACGACGGTCGCGTCCCCCGCGTCGGCCCGACCCCGTGGGCCCCGGTGCCCCGGCCCAGCACGCCGACCTCCTCGAGGCCCAGCCCAACCGGCCCGGCCTCCCCACAGCCGGCCTGCCTCCTCCTCCGCGACATGGGCCGAAGCCCAATGTGAGCAGCCCCAGATCCCCACTTTTGGCCCAGCACATTTTTTTTTCTGATCTGCGAATTTTGACTAAGTCCTGTGATTACGATTTTTTGCTCATGTTCATCATGCCATAACTCTCTGCATATTGCTCCGTTTTGTGCGTATGATATTTCAAAATGTTCGTCTCGATGAGTAGATCATTTCATTCCATTGCATCATTTTCATTTGAGCTCGTCTTGATGCCCTAAATGCTGTTAGAAGAGTGCTATGTGATGTTAGTTTCTGTTTCTTAACAGAACATGCACTTTTGTCATTTTTGCCATGATTGATGTGTGCACCCTATGAACTTGAGTCCTACATGTGTTTTCTAATATGCTATGCCATCTTTACAGGGGTGTATACCATGTATTTTTGTGATCTCTGTGGTGACTAGCACAAGCATGCAAAATAGGCTTCATGATGTTGCTGATTTCAGCCCCTGTTTTGCTGATATTTTTATGCCAGGTTAACTTGATGCTACAGAGAGTTCCATGCTTATTTTGAGATACTTCAGTAAGGATGTTTTGAACATATGGTTATTCTCTATCCACCCATGCCCTTGTTTGCAATTATGGAGCACCCTAGATTGACTCAATCGAGCTCTACTTTCGCTATAAAATGTTTCCTGGCAGATTGTTTACATGTTATTCAATTTTGCCAAGGTTGTTGTAGTTGATCCGTGTATGCTATGATGTTGTTCTTGCCATGTATAGCTTCTATGCCATGTCTTCTTACTGTTGGTTGCCTTTCCATGCCATGTATTGCTTTGTGGTGAGTGGTTCAAGCTCACCAACATGCCTACTTATTGTTGTTCCTGCCATGTATGAATCTGTGATATAACTTGCTATGTTTACATGGGTGCCATCATATCTTCTGGTCCTTTTTGGCTCATGGTCAGTAAGGGACTTTTGTTATATGCTTTGAGTAGATTCATGCCATGCCTTTGTTTGCCATGATAAGTTCCTGTAGCATGTTGTTTCATAGCTCTAAACATTGCACCCTGATGTTATTTTCTGCAAAGTCTGAAACTGTTATTATTTGCAATCTTGCCATGTCATTTTGAGCATGTTCTAGTGATTTCTGGAGATAGCTCAGTGTTCATGTTTTGTAATGCTTTACCTGTACATCATGCCCATGCCTTCTGTTCTCATGTTAAGATCATGTAGCTTGTTGTTTTGATGCTTGCAATATGCCTAGTTGCTGTTTTGGACAGATTGTTGTCATGACTTGTATTGTGTGTATGTGTTGAACCGTTGCTCCATTTTGATTGTGCTCTATATGAAACTTGCTTGATTTTGCATGTAGTTTCATATTATCATGTTGCATCCATGTTTTGAGGTGTTTGCTTGATGTTTGGGTGCATTTTGCATCAATGCCATGTTTAACTTGTTTTGCTCATATCTTCTAGGCCGTAGCTCCGAATTAAATGAACTTTATATGTAACTTGATTAGAATTTTGTGTAGATCATCGTGGTGCATCTTAAATTGCTATTTAACAACTTGAACATAAGGTTTATTCAGATCTGGACCAATTTCGAAATTTGCATATGAGGACTTACCGAATTGTTCTATGTTGTTTCCGCCTCATTTAAACTTGCCTTGATGTGTTGCTCTTGTTTGCATCATCCCTTGCCATGAGTAGCTTCATGTAGCTTTGTCATGCATCATGTTTGTTGTGCATCTTGTCATGTTCATGTGTGGTGTGTTTACCTATGTTGTGTGCTTCTTCTTGTTAGTTCCTGTTTCTATGCGATCGTGAGGATTCGCTTCGTCTTCGCTTGGTTCGCTTCATCCGCTCATCTTCTTCATGGACTCGTTCTTCTTCCTTGCGGGATTTCAGGCAAGATGACCGTCACCTTGGATCTCATTACTATCATTGCTATGCTAGTTGCTTCGTTCTATCGCTATGCTGCGCTACCTATTACCTGCTTATCAAGCCATCCCAAATTGCCATGTCAGCCTCTAACCTTTTGCACCCTTCCTAGCAAACCGTTGTTTGGCTATGTTACCGCTTTGCTCAGCCCTCTTATAGCGTTGTTAGTTGCAGGTGAAGATGAAGTTTGTTCCTTGTTGAACATGGAGATGTTGTTCCTTGTTGGAACATGTTTACTTGTTGGGATATCACAATATATCTTATTTTATTAATGCATCTATATACTTGGTAAAGGGTGGAAGGCTCGGCCTTATGCCCGGTGTTTTGTTCCACTCTTGCCGCCCTAGTTTCCGCCATATCGGTATTATGTTCCCGGATTTTGCGTCCCTAACGCGGTCGGGTGATTTATTGGACCCCTTGACAGTTCGCTTTGAATAAGACTCTCCAAAGAAGGCCCAACATTGGTTTTACCATTTGCCTCACCACCACCTACATTTCCCTTGGGAGTAATTAACCCAAGGGTCATCTTTATTCAGCCCCGGGCCAATGCTTGTCTAAGTGTTGGTCCAAACTAGAGTGCTTTATAGCGCCCCTCAAGGAAACTTGAGGTTTGGTTTTAGTTGTACGGACTGCTCATCCGGTCGTGGCTCGAGACGAGATACGCGGCTACTATCGGGGTGTCGGCACGCCGGAGGTCTTGCTGGTCTTGTTTTATTGTCTGTCGAAATGTCTTGTAGCCGGGTTTCGAGACTGATCGGTCTTCCCGGGAGAAGGAATATCCTTCGTTGATCGCGAGAGCTTATCATGGGCTAAGTTGGGACACCCTGCAGGTTTAAACTTTCGAGAGCCGTGCCATGGTTATGTGGCAGATGGGAATTTGTTAATATCCGTTGTAGTAAACTTGAAGCAAACTCTTCTAAAATACACCAATCGTAATGCGTAACCATGAGTGTCTCTTTTGGGGTTGATCGAGAGGAGAACACAGTTTCGGGTTATGTCGACGTAAGTAGGAGTTCAGGATCACTTCTTGATCATTACTAGTTGACGACCGCCTTTTGTTTCTCTTCTCGCCTCATTTGCGTATGTTTAGCCACCATATATGCTTAGTCGCTGCTGCAACCTCACCACTTTACCCCTTCCTTTCCCTTTAAGCTTTGCTAGTCTTGATACCCATGGTAATGGGATTGCTGAGTCCCGTGGCTCACATATTACTACACCACCAGTTGCAGGTATAGGTTTCGCGATGATCATGACGTGAGAGTGATGTTGCTTGTTTTGGAGTTCTTCTTCTGCTTCTTCTTCGATCAGGGGATAGGTTCCAGGTCGGCAGCTTGTCTAGCAGGGTGGATATTGTTTGAGTTTCTGTTTATGATTCATCCGTAGTCGGATGTTGTTCTTGTATGTTGCATTGTTGTATTCATGTGTCATTGTATGTATTGGATGTATCCCCACTATTATGTAATGTTGATGTAATGATATCCACCTTGCAAAAGCGTTTCAATATGCGGGTCTATCCTTGGTGGGACCTTCGAGTTCCTTTTGGATAGGGTCACATATTGGGCGTGACAAGTTGGTATCAGAGCCTCGACCGACCCTAGGAGCCCCCTTGATTGATCGTGTAGTTTGGTCGTTGTTGAGTCTAGAAGAAAACTATTTTCGGAGTCTAGTTATATCGGAGAGTAGGAATTCTTTTTACTCCTCTGCCCCTTCGTCGCTCTGGTGAGGAATCTTGACGTAGGTGTTTTGAATTACTCCTCTTCCCGTTCAAATTTTTTCTTTAGGATCACGTGGTTAGTTTCGTGAGTTTGTCCATCCTCTTTTGTCCGGTGCATCTCTCGTCAAGTCGACTTGAACCTCTTTGTCTTTGGGAGATCAATCCTCAGCTATTTTCGGTCTATGTTGTTTCCCTGTCCGAAGTTGTCTTTGTTTTTCCCGCCCGCCCTCCCTTCTTCTTTTCCGAACCGGAGTCTGTAATCGAGTATCCATCCTACTCGTGCGAAGTCTTTGCTTTCTTTCCTCAATGATTTCAACCGGTGTTTTCTCTTCAAGATATTCGTCGATTTCTCGTTCCAAGTTGCCTTTGTTTTCCCGCCCTCCCGCCCTTTTCTTCCCGGAGTTCGAGTTTCTTCCGACCATCAATTCATTCGTATGGAGCCTCTTCAGTCTCCTATCAATCATTTCAACCGGTGGTTTCTCATCTAGTTCGTCATTCTTCATCTCTTTATTTTCCGGTGGATTCAATTCAAGTTTTTCGAGTTGATCACATTCTTTTCCTTGGGTCAAGTGTTTTCCCTGCTCGTTCGCCTCTCGCCAGTTTATCATTCCGGAGTTCAGAAGACATATCAGGAGATTCGTCTGTGTTCTAATTAATTCGAGGTTGTCACCTCAGTCCAATATTTCAATTGTTCCGGTGCATCATCTATCTGTTCAACAATCCTTTCCAACGGTGTTTTCCTTTAGTGGGCCCTAACCCACAGGTCTTTTCCCAGGATCTTACCTGACTCTTCTAATTTTCCCTGGAGGTATTCTCAATTCTTTTCGGAGTTTGACGTAATAATGAATTTCATCAGTCAGATGCCTTTTCCAAGATCGATTTCAAAATATTTCATTGTTACCTCTACCTCTTCGCTCTTCGTTTTCCCCGGAGTGCCTTAACAATTTTGGTGGCGCTTCTCGTCGTCATTTGAAGATAGAAGAAAAGGTTTTTCCTCTAAATCTTGTCCATTCCCCGGAGATTCATGGTGCTAGCTCGATGCTATCCTATCTAATTGTTTCTAGTCATGCTAATTCTTTTCATCCATCCGGAGCATTTCAGGAGTTGCTTTCTCTTTCGATCATCCGGAGGCCATCTTTTCGGAATATCTCTCCATTCTAAGTTTTTCAAATTCGTTCTCCAATTATTCTATATCCGTGCCCCTTCATTCGTCTCAATATTCTTCCGGTGCTTCGTTCAAGTATTCTTCAATCAGTTCGCGTTCTCTTCGTTCTCTTGCATTTTAATTCCCTCAAGTAATATCGTGCTTTCCTAATTTTTTCCCGGTGATTCTTCCATCAGTCATTTTCGAATTCTAACGGTGGTTCTTTCAAGATTCTTTTTCCTTGTTTATCATATTAATCCATTCATTCTTTTCAACCTACCGGTGATTCATGAAGTCCTTCTCAAGGTTGTGATATGTCACTTCTCAATTCTTTCTCAAGAAGAATAAGTAGTTTGCAAAATCCATTGTTTGTCATCAATTTAATTTGATGAAGGATAAGCATACAATAAATCTTATTCTTATTTCATCCAAGTGATTAATCCTTTCCTTTGGAGTTTGTTCTTGAGGAATAAATTCGACTTCCAAGTGTTTTCATCTTTTCTTTTCCGGAGTTCAATTTCCTCGGCCATCTCGTCGGAACCTCCATCTAAGTCACCGCAAGGCTCATCTTATTCTTTCTTCCTTCATTTTATCTCGCCATCCTGTTGTTACCGGAGTTTTTCATGGTGATTCTTCATGATTTAATTCTTTCTTCAAGAGTTTCATCAATATTTTGGTGGAATTCAAATATCTTTTCTTCTTGCATATCAAAGTGCAATTAATTATCCGTATTCTTTTGAGTGGAGTTTTGCATTTCTTCGTTCTTCTCAGCTATTTAATCTTTTCTGATTGTGGTTGGTTATCACCTCATAATTTTGAGATGTTATCCATAAGTCCACAACAAGCTTATTCTTTTCGTTGTTGATTTTCTCAACAACTCCGTTCAAACCTTCCTTCTAAAGATGTTTTCAATTTCATTTGCGGCACAAGTTGTCATTTTCTTCTCCGTTCTTTTCATTCAACTCTATCAATTCTTTCCGGAGGTTTTGTGTCATGTCTTCATCAAGTATCATTCCATCCTCTCTAGCTCGTGTTCTATTCCTCCATGTTTTAACCGGTGTGCTATCTAAATCCTTTCAGTCTTATTCGTTTCTTTTTCTCATTCTAGCCACTCCGGTTAGAACGAGTGCTTTCATAGTCTATTTGATTCCGTGAGCTTTCGATTCTCGTCATTCTCGTCGTTCCTCTCTTCTTCTCGAGTGCTCTCGATTCTTTGCTTCTTCTCTTGAGTTCTTGTTTCACCTCATCCCTTTTCCCTTCCGTCTCGGTCCTAAGATCTCGGACGAGATCTCTTGTTAGTGGAGGAGTGTTGTAACGCCGGATTCGATCGCCTGTGTCCGCCGCTTATTCGTCGTCGTTGCCATGTCATTTGCTTGCGTGCTGCATTTTGCCATGTCATCATCTGCATTTCATCTGCATGTTTTTCAAAATTTGCATCCGTTCGGGTTCCGCCGGTTCTCTCCGTTGTCCGCTTCGAGCGACACACTCGCACGCTGCCGCTGCACCTCCAAATATTATTTTATAAGTGGCACAAAATGTTCTCGAATGGGATGCAACTTGACATGCGGTCTTATTATAGTGTAGACAGAGCGCTGTCAAGTTTCACGCATTCGAGTCCATTTGATAGCCCAACCGTTAAATGCATAGCGGCACCTTGCCGGTTTATTCGCTCAGACGCTTTGGTCTCCGAAATTGCTGCCGGGCTGCCTTCTTCCCTCTCTTCTCAGCCCGAGGCCCTCTACACAACCCACCAACCCCACCTGCAGCCTACCTAGTTCCCCCTTTGTCCGGAGCCGCTCGATCGCGATCGGAGGCTCCGAAACCCCTCCTAACCCCAAACCCTAGCAATTTTTGCTATATATGGACACCCCTTGTCCATTTTGGGCAGCCTAACCCCCCCCCCTCCACCTACCTCTAGCCTTCCCCTCCTCAGAATCCGCGCCACCCAACCTGCAGCTGCCTCCTCCCACCTCGGGAACCCGCGCCGCTTTCCCTCCAAATCCGGCGCCCCAGCCTTCTCTCGCCACTTGGCAAGCCCCAGTGGCCACCGCCGCTGCAAGGCCCTCCACAGCCACTCCCGCGCCCCACGTGCCTTCCTCGCGCCCTCCGGCCGCCCGTGCCATGAGGCCCATCCATGCCCGCCGGGCCGAACTGGGCCCCGCCAGCCCACGCCACCACCGCCCGCTCCTCCCTCGCCTGGATCGGGCAGAGCCCGATCTCCCGCCGCCGCCGAGCCGTCCGGCGACCCGAGCCCCGCCACCGACGAACTCCCGCCAGTCGCCGCCCCCGCCTTCCTTCTCCCTCTTCTCTCCTCTTCCCCTCACCGCTACCTCTCTCTCTCCCGCAGGTTGTCGCCCTCGCCGGAGCTCCGAGGCGGCGCCACACCCTCCGCCGACCGGATCCGGCAGCCCATGGCGGATCGATCCGTTCCGCCGCCCGATCCGGCTCTTCCCGGCGCCCAGCGCCCTCGCCAAGGCCGCCATCAGCCACCGCCGCCCGGCCTCCCGGTCCTGTTCGGGATCGAGGAGACGACGGTCGCGTCCCCGCGTCGGCCCGGCCCGTGGGCCCGGTGCCCGGCCCAAAGACGCCCGCCTCCTCGAGGCCCAGCCCAACCGCCCGGCCTCCCCACAGCCGGCCTGCCTCCTCCTCCGCGACATGGGCCGAAGCCCAATGTGAGCAGCCCCAGATCCCCACTTTTGGCCCAGCACATTTTTTTTTCTGATCTGCGAATTTTGACTAAGTCCCAGGATTACAGTATTTTTTGCTCATGTTCATCATGCCATAACTCTCTGCATATTGCTCCGTTTTGTGCGTATGATATGTCAAAATGTTCGCCTCGATGAGTAGATCATTTCATTCCATTGCATCATTTTCATTTGAGCTCATCTTGATGCCCTAAATGCTGTTAGAAGAGTGCTATGTGATGTTAGTTTCTGTTTCTTAACAGAACATGCACTTTTGTCATTTTTGCCATGATTGATGTGTGCACCCTATGAACTTGAGTCCTACATGTGTTTTGTAATATGCTATGCCATCTTTACAGGGGTGTATGCCATGTATTTTTGTGATCTCTGTGGTGACTAGCACAAGCATGCAAACTAGGCTTCATGATGTTGCTGATTTCAGCCCCTGTTTTGCTGATATTTTTATGCCAGGTTAACTTGATGCTACAGAGAGTTCCATGCTTATTTTGAGATACTTCAGTAAGGACGTTTTGAACATATGGTTATTCTCTATCCATCCATTCCCTTGTTTGCAATTATGGAGCACCCTAGATTGACTCTATCGAGCTCTACTTTTGCTATAAAATGTTTCCTGGCAGATTGTTTACATGTTATTCAATTTTGCCAAGGTTGTTGTAGTTGATCCGTGTATGCTATGATGTTGTTCTTGCCATGTATAGCTTCTATGCCATGTATTCTTACTGTTGGTTGCCTTTCCATGCCATGTATTTCTCTGTGGTGAGTGGTTCAAGCTCACCAACATGCCTACTTATTGTTGTTCCTGCCATGTATGAATCTGTGATATAACTTGCTATGTTTACATGGGTGCCATCATATCTTCTGGTCCTTTTTGGCTCATGGTCATTAAGGGACTTTTGTTATATGCTTTGAGTAGATTCATGCCATGCCTTTGTTTTCCATGATAAGTTCCTGTAGCATGTTGTTTCATAGCTCTAAACATTGCACCCTGATGTTATTTTCTGCAAAGTCTGAAACTGTTATTATTTGCAATCTTGCCATGTCATTTTGAGCATGTTCTAGTGATTTCTGGAGATAGCTCAGTGTTCATGTTTTGTAATGCTTTACCTGTACATCATGCCCATGCCTTTTGTTCTCATGTTAAGATCCTGTAGCTTGTTGTTTTGATGCTTGCAATATGCCTAGTTGCTGTTTTGGACAGATTGTTGTCATGACTTGTATTGTGTGTATGTGTTAAACCGTTGCTCCGTTTTGATTGTGCTCTATATGAAGCTTGCTTGATTTTGCATGTAGTTTCATATTATCATGTTGCATCCATGTTTTGAGGTGTTTGCTTGATGTTTGGGTGCATTTTGCATCAATGCCATGTTTAACTTGTTTTGCTCATATCTTCTAGGCCGTAGCTCCGAATTAAATGAACTTTATATGTAACTTGATTAGAATTTCGTGTAGATCATCGTGGTGCATCTTCAATTGCTATTTAACAACTTGAACATAAGGTTTATTCAGATCTGGACCAATTTCGAAATTTGCATATGAGGACTTACCGGAATTGTTCTATGTTGTTTCCGGCCTCATTTAAACTTGCCTTGATGTGTTGCTCTTGTTTGCATCATCCCTTGCCATGAGTAGCTTCATGTAGCTTTGTCATGCATCATGTTTGTTGTGCATCTTGTCATGTTCATGTGTGGTGTGTTTACCTATGTTGTGTGCTTCTTCTTGTTAGTTCCTGTTTCGTTGCGATCGTGAGGATTCGTTCATCTTCGCTTGGTTCGGCTTCATCCGTTCATCTTCTTCATGGACTCGTTCTTCTTCCTTGCGGGATTTCAGGCAAGAGGACCGTCACCTTGGATCTCATTACTATCATTGCTATGCTAGTTGCTTCGTTCTATCGCTATGCTGCGCTACCTATTACCTGTTTATCAAGCCATCCCAAATTGCCATGTCAGCCTCTAACCTTTTGCACCCTTCCTAGCAAACTGTTGTTTGGCTATGTTACCACTTTGCTCAGCCCCTCTTATAGCGTTGTTAGTTGCAGGTGAAGATGAAGTTTGTTCCTTGTTGGAACATGGAGATGTTGTTCCTTGTTGGAACATGTTTACTTGTTGGGATATCACAATATATCTTATTTTATTAATGCATCTATATACTTGGTAAAGGGTGGAAGGCTCGGCCTTATGCCTGGTGTTTTGTTCCACTCTTGCCGCCCTAGTTTCCGTCATATCGGTATTATGTTCCCGGATTTTGCGTCCCTAACGCGGTCGGGTGATTTATGGGACCCCCTTGACAGTTCGCTTTGAATAAGACTCCTCCAGAAAGGCCCAACATTGGTTTTACCATTTGCCTCACCACCACCTACATTTCCCTTGGGAGTAATTAACCCAAGGGTCATCTTTATTCAGCCCCCCCGGGCCAATGCTTGTCTAAGTGTTGGTCCAAACTAGAGTGCTTTGTAGCGCCCCCTCAAGGAAACTTGAGGTTTGGTTTTAGTTGTACGGACTGCTCATCCGGTCGTGGCCTGAGACGAGATACGCGCGGCTACTATCAGGGTGTTGGCACGCCGGGAGGTCTTGCTGGTCTTGTTTTATTGCTGTCGAAATGTCTTGTAGCCGGGTTTCCGAGACTGATCGGGTCTTCCCGGGGAGAAGGAATATCCTTCGTTGATCGCGAGAGCTTATCATGGGCTAAGTTGGGACACCCCTGCAGGGTTTAAACTTTCGAGAGCTGTGCCCGCGGTTATGTGGCAGATGGGAATTTGTTAATATCCGGTTGTAGTAAACTTGAAGCAAACTCTTCTAAAATACACCAACCGTGTAATGCGTAACGTGAGTGTCTCTTTTGGGATTGATCGAGAGGAGAACACGGTTTCGGGTTATGTCGGACGTAAGTAGGAGTTCAGGATCACTTCTTGATCATTACTAGTTGACGACCGTTCCTTTGTTTCTCTTCTCGCTCTCATTTCCGTATGTTTAGCCACCATATATGCTTAGTCGCTGCTGCAACCTCACCACTTTACCCCTTCCTTTCCCTTTAAGCTTTGCTAGTCTTGATACCCATGGTAATGGGATTGCTGAGTCCTCGTGGCTCACAGATTACTACACCTCCAGTTGCAGGTACAGGTTTCGCGATGATCATGACGTGAGAGCGATGTTGCTTGTTTTGGAGTTCTTCTTATGCTTCTTCTTCGATCAGGGGATAGGTTCCAGGTCGGCAGCCTGGGCTAGCAGGGTGGATATTGTTTGAGTTTCTGTTTATGATTCATCCGTAGTCGGATGTTGTTCTTGTATGTTGCATTGTTGTATTCATGTGTCATTGTATGTATTGGATGTATCCCCACTATTATGTAATGTTGATGTAATGATATCCACCTTGCAAAAGCGTTTCAATATGCGGGTCTATCCTTGGTGGGACCTTCGAGTTCCTTTTGGATAGGGTCGCATATTGGGCGTGACATGGACCCTACAAAAACGGCATCCATCGGGGCACAATTAAACCCTGATGTGGACGCCGCATTACGAGAATTCCTTCGAGAAAATTGGGACATTTTTGCCTGGCACCCTTCAGACATGCCAGGAATCCCACGCCGGCTGGCCGAGCACAGCCTAAATATCCTAAAAGGCTTCAAGCCAGTCAAACAAGCTCTTCGGCGTTTCTCCGAACCCAAGAGACAGGCCATGGGAGAGGAGCTAGCCAAACTATTGGAGGCCGGATTCATCAGAGACATTAAACATCCAGACTGGCTAGCAAACTTGGTAATGGTACCAAAGAAGGACAAATCCTGGCGCCTATGTGTCGATTTTAAGGACCTTAACAAGGCTTGCCCAAAGGATCCCTTCCCCCTCCCCCGCATCGATCAAATTATCGACGCTACCGCAGGACACAATTCATTGTGTTTCCTCGACGCATACTCCGGCTACCACCAAATTAAGATGGCAGAGCCAGACCAAGCCGCAACGGCATTCATCACTCCATACGGCCCATTCTGCTTCAACACAATGCCCTTTGGGCTCAAAAACGCCGGCGCAACATATCAGCGCATGATTCAGAAATGTCTAGCAAACCAGATCGGCAAAACAGTGGAGGCATACATAGACGATGTGGTCGTCAAATACAAGCATGTCGAAACCCTAGTCGACGACTTGAGGCTCACATTCGATAATCTCCGAACATATGACATCAAGCTCAAACCGGAAAAATGCGTTTTCGGCGTACCAGCCGGAAAGCTCTTGGGCTTCATTGTATCCGGTAGAGGAATTGAAGCAAACCCAGCCAAGATCCGAGCTCTGTCACAATTGGATATCCCCAAAGACCTCAAACAAATATAAAAATTGACTAGATGTGTGGAGGCTCTAAGCCGCTTTATCTCCCGCTTAGGAGAAAAGGCATTACCCCTTTATCGCCTCCTCCGGTGCACCGAACACTTCGAGTGGACGGATGCTGCCACGGCCGGACTCGAAGAAATCAAAGCCATATTGGCAACAAATCCGGTCCTGGCCGTGCCCAACATGGGCGAACCAATGCTATTATACATCGCAGCAACCCATCAAGTTGTAAGCGCGGTGCTCGTTGTCGAACGAGAAACGGAAGGACACAAGTTCCCTCTCCAAAAACCAGTTTACTACGTGTCCACTGTCCTAACTCCATGCAAGTCACGGTACCCGCATTATAAAAAGATAGCATACGCGGTGTTCATGGCATCGCGGAAGCTGCGACACTACTTTCAAGAGTGTTCGATAACAGTAGCCTCCGAAGTACCTCTTAATGACATTATAAACAACCGCGACGCAACGGGCCGGATCGCTAAATGGGCCATTGAGCTCCTCCCGTTCGACATAACCTACAAGCCACGGCGAGCTATTAAGTCGCAAGTTTTGGCTGACTTCGTCGCCGAATGGACTGAAGCCGAACTCCCTAAAGAGTACGGCGCATTCCAACTGGATCATGCACTTTGACGGCTCCAAAATGTTGGCCGGCTTGGGGGCTGGCGTCGTTCTGACGTCCCCAACCGGAGATACAGTCCAATACGTACTTCAAATAATGTACACGGACTCCAACAACGCAGCCGAATACGAGGCCCTTCTACATGGTCTCCAGATGGCAGTCTCCATGGGCATTCAACGCCTAGAGGTGCGCGGGGATTCGAACCTCGCGATATCCCAAATAAATGGGGACTTTGATGCCAAGGATCCGAAAATGGCAGCTTATCGCAATGCCATCCTAAACATGTCAGCTCGGTTTGAGGGGCTCGAATTTCACAATATAGCCCGGGATAACAACTAGGCATCGGATGTGTTGGCACGCATTGGCGCAAAGCGCGATGCCGTCCCCCCCCCCCCCAACATCTTCCTAGAGAGGCTCTTCAAGCCATCCGTATTATGGGAGGGAGAGTCCGGAAATAACAACCCGGACCCAACCACACTGCCCCACACCGAACATTCCGACATAGTTGGTGGTTCTGCCAACGAAATAACACCGTCAGCCCACGCAATAATGGCAGTCATTGCCCTGTGGACAGAACCATTCCTAGCCTACCTAACTAGGCAAGAACTTCCCGAGGACCAAAACGAGGCCCGCTGCATAGTGCGGCGGTCTAAAGCCTATAAGGTCCATGAGGGAGAGCTTTATAAGAAAAGCACAACCGGAGTCCTTCAAAGGTGTATCTCCGAAGAGGAAGGGCGGTATCTCCTGGCTGAAAATTCATGCCGGACTCGGTGGGCACCATGCCGCAGCCCGGGCCCTTGTAGGAAAGGCCTTCCGTATAGGATTTTATTGGCCGACGGCCCGGGCAGATGCTCAGGACTTAGTCCAACGATGCCTCGGTTGCCAGCTCTTTGCTAATCAAAGCCACATGCCACCCACCGCCCTCAAAACTATACCCACCACCTGGCCCTTCGCGGTCTGGGGGCTTGACATGGTTGGACCCCTTAAAGGAGGAACCCACAAGCAAAAATACCTATTGGTCATGGTGGATAAATTCACCAAATGGATAGAGGCCAAGCCTGTAAAGATGGCCGAATCCGGACCGGTGATAGACTTTATATCAGGGGTAGTACACCGTTATGGCGTCCCCCATAGCATCATCACTGATAACGACACGAACTTCACGGCCGACGAGGTCAAACTCTGGTGCAAAAACATGGGCATCAAGCTCGATTACGCTTCAGTCTATCACCCCAAACTAACGGTCAAGTCGAGCGAGCAAACGGTCTAATCATGAGCGGCATTAAACCCGACTAGTGCGGTCCTCAAGGAATCTAACACGCCTTTGGGTTGAGGAGCTCGACTCCGTACTCTGGGGGTTGCGGACCACGCCGAATCGCACTACCGGATTCACACCATTTTTTATGGTATACGGCGTAGAGGCAGTTTTGCCCTGCGACATAATTCATGACTCACCTCGCGTGCCCATGTACGAAGAAAGAGAAGCCGAGCTCGGTCGGCAGGACAGCTTGGACGCCTTGGAGGAGGAGCGCGACGTGGCAAAAGCTCGTTCCGCATTCTATCAACAGCAGGCTCGAAGATATCAAAGCAGGGAAGTACGGGCCAAAGCTTACAATGTTGGCGAACTAGTTCTACGCCTGCCGGACAAGAAAAAAGACAAACTCAAGCCCAAATGGGAGGGTCCCTTCATCATCGACCAAGTCCTGACCGGCGGAGCGTACCGTCTGCGAAACGCATCGGATAACCGACTCGAGCCAAACCCATGGAACGCAGCCCGTCTCCGAAGATTCTACGCCTAGCGCTGGATTCTGAGTTCGTCTCCTTCCTCCGTCTATATTTTATACTTTAAGCTGTCTTTTATTTCTCTCCTTCTCCCTCCTTTTTCCGAAGCCGTTAAAGGCTCGTTTGTGCATTGTTCGCACACACTTGACGCGCTATCCGCGCTCATTATACCTGGGGGCTTCTTTAATAGAAGCTTATTTATACGGGCTTTATGCCCAACACATGTGTCACACTTCCGCATGTACCTTTTATTCACCATTATATGCATCGATATGACTTAAGTTTTGGCCAAGCTGGGTTGCCTGGCTCCTGTGCTTACCCCTACGTTCCCGATTGTTCGGCTAGGTGGTAAAGGGAGCACCTCTGCGATTGTTACCGCCGGGTCAGCCGGACGTGTACCTCAGATCGGGTGAAGCCGAAGCTAAGCGTTCTTAAGGGAATATTCGGTGGGTGAACTAAAAGACGATTTTTATTTTTCATTTATCTGCCCCGGATGCTTTTCTGCTTTTTCCCGATGCGGACATGCACTTTAGGGCATGCCTCCCGAGAAAGGAACCCCTAACGGAACTATTCTCCCGGAAGATGTTTCTTACTAACCATGTAATATAACATAACTAGTTGGGCACTTGTCTAATAAAGCACTCATGACCCCTACGCTTGGTCTCCACGCATGCCCGGTTTTACATAACCGCGAGGGTATTCGACACACACCGGACTATTGGGCCCCGAGGTTGAAGCGAAAAGGTCCGCTACGACAAACGATCTACAATCCGGCTAGAAGGCATTTTACATGTCATTTTAAATTACATAGTCAAATTGACTGATTGTATTCCTCTTCAATGCCATCTAATAGGCTGTCTAGTTTACAGTTCTGCTGGGAATACTTTGCGGCCAACTTTACTTGGCCGTACACTAAGCTCACAGGGATCTCCTTCCGTCGGGCCCCACAGTCCGACCTCGCCATGTGGTTTGGGTCCGCCGTGTGTACGCGTCTTCACCATGGCCCAGGCCTCCCTGGCGCCTTGACGACAGGCTGATATCTTCCATAGTCGGAAGCGCCGCCGTGCTCCCTGAAGCTTCTCTGCAAGCTCTCCAAGGCCTTCGGGCAGGGAGATAGATGGCCACAAGGCCTGGGCAACGCCTTTCATCACCTGCCGAACTCGTTCGTGCAGTTGCAATAGCTCGGGAAGAAGGTCACCTATAGAACCGGGCATTTCCTCTGCAGGACGACCCGTGAGCATACCTACAGACATAACTCTGTTAATTGACTTCCTCGTCGAACTCTTTTTCAAAGTTCGCTCAAGCACTTACTATAAATGTCGCGACGAAGTCGCCGATTCTCCTTCACGGAGTCAGACAGCTGCACACGAACATCCTTTAGTTCCTCACCCAGCTGGGTGTTGGCATCTTGGAGATTATTTTCTCTTGCCTCACCCTTGTAAGCACATTCTCGCCGCCTTCAACCGCGCAAGAGCTATTGCTTCTCCGGATCTAGTCCGGCGCCATCTGCAATATTATTGTCGATTTACACACGCCGCACTTCACAAATTACTTATCTTTTGAAGCATATATTACCGAGGGGTCTCTGGGCTCCCCTGTGGCGGCTAGTCTTGACCTCAAGTTGGGCCTTGCATCTTCAAGCTCCGGGACAGTCGGGTATTCTTTTTGTAAGATCCTGCATAACAAATGATCCTTAAATCAGTTATTCTAACTATTTTAAGTCTCGGGACTCTTGGCATATATTACCGTCAAATTTCCTCACCAGTATGTCCTTTACATACTGCTCCGTGGCTCGCTAGACCATCTTGAGCGGCACGGAGGCGCGCATCTCCCGAATTGAAGGCATTCAATGCCTCTTGGGAGAAACACGCGTCACGAAGAACTGTCCGGCGACGCCTGTGATTCATGGCACTCTCCACCTCGGAGTTGGTGGCGGACAATCTGTCGGCATCCTCTGTCGGAGGAGCATCTGACGCATGCCTCGTGATCGCCTCCGCTTCTGGACCCGGCTTTGGAGCCTGGCTGGCGGAGGCTCGATTGGCAACCTCTCCGGACACAGTCCGGCGAGCGCTCTTTTTCCTGAAAAGAGCACCAGCGTTATTACGCCTTCCAGGAATCAATCCTGGGAATATGGTGACGCGCCATACCGTTGCGGCGGCGTTTCAATCCGGACCGCACTTCTTTTTAGCCTGCGGGGCCGTGCTGCCCCTTATTGGCTAGCCGCCGCGGGCTCGGCCTCCTGCCTCGAAGGCACCCCCTGCGAAGCACCATTGGTATACGGTGATAAAAAATAAGCACGGATGGGTCATTATCAGAGTATTGGGACCTCGGTCTCAGTTACCTGTGAGGCTGGAAGTATTCCGGGGTAATCGGCCGTAATGGCAACCAAGGCATCATCGATGCTTAGTTGGTGAAATACCCCATCAATCAGCTCCACCAATATGTCCGGATCCTCTTGGGAGGTCGGATCGAGGAGCCTTTCCGGATCCTCGGGATGTGGAGGCGGGCTGTTTATGTCTTTTATGGCCTGGCGCAGTTCCTGCATCAAAATCACAAAATGAGATACCTAACCATGGGAATACGGATCGGATGTGCAAAAAAAGAAATGTCCGCTTACCCAGCTTCGAGGATTGTTCATAGAAAATCCGTTCAATGGACTGACGTGGAGAAAATCTTCCTCTTCTCCCTTGTACAGCACGGACAAGGTCTTCACCAGATCGGTGACCGATCCCGGCCCCTTACGGCCATGACGGGTGGCATCGTCCTCCCCGTTGAAATCCCACATGGGGTGGCCCCTATACTGGAGCGGTTGCACCCCCGCATAATACATGTGGCCATGACACCGACCATGGTCAGTCCGGAATGAGCTAACAATCTTATTCGGCTCATCAGGTAAAGGACGTCCTGTCGTCTTCCCTCCGGAGCTCATGGCGCCAACTCAGCGTTTCTTCAAAGGAGCATTGCTGAACTCCGGAGACCGATCCGAACAGAATCCGGCAGCGGGACGTCTTCTATATAAAACCATTCTGAAGGCCAGTCTTCGGACGCCTTCTTCGGGGTTCCGGATAGATATCCGGTCCCGGCAACGCGCCATAGCTCGGCTCCGCCCACTTGATATATTGACCCCTCGTGAGAACGGGGTACAAGGCAGAATAATCTCTTCCACAGCGCAAAATGAGCCTCGACGCCCAAGAACAGTTCGCAAAGGGCCACAAAGCCTGCGATGTGCAAAATGGAGGCAGGCGTAAGGTGGTGCAACTGGAGGCTGTAGAACTCCAAGAGCCCCCGGAGAAACGGATGAATTGGAAATCCGAGTCCTCTTACTAGATAAGAGACAAAGCATACCCGCTCTCCTTTGGAGGGATCGGGGACACTCTCCGCTTGCTTTCCGCCCTTATAGGTACCGAGTCTGGCTCGAACCGGAACCATGAAGGCCGGGGGAAGAAATCCCTTGGTTTGGAGTGTCACTAGCTTGCTATGCGGGACTGAGCATCTCTCCCAATTTCAAGGCTGAGGGCTCGGAGTGCGAGAGGAGGAGCCGCGTCGACTGTCCATGATGGAATGGATTTTTGTCAGAGGCGCTCCGATGAAAGCTCGCGGAGGGGGGATGGTGTGACTCAGATCTAGATCCTCGTCCCTTTTATAGGCGGCTCATTTGCGCAGCTAGGGGGATAAGTGTAAAAATACCCTGGCTTTTAGCATTCATTCAAACACGTGGAAGATGGCCATTATTGGGCGTGGAAGCCAAGGAGCGCAGCATTTATCAGAAGTCGGACACCATTCGACAAGTATATGGAGTTTGGAGAAGAACCCGCCTCGCAATGCCGAAGACAATCTACGCGCCGGACTCGTCGCCATTGAAGCCTGGTTCGGGGGCTACTGAGGGAGTCCCGGATTAGGGGGTGTCCGGACAGCCGAACTATCACCGTTGGCCGGACTCCTGGACTATGAAGATACAAGATTGAAGACTTCGTCCCATGTCTGGATGGGACTTTCCTTGGCGTGGAAGGCAAGCTTGGCGATACGGATGTGTAGATCTCCTACCATTGTAACAGACTCTGTGTAACCCTAACCCTATCTGGTGTCTATATAAACCGGAGGGTTTTAGTCCGTAGGACGAACAACAATCATACCATAGGCTAGCTTCTAGGGTTTAGCCTCTCTGATCTCGTGGTAGATCCACTCTTGTACTACCCATATCATCAATATTAATCAAGCAGGAGTAGGGTTTTACCTCCATCGAGAGGGCCCGAACCTGGGTAAAAACATCGTGTCCCTTGTCTCCTATTACCATCCGCCTAGACACATAGTTCGGGACCCCCTACCCGAGATCCGCCGGCTTTGACACCGACATCTAGGGTTCATACTTTCACTAGTGCAAGTTCTCTCAACAATAATAACATAATTGGATCATATAACTATCCCTCAACATGCAACAAAGAGTCACTCCAAAGTCACTAATAGCGGAGAACAAACGAAGAGATTATGGTAGGGTACGAAACCACCTCAAAGTTATTCTTTCCAATCAATCTGTTGGGCTATTCCTAGAAGTGTCACAAACAACGCTAGAGTTCGTACTAGAATAACACCTTAAGACACAAATCAACCAAAACCCTAATGTCACCTAGATACTCCAATGTCATCTCTAGTATCCGTGGGTATGATTATACGATATGCATCACACAATCTCAGATTCATCTATTCAACCAACACATAGAACCTCAAAGAATGCCCCAAAGTTTCTACCGGAGAATCACGACGAAAACGTGTGCCAACCCCTATGCATAGGTTCATGGGCGGAACCCGCAAGTTGATCACCAAAACATACATCAAGTGAATCACGTGATATCCCATTGTCACCACAGATACGCACGGCAAGACATACATGAAGTGTTCTCAAATCTTTAAAGACTCAATCCGATAAGATTACTTCAAAGGGAAAACTCAATCCATTACAAGAGAGAAGAGGGGGAGAAGAAACATAAGATCCAACTATAATAGCAAAGCTCCCGATACATCAAGATCGTGCCAAATCAAGAACACGAGAGAGAGAGATCAAACACATAGCTACTGGTACATACCCTCAGCCCGAGGGTGAACTACTCCCTCCTCGTCATAGAGAGCGCCGGGATGATGAAGATGGCCACGGTGAGGATCCCCCCTCCGTGGGGTAGCGGAACAGGTCCCGATTGGTTTTGGTAGCTCTGAGAGGCTTGCGGCGCGAACTCCCGATCTATTCTGTTCCCCGATCATTTTAGGGTATATGGATATATATATATATATATATATATATATATATATATATATATATATATATATATATATATATATATATATATATATATATAGGTGAAAGAAATACGTTAGGGGTGCCACGAGGGGCCCACGAGGTGAAGGGGCGTGCACAGGGGGGGCGTGCCCCCTACCTCATGGCTTCCTCGGAGCTTTCCTGACGTGCACTCCAAGTTTTTCCGGCAGCTTTCCTTCCAAAAGTAACTTCTCGAGTTGATTTCATTTCGTTTCGACTCGTTTGATATTCCTTTTCTTGAAACATCAAACAAGGGAAAAAAGCGAATCGACACTTGGGCTCGGGTCAATAGGTTAGTCCCAAAATAATATAAAAGTGGATAATAAAGCCCATAAACATCGAAGATGGATAATATAATTGCACGAATACTTCATAAATTATAGATATATTGGAGACGTATCACCTGCCACTGAAGAAGAAGCTGAAATTCCTCAGCCTGTGGAACCTGAGATTGCGATTCCTGAGGTAGTAATGCAATTGACTGATACTCCTTAGCCCAAGCCAAAGGATCCATTCTCGAAGAAGCGGAAATTCAAGGCTGATGACTTTTTCGGCGAGCACGTGTTCTTCACTGATTATAATCCTTATGACTCTACTCGTCTTAGAAGGAAGCGCTTCTGGACTGCCAGCCAGGCCAACTTCTATTCTTCACTGCTCTTCAACAAGGATAAAGTCTTCGACCACGAGCACATTCCTCATGTGAACATGGAATCCCTGTCGTGTTTCTCCCCTGTCCTCAGTGTGCTTCATGATGCAGGCCTCCTCAACTTTTGCTCTTGCATTGTAGATTGGAATGAAGAGCTTATTCTTCAGTTCGACACAACACTGCATGTCACAGGTGACGCTGATGATGTGAATACCTGGGTTCTGGACTGGATGACCGAAAACACTCATTATAAAGCATCGGCCTCTGAATTGCTTCATGCCCTGCCAATCAGTCCTCCCCTTGAAGGTGCTCGTTGCCTATACCAAGAGCCTGAGCTCACTGCTCATTACATGCAAGTGCTTATGAAGCCTGGTCAAGCCCCATGGACCAAATTCCTCGTGAGGGAATTGCTCTATGTGCCAAGAACTGTCTATCGCATTCTGACAAAGACAATGAGTCCGATCAAAGTCCACGACTCGTCTGATGAGGAAATTGTTGGCATCATGAAGAATCTACTGTTCAACATCATGCATGGCATTCCTGTCAACTATCATGATTTCTTCATGAGGACTCTGGCAAATGTTGCACTCTGTCCTTTGAGTTGAAGCCTTATGCTCCTTGGATTATGAGATTCCTCAGAACAAGGTCTTCACTCAACTACAAGGCTGATTTTCAGAATCACCTCAGCTACTTGCCCCCAATTGAAGTCCTCAAGTGGACATATTCCTCAGCTGATGAGAAGGGCAAGGCACCAGCTATTATTGATGAAGGCATTCGTCCATTGGATGGTCAGTTTCGCAAAGCTGCATCTTATTCTACCAATGATGACTCTGCCACTCATGACTCTGCTGCCAATGCATCCAAGCCTACTCCTCAAGCCACAACTCCAAGGGTGATGACTGACCGTGAGCTGCTTCTTAGTCTTCACCAGAAGGTGGATCGAAACCATAAATGGGTTAAGCGTCAGTTTGTTCTATTCTTCACAACATGACTACTACACATAATGTAGTGAAGAAAAACCATTACTACCTCCATGAAGTCTTCGGCCGCACCTAGGCTATTCTGTCACATGTATATGGTGAAGAAGATCTGAAGCAATTGGGTCTCAAGGAGGACTTTGACTGGTCTGCACCTCCACCGAAGAAATACAAGAAGGTCAAGGTTCCATCCTTGGTGGCCAGCTCATGTTCCTCATCATGTGACACCGATGAGTATGAAGACTTGGACGACACTGCGGTAGGCCTTACAACGACAAACGACCCCAACAACACTGGCGCTCCTCCATCAACATGATATTCTTCAGGGGCGTTGGTCCTCATTTTCGATCCTTTTGGTCATTCGATGACAAAGGGGGAGAAATTTGAGTTAGTCTTCAAGCGGGTGTCCTACCTTCAGGTGTCCTATCTTTTATGGGCGTTTTTTTGCTAAGTTACAACTCTCGTTCTTCTGAAACTTTGTTGGATCGAGTTGTAAACTTAAACTCTACGGTGGCCTGATACTTTTGCTGAGATTTTCTGCATGCTTATTCCTCGTTAATGTTAATGCACACATGCTGAATTACATCAGTCACCATATTTCATCTTGCATTTCAAACTCTTCATATTATATGTCAAATGCGTGTATGAATTACAAGATATAGGGGGAGGTCTCCATGATTCTACTCTTCAAGTGTGCATTGCTTCAAAAGCAAATTCCTCACTATGCACATCTTCATGGGGAGTTCTTCTATATCTTGCAATCAAATTCCTCAATATCAGTATTTACACTTCATATGATTATCCCTGTTGAAAACTTAACCTATATTGTCATCAATCACCAAAAAGGGGGAGATTGTAAGTGCATCTAGTGCCCCTTAGTAATTTTGGTGTATTGAAGACTTATAGGTTAAGGGACTGATGCGTTTGTGAGTGTACACAGGTCTATAAGTCTATGATGAGTTTGATATTTATAGAGAAAGTCGACCCCTAAAAATGAAGTCTTCGACTGAAGACTTTGGATTTCTGAAGACTTTCTGAAGACTTTGAAAGTGAAGAAATTGGTGTGACCTTGAAGACTAGGTATCCATTCGAGGAACATGAAGCGTGAAGACTTTTGTTTTCGTAGTTTCATTTTCTCTTTCTTGAGTCATAAGAAACACCGTACAGTTAAAGGGGGTCGAGGAAATACTAAGGAAATATTTCCAAGTGATGCTCAACTCAAAATCCTACACCTACCAATCCCTTCGAGTGAAGCCATTGGAAATCTCATACAATTCAGTCATATTCTTCTGTGATAGAGACGAAGTTCTTCTGGTCTCTGAGGAATTTGTTCTGACCAAGGAGTTAGGAATTCGCCAGTGCGGATTGCCTACACAGTGAGGAACATGATAGCCCTGAGGAATTTGATAGTCAAATTTCCGACCATTGCTGTGCCTTGTGCCAGCTGTCCCAAAATATCTACCACCTAACAGTCATATCATTGAAGGGCATTTATGTCTTATCATGTCGGGCTACTCCCCAGGCTATAAATAGCCACCCCCTACAACCACTAGCTGGTTGGCTGAGGGAGTCCTGGATTAGGGGGTGTCCGGATAGCCGAACTATCACCGTTGGCCGGACTCCTGGACTATGAAGATACAAGATTGAAGACTTCGTCCCGTGTCCGGATGGGACTTTCCTTGGCGTGGAAGGCAAGCTTGGCGTCTGGATATGTAGATCTCCTACCATTGTAACCGACTCTGTAACCCTAACCCTATCTGGTGTCTATCTAAACCGGAGGGTTTTAGTCCGTGGGGCGAACAACAATCATACCATAGGCTAGCTTCTAGGGTTTAGCCTCTCGATCTCGTGGTAGATCTACTCTTATACTACCCATATCATCAATATTAATCAAGCAGGAGTAGGGTTTTACCTCCATCGAGAGGGCTGAACACAGGTAAAAACATTGTGTCCCTTGTCTCCTGTTACCATCCGCCTAGACGCACAGTTCGGGACCCCTACCGAGATCCGCGGTTTGACACCGACATTGGTGCTTTCCTTGAGAGTTCCTCTATGTCGTCATCTTTAGGCCCGATGGCTCCTTGATCATCAACAACGACGTGGTCCAGGTGAGACTTTTCTCCCGGACAGATCTTCGATTTGGCGGCTTTGCAATCATGCGGGCAACTCACTTGGCCATCTGGAGCAGATTAAAGCTACGCCCCTGGTCATCGAGTCAGATTTGGAAGTTTGAACTATCGGCCGACATCGCGGAGACTTGATCTTGACGGATTCGAGCCACAACCAAGCGCGCCGACTTGTCTTGATGGGCACGATCTAGCTCTGCCGCCGAACAGTGCCCTGGAGGCCGCACCAGCGTCCGCTCCGACCCTTAGCTCGGAACCGACTCCGCGGATCGAGGACGAGTGGTTGGACACCGCCTCGGGGGCTACGATCTCTACGGCGATTGAGCCGAACACCATCCCTGTCCTTTGCAAATCCCGTGACTCCAAGGTGCCGGACTCCTCTCCGGGCTCCGAACCTCCCGCGCCCCGGCCAATCGAATCTGATTGGGCGCCGGTCACGGAGTTCACTGCTGCGGACATCTTTCAGCACTCGCCCTTTGGCGACATCCTAAAATTACTAAAGTCTCTCTCTTTATCAGGAGAGCCCTGGCCGGACTACGGTCAGGAAGGTTGGGATGCGGACGACGAAGAAATTCAACGCCCACCCACCACCCACTTTGTAGCCACTGTCGATGATTTAACCGACATGCTCGACTTCGACTCCGAAGACATCGACGGTATGGACGACGATGCTGAGATTTACCAAGAACCAGCACCTACAGAGGGCCTCGGAAGGCCACCTCGTCATCGACATATACATGGTGGACATCCCAAAAGATGGGAACGGTGATGGAACAGCGGAGGATGACCCCTCCAAGAAACAGCCCAAGCGCCGGCGTCAGTGGTGCCGCTCTAAATCCCGCCACAGCAAAAACGGTGATTCCAGCATGGGAGATAATAACACCGGACGGTGCGAAGACAACCCCTCCAGCAGAGATTCAGCACGGGAGGAGGAGAAGCCAGCCCTCATGATAGGCGGCGGACAGGGAGGTGGAGGGCGATAATTATATTCCTCCTTCGATGATGAGGCAAGCCTCGGCGACATTTAATTTGTCGTGCTCGAGGATCCCGCCAACAGGAGCGTTTCAAACGCTGGCTTATGGCCACGGCAAGCAGCCTCAAGAAAAGCAGCAGCAGCTTAGAGCTGACCAATACCGCTAGGCGACGGATGGATGAAGTCCTTGCAGCCGAAGAGTACGAACTCGAACGCCCCTCCAAGAGATACCCAAAATGCAGGCTGCTACCCCAATTAGAGGAAGCAGCACCCAAACCTACATCACCAGCGCATGATGCGGCCGACCGGCCACCCCGTGGTCGCGACAGAGAGGCCTCTAGACCCTCCATTCAAGCCGCACTCCGGCGTCGCTCGAAAAGTACCAAGGCACGGGGAAACGCGCCAGACCTGCGAGACATATTGGAGGACAAGGCAAGGCAAACAAGATCGATCTACGGATCGCGTGGGCGCCCCATGATATGTGATGATAACCGTCACGCCGGATACAACAATTCGGCGGGCGAACCACGATGAACAAAGCTCATTTGAGCTGCGTCGTGATATAGCTCAATACAGAGGCGCAGCACACCCACTATGCTTCACAGACGAAGTGATGGACCATCAAATCCCCGAGGGTTTCAAACCCGTAAACATCGAATCATACAATGGCACAACAGATCCTGCGGTTTGGATCGAGGAATACCTCCTCCATATCCACATGGCCCGTGGCGATGATCTACACGCCATCAAATACCTCCCACTCAAGCTTAAAGGACCAGCTCGGCATTGGCTTAACAGCTTGCCAACAGAATCAATTGGTGGTTGGGAGGACCTGGAAGCCGCATTCCTTGATAACTTCCCGGGCACATACGTGCGACCACCAGACGCCGATGACCTCAGCCACATAATTCAGCAGCCAGAAGAGTTGGCCAGACAATTCTGGACACGGTTCCTAACCAAGAAAAATCAAATCGTTGACTGTCCGGATGCAGAGGCCCTTGCAGCCTTCAAACATAACATCCGCGACGAGTGGCTTGCCCGGCACCTAGGATAGGAAAAGCCGAAATCCATGGCAGCCCTCACAACGCTCATGACCCGCTTTTGCACGCGAGAGGACAGCTGGCTAGCTCGTAGTAACAACTTGACCAAAAACCCTGGTAGTTCGGATACCAAGGACAGCAATGGCAGGTCACGTCGCAACAAGCACAAACGCCGCGTGCGGGCGATAATGTGAAGATACGGCAGTCAATGCCGGATTCAAAGGCTCTAAACCCGGTCAACGGAAAAAGCCGTTCAAAATAAATACTCAGGGCCCGTCCAATCTGGACCGAATACTCGATCGCTCGTGCCAAATACACGACACCCCCGAAAAACCAGCCAACCACACCAACAGGGATTGTTGGGTCTTCAAACAGGCAGGCAAGTTAAATGCCGAACTCAATGACAAGGGGCTGCATAGTGATGACGAGGAGGAGCCCCGGCCGCCGAACAATAGAGGACAGAAGGGTTTCCCCCCCACAAGTGCGGACGGTGAACATGATATACGCAACCCACATACCCAAAAGGGAGCGGAAGCATGCAGTAAGGGACGTATATGTGATGGAGCCAGTCGCCCCAAAGTTCAACCCATGGTCCTCCTGCCCGATCACCTTTGATCGAAGGGACCACCCGAGTAGCATTTGCCACGGCGGATTCGCCGCATTGGTTCTTGATCCAATCATCGACGGATTTCACCTCACTAGAGTCCTGATGGACGGCGGTAGCAGCCTGAACCTGCTATATCAGGATACAGTGCGCAAAATGGGCATAGACCCCTCAAGGATTAAACCCACAAAGACGACCTTTAAAGGCGTCATACCAGGTGTAGAGGCCATTGTACAGGCTCAGTTACACTCGAAGTGGTCTTCGGATCCCCGGATAACTTCCGAAGCGAAGAGTTAATCTTCGACATAGTCCCGTTCCGCAGCGGCTATCACGCATTGCTTGGACGAACCGCATTTGCAAAGTTCAATGCGGTGCCGCACTACGCGTACCTCAAGCTCAAGATGCCAGGCCCTCGAGGAGTAATCACGGTCAATTGAAACATCGAACGCTCTCTCCGAACGGAGGAGCACACGGCGGCCCTCGCGGCGGAGGTGCAAAGCAGCCTCTCACAGCAATTCTCGAGTCCGGCTATTAAACGTCCGGCCACCGTCAAGCGCGCCCGGAGTAACCTATAACAAGACCGCATGGCACGATCCGAGCATGCATAGCAATCCGGCCCCAACCCCAGCCCTCGCGAAATTGCGAAGCCAGTACTACGCGTACATAACTACGCTCTGGAGATACCATGGGCATAAGGGGAGGGGCACGACCACGGCACGCCTGCACGCGGCTCGACCGCACTAGGGGCTCCCAATTGTGTCATTCTTTTTCTTTCTTCTTTTCTCTTACTTTCAGGACTCCGTTTTCCAGAAGCCCTGTCCGGCACTAGAATTGCCGAACTCACGATGCAACAGCCAGTGAATCAGAAGCTACGTCGAGTGTTCAGGTGGTCTCTACTACGAGCATTATACCTGTTTTACATACCATCCCGCAGCTTACCCCTGGAGGGGGACATGTTAAATAGTCCCATCCCTTGCTTATCGCACTATTTGTATCATTCTGCTTTCATTGCAGTACCTTTTTGAATAAACAATACGTAGCTTTTGCCTATTATTGCACTCATTTTTTTATCTATATATATGTTCATTCATGACATGTTGCACCCGTACACTTTGGTACGGCCAATACACCAGGGGCTTAAGTACCCCAAAAATATGGTGTGATAAGTCTGAACACTTTCACAAGTGTGGCACCCCGAACTAATAGCATTATATGCATCGGCTCCGAATCATGTCTTGGGTCAATAGTTGGGTTTGCCCGGCTCCCATGTTTTGGTACCTTACGTTCCGTTATATCGGCTAAGGTAGCGCTGGGAGAACCACTGCGATTGTGCCCGGTTGAGCTGGGTTGAGCACCTCGGGAGAAAGCTAAAACTGACCGTCATGATAGGGCGAGAGCCGATCGCTGTTCGAGAGGTTTTCCGGGTCCCTAAAGACTTATGCCGCTTAGAGCGAGGAGTCGGCATTGTCCGCCAAAGGCGTGGATAGCGCCCGAACTCGGTCTTCGAATACTAGGGCTTCACGAAATTTAAAATTATAGAATTCTATGGCTAAGTGAGAGTGTTCAAGCACTATAGTCCGGTTGCCTTGTTACGTTCGTTGGCGCCTCCACGAAGGACCCAAGAATGGGAACAAGAGCGCTCAAGTTTATCCCAACACCCGGGACTCGTGGCATGGGGCTGAAATAACGACTTTCCATCTCTCAAATTTGATAAGCGGCCGCACTGAAGGTAATATTTTAAATTCACAAGCGTTGCTTAGTGCATATGAACAAGTTTTCAGCATACAGGATAAGAAATGCGATCTTTGGAGCATTCACCCGCTATAAGGCGGGCACCCTTCAGGACGCCCTCATAGTACATTTCGGGCTTGCGATGCTCCTTGCCCTTGGTGGCCCGTCCGTCACAAGCTTCTCAACATCCAGCTTGCCCCAAAGCACTTTAGCACGGGCAAGGGCCTCTGAGCACCTTCAATGCAGACGGAGCGCTTGATGACTTCAATCCATGGACAAAGGCCCACCAGCCGCCACACTAGCCCAAAGTAGCTCCCAGGCATGGCTTCCAATGGCCATAGCCGAATTATGAGGCCCTTCATGGCCTGTTCGGCGACCTTGTGGAGCTCGACCAGCTGCTTCAGCTGGTCGCTCAGGGGCACCGGATGTCCGGCCTCAGCATACTGAGACCAGAACACCTTTTCCGTCGAGCTCCCCTCCTTGGCGCGGTAGAACGCGGCAGCATCAGACACACTACGGGGCAGATCTGCGAGTGCTCTTGGAGAGTTTCGGATTCGGGTAAGTAATAGATAATTCACTTTCACATGCTTGCTTTGTATAAAGAATGCCTTACCCGCCGCTATCTTCTCTAATGATTCAATTTCCTGGAGGGCTTTTTGGGCTTCGGCCTTAGCGGCTTTGGCATTCTCAAGAGCCGAGGCGAGCTCGGACTCTCGAGTCTTCGAGTCACGCTCCAAACTCTCATGTTTTTTCACGAGAGCCTGGAGCTCTTGTCGCACCTCCGCCACCCGCGCCTCTTGCTTCTCTCGCTCGGTGCGCTCCGCGGCCGCTTTGCTTTCGGCCGTGGACACCGCTTCCTTCAGGGTCGCCACCTCGTTCGTGGCCCCTACAATATTCCTGTCATTTTTGCAACCAAATCCTTTCTATAAGGTATTACTTTAATAAGGTATTACTTACCTTCCTTATCCTCGAGCTGCTTCTTGGCAAGGCCGAGCTCGTTCTCGGACCGCTCGAGGCTCTACTTCAATACATTGACCTCTGCGGTCGGTCTGGCGGAGGTCAGCAGCAAGAGCCTGCATTCCCATATTGACATACTTATGTTAGACTCCTGCGTATATCTTTTAGATCCTCGGTCCGGCTTTTCTTTCCGAACACCGAACTAAGCATCGGGGCTATTGTCTATGCGGTAATATTTTTACATATTCTAAACTTACCTCAAAGCTTGTTAGAAGGCTGGTGCAGGCTTGACCAGCCCGCTCTTGGCGGACTGAACTTCTGGATCACCACACTCATAACGATGCGGTGCTCCTCGTCGATGGAGGCACCGTTAAGCGCCTCCAGCAAGCTATCCGGTGCCTCCGGATGGACGGAGGTCACCGGCGTGCAGTCTTGCCCTTCTTATGAAGGGGCCGCTTGCCCGACTTCGGAACCACTGAAGGTTCAGGTACGGAGTCCGGCACAGGACCGGACTTAGAGCCCTCTGGGGTCTCGCCCCCTTTGCGCCTGGAGTCCGGGAGGTCGCCTTGCGGCGCCTCCAGGACCACCTCCTCCTGGCTGGGCCCCTTTTAGGACTCCACCGCGGTGTCGTCTGCGTCACGAGGAGAGGAGGCGGTCGGAAGTGAAGTGCTATTCACATCCGACGAATCCAGGGAGCCGCTCGACGAAGCGGTGAGCTCGTCCTTGGGCAGGCTACATGGTTATATTCGGCGTTAGAAGACACTATGCGACAAATAAAAAGTCATGAGCTATTCCGGAGTCCGGACACTTACGATCTCGCCAGGGGCTTGGCCCTTGGTGGCCACTCCTCCTCGTCGTTGTCGGCGTCGGTGGAGAAGTCCGGAGGAAGGGTCCTTCCTTTCTTTGACCATCCGGCCTACCCAGTCGGGGCGGCCTTCCTTTTCTTCTCTCCCCCCGCTGGGGGAGAGGCTCCTTTTTCCTCCTCCCCGTCCTCAGGGGAGGATTCCGCCTCAGAGTCGTTGGACGATGAGTCTGACAACACCTGGCGTCGGGCGCTCCTTCGAGTCCCCGTGGCCTTCTTCTTGGCCTTCTTCTCCGGCACCACATGAGGTGCCGGAGCCAGCAGCCCCATCAAGCGGGCGTCCGCTGGGTCTTCTGGCAAGGGAGCCGGACAGTTAACCTGCCCGGACGTGTTACGCTGGTCCTGTTAAAGGTAAGGGAGTTTAGGTCCCACATAGAGTCAAACTATGAAAAACAAGAGTCCCGTAAAGGGCAAAATAGCTTACCTCGGTAGCTTGGCGCTGCGAGCTGAATCCATGATCTTGGTGGCGGATGTAGAGCCTCGGCGCCTTGAACAGCACCTTCCAGGCATCTTCGTACGTAGTGTCGAAGAGCCTTTTCAGAGTTTGGTGCTGTGCCAGATCGAACTCCCACAAATGGAAGGCCCGTCTCTTTCCATGATGTGAGCCATGTGGGGGAGCCAGATCGGAATTCGGGGGCTGCCGCCCATTGAGATTCGCGCGGCTCGGTGATGTAGAACCACCCCGATTTCCACCCCTTTATGGTCTCCACAAAGGAGCCCTCGAGCCATAGGACTTTGGCCATCTTGCCAACCATGGCACCTCCGCACTCCGCTTGGCGGCCGCCCACTACCTTCGGCTTGACATTGAAGGTCTTCAGCCATAAGCCGAAGTGGGGCTGGATGCAGAGGAAGGCCTCGCACACAACGATGAACGCCGAGATGTTGAGGACGAAATTCGGGGCCAGATCGTGGAAGTCCAGGCCGTAGTAGAACATGAGCCCCCGGACAAATGGGTGAAGTGGAAAACCTAGTCCACGGAGGAAGTGGGTGAGGAACACCACCCTCTCATGGGGCCTGGGGGTGGGAATAAGCTGCCCCTCGTCGGGGAGTCGGTGCGCGATGTCGCTGGACAAGTATCCGGCCTTCCGCAGCTTTTTGACTTGTCCCTCCGTGACGGAGGAGACCATCCACTTGCCTCCCGCTCCGGACATGGCTGGAGAAGGTTGAGGAGGGATGTGCGGACTTGGGCGCTGGAGCTCGAGTGTGCGGAAATGGATGAGCAAAGGAGGAAGAAGGCATAGGTGAAAAGGTGGATCCTTATCCCCTTATATGGACGGACGAAGCTATGCGTCCCCCGCCAGCCTGGTAAAACTTGCTTATCTCCCAAGCGCCGTAATCAATGGCGCGGTTGGGTTACCCACGTCCGTATTGATGGGAATCCCGGAATAAGGGGGCACGATATCCGCTTTGATAAGACGTGCCAAGGAAACCGCCTCGCTAAACGCTACCGAGGTGGAACAGTAAAACGATTCGTATAAAGGCCTGGCCGTGGTGTGATGTCACGCCGCAGAATACGTCAGCAGATCTATGCAAAATTTATTCTCTCTACGGTGGTATGTGGAACTTGTTTTGCAGAGCCGGACACTATCCTTGTGTTCAAAATCTTCTATGAAGTATTCGGAGGAGGAACCCGCCTTGCAATGCCGAAGACAATATGCGCGCCGGACTCGTCGTCATTGAAGCCTGGTTTAGGGGCTACTGAGGGAGTCCTGGATTAGGGGGTGTTCGGATAGCCGAACTATCACCGTTGGCCGGACTCCTGGACTATGAAGATACAAGATTGAAGACTTCGTCCCGTGTCCGGATGGGACTTCCCTTGGCGTGGAATGCAAGCTTGGCGATACAGATATGTAGATCTCCTACCATTGTAACCGACTCTGTGTAACCCTAACCCTATCCGGGGTCTATATAAACTGGAGGGTTTTAGTCCGTAGGACGAACAACAATCATACCATGGGCTAGCTTCTAGGGTTTAGCCTCTCTGATCTCGTGGTAGATCTACTCTTGTACTACCCATATCATCAATATTAATCAAGCAGGAGTAGGGTTTTACCTCCATCGAGAGGGCCCGAACCTGGGTAAAAACATTGTGTCCCTTGTCTCCTGTTACCATCCGCCTAGACGCACAGTTCGGGACCCCCTACCCGAGATCCGCCGGTTTTGACACCGACATTGGCTGCTCCGAGATAAACTGACACTTGTCATTTGAGAGCATCCCATCCTCCGAGGACTTTGAGCGAAAATCATCAAGTGAGGAAACCAAAACCCAAACCCAAATACCTACAAACCCAAAGTGATTGAGCATCACTGAAGAGATTAATCCTGCATGGATCCGACGCTTGTTACCTTTGAATATTGTGCTTCTTCCAGACGGTTAGGCGTCATGGTCTAGAGCATCCAAGAGGAAATTGTGGATCGCCGAGTGACCGAGTTTGTGAAGGTTTGGAAGTCACCTGAAGACTTACCATGAGTGATTGGGCGAGGTCTGTGTGACCTTAGCTCAAGGAGAATACGGTGAGGACTGTGTGTCCGGGACTGTGTGTCCGGGACTGTGTGTCCTGAGGTTTAAATACCCAGCCGCTCCAACCAGACGTACAACTGAGATAGCAGTTGGAACTGGTCTACCAAATCATTGTCTTCACCAAGCTTACTGGTTATATTTCCTCAACTCTTTCATTTCCTCCTTACTGTGTTGTGTTCTTGTTCATATCTGTTTGAAGACTTTGACTGAAGACTTTCTTAATTTCCTTAGTTCAACTTCTTCAGTCTATTTGTCTTCATCCTGTGCTATCCCGTGTTTACGCTTTCTGTACTCTGTGTTTGTCTTCATTTCATCATGATGACCATGCTTGTGTTTTGTTACATTTACATATGAGTACTTATTCCGCTGCAAGTAGTTCATCGCTAAGGAATTTCCTCACCCGCAAATTCCTCAATGAAGAATTCATAAAAATCGCCTATTCACCCCCCCTCTAGTCGATATAACACACTTTCAAAACCCTTAAACCCAAATCTTTTTTAAAGTGTCCACCATACCTACCTAGGGATTGAGGAAGATCCCTCAAGTAAGTTGTCATCGGTGCAAAAAGGCAATAAAAATTGCTTCTAAATATGTGATATCATTTAGGGTAAGAGAAAATTGAGCGTTGTACAAACTTGGATGACAAAGAATAAAAGCGACAGACTACATAATAAAGGTTTTCATCTTAAGGGGCAATACAACGTGACGTTCTCTTGCACTAAGGGATTGAGAATGCAAACAAATAAGCGCATGGCAACCTCTGCTTCCCTCTGCGAAGGGCCTATCTTTTACTTTCATGTATTTACTTTTACGCAAAGAGTCAAAGTTTACCTTCTATCCCCTTTTATTTTTCTCTTTTTGCAAGCATCATGTGGTGAGGAAAGATCTAGGCACATATGTCCAGTTGAATATAGATAGCATGAGTTATTATTGTTGAAATCACACTTGAGGTGAGTATGTTGGGAGGCGAAATTATAAGCCCCTATCTTTCTATGTGTCCGTTTGAAACGCTTTGCTCATGTGTATGCAGTGAGTGTTAGCAATCTTAGAAGACTATATGATGGTTGAGTATGTGGACTTGCCTAAAGGCTCCGACATGCAACTCTTCCTGAAAAGATAATGAATTGTAGTTGCAAAATTGATCGAGAACATAGTTTGTTGGTTTCTAATACAGTTTTTGCTTTATACTTCGATTATGTGATGAACAGTTACTTATTCATGAGAAGTGTATGGTAAAATTTCTATGATAAAAGTCCTATGTTTAATTTTGTTGCTATTATAATAATCAACATGATGCTTCAATGTCCGTATTTTTTTTATCGACACCTCTCTCTCAAAGCATGTGGACATGTTTTTCGATTTCAGTTTTCGCTTGAGGACAAGCGAAGTCTAAGCTTGGGGGAGTTGATACGTCCATTTTGCATCATGTTTTCTTACTGTTATTTATGATGATTTTATCCATAATAATGCTTTTTGGAGTAATTCTAATGCCTTTTCTCTCATAATTTGCAAGGTACACACTAAGAGGGAGAATTCTGGTAGCTGGAAATCTGGACCTAAAAAAGTTACATCAGGCTACCTATTATGCACAACTCCAAACAAGCTGAAACTTCACGGAGAATTTTTATGGAATATTTAAGAAATATTGGAGCAAATAACTACCATAGGGGCCCACCAGGTGGGCACAACCCACCTGGGCGCGCCAGGGAGCCCAGGCGTGCCCTGGTGGGTTGTGCCCTCCTCGGCCCACCTCCAATGCCCATCTTCTGGTATATAAGTCATTTTGACCTAGAAAAAAATAAGAAGGCTTTCAGGATAGAGTACCGCCGTCTCGAGGCAGAACTAGGGCAGGAGCACTTTTCCCTCGGGTGGAGCGATTCCGTCGGGGGAACTTCCCTCCCAGAGGGGGAAATCATCGTCATCATCATCACCAACAACTCTCCCATCTTGGGGAGGGCAATCTCCATCAACATCTTCAACAACACCATCTCATCTCAAACCCTAGTTCATCTCTTGTATTCAATCTTGCTACCGGAACTATAGATTGGTGCATGTGGGTGACTAGTAGTGTTGATTACATCTTGTAGTTGATTACTATATGGTTTATTTGGTGGAAGATTATATGTTTAGATCCATTATGCTATTTAATACTCCTCTAATCATAGCATCTTTATCATTTGTGAGTAGTTACTTTTGTTCTTGAGGTCACGGGAGAAATCATGTTGCGAGTAATCATGTGAATTTGACATGTGTTCGATATTTTGATAGTATGTATGTTGTGATTCCCTTAGTGGTGTCATGTGAACGTTGACTACATGACACTTCACCATATTTTGGGCCTAAGGGAATGCATTATGGAGTATCAATTAGATGGTGGGTTGCGAGAGTAATAGAAACTTAAACCCCAGTTTATGCACTATTCCGTAAGGGACCGATTGGATCCTAGAGTATAATGCTATGGTTAGAATTTATTCTTAATACTTTTCTCGTAGTTGCGGATGCTTGCAAGAGGGTTAATCATAAGTAGGAGGTTTGTTCAAGTAAGAATACCACCTAAGCACCGGTCCACCCACATATCAAATTATCAAAGTAGCGAACACAAATCAAACCAACATTATGAAAGTGACTAGATGAAATTCTCGTCTACCCTCAAGAACGCTTTGCTTATCAAAAGAGACCATTTTGGCCTGTCCTTTGCCTCAAAAGGATTGGGCTACCTTGCGGCACTTTTGTTACTATTATCGTTACTTGCTCGTTACAAATTATCTTGCTATCAAACTACTACGCTACTTACAATTTCAGCACTTGCAGGCATTACCTTGCTGAAAACTACTTGTCATTTCCTTCTGCTCCTCATTGGGTTCGACACTCTTACTTATCGAAAAGAGCTACAGTTGATCCCCTATACTTGTGGGTCATCATTGCCCTGGCAGTTGATACGTATCCGTCGTATCTATAATTTTTGATTGTTCCATGCCAATATTCTACAACTTTTACATACTTTTGGCAACTTTTATACTATTTTTTGGACTAACATATTGATCCAGTGCCCAGTGTCAGTTCCTGTTTGTTGCATTTTTTTGTTTTGCAGAAAATCCATATCAAACAGAGTCCAAACGGGATAAAAACTTACGGGGAATTTTGGGAAGTGGAATCAACACGAGACGATGCCCGAGGGGCCCATCAGGGTGAGGGGCACGCCCGAGGGGGTATGGCGCGCCATGGGCCCTCATGGCCACTCCGTATGGTGGTTGGTGCCCTTCTTACGCCGCAAGAAAGCCAATATCCGGATAAAAATCGTCTCCAAATTTCAGCCCAATCTGAGTTACGGATCTCCGGGAATTTAAGAAACGGTGAAAGGGCAGAATCAGGAAGCGCAGAAATGTAGAAAAGAGAGAGAGATCCAATCTCGAGGGCTCTCGCCCTCCGCCATGGAGGCCATGAACCAGAGGGGAAACCCTTCTCCCATCTAGGGGGAAGGTCAAGGAAGAAGAAGTAGAAGAAGGGGGGCTCTCTCCCCCTCTCTCCCGGTGGCGCCGGAACGCCGCCGGGGCCATCATCGCGACAACGATCTACACGAACAACTTCACCGCTGTCATCACCAACTCTTCGCCCCTCTATGCAGTGACCCCTCTTTTACCCGCTGTAATCTCTACTTAAACATGGTGCTCAATGCTATATATTATTTCCCAATGATGTATGGCTATCCTATGATGTTTGAGTTGTCCTATGGGTTAATTGATGATCGTGATTGGTTTGAGTTGCATGTTTTATTATTGGTGCTGTCCTATGGTGCTCTCCGTGTCGCGCAAGCGTGAGGGATCCCCGCTGTAGGGTTTTCAATATGTTCATGATTTACTTATGGTGGGTGGCGTGAGTGATAGAAGCACAGACCCGAGTAAGTAGGTTGTTTGCGTATGGGAGTAAAGAGGACTTGATGCCTTATAATGCTATGGTTGGGTTTTACCTTAATGATATTTAGTAGTTGCAGGTGCTTGCTGGAGTTCCAGTCATAAGTGCATATGATCCAAGAAGAGAAAGTATGTTAGCTTATGCCTCTCCCTCAAATAAAATTGCAATAATGATTATCGGTCTAGTTATCGATTGTCTAGGGACAAATAACTTTCTCATGGCAAAAAGCTCTCTACTGAAACTAACTTAGTTGTTTCTTTATCTAAACAGCCCCTGGAATTTATTTACGTGCTCTTTATTATCTTGCAAACCTATCCAACAAAACCTACAAAGTACTTCTAGTTTCATACTTGTTTTAGATAAAGCGAACGTTAAGCGTGCGTAGAGTTGTATCGGTGGTCGATAGAACTTGAGGGAATATTTGTTCTACCTTTAGATCCTCGTTGGCTTCGACACTCTTACTTATCTAAAGAGGCTACAATTGATCCCCTATACTTGTGGGTGATCAAGACATTTTTCTGGCGCCGTTGCCGGGGAGCAATAGCGTGTGGTGAATGTTCTCGTGTGTGCTTGTTTGCTTTATCACTAAGTGGATTTTATTTGATGTTCTAAGTTGTTCTCTATCTTTAGTTATGGATATGGAACACGAAATACCAAAAAAATGGTTTACTTGCTACTCATGGAGATGGGGAACCTCCTAAAATCCTCGATGCTCATTATGTGAAAGATATTATGCACTACTTTAATAATCTTGAGAAAACCCCATTCAATTATATAATGGGAGACACATTGGATCAACGTGAATATTTTAGGATTATCGCTTGACACAAAAAGGGAAACTATTATGGGATCAAATTCATGTGTTTCATTGGTATGCTCGGGAGCTATGCTTGAGATATGATTATACTTGTTGCTCTAGGATGAAGGCTCCACACCTTCCCTTTTCATGTAAATTTAATGATAATGAAGCCTTAGCTTCTTATGCTAATGGTATATATGATTACTATGATGTGTAACGAATAGAAGAATTTGTTTCTTTTAAGGGTGCTTGTGAAATTGAATCTTTGTTTAAAAAGTTTGAAGATTTTGATGATTCAGTTTATAGACCTGAAAATTTAGCTATCCTTAAATATTGCTATGAGAATTATAAATACAATTATGATATTGAATAATTTATTGAGAAAGTCTCCGCTGTCCGAAAAGATAATAATATTTTGTAGGAGTCTATGGCAGAAGAAATTGATGAAACTGTGAGCTCATTGGATGAAAAAGATGATGAGGAAAGCGAAGAACAAAAGGAGGAAGATTGGGTTAGCTACCCGTGCCCACCTTCTAATGAGAGTAACTATCCAACTCATACATTATTTAATGTCCCTTCGTTCTTACCGAAGGATGAATGCCATGATAATTGCTATGATCCCGTTGATTCATATGAAATATCCCTTTTTGATGAACTTGATGCTTGCTATTCTTGTGGACAAGATGCCAATATGAATTATGCTTATGGAGATGAACTTGCTATTGTTCATTATGTTAAGCATGAAATTTTTGCTATTGCACCCACACATGATAGTCCTATTATCTTTCTGAATTCTCCAAACTACACTATATCGGAGAAGTTTGCACTTATTAAGGATTATATTGATGGGTGGCCTTTTACCGTTGCACATGATAATTTTGATGAGTATAATATGCATGTGCTTGCTGCTCCTACTTGCAGTTATTATGAGAGAGGAACTACATCTCCACCTCTCTATGTTTCCAACACGATAAAATTGCAAGAAACTTATTATTCTATGCATTGGCCTTTACTTGATGTGCATGAATTGTTCTTGTATGACATGCCGATGCATAGGAAGAAAGTTAGACTTCGTCATTGCTTGATATATGTTGCTTTGTGCTCATTACTAAATGCCAAATCATTACTAATTCAAATTGACTTTGATATACCTTGGGATCCGGGTGGATTAATTACTTGAGCACCTTATGCCTAGCTTAATGGCTTTAAAGAAAGCGCTGCCAGGGAGACAACCCGGAAGTTTTAGAGAGTCATTTATTTCTTTTGAGTGCTTTTATAGAGTTTAAAAACAAAAAAATAAAGAGGGGAACCCAAAACTTTTCAAAAAGGAAAGTGAAAGTGAGAGAGACAAGCATTGTTGAAGTGAGGGAGCTCCTTGAACTTTGTTCATGCTCATGGAAACTTTGTGAATCTTGATTACAGAAACTTTTCAACAAAAATAATTATCCCCTTGTACAATTCCATTGTATTATAAAAATAATGTGCCAAGATTTGCCTTTAGGAAGTTTACATTGCTTGTTGGTTTGTGCGGTGCAAAACAGAAACTTTGGCTGTAGAGCGCGATTTTACATTTTTTACTGGAACGTCAAACGGTTCTAAAACTTTTTGCACTGTCTTTCTATACAAATTTTTATTTTTCTAATATTTCAGAATTTTTGGACAACCAGAAGTATGGTGAATGTTCAAATTACTACAGACTGTCATGTTTAAGACAAATTCTGTTTTTGATGCATTGTTTGCTTGTTTTGATGAAACTATCGATTTCTATCAGTGGATTAAGCCATGGAAAAGTTATATTATAGTAGCTACAATGCAAAAACAAAATATGAATTGGTTTGCAACGGTACCTAGAGTAGTGATTTGCTTTATTATACTAATGGATCTTACCAAACTTTCTATTGAGTTTTGTGTGGATGAAGTGATCAAGGATCGAGGAGGTCTCGATATGAGGAGAAGGAGGAGAGGCAAGATCTCAAGCTTGGGGATGACCAAGGCACCCCAAGTAAATATTCAAGGATACTCAAGTGTCTAAGCTTGGGGATGCCCCGGAAGGCATCCCATCTTTCTTCAACAAGTATTGGTATGTTTTCGGTTTCATTTCGTTCATGTGATATGTGCAAATCTTGGAGCGTCTTTTGCATTTAGTTTTCACTTTTCTTTGATGCACCATGCTGGTATGAGATAGTACATGGTTGATTTATAGAATTCTCATTGCACTTCACTTATATCTTTTGAGTATGGCTTTATAGAATGCTTCATGTGCTTCACTTATATCATTTGAAGTTTGGATTGCCTGTTTCTCTACACATAGAAAACTGCCATTTGTAGAATGCTCTTTTTCTTCACTTATATTTGTTAGAGCGTGGGCATATCTTTTGTAGAAAGACTTAAACTCTCATGCTTCACTTATATCTATTTAGGGAGTTGACAGGAACTGGTCATTCACATGGTTAGTCATAAAATCCTACATAAAACTCGTAGATCACTGAATATGATATGTTTGATTCCTTGCAATAGTTTTGAGATATAAAGATGCTGATATTAGAGTCATGCTAGTGGTAGTTGTGGATTGTAGAAATACTTGTGTTGAAGTTTGTAATTCCCGTAGCATGCACGTATGGTGAACTGTTATGTGACGAAGTTGGAGCATGAGGTATTTATTGATTGTCTTCCTTATGAGTGGTGGTCGGGAACGAGCGATGGTCTTTTCCTATCAATCTATCCCCCTAGGAGCATGCGTGTAGTACTTTATTTCGATGACTAATAGATTTTTGCAATAAGTATGTGAGTTCTTTATGACTAATGTTGATTCCATGGATTATACGCACTCTCAACCTTCATCATTACTAGCCTCTTCGGTACCATGCATTGCCCTTTCTTACCTCGAGAGTTGGTGCAAACTTTGCCGGTGCATCCAAACCCCGTGATATGATACTCTCTATCACACATAAGCCTCCTTATATCTTCCTCAAAACAGCCACCATACCTACCTATCATGGCATTTCCATAGCCATTCCGAGATATATTGCCATGCAACTTCCATCATCATCATATACACGACTTGAGCATTTATTGTCATATTGCTTTGCATGATCGTAAGATAGCTAGCATGATGTTTTCATGGCTTGTCCGTTTTTTGATTTCATTGCTACGCTAGATCATTGCACATCCCGGTACACCGCCGGAGGCATTCATATAGAGTCATATCTTTGTTCTAGTATCAAGTTGTAATATTGAGTTGTAAGTAAATAAAAGTGTGATGATCATCATTATTAGAACATTGTCCCATGTGAGGTTATCAAAATAAAAGTCGCTTGAGAAGCCCCCCGCCCCAAAAAAGGGAGAGAGGCCAAAGAAGCCTACAAAAAAAGAACAAAAAGAGAGAGAAAAGAGAGAAGGGACAATGTTACTATCCTTTTACCACACTTGTGCTTCAGAGTAGCACCATGTTCTTCATATAGAGTCTCTTGAGTTATCACTTTCATATACTAGTGGGAATTTTCATTATAGAACTTGGCTTGATTATTCCAACGATGGGCTTCCTCAAGTGCCCTAGGTCTTCATGAGCAAGCAAGTTGGATGCACACCCACTTACTTTAAGTTTGAGCTTTCATACACTTATAGCTCTAGTGCATCTGTTGCATCGCAATCCCTACTCCTCGCATTGGCATCAGTTGATGGGCATCTCCATAGCCCGCTGATTAGCCGCGTCGATGTGAGACTTTCTCCCTTTTTTGTCTTCTCCACACAACCTCCATCATCATATTCAATTCCACCTATAGTGCTATATCCATGGCTCACGCTCATGTATTACGTGAAAGTTGAAAATGTTTGAGAACATCAAAAGTATGAAACAATTGCTTGGCTTGTCATCGGGGTTGTGCATGATTTGAATATTTTGTGTGATGAAGATGGAGCATAGCCAGACCATATGATTTTGTAGGGATAACTTTCTTTGGCCATGTTATTTTGAAAAGACATGATTGCTTTATTAGTATGCTTGAAGTATTATTGTCTTAATGTAAAATGATAGACTATTGCTTTGAATCACTCATGTCTTAATATTGATGCCATGATTAGATTACATTATCAAGATTATGCTAGGTAGCATTCCACATCAAAAATTATCTTTTTTATCATTTACCTACTCGAGGACGAGCAGGAATTAAGCTTGGGGATGTTGATACGTCTCCGTTGTATCTATAACTTTTGATTGTTCCATGCCAATATTCTACAACTTTTACATACTTTTGGCAACTTTTTATACTATTTTTTGGACTAACATATTGATCCATTGCCTAGTCCCAGTTCCTGTTTGTTGCATGTTTTTTGTTTCGCTGAAAATCCATATCAAACAGAGTCCAAACGGGATAAAAACTTACGGAGATTTTTTTGGAATATATGTGAATTTTGGGAAGTGGAATCAACGCGAGACGATGACCAAGGGGCCCACGAGGGTGAGGGGCGTACCCCAGGGGGTAGGCCGCGCCCTGGGCCCTCGTGTCCACTCCGTAAGGCGGTTAGTGCCCTTCTTTCGCCGTAAGAAGGCCAATATCCGGATAAAAAATCTGTCCAAACTGCAGCCCAATCGGAATTACGGATCTCCGGGAATTTAAGAAACGGTGAAATGGCAGAATTAGGAAGTGCAGAAACAGAAAACAGAGAGAGAGATCCAATCTCAGAGGGGCTCTCGCCCCTTCGGCGCCATGGAGGCCATGGAACAGAGGGGAAACCCTTCTCCCATCTAGGGGGAAGGTCAAGAAAGAAGAAGAAGAAGAAGAATAAGAAGAAGAAGAAGGGGGGCTCTCTCCCCCTCTATCCCGATGGCGCCGGAACGCCGCCGGGGCCATCATCTCGACAATGATCTACACCAACAACTTCACCAACGTCATCACCAACTCTTCCCCCCTCTATGCAGCGGTGCAACCCCTCTTTTACCCGCAGTAATCTCTACTTAAATATGGTGCTCAACGCTATATATTATTTCCCAATGATGTATGGCTATCCTATGATGTTTGAGTAGATCCGTTTTCTCCTATGGGTTAATTGATGATCGTGATTGGTTTGAGTTGCATGTTTTATTATTGGTGCTGTCCTATGGTGCTCTCCATGTCGCGCAAGTGTGAGGGATCCCCGCTGTAGGGTTTGCAATATGTTCATGATTTACTTATGGTGGGTGGCATGGGTGACAGAAGCACAGACCCGAGTAAGTAGGTTGTTTGCGTATGGGAGTAAAGAGGACTTGATGCCTTATAATTCTATGGTTGGGTTTTACCTTAATGATCTTAGTTAGTTGCGGATGCTTGCTAGAGTTCCAATCATAAGTGCACATGATCCAAGAAGAGAAAGTATGTTAGCTTATGCCTCTCCCTCAAATAAAATTGCAATAATGATTACCGGTCTAGTTATCGATTGTCTAGGGACAAATAACTTTCTCGTGACAAAAAGCTCTCTACTGAAACTAACTTAGTTGTTGCTTTATCTAAACAGCCCCTAGAATTTATTTACATGCTCTTTATTATCTTGCAAACCTATCCAAAAACACCTACAAAGTACTTCTAGTTTCATACTTGTTCTAGGTAAAGAGAACGTTAAGCGTGCGTAGAGTTGTATCGGTGGTCGGTAGAACTTGAGGGAATATTTGTTCTACCTTTAGCTCCTCGTTGGGTTCGACACTCTTACTTATCGAAAGAGGCTACAATTGATCCCCTATACTAGTGGGTTATCAGTAGTTTATTCAGGAGCTGGAATTTCTTCAGCAGCCCTGGTACTTTCAGTGTCATCAGCAGCCTGATTTTCATCAGCCGCGCTTTCAATCTCTTCAGTAGGCCGAGCAGATGCTTCAGCCTGAGGAATTTCCTGTTGCAATGTAGCTGCAACATTTGGTTTGAGCCCCTTGGCTAGATTGACAAATCTGACTTTGGCACCTAGCCCAACTTCACGATAAGTGTCAAATTCATCACTGAGAGCATTGATCTCCTTTTGCATATTCAAAAGTTCTTCAGGAGTCATATTCACAACATTTTTCTTCAGAAAACGCTCGTTCTTGTATTGAGCTTTCTTGATCCACCTGGCCTTCTGAAACTTCCATTTTTCTTCGCCTATGACGGCATTGAGCATGTGACTTTCACCAGGAGTGAGGTTCAAGTCAGGAAGTGACGTGTTGGGATCCTTGTGCCACAGATCAATGAAGTCTAAGATCTTCCTTGGATCCAACATGAGGGGCACAGTACTGCCTTTGGCTCTAGCGGCCCTTTCTTGCATGTCCCTGATGATTTCAGCAAGTTCTTCATCATCACCAGACAAAACTTGAAAAGCAACTTGCTTCTATGAGGACTTGGCCTCGAGCCACGTCCAGTAGTGGCCTTTTTCTTCAACAAAGTTGGACCTGTTGAGGACTATGGAGGAGTTGAGGAACTTGCAGATGCTCCTGAAGCAATAGAAAATCATGCAGTCCGTTGGCACGTGGCGAGATGACAGGTGTTGAGGACTTTGCAACAGTAGTTGAGGATTTGGAGGCAGCAGAGGGAATTGGCATAGCCCTTGAAGATGTTGCCTGAGGAATTTGCTTTGAGGGCTTTGAAGAACTTGGCCGTGAGGGCATTGCTGTCGAGGAACTCGGCTTCTCAGCTGATTTCTTTGGCAAAGCCTTCTTAGGCTTGCTAGCAGAGGCCTCAGCAGCAACAGCAGAGTCTTCTTTGAATTTCTTCACGGCTACTTTTGCTACTTTAGCCAACTTGGCTTGGCGCTTGGCCCATTCTTGAGGAAATTCCTCACCGCGCCTGATGCTTGAGGGATCAGCTTCTTGGCCTGGAGCCAATGGAGGTCTTGGACACGGAGGGTTAACCGCGAATTTTTTCATGTATTTTGGAGTAACATAGCGATACTCCCTCCGTTCCCTTGCCCATCTCCTCTCAATCTTCTGAATGTGCACTTTGCGCTGATTTTTCTTTTCTTTTCGATGTGTGGCTTCATCAGGTGTGCAATACTTATCATAAATGTCTTCAGGGATTTCAAAAGCAGTATTTGTCTCTAGCCTCTTTCCTCCCTTCTGAGGTCTTTTACCATCAGCCATTTTCTTCACTTGAGGATTTTGAACAATTGAAGTTTCTGAGGAAGTATGCAATTTATCTTTGAGGAATGTTGCAAATGAGTTAAGTTGATGAGAACCTAGTGATTCAGTAGCAAACACTTTTACCTGTGAATAGAGTATAGGTGCGAAGAATTTGGAGAGGTCATATGCGTTCTCAGAAATTTTCGAAAGTATCAAATTTGAGGAATTTTGACCATGGGTGACTTGAGGAATTTCATTAAGCGTTCTTGACTTAGGTTCCAGAGTTGTATAGATTTGAAAATCCACACAATTGAGGAATCTTGAGGAAAAACACAGCTTAGAGAAACAAATCAAGGAACATAAGCATTTGGGTGTTTAAGGATTTGAGAGTTGAAGAATAAACACCTTTTGAAGATTTTGTGGAAATCATCAGAATTAAAATTAAATTTTATTTACCCTGGACGAAGAACACGACAAACAGGGAGTAGAGTTGGAGGAGTTCGTCAGTTCAGATCTCCCACGCCCTAACTCGGTGGTGAGAGACAGCTACGGCGGCTGCTACCTCCTGAGCACTGTGTTGGTTTTCCCTTGAAGAGGAAAGGGTGATGCAGTAAAGTAGCGTAAGTATTTCCCTTAGTTTTTTAGAACCAAGGTATCAATCCAGTAGGAGACCACGCGCGAGTCCCACGCACCTACACAAAAAATTAGAACCTCGCAACCAATGCGATAAAGGGGTTGTCAATCCCTTCACGGTCACTTACGAGAGTGAGATCTAATAGATATGATAAGATAATTTTTTTGTTATTTTTATGATAAAGAGTAAATAAAGAAAGCAAATAAACGGCGCCAGAAATAGCTTGTCGACGGGAGATTAATATGATGGAAGATAGACCCGGGGGCCATAGGTTTCACTAGTGGCTTCTCCCAAAATAGCATAAGTATTGCGGTGGGTAAACGAATTACTGTCGAGCAATTGGTAGAGTTGAGCATAGTTATGAGAATATCTAGGTATGATCATGTATATAGGCATCACGTCCGTGACAAGTAGACCGAAATGATTCTGCATCTACTACTATTACTCCACATATCGACCGCTATCCAGCATGCATCTAGAGTATTAAGTTCATAAGAACAAAGTAATGCTTTAAGTAAGATGACATGATGTAGAGGGATAAACTCATGCAATATGATATAAACCCCATCTTTTTATCCTCGATGGCAACAATACAATACGTGTCATTTCCTTTACATCATTTGGGATCGAGCACATAAGATTGAACCCAAAGCTAAGCACTTCTCCCATTGCAAGAAAGATCAATCTAGTAGGCCAAACCAAACTGATAATTCGAAGAGACTTGCAAAGATAACCAATAATACATAAAAGAATTCAGAGGAGATTCAAATATTGTTCATAGATAATCTTGATCATAAACCCACAATTCATCAGATCTCGACAAACACACCACAAAAGAAGATTGCATCGAATAGATCTCCAAGAAGATCGAGGAGAACTTTGTATTGAGATCCAAAGAGAGAGAGAAGAAGCCATCTAGATAATAACTATGGACCCGAAGTTCTGAGGTAAACTACTCACACATCATCGGAGAGGCTACGGTGTTGATGTAGAAGCCCTCCGTGATCAATGCCCCCTCAGGAGGAGCACCGGTAAAGGCCCCAAGACGGGGTCTCACGGGTACAGAAGGTTGCGGCGGTGGAAATAGGGTTTTGGCTCCGTATCTGATGGTTTGGGGGTACATGGGTATATATAGGAGGAAGAAGTACGTTGGTGGAGCAACGAGGGGCCCACGAGGGTGGAGGGCGTGCCCAGGGGGTAGGCGCGCCCCCCTGCCTCGTGCCTTCCTCGTTGATTGCTTTACGTAGACTCCAAGTCCTCTGGATCACGTTTGTTCCAAAAATCACGTTCCCGAAGGTTTCATTCCATTTGGACTCTGTTTGATATTCTTTTCCTTCGAAACACTGAAACAGACAAAAAAACAACAATTTGGGCTGGGCCGCCGGTTAATAGGTTTGTCCCAAAAATAATATAAAAGTGTATAATAAAGCCCATTAAACATCCAAAATAGAATATAATATAACATGGAACAATAAAAAATTATAGATACGTTGGAGACGTATCAAGCATCCCCAAGCTTAATTCCTGCTCGTCCTCGAGTAGGTAAATGATAAAAACAGAATTTTTTATGTGGAATGCTACTTAGCATAATTTTAAATGTAATTCTCTTATTTGTGGTATGATTATTCAAATCCGAAAGATTCAAGACAAAAGTCTAATATTGACATAAAAATAATAATACTTCAAGCATGCTAACTAAGCAATTATGTCTTCTCAAAATAACATGGCCAAAGAAAGATCCCTACAAAATCATATAGTCTGGCTATGCTCTATCTTCACCACACAAAATATTTAAATCATGCACAACCCCGATGACAAGCCAAACAATTGTTTCATACTTTTGGTCTTCTCAAACTTTTTCAATCTTTACGCAATACATGAGCGTGAGCCATGGACATAGCACTATATGTGGAATAGAATGGTCGTTGTGGAAAAGACAAAAAAGGAGAAGATAGTCTCACATCAACTAGGCATATCAACGGGCTATGGAGATGCCCATTAATAGATATCAATGCGAGTGAGTAGGGATTGCCATGCAACGGATGCACTAGAGCTATAAGTGTATGAAAGCTCTGATGTCTACAAGGCAACCTTCTCCTTGTAGATGTTGTTGGGCCTCCAAGTGCAGAGGTTTGAAGGACAGTAGCAAATTTCCCTCAAGTGGATGACCTAAGGTTTATCAATCCGTGGGAGGCGTAGGATGAAGATGGTCTCTCTCAAACAACCCTGCAACCAAATAACAAAGAGTCTCTTGTGTCCCCAACACACCCAATACAATGGTAAATTGTATAGGTGCACTAGTTCGGCGAAGAGATGGTGATACAAGTGCAATATGGATGATAGATATGAGTATTTGTAATCTGAAAATATAAAAACAGCAAGGTAACTAATGATAAAAGTGAGCGTAAACGGTATTGCAATGCTAGGAAACAAGGCCTAGGGTTCATACTTTCACTAGTGCAAGTTCTCTCAACAATAATAACATAATTGGATCATATAACTATCCCTCAACATGCAACAAAGAGTCACTCCAAAGTCATTAATAGCGGAGAACAAACGAAGAGATTATGGTAGGGTACGAAACCACCTCAAAGTTATTCTTTCCAATCAATCTGTTGGGCTATTCCTATAAGTGTCACAAATAGCCCTAGAGTTCGTACTAGAATAACACCTTAAGACACAAATCAACCAAAACCCTAATGTCACCTAGATACTCCAATGTCACCTCAAGTATCCGAGGGTATGATTATACGATATGCATCACACAATCTCAGATTCATCTATTCAACCAACACATAGAACCTCAAAGAATGCCCCAAAGTTTCTACCGGAGAATCACGACGAAAACGTGTGCCAACCCCTATGCATAGGTTCATGGGCGGAACCCGCAAGTTGATCACCAAAACATACATCAAGTGAATCACGTGATATCCATTGTCACCACAGATACACATGGCAAGACATACATCAAGTGTTCTCAAGTCATAAAAGACTCAATCCGATAAGATTACTTCAAAGGGAAAACTCAATCCCTTACAAGAGAGTAGAGGGGGAGAAGCAACATAAGATCCAACTATAATAGCAAAGCTCGCGATACATCAAGATCGTGCCAAATCAAGAACCCAAGAGAGAGAGAGAGAGAGAGAGAGAGAGAGAGAGAGAGAGAGATCAAACACATAGCTACTGGTACATACCCTCAGCCCCGGGGGTGAACTACTCCCTCCTCGTCATGGAGAGCACCGGGATGATGAAGATGGCCACCGGTGAGGGATCTCCCCTCCGGCAGGGTGCCGGAACTGGGTCCCGATTGGTTTTTGGTGGCTACAGAGGCTTGCAGCGGCGGAACTCCCGATCTATTCTGTTCCCCGATCGTTTTAGGGTATATGGATATATATAGGAGGAAGAAGTACGTCAGGGGAGCCACGAGGGTGGAGGGCAGAGGGCGCGCTCCCCTGCCTCGTTGCTCCCTCGTTTCTTTCCTGACGTGCACTCCAAGTTTTTCCGGTAGCTTTCCTTCCAAAAATAACTTCTCCAATTGGTTTCATTCCGTTTCAACTCCGTTTGATATTCCTTTTCTTCGAAACACTGAAACAAGGGAAAAAACAGGAACTGACACGAGGCTCTGGGTCAATAGGTTAGTCCCAAAAATAATATAAAAGTGGATAATAAAGCCCAGTATTGTCCAATATAGTAGATAATATAGCATGGAGCAATCAAAAAATATAGATACGTTGGAGATGTATCAAGCTCAACAAAAGAAACTAAGTGGGTGTGCATCCAACTCGCTTGCTCATGAAGACCTAGGGCATTTTGAGGAAGCCCATCATTGGAATATACAAGCCAAGTTATATAATGAAAAAATCCCACTAGTATATGAATGTGATATCATAGGAGACTCTCTATCATGAAGATCATGGTGCTACTTTGAAGCACAAGTGTGGAAAAAGGATAGTAGCATTGTCCCTTCTCTCTTTTTCTCTCATTTTTTTGGGCCTTCTCTTTTTTATATGGCCTTTTTTTTCGTCCGGAGTCCCATCCCGACTTGTTGGGGAATCATAGTCTCCATCATCCTTTCCTCACGTGGGACAATGCTCTAATAATGATGATCATCACACTTTTATTTACTTACAACTCAATAATTACAACTCAATACTTAGAACAAAATATGACTATGTGAATGCCTTCGGCGGAGTACCGGGATATACAATGAATCAAGAGTGACATGTATGAAAATTATGAACAGTGGCTTTGCCACAAATACGATGTCAACTACATGATCACGCAAAGCAATTATGACAATGATGAAGCGTGTCATAGTAAACAAAACAGTGGTAAGTTGCATGGCAATATATCTCGGAATGGCTAGGGAAATGCCATGATAGGTAGGTATGGTGGCTATTTTGAGGAAGGTATATGGTGGGTGTATGATACCGACGAATAGTGCCAGATATTAGAGAGGCTAGCAATGGTGGAAGGATGAGAGTGCGTATAATCCATGGACTCAACATTAGTCATAAAGAACTCATATACTTGTTGCAGAAATCTACAAGTTATCAAAGCAAAGTATTATGTGCATGCTCCTAGGGGGATAGATTGGTAGGAAAAGACCATCGCTCGTCCCCGACCGCCACTCATAAGGAAGACAGTCAATAAATAAATCATGCTCCGACTTCATCACATAACGGTTCACCATACGTGCATGCTACGGGAATCACAAACTTTAACACAAGTATTTCTCAAATTCACAACTACTCAACTAGCATGACTCTAATATCACCATCTTAATATCATAAAACAATTATCAAGCATCAAACTTCTCATAGTATTCAACACTCAAAAGAAAAAAAATTACTAATCTTGGATGCCTATTATATTAGGACCAATTTTTATGATTGAAGAAAATTACCATGCTGTTTTGTAGGACTCTCAAAATAATATAAGTGAAGCATGAGAGAACAAAAGTTTCTATAAAACAAATCCACCACCGTGCTCTAAAAGATATAAGTGAAACACTAGAGCAAAACTACATAGCTCAAAAGATATAAGTGAAGCACATAGAGTATTCTAATAAATTCCGAATCATGTGTGTCTCTCTCAAAAGGTGTGTACAGCAAGGATGATTGTGGTAAAATAAAAAGCAAAGACTCAAATCATACAAGACGCTCCAAGCAAAACACATATCATGTGGTGAATAAAAATATAGCTCCAAGTAAAGTTACCGATGGACGAAGACGAAAGAGGGGATGCCTTCCGGGGTATCCCCAAGATTTGGCTTTTTGGTGTCCTTAGATTACCTTGGGTTGACATGGGTATCCCCAAGCTTAGGCTCTTGCCACTCCTTGTTCCATAATCCATCAAATCTTTACCCAAAACTTGAAAACTTCACAACACAAAACTTAACAGAAAATCTCATGAGCTCCGTTAGCGAAAGAAAACAAAACACCACTTCAAGGTACTGTATTGAACTCATTCTTTATTTATATCGGTGTTAAATCTACTGTATTCCAACTTCTCTATGGTTTATATACTCTTTTACTAGCCATAGATTCATCAAAATAAGCAAACAACACACGAAAAACATAATCTGTCAAAAACAGAACAGTCTGTAGTAATCTGTAACTAACGCAAACTTCTCGAACTCAAAAAATTCTACCAAAATAGGTCGACGTATACAATTTGATTATTGATCTGCTGCAATTGGAATAAGTATTTTATCATTTTTTGGTGATTTTAAACAATTGCTTTCATGAACAGAAAGTTTCTGGAATTTTCAGCAAGATCAAATAACTATCATCCAAGAAGATCCTATAGGTTTCACTTGGCACAAACACTAATTAAAACATAAAAACAAATCTAACCAGAGGCTAGATCAAATATTTATTCCTAAATAGAAGCAAAAAGCAAAAAACTTAAAATAAAATTGGGTTGCCTCCCAACAAGCGCTATCGTTTAACGCCCCTAGCTAGGCATAAAAACAAGGATAAATCTAAGTATCGCCATAATAATAGGATAGATCACGAAAACTCGTTTCATATTCTCTATGTTCAGCAGCAAGTTTTCTTTGAGGCAAGCAAAATTAATCAAAAGGGCTAAATTTAATGGGACAGAAGTCCCCAAGATCAATTTTGGGAGGCATAGGTTCCTCCTTCGGCCCTTCGTATTGCACAACCAATTCATCATTATAAGCATTCTACTGACAGAACTTCGTGAGCCTATACTCGAGAGAATATCTTAGCTCATTATTTCGAATAGAAAAATCATTATTAAGTTCAGAAATTCTATCAACTATAACATTGGTAGGAACCCTTTTTCTAAGGTTTTCATTAAAAGCAACATAGTCTAGAGATTGAAAACGCATAATTTCCTCTTGATCAAAGAGGATTGCCTCTATGGGAGGACGGCCAGTGTCCACCCTATAGTGCGCAAAGATTTCTTTGGCCTCTTTTATTATAAATCTGAACTCATGAGCCAAAAAGATAGTAGCGGCACGCTTAATAGAAGAATGCTCAACATTAGAAAATTCTAAGAAAATCCTTTGTATGCAAGGATGCATGTGCATAAATTGCCTTTCAAGTTCAACTACAAGCATGGCGATAGCGTCCGCAAGACTACTAGTTCTATGAAGAATAGAACTACCCATAGAAGGCAAAGCACCGGCACAAGTAAAGAAATCTTGGATAACTCCTTTTCCAATAATATTACCACTACCGATTCAGAATCTTTTTGTATGTAAGATAGGGGGTTCTTCAGCAGGAGCATCAGAATTTTCCATGTTATTATTATTGTCCATATCGACAATAATTTCCCCAATTTCAGACATAAAGGCAGAAAGTACGAGGAGCAAAAGAAAGAGGGAGGCGAACAGAAAAGAGAGGGCAAATAAAATGGCAATGGTGAAGTGGGGGAGAGGAAAACGAGAGGCAAATGGCAAATAATGTAATGCGAGGGATAAGAGTTTGTGATGGGTACTTGGTATGTCTTGACTTGTGCATAGACTCCCCGGCAACGACGCCATAAATGGCTCATTGTCGGGAAATCAAATCTTGACTTGACTTGGCACGAATCTCCCCAGCAACGGCGCCATAAATGCTTCTTGCTACCTCTTGAGCACTGCGTTGGTTTTCCCTTGAAGAGGAAAGGGTGATGCAGTACAGTAGCGTAAGTATTTCCCTCAACTTTTGAGAACCAAGGTATCAATCCAGTAGGAGACCACGCGCGAGTCCCGCGCACCTACACAAACAAATAAGAACCTCGCAACCAACACGATAAAGGGGTTGTCAATCCCTTCACAGTCACTTACGAGAGTGAGATCTGATAGATATGATAAGATAATATTTTTGGTATTTTTATGATAAAAAGTAAAAAAAGAAAGCAAAATAAATGGCGCTAGAAATAGCTTGTTGACGGGAGATTAATATGATGGAAGATAGACCTGGGGGCCATAGGTTTCACTAGTGGCTTCTCTCAAAATAGCATAAGTATTACGGTGGGTAAATGAATTACTGTCGGGCAATTGATAGAATTGAGCATAGTTATGAGAATATCTAGGTATGATCATGTATATAGGCATCACGTCCGTGACAAGTAGACCGAAACGATTCTGCATCTACTACTATTACTCCACACATCGACCGCTATCCAGCATGCATCTAGAGTATTAAGTTCATAAGAACAGAGTAATGTTATAAGTAAGATGACATGATGTAGAGGGATAAACTCATGCAATATGATATAAACCCCATCTTTTTATCCTCGATGGCAACAATACAATACATGTCATTTCCCTTTCTGTCACTGGGATCGAGCACCGCAAGATTGAACCCAAAGCTAAGCACTTCTCCCATTGCAAGAAAGATCAATCTAGTAGGCCAAACCAAACTGATAATTCGAAGAGACTTGCAAAGATAACCAATAATACATAAAAGAATTCAGAGGAGATTCAAATATTGTTCATAGATAATCTTGATCATAAACCCACAATTCATCAGATCTCGACAAACACACCGCAAAAGAAGATTGCATCGAATAGATCTCCAAGAAGATCGAGGAGAACTTTGTATTGAGATCCAAAGAGAGAGAGAAGAAGCCATCTAGATAATAACTATGGACCCGAAGTTCTGAGGTAAACTACTCACACATCATCGGAGAGGCTATGGTGTTGATGTAGAAGCCCTCCGTGATCAATGCCCCTCGAGGAGCACTGTAAAGGCCCCAAGACGGGTCTCACGGGCATGTAGGTTGCGGCGGTGGAAATAGGGTTTTGGCTCCGTATCTGATGGTTTGGGGGTACATGGGTATATATAGGAGGAAGAAGTACGTTGGTGGAGCAACGAGGGGCCCACGAGGGTGGAGGGCGCGCCCAGGGGGTAGGCGCGCCCCCCTGCCTCGTGCCTTCCTCGTTGATTGCTTTACGTAGACTCCAAGTCCTCTGGATCACGTTTGTTCCAAAAATCACGTTCCCGAAGGTTTCATTCCGATTGGACTCCGTTTGATATTCTTTTCCTTCGAAACACTGAAATAGGAAAAAAAACAGCAATTTGTGATGGGCCTCCGGTTAATAGGTTAGTCCCAAAAATAATATAAAAGTGTATAATGAAGCCCATTAAACATCCAAAACAGAATATAATATAGTATGGAACAATCAAAAATTATAGATACGTTGGAGACGTATCAGCGGCGGCGGAGTGAAGATTTCCGCGACCGACGCGGGTACAACGGCGACGAGGTTGAGGCAGTGAAGCTCTTCCTCACCAGCGATGATGGAGTGTAGCAGCGGCGCTAGGTCTGAGAGCTCGAGCGAAGTAAATGAAGTATGAGGAAGGGAGGGGTATTTATAGCCACGGTGAAAAACTGCCCATCCGAAGAATTTCGACGAACATGCCCTTGACCCTTGCCATCCTAGCGACATGTGTCACCCACGTACAGAGAGGTGGAGATCGTGGTAGATCGTGGGTGAGTAGTTTAATCCGACATGGGTGTCGGTGTCAAAACCGGCGGATCTCAGGTAGGGGGTCCCGAACTGTGCGTCTAGGATCGATGGTAACAGGAGACGGGGAACACGATGTTTACCCAGGTTCGGGCCCTCTCTTGGAGGTAGTACCCTACTTCCTGCTTGATTGATCTTGATGAATATGAGTGTTACAAGAGTTGATCTACCACGAGATCGTAATGGCTAAACCTAGAAGTCTAGCCTATGTGAATATGGTAATGAGTATTCTTATCCGGACTACGCTCTCCGGTTTATATAGACACTGGGGAGATCTAGGGTTACATGGAGCCGGTTACATCAGAGGGAATCTACATAGTCGGTTGCCAAGCTTGCCTTCCACGCCAAGTAGAGCCCAATCCGGACACGAGTACATTCTTCGGTCTTCATGTCTTCACAGCCCATCAGTCCGGCCCACGGATAACAAGCCGGACGCCCGAGGACCCCTTAGTCTAGGACTCCCTCAGTAGCCCCCGAACCAGGCTTCAACGACGAGGTGTTCGGCACGCAGATTGTCTTCGGTGTTGCAATGCGGGTTCCTTCTCCAAGTAATATATTTGGCCGTTGATCCAATATCGCTGCCCTCGGCTTCTGTGCATTAATAACTTCGTCTTCCATGTGTCGAGCGAATGCGGAAAGTCAGGGAATTTTTGCGAATAACACCCCATCCACGCAAGGCAGGATGCCTATTTAAAGGTACTGTCTTAGATCCAGGCGACACTGCACCAAGAAAATCCCCGGAGACTACCAGGAGTAACCATTCCATCACGGCTAGCATTCCCAGCTCCTCCTCCCGCTCCAGCCCAAAAAGAAGCGAGTGGGAGAAGTGCTGTGTGACTCATAGTTAACTTGCAAAGTTGCAAGCGCAGGGATTTCTTCCTCCCGCGGATCTGGTCCCTGTCCGAGCAGGGTCGGCCTCCTTCAACGGCGTGACTCAGGCGGAGGACTTCCCTAATCCATCCGGGGGAGAGCGAGTGTGCTTCGTCCCCTACCTTCTAAGAGGCATTGATTTCCGCCCATCCGCTCTCCGAGGGCTTCGAATATTATGGCCTCCACCGCACAACTTCACTCCCGCTCTATCCCGCACATCGCAGGTTACGCCGCCTGCGGCGAAGTTATTTCTGGGTGTTGAAGCCCATTTCGAACTGTGGAGATAATTGTTCTGTCTTGTCCCGCGCAACCACGAGGGGTCCATATTTGAAGTGGGCGGAGCCGAAGTATGGCGCATCGCCGACACCGGATACCTGTCCAGCACACCAAGGAGGGCAGCAAAGGAATGGCCTTCCGAATGGTTCTACATCGAGGACATCGCACTTCCCGACCTAGTTCGAAAGGGTCTCCCTGAATATGCAAGCGTCCCGCTAAAGAAACACCATAGTTGGCGTCCCCGGAGCCTCGAAGAGGATGACAGTGCGGAGGTTCGTCAGCTCCTGGGCAAGATAAAGACACTCGCCCAGTCCGGATTAACAATGGTTGAGGTGGTGGCGATCTCCATAGTGCGAGGGGTTCAACCACTTCAATATAGAGGGCTCCCGATGTGGCACTACAACGGGGAGGACGACGCCTCCCGCTGTGGTCGGAAAGGTCCGGACACCCTTGCCGCTCTAGCCAAGATACTGGCCGAGCTGTTCAAAGGGGAGGAAGAGGAATTTCTTCGCATCAATCGCAGAGATGGATATTCTATGTATAATCCTCCCAGTTGGGTAAGCCCCAATCCTTCTGTTCTACTTACTCTGCCTCCCGGGTTACCTTTGGTAAATTTTTAATCCGCTCATGACAGCATTGGCGAAAAATCACTGAGGGGTTTCACAGCCCCGCCCCACAGCCTGAGAACCACAACCGGGAGCTGCATCCTGGGTTCAAAGAAGATCCGGATATATTCGTGGTACTCGCGGAAGGGGTGTTTTACCAGGCGAGCTACGATGGCACGGAAGTGGCCATTATCCCGGATTACCCTGGTCTTCTTCCTGCTTCCCACGTAAGTCATCAAGAGAAAATCCCACTCGAAAGAGCTTCCTCGCACTTCCTCACCCATCGCACTGCCTCGTGCTCCACAGGGGAGGCGTTCGACGCATCACGCTACTCCGGGGTGGCTCCAAAGAGAGAGGCTCCGGCGCCGAGCAAGGCTTTCAAGAGGAAGGTCAGTGAAGACATGACCGGTCCCTTGTCAAAGAGGTAAAAATTTGACGGTATACTTTAGTAGTCACATCCAACTGTAACTTGTATGTTCGTTTGGTACCAGGAAAAAGGTTCACCGGACTAAGTCCGAGGGTCCGGCCGGCCGTACTCCCAGCGCCCGGGATTTAGACCCCGTTGAAGAGGCGTAGGCCGATATAGGAACAGTGTTGGACTGTCCTTCGGCCGAGGGCTCGGAGAATATGTCCGTTACCAACTCGGAAGTGGAGAGCGCCATGAATCATCGGTGCTGTAGGGCTATTTTACGAGACCCTGAGTTCTCGGAAGAGGCATTCAATGCCTTCAGTTTGGCTGATGCATACATCCAAGCTGCTCGAAATGGGCTTAGAAGAGCCACAAAGCAGCATTTAACAGACGTGCGGGTAAGTTTTCTTTGTCTGAATAGGATAACCATATGCCAGTAGCCCCCGGGACTGAAGTTGGAACAACTGATTTAAGGACCGTTGCATCACCAGGTTCTTACAGAGAAGAACAACCTGCTAACCCAAGAGCTGGAATAGTATCGGGCGCAGCTAAATGCTGCTACATCTGAATTGGAAAACTTCAAGAAGTTTTCCACTGGTAATGTTCCCCTCCATCGAGGAACAATAATTGTATACCAACTGTGCAATATCGCCATCGATCGATAATAGGTTGCTCGATCAACTTGAGAAGAAGTTGAAGATCGCCAAGAGGGAGAAAGAGAGGCAAGAGGTAACACGCCGCAGCGTAAGCGCAGTGCTCACCCGCCGTGACGAGAAAACAAGCTACAGAATTCCAACACTACGTTGGGTGAAGAGTTGAAAGATGTACGGGCCTATCTAGCCGACTCCGTGAAGGAGAACAAGAAGTTGTGGGGCGGCATATTCTGTATGTTACCGAACTTGTTTTTTTTAAGTTGTTCGGAGATAAATGGGACTGATATAGCTATGTTTGCAGGTATATTGCCAGACCGTCCTGAAGAGGAGGTGTCCGGATCAGCAAGTGATCTGCTGCAAAGACTGTCGCAAGTGCACGAGCATGCTCGGCTGGCCATGCAGACTGTTGCCAAGGCCTTATGGCCATCCGCCTCCCATCCAGGAAGTATGGAGGAGCTTGTAGACTGTTCAAGGGAGCACGGCGGCGTATCCGATTATGGAAGATATCGGCCTGCCGAGAGGGTGCGCGAGAGGCCTGGGCCATGGTGAAAACGCGATATACCAAGATGAATCCTAATCACATGGCCCGGGTTGGACCATTAGGGCCAAATGGGGGAGAAATTTCCGTTAGTTTAGTATATGACCAAGTAGAGGTGGTCGCCAAATATTCCCAATAGGATTATAAGTTAGACTTCCTGTTAGATGGTATAGAGGAGGATGTGTTTGAGTTTAAGTGACTATGCACTTTCCTCACCATGTGGAATTCTAGCTGAATTGTATATCATTTGTCATGGCAGACCTTTTCGCTTCAACCTCCGGACCCGTAGGTGCGGAGTGTTCCCGACACTGCCACGCTTAATAGGCCGGGTATGCATGGAAAACTAAGTGTAGGGGTCATAGTTGCTTGAATGCATAAGTTGTATCTCGCTAGTTATGTTATATTACATTGAGATTGTAAGAAACATCTTCCGTGGAGAATAGTTCCGTTATGGGTTTCTTTCCCGGTGTGCATGCATTAGTAGACATGTCCGAATTGTGATGTAAAATAACAGGTGTATGGCTTCAGGGGTTCACAATAGAGTGAGTGCAAAAACATTTTTCATCCAATCGATCGAATATTCCCTTAAGAACGCTTAGCTTTCGCTTCACCCACCGAGGTACACATTCGGATGACCCGGCAGTAACAATCGCAGAGGTGCTCCCTTTACCACCTAGCCGAACAACCGGGAACGTAGGTGTCGTGGAATTGTCACGGCAGATGTCCTCGTGAAAGGACTTAGTCATGGAGCCATCACAACTAGGAAGCTTAAAGGGGTTAAAACGGGACAAAGGACACGAGGGTTTATACTGGTTCGGCCCCTTGCGGTGAAGGTAAAAGCCTAATCCAGTTGAGGTGGAATTACTAGGGTTTCGATGACCAGGGAGCGAATCCTCTATGCCCAGCTCTCGATTTGATGTTTCTTGCCCTAAACCGCCGCCGGGTCGTCCCTTTATATACAGAGGTCGACGCCCAGTGGCTCAAAGAGTCCCGGCCGGCTCATAAACAGTGTCCGGCTTGGTGACTACTTAATCTTGCCTTACAATACAAGTTACACTCTTATGGCGAATTATCACTACAGGCCTTAAACCGCCCTTGGGCTTTGGGCCCTTAACTGAACCACCATCTTCAAGTTTGATATTGGGCTTCATATGATGAATCTCCCTAGCGTAACCCGGCCCCTCCTGGACGGGTTACACTAGTAGTTATATCCCCAACATTAGGCCCCAGATTGATTTGAACCGGTTCATGTCAATCTTCAATATTTAAGAAAAAACCTTCTGTCTTCCACCTGTGCGAGAATTTATAACCCGCCATGACGTCATCTTCTGGATTCATGGTAACCCGCCGTGACGTCATCTGCTATTTAATTAATTTTTTATTCAATCATATCCCAACGGATCCTTATCTTAATGACCGTCCCGAGAATCGAGGCGTCTGAGTAGCTGGATAACCATGTTTGGCCTCCTCGTTTTTCATGCCTGCTTTATCAGTCTTCCCTTATAAATAGGCATGACCTTAGGTCTTTCTTCATTCTCCCTCTTTCGTCGTCTTCTTCCTCTCGCTACTCCACTGCTGCTCGAGCTCCGCTGCCACCGCCGCCGCAGAGCACCTCGTCTTCGTCGACCTTGGCCGCTGCATCAACCTGAATCGATCAAAGAACGACGGTGATCCTCAGCAGTAGATCTGCAGCTGTAAGTCCTCGCCGTCCCGCACCTCAGATCCGCATTTAAGGTTTGCGAGTTCCTCTGTGTCTTCCGCTGTTCACAGATTTCTCCGTGGCTCCTTCATTGCATCTCCTTTCAATTCAAAAGGAATACTAAACTCATGCGGTAGTTGTTTTGCATCCATTTCAAACGCTAGTAGATCCCTTTTTCTAGTTCAGAGGCCTCATTAGAGTTCACAAGCTCATCTGTACTAGATTTTTAGGTCTAGAATATTTTCTTTTCTGAACAGCCATTTGATCGAAATTAATTGCTGCGTCGTGTGAAACATGTTTTTGTACACTTAGCCGATGCCTGTATCTGGATAGATCCACTTAGCCATGGCGGCTCACACCACCGGCTCTAATTTGAGATGCTCAATAGATAACTTCAAACACGCATGGCGGCTTAGATAACCTCAACTGCTCATGGCGGCTTAAATAATCTGACATAATTAACCATACACCATTAGGCCCCTTTGTCGGTGTCAAAACCGGCGGATCTCGGGTGGGGGGTCCCGATCTGTGCGTCTAGGCTGATAGTAACAGGAAGCAAGGGACACAGATGTTTACCCAGGTTCGGGCCCTCTCGATGGAGGTAAAACCCTACTTTCTGCTTGATTAATATTGAAGATATGGGTAGTACAAGAGTAGATCTACCACGAGATCGTAGAGGCTAAACCCTAGAAGCTAGCCTATGATGGTATGATTGTAATTGTGATCGGCCTTCTAGGACCAACCTCTCCGGTTTATATAGACACCGGAGAGGGCTAGGGTTTATATGGAGTCGCCATAAGGAAGGAAATATAATATCCGAATCGCCAAGCTTGCCTTCCATGCCAAGGAAAGTCCCATCCGGACACGGGTCAAGTCTTGAGTCTTGTATCTTCACGCTTCAATAGTCCGGACGTTGTATACAGTCCGACTGTTCGGATACCCCTAATCCAGACTCCTCAAGAGTCTCCTGAACCAGGCTTCAATGACGATGAGTCGGGCGCGCAGTCTTGTCTTCGGCATTGCAGGGCGGGTTCCTTCTCCGAATACTCCAAAGTAGTTATCGAACACTTGAACCGTGTCCGGATCCACAAAATGATCTTCACATGCCACCATAGAGAGAATGCTATTTCACGAATGCAATCTGCTGACAACTTTTTAGGCAACGCGACGTGTCATTACGGTCGGGTCATTATTCGAACTGTTTTCCCACAACCAGCCACAACGCATATTGCGAGGCGGTTTCTTTGACACGTCTTGTCAAACCAGAGATTGTGTCCCCTTATCACGGGATTCTCATCAATACGGGTACGGGTAATCCCACCACATCATCAATCGTGGCGCTTGGGAAGCAAGCGATTCCCAACGGGCAAGTTGGGAGGCGCACCGCTTTCATCGCCTCTATAAAGGGATAAGATTTCCCCATTTTTACCCACACCTTCTTCCTCCTTGCCCACTCTTGCCCCTCGAGCTCCAGCGCCCAAGCCTAAGTCTTGTCCGCACAGCTAAACATGTCCGGAGCAGGAGGCAAGTGGGTGGCTTCCACCGCAAGGAGAAGCATATCGCGAATCTTCTAAGCGGCCGGATACTTGGTCACAGACATAGCGCACCGCCACCGGACGCTGGGCAGGTCATTCCACCCCGGACCCCACGAGAGGGCCGTGGTTTGTCGCCCACTTCATCCGTGGATCGGGTTTCCACTTCACCCTTCGTCCGCTGGCTCATGTTCTACTACGGGCTGGATTTCCACGATCTAGCCCTCAATTTCGCCCTCAACATCTCGGCGTTCATCGTCAGATGCGAAGCCCTCCGATCCGCCTCACTTCGCTCAGGCTGCAAATCTTCTGCATGAAGCCGAAGATTGTACGCGGCCAGCAAGCGAAGATTGTACCTGGCTGGACGGCTCCTTTGCGGAGACCGTAAAAGGGTGGCAATCGGGGTGGTTCTACATCACCGAGTCGCGCGGCGCCAACTGGGCGGCGGACCCCGAGTTCCGATCCAGAGCCCCCATGCGGCTCACCTCCTAGGAAAGGAAGGGCCTGACTTGGGGCGAACCTACAGAGCTGACCGGACTCCAAACCTGCATCAAGAGCATGAAGGACAAGAACATTAAGCTCGTCAACATGATCCAGGTCATGCTCGTTCGCCGGATTCTGCCATGCCAAAGGCGGACATTCAATCTGTGGGAGTTCGCCCCGCCAACACCGTGACGCTTCAGAGGCTCTATGGCATGAAGCACAAAGACGCGTGGAAGGAGTTGTTTAAGGCCTCCGAAGTACCTCCTCCCACATCCGAGGACCGCGGACTTCATGCAGCGCGGCCCCCACGCTCGGTGAGTTTTGGGACTACCACCGGATTTGGATTTTCCCAATACATTCATGGGGGAGTCTTAAGTATTTGTGTATATTTGATCAGGACTATGTGGAGACAGCGGAGCAGATTAACTGTCCGGCTCCGTTGCCAGAAGATCCAGCTGATGCTCTCTTGACAGAGATGCGTATCCCGGCGCTCTACAAGGCACCGGAGAAGAAGGCCGAAAAGAAGGCCCCGGGGACTAGGAAGGGTCCCCGGCGTAAGGTTGTGCCGGAAGCCTCGTCCGAAGACGACGAGGCGCACTCCTCCCCCGAAGAGGAGGAAGAAGAAGAAGAAGAAGCCGCCCCATCCAGAAAGGATGAGAGGCCTGAGGAGACGGGTCGTGGGGCCGGGAGAGGCCCTCGATGCAAGGCCGTCATACCCACGTCGTCCGATGACGACGAAACAGATTCCTCCCGCGGAGGCAGGGGAAGCAAGAAGAAACTCTACCTCCCCGCACTGGGGAGGAGAAAAAGAGGAAAGCCACCCCGGAGGGGGAGGCCGGGACGCCCAAGAAGGGAAAGACGTCCCTTCCGGACTACTCCACCACGGCTGCTCATAGCGAGGAAGGGTGGCTGCCCAGGGGGAAGCCCTTGGCGCGATCGTAAGTCTCCGCACTCTACCATGATTTTACTTCATAGTTGTTTAATAACGCCGAACATATATGCAGTCCGGCCAGGGCTCATCTGAAAGTTTCGACTTCGGATGGGTCTCTGAGCGCTTCAGAGATGAAATTGCTCCCAACGGCCACTACTCCTCAGCCTGCTGATGACACGGAGGTGTTGTCCCGAAGGTTCCGCGAGCGGGGGGAGGTGACCCTGGAGATGCCCCAAGGCAGAGTTCCAGATGTCGGACACGCGGGGTTCAAGATCCTTGCGGATCGCGTCGATGAGAGCCGCAGCAAGGCGGACTCTCGACCAAACACTGTTTCGGAACCCTCAACGGTTTCGGATTTAGGCGGGCATCCCCTCGTTAGGGAGGGAGAGCTGTCCGTGCCGAGGACTTCCATTGCCACGGGCGCCGATATCTGGTGGAAGCGCCGAGGCGCCCATGGATGACGAGCACCGCATTTTATGAGTGCGGTGATTCAAAAGGTTTTGTCCGCCAAAGTGGCCTAACCAAGCTCGCGCAAGCCTCCTGACGGGCTTCGAGGTAAGTAATAAAAATGTGTGAAATTACCACCCGATAGGTAGTAGCCCCTGATACTCTATTTGGTGTTCGGAAAGAAAAGCCAAACGGAGGGTCAATTATAATCCGTGGGAGTCTAATAAGTGTTTATGTGAATAAGCAGGCCGCGCTTGCTTGCCGCCGCTGCCTGCATACCGAGGTTGCCGAACTAAAGCGGACCTGAGCAAAGCAGGAGAGCTCGACCTCATGAAGAGGCGGCTCAAGAGAGCAAAGGTGAGTGATTCTCTGCTTTTATGTATGTAAAAATAGATAAATTGTTTAGTCTCGACGACAAAGCCATGATCAGGTGACAGGTCCACCACCAAGTGGCGCCCTCAAGAAAGCACTATCCGAGGTCAAGACAAGGCGGCCTTGGAGTGCAAAGGGCGCGAAAGCAAAGTGCTAGAGTGGGCGAGGTAGAAGAAGAGCTCCAGGACCTCTGCAAGAAGTTCGAGTCCGTGGAGCATGATCTCAAGATGAAAGAGGCCGAGCTTGTGAAGGCCCTTGTGAGTATCAAAGACGCCAAGGCCAAGCCGAGAAGGCACAGAGGAGATCCAGGAGGCCAAAAGATAGCGGCGGTAAGAAATTATTTGTGCAAAGCAAACATATGGAGGAGGCGTTTCTTTTACTTACTCGAATTCGGAGCTCTCCAGGGGCATTCGGAGATCTACCATGCAGCGTATCAGATGCCGTGGAGTTCTACCATGCCCAAGAGGGGAGCTCAACGGAGAAGCTGTTCTGGTCCCAAAGATGTCAAATAACACCCAACGCCTAAGTGATCAGTCAAGCAGTTGGTTGAACTCCACAGTGTCGGCCAAGTGGCTATGAAAGATTTCATAGTCCGGATGTGGCTCGGTGAGCCCTCGCCCACTAGCTACTTCGCCCGATCTGCCGGATGGTGAATGCATGTCCGTGACTTGAAGTAATCAAGCGATCCGCTTGCATCGAGGGTGCCCGCCGGCCTTTGCCCGCCAAGGTGCATTGGGGCAAGCTGGATGCGGAGAAGCCGGTGAAGGACGGTCCACCGAGGGCAAGGAGCATCGCCATCCCGAGAAGTATTATGATGGTGTTATGAAAGGCGCCGCCTCGTGGGCCGATGAGTGTTCCAAGGACAAGATCTTTGACTAAATGTACCTCTGCCGCTATTGTAATTTAAAGACGGTTACTTGTGCTATGTAGCACTGCTTGATTTAAAATATTACCTTATGTGCAGCTGTTTATAGAATACCGAAGTAGGCTACCGTCGGCTTCCGCCCATCGCAACTAGTGCCGGGTGTTCTCGAAAACCCGGATACTTTTATCCAAATGTTTGGTCCCTTAAGGAGGTATCTAGCGCAGCTTAACAAGGCAATCGGACTATTCGCTTTATAACTTTCACTTAGCCATAGAAGTCTACAATTTTAAATTTTACGAAGCCCTAGAACTGAAGGTCAATTGGGGCGCTATATACGCCTAGATCGACGGCCGATTTATCGCCTAAAGCGGAAAATCTTGAAGGATTTTAAGACCTCTCTAACAGCGACCAGCTCTCGCCACATCATGCTGGTCAGTTTTCGCTTTCATCGAGGTGCTCGTCCGAAGAACCAGACACAATCACAAGAGTTCTCCCTGCGCTACCTTAGCCGATATAACGGAACGAAGGTACCAAAACAAGGGAGCCGGGCTAACCTAATCAGAGACCCAAGACATGATTCGAGTTGATGCATATAGTGCTATAAGTTCGGGTGCCGATCGTTTAAAGTGTTCGGACTTTAGTTGTCAGAGAACGGGCGCCATAGGAAGCCCTCGGCAAACGGACTGCACTAAAGTGTACGGATGCAATGTCAAAGAAACATTTGTAAGAAAATGTTCAAATAATAATAATGAGCTGACGCTATATATAATCTCCCATTGATGAAAATACGCTTAAGCGTATGTTTACAATGAATGCATTAAGCGGAGATAAATAGGACTATTTAACATGTCCCATCCAGGGCAGGCCAGATGGATATATAAAACAGGTATAATGATCGTAAATAGATTCCACCGGGCGCTTCTTCAGACGCCAAGCCTGTTGCCACCTTGGTTTTCTCCTATGTAAGTCCGGCAATCCGGCTCTTCTGAAGAGGCTGCTCTAAAGCAATGTCCTGAAAAAGAAGAAGGACGGGTTATGAAGGTATGTGGCGGTTATCCCGCACTGTTGATTGAGTCATTGTTGTGCCTCCGCCTACGCCCATGGTATCTGCGTAATTGTGTACGCGTGGCACGAATGCTGCTTTGATGGGGCTTAAGCGGAGGCCGGACTGTTGCGCTCTTGGCGTGCCTGATGATCCTGTTGCGGGGTGCTCCGGACTCTCTTGACGGTGCTAGGAGTTGTTGTCGCCGGATTGGTTTGTCGGAGGAGGCCGCATTTTACTTCCGCCGCGAGGGCTGCAGTATGCTCTTCTGTTCGGAGAGAGCGGTCCATATTTCCGTTCACTGTTATGACCCCGCGTGGTCCTAGCATCTTGAGCTTGAGGTATGCGTAGTGTGGTATCGCATTGAATCTAGCTAATGCGGTTTGTCTCGAGCAAAGGCGTGGTAACCATCGCGAAAGGGACGATATCAAGATTAACTCTTCGCTCGTGGTTATCCGGAGATCCAAAGACCACTTCCATCGTTATAGAGCCCGTGCAACGGGCCTCTACTCCAGTGAATCACACCTTTAAAGGTGGTTTTGTGGCCTTGATCCTGAAGGGTCAATGCCCATTTTGCGACCGTGTCCCGATAAAGCAGGTTCAGTTGCTGCCACCGCCCATAAGGACGCCGCGTGAGGTGGAATCCGCGATGATAGGGTCGAGGAACAATGCGGCCGAGCCGCGGACGGATGCTAGTAGGATGATCCCTACGATCAAAGGTGATTGGACAAGTTGACCATGGGTTGAATTTGGGGCGATCGCTCCATCGCGATAGACGCCCCGCAAAGGCTCGCTTCGCTCCCGCTTGGGGATGTGCGTGGCATAGATCATGTTGACCGCTTTCACCGGGGAAATTTCTTCCGTCCCCCCTGTTCGGACGTCGGGCTCCTCGCCATCGCCGCTGTGCGCACTTATCCTTGTCTTCGGCGCTTATTTTGTCGGCCTATTTGAATACCCAACAATCTCTATTGGTGTGGTTATTGGTTTGTCCGGTGCCATGAATTTGGCACGAAGCGCCCAAAGATGCGGTCTAGACTGGACGGTCCTTGATTATTTCTTTTGAACGGCTTCTTCCGCTGACCTGGCTTGGATCCATCAATCGTGTTGATCGTCGTGGTCTTCAAGGCCGCCGCTGTTGTTCCGCTGTTTATGTCTCATTACGCCGTAGCTTGCCGCTATTGTCGCGCCATCCGGGTGCCGTAATGTGGCATAGTGCTGCGCGAGCCAACCAATCGTCCTCGCCGCGCAAAAGCGGTCATTAGTGTTGTGAGAGCTGCCATGGACTTGGGGTTTTTCCTGGCCGAGGTGTCGAGCGCAGCCACTCGCCACGGATATTATGCTTAAAAGCCGCCAGGCTTTTGGTCCGGACAATGACTATTTGGTTCTTTTAGGTTAGGAACCGAGTCCAAAATTTCCGGGCTGACTCTCCGGCTGTTGAGTAATGTGGCTCAAGTCATCGGCGCTGTGGTCGCACATATGTGCCCCGAAGTTGTCGAGGAATGCGCCTTCCGTGTTTTCCCAACTGCCAATGGAATTTGGTCGGCAGGCTGTTTAGCCGTGTCGGGCTGGTCCTTTGAGCTTAAGGGAAGATACTTGATGGCGTAGATCATCTCCGCGGGCCATGTGAATATGGAGAAGGAAATCTTCAATCCATACTGTGGGGTCTGCAGCCATCGTGATGATTCGATGTTTACGGGTTTGAACCCTTCGGGAATTCATGATCCATTACTTCGCGCTGAAGTAGAGGGGTGTGCGTGCCTGCGTGCGGGCTATGTGGCTACGCAGGTCGAATTGCTCGGTGGCTATATTCGCCCGGCCGACTTCTTGAAGGTGTATCCGCGTGATTTCGCCGCCGCGGCCGAGGCGCGCTCCCGCGATCCGTAGATCAATCTTGGTTGTCCTGTTTTGTTGCCCAGGGCCGTAGTATGTTGGCGTGGGGGTGTTGGCTGGTATTCGGACTGATATGCCGTTTTTTCCCGGCCACGAGGTGGCCGGTTAGCCATATGGTGCTCAAGTCTGTATTCCTCGGCTGCCAGGACTTCAGTCCATCTATCTGTGAGCAGGTCTTGATCAGCTTGGAGTTGCTGCTGCTTCTTTTTCGGGCTCCGCTATAAGCCGGCGCTTGAAGCGCTCCTGCTCTACGGGATCCTTAGGCACGCCGAACTCGTCGTCGCCGAGGCTAATCTCGTCTTCGGAGGGGGGCATGTAGCTGTCATCCTACGGGTATACGCCCGTCGCTCGCTCTTCCGGGCTGACCTGCTCATCCTCCTGTTCGGCCTGCTCGAAGGCGGGCTGATCAGGGTTGTATTCTTCTTCGGCACCATTCGGATTGTTTTCGTCTCCTGGGCCGGTATTGCTGTGGCGGCGCTTGGATTGGCGCTGACGACGCCCATTCTTTGCTTTTTTCCCTGAGGTTTTATCCTCCGTTGCCTCATCGCCATTTGTTTCCTTCGGAGTGTCCACCATATATATATATATCATAGGAAGAGGTGGCTGTACACCGCCCAGTGAGCGGTGGTTCATGCTCTTCTCCTACATCGTCGTCCATACCGTCGATGTATTCGGAGTCAAAGTTCAGTACCTCGGTTAAATCATCGACCGTGGCAATGAAGTGGGTGGTGGGTGGGCGACGAATTCCTGCGTCGCCTGCCTCCCACTCGAAAGCCGACATAGTTCGCCAAGAGCCTCCTGACAAAGAGAGAGACTTTAATGAGTCCAGCATGTCGCCAAAGGGCGAGTACTGGAAGATATCCTCAGCGGTGAACTCCATTACCGGAGCCCAACCTGGCTCGACTGGCTCGGGAGTGCGCGGACTGGAACCAACGTCCGGATACGAATCCGGGGGTCCGGAGTCACAGGTCACCGCAGAGGTAATACCCGTGTTCGGATCCACCGCTGATGAGTGTGCGACCTGTGGGGCGGGGTCCATCACTCCGTCCTTAGGCGGCGCAGCCTGCTCCGGATTTAGGTCCGGGGATACTACGGGGGTGATAATCCGAGCTTCGTCCGACGGCAGGTCTAAGCCGTGGTCGCCGTGGATCGTCCGGTGCTCTCGGGCATAGGCCCAAATCCATCAAGATCAAGTCTCCGCGATGTCCGCCATGTAGTTCAGGTTTCCAAACCTGATCTCGTGGCTGTGGGCGAGCTGCCGATTCGCTTCCAGATGGCTGCGAAGTTGGCCCGCAGAGCGAAGCCGCCGAACACGAAGATCTGTCCGGGGAGAAAAGTCTCACCCGGGATCGCGTTGTTGACGATGACTAGAGGAGCCATCGAGCCCTATAGCGATGACACAGAGGAACTCTCAATGAAAGCACCAATGTCGGTGTCAAAACCGGCGGATCTCGGGTAGGGGGTCCCGATCTGTGCGTCTAGGCTGATGGTAACAGGAAGCTAGGGACACAGATGTTTACCTGTGTTCGCCCTCTCGATGGAGGTAAAACCCTACTTCCTGCTTGATTAATATTGAAGATATGGTTAGTACAAGAGTAGATCTACCACGAGATCGTAGAGGCTAAACCCTAGAAGCTAGCCTATGATGGTATGATTGTAATTGTGATCGGCCTTCGAAGGACCAACCTCTCCGGTTTATATAGACACTGGAGAGGGCTAGGGTTTACATGGAGTCAGTTACAAGGAAGGAAATATAATATCCGGATCGCCAAGCTTGCCTTCGACGCCAAGGGAAGTCCCATCCGGACACGGGTCGAAGTTTTGAGTCTTGTATCTTCACGCTTCAATAGTCCGGATGTTGTATACAGTCCGGCTGTCCGGATACCCCCTAATCCAGGACTCCCTCACCCTTCGTAAGCTGTCATCTTAAATATGAATTGAGGTATTTCTCTCCGACTTAAATTTGAACCGGAAATTTTTATTTTGTCGTAGACTTCCATCTCCATAATGCTTCCCAAGGCTCCCAAAGCACCCGTTACATGCAAGTGGGTTAAATCCATCGTCACAGATAACACCTTTAATGATTTTGTGAAGACTGGATATCTGCCGAAGAAGGAAGTCATGTCATATCGCGGCTCCCGATCCGGCTGTAAGAAAAGCCTCAACCCAAGGAAGGGAAGTTATCGCCTTTATCGATCACATGAACCCGGCTTTTCTCCACCCGCTCAAAGTTTTTCAGAGACGTCTTGCACTTTTTTGACCTGCGACCTCAAGACATCGGGCCCAATTCCATGTCAAATATTTGCAATTTTCAAGTGTTCTGCGAGGTGTACCTTGGAGAAGAACCTAGCTTGCTACTCTTTAGAGAGTTATTTTATCTGAATCGTCAGGATGAACGTGCCAATGGGACCAGCTTGGAACTTGGTGGAATCTCAATCCAACCACGGAGAGACTGTCTATTTCCATATGCCGAACCGCCGAGTCACCCTAAAGATTGGAACCAGACGTGGTTCTATTGCCAAGATACCTCTTCGGCTAATGAGAATCCTCTGCCCGGCTTTCGCGCCGTGCACCTCGAGTCCACTCACCCTTTGCCAGATAAACTGTCTCCGGCTAAACATCAAACACTTGCCCCCACCATGAGTAAGGTCAAGGCTCTTCTGGGGAATGGTTTAAACGGCATTGATCTGGTCCGGGTTTGGCTTGCCTGGCGGGTTATTCCTTTGAGCCGCCGCCCCGGCTTGATGTGTGATTACACAGGCCAAAATAATGATCCTCTGCGGCGCAGCCCTGATGACTTACCTGAAGACGTCATTAATGATATGACCAAGTCTCTTCTAAATGAGAGCCTGGCAGATTGTGGAGAAGTAGGTTTAAGTCCTTTCTGCAAAGCTAACCGGCTCCAGCGGTAAGCCATTGACTTGAGCAGTTTTACCTTCAACCTTGATAATTTCGTCTTTACTCAAAAAACCTTTGTTGTAATTCACAGGCTAATGACAAATTTTGGAAGGTCAAGTATGAGCATGAAGCTGCAAAGAAAACCAGGAAAACCAAGAAAGCCGCCAGGAAGCCGCTGCTCGGAAGAAAGGGAATAAGCCTAGTGCCTCAGATATGCTTCGTTTAGAAGATACCTCCGAGTCAGAGGTAGCTCTTGACTCTTTAGGCTCCTTTTTCAACTATCTTATTGACACCAATTATCATCAGGAGGATACAGGAGTGAGTCATGCAGTGGTTGAAGAGGTAACTATAATTTCCTCCGACTCCGAGCCTTTGCCAAGACAGAAAGTCCGAAGAGTAACCCGGAAAGTAAGATTTTCACATCCTTTAGATTACCAAGATCCTCAATTTCTTTTGAAGTGACAGATTCATGAGAGCCGGAGGCAGACCCGAACCAGTAAAGATGTGGAACTCTCCTCCGGCTTACCCAATGTAACAAGGAAACGCCGAACCAAGGTCATCTCCGATTTACATTCCTTTTATCCTTTGGCGGGTCTCACTCGTCAACCGCTCAATTCTTCTGACTCAGATTATCAGGGAACTTCACCTTCCTCTAGCGAATCAATGCAGTCCAATTTACCGGCTTTCAAAACCGCTCCAGGGTAATGATAAACTGCTTAATCTATGCTTAGTTCAACTTGTTGTATTTTTACCGACCTTTTGATCTTATACAGTGGTCAAGCAAAGCCCAGCAAAAGGGCGAAGAAGAACAAGCCGGCCGAAGAGCCGATCTTAAATGAACCGGAGCTCAGAACAGCTGCTCCTGACACCTCCGCTCATGAGCCGCCGACTGAACCAGCCCATGGTATTCCAACACCTACTGCTGACCCGCCTGTCGAGCAAGCCGGTGTCGGTTCTGAGAACCTAGAGATCCCTAGCCCGGCCAAGACAGATGACCCGGATGTTGAAATCATCAAGACTGCCTTTGTTGAGCCGGGGAGACCGACCGTGCTGGCCAAGTGCTCCGCCAAGGAAGAACTTCTGGAACGCCGCAGGGCTAAACTGGATGTCACCGATTATACTCACATGAGTATTGGAGAAATCTTCTCTGGCTATATGAGCCAAGTGCACACCAGCCGTGACATGGAAATTGACATGGTGAAGCAGATGCACCAAAAATCTGAGGTATAACTCTTCTTTCTGTACTTCCTTTATTCTTACCATACCAGCCCCCAAGTCTATTACTTATGATGGAATATGCTATAGACTTAAAACCAGCTTAATGATACACATAAAACTCTGGCTTATCGTGTAGCCCCCAAGGGCCGTCTTAAGCAGCATGTTTGACCCGGTCCTTGTCATATTTTAATCGAAAAGTGTTTGGAAATAGAAATATGCATTAGCCCCCAAGTGCCAAGTACCTTTGCTTGCAAAGTGCTTGGGACTTACTTTAATAAACCACCACTGCAAACAGAATTCTTCAACATACATTAGCCCCCAAGTGCCAAGTATTTTTGCTTGCAAAGTTCTTGGGACTTAATATTGCATTATGATAATCCTGATTGTAACCCAACATTTGTACAGGCCACCATTAGTCAATTTGAATCGGAGATTTCTGACTTGAAGAATCGCCTGGAAGCACAAGAGATTGAAACCAAAAAAGCCAACTCCAAGTTTGAATTCAGTGTATCTAAACAAGAAAAACTGAAAAAAGACTTTGAAGCGGAGAAGAAGGCCTGGGCTGATGAAAAGATTGTCTTGATAGATCGGACTGAGAAGGCAGAGTCGGCTCTTGCAGAAGTAACCGCCGAATTATCCGGCTTAAAACGCCATATATCTCAGATGGTCTCAGCAATCTTTGGTAAGTTACTTTGCAATTGTTAGATATTTAAATATTTTTGGAATAATCATATGAATTGTCATCAACTCACCTGACATTGTAATACAGGCCCCAGGAGATCAAACCTTAACCAGAGCATGCTAATAAAACTGAAGGCGGTTTACACACTGGCGGAACAACTTTACACCGGTCTCGCTGCGTTTTAGCCGCAGTGGGTCCTGCCAAATGAAGTTCCCAACCTCCCGCCGACGATAAAGCGGCTTGCTGTGTTACCTCAGTGGTTTAATGAACTAAGGCGATCTTCTGCAAGAGCCGGAGCCGTAACTGCATTAAGTCGGGCTAAGGCGTGGCTACCAGAGCTAGACCCGGCCGACCTCGCCATCGGGTATCCAAGCTTAAAAGAGGACGGCACACCGTTTGGACAGGAGGACTTCACCACTTGTGTTAAGGAGATCCGCCCTGTGGCCACCGTGATTGCTAATGATACGGATCTCACCAAGTATCATCCGGGTTATGATGCTGAAAACCGGAGAATTCCAACGCCACATTATGAAGAGACCAGCCTGATCCCTCCAATTCGTAAGCATACCTTCGCCCCTGAAGTTGACCCGGCCGGATTAATTGATGATGAAGCTGAATTTGAAGCTTTGAGTGGCATTGACTGGTCATCATTAACCTTCCAGGACAGGGAACAAGATGGAGGAGCGGAAAGGATGATCCAAGCTTCAGCCAACAACAAGAATTGATCCATCAGGCGGCTCATATTTACGCTTTGCTGAAAAACAATGTTTCATCATTTGGACTCGGGGAGTCATGTAATAGGGTAGAAAAAACACTTGATTTTGTCATGCCATCGCGCACGTGTCTGGCGCTCAACACTGTTTAAGCCGCCATCTTATATTCCTCCATATTGTGTTGATCATCTATTTTCCATGTGTTTAAAAGGGCTTTTTAGCTGTCCTGCATAGAGAAACAAATCACAAGTCCCTTGGAGGTTTACCGCATGCCGGGTCATATATCTTACAGATAACCCGAAATATGAAAAAAAATCATAGATAAGCCGGCTAGCAACCACATCTTTGAAATATAACTGTAATCTCATACCTGTGATCCTTTCATTTACACTACCGGTTTATGTGACCCGAACAGTAAGGGTGACAACCCGATCTTTAGAAGCCAAAAACTTCCAAATGTATGATGACCGTCATATGCTGGCGATTTATTGACCAAGGCCCAAACCAGGCTAAATAGAAGCCACTTATTAGATGCTTCCAAATATAATCAAAAAGTCAGAAAATTGTGATTGTAAAGAACTTTATAAACAAAATTTAGAAGCTTCTGATTTGAATACGATCAGAGAACCGTTCCAAAGGGGTTAAGCTAAGATTCGAATACGATCATATAGCCCCCAGTGGCTTTGGCATTGCCAATCAAGAGGGTATCGACATCTATGTTCTCTTTGGTTCGAATACGACCTATGTTTGAACAGGAAGCCCCCAAATGACCTTGATATTTGTTTAATGACGCTGATTCGAATACGATCCACGTGACACCTAAAAAGGGGTTGAGCTATTATTCGGATACGATCAAGAAGCCCCCTAATAGGTTTGGCAGTGTGCAAATCAAAAGGGTATTGACAGCTATGTTCTCTTTGGTTCGAATACGACCTATGTTTGAACAAGAAGCCCCCCAGCGATCATGATATTTAATGGCTAGATTCGAATACGATCATGAGGCGGACCAAAGGGAAAGCCGGATTCAAATATGATCAGCTCCCGTTGGTCGTTTCAAAGACATAATAATGAAGACATATAAACTTTTGAGGATGAAAAGGACAGAGGTCCTGCTTTATTACTTTTCATGAGATCCGGTGGCTCAAGTGTAGTAAGGCTTAAGATGAGCAATGTTCCATGGCCGGCGGGTCTCCTCCTCCGACTTACGTGAGTCTTTGCGCTCTCGAACATCGATGAGGTAATATGACCCGTTATTCAGGTTCTTGCTGACCACAAAGGGTCCTTCCCAATGTGGGGATAACTTGTGCATGTCGGACTGATCCTGGATAAGCCGCAGCACTAAGTCGCCTTCTTGAAAGGTTCTGGACTTAACCCAACGGCTATGATAGCAACGCATGTCCTGTTGGTAAATCACCGAGCGGGCTGCTGTTAAGTCACGCTTCTCATCCAACAAATCAAGTGCATCCTGACGAGCTTGATCGTTATTAGCTTCAACGTAAGCTGCCACACGGGGCGAATCATGACGGATGTCACTCGGTAGGACCGCCTCTGCTCCGTAAACCATGAAGAAAGGCGTATAACCCGTAGATCTGTTAGGCGTAGTATTGATGCTCCAAATCACAGAAGGCAACTCCTCCACCCAACAACCTAGCGTCCATTGTAAAGGGACCATGAGCCGAGGTTTTATGCCTTCCAAGATCTCTTGATTGGCTCTTTCAGCTTGACCATTGGATTGAGGATGAGCTACTGATGAAACATCGAGCCGGATATGTTCACGTTGACAGAACTCTTCCATAGCACCTTTGGACAAATTAGTACCATTGTCAGTTATGATGCTGTGTGGAAAACCAAAACGAAAGATCACCTTTTTCATGAATTGAACTGCCGTGGCTGCATCACACTTACTGACCGGCTCTGCCTCAACCCACTTCGTGAATTTATCAACCACCACCAGGAGGGGTGTCTTTTTATCCTTGGACCTTTTGAAAGGCCCAACCATGTCAAGCCCCAAGACTGCAAATGACCAAGTGATTGGGATCATCCTTAATTCTTGAGCCGGCACATGAGCTCGTCGTGAGAATTTTTGACAACCATCACATTTATCGACTGATCCTCCAAGATCGCGATGAGCCGTCACCAATAAAAACTATGACGGAAAGCTTTGGCCACAAGAGATTTTGAGCCGCATGATGACCACAATCGCTTTCATGGATCTCAATGGCGATTTCTTGACCTTCCTCAGCAACACACAACGTTGAAACGCCCAAAGAATAATCGCGATGATGCAACTCACCATGAACAATTGTCATTGACTTAGACCGCGGACGATTTGTCTAGTCAAGGTCTCGCCTCGTGCAACTCGCCCGGTCATGTAAGCCAAATATGGCACCGTCCAACTGGGATGACGGAAGAGCCGCCACCAATTGCGCTTCTGGGTCTGGAACAGCCAAATCTTCCTCTGTTGGCAACTGAACAAAAGGGTTATGCAGAATATCCAAGAAGGTGTTAAGCGAGACCGGCTTACGCTAAGACCCCAGCCGGCTTAAAGCATCAGCCGCCTTATTCTTTCTTCGATCAATGTGCTCCACTTGATAACCATTGAAGTGTCCAGCGATGGCATCAACTTCACGGTGATAAGCCGCCATAAGAGGATCCTTAGAATCCCACTTGCCTGACACCTGCTGAGCCACTAAATCTGAGTCGCCAAAGCACCTTACCCGGCTTAAGTTCATCTCCTTAGCCATCCGAAGACCATGGAGCAAGGCCTCATATTCAGTTGCATTGTTAGTACAGGGAAACATCAACCGGAGCAGATAACAAAATTTGTTACCTCGAGGGGAAGCTAAAACTACTCCAGCCCCCGATCCCTCCAATTGCCTAGACCCATCAAAGTGAATAGTCCAGTATGTGTTGTCCGGCTTTTCTTCAGGCGTCTGCAGCTCTGTCCAATCGTTGATGAAGTCCACCAATGCCTGAGACTTAATAGCAGTACGTGGCATATACTTTAAGCCATGAGGCCCAAGCTCAATGGCCCACTTGGCGACCCGTCCTGTGGCCTCTCTATTCTGAATGATGTCTCCCAAAGGAGCAGAACTCACCACAGTTGATGGGGTGACCCCGAAGTATTGCTTAAGCTTCCGCTCGCCATGAACACCCCATAAACGAGCTTCTGCCAATGTGGATATCTTTGCTTAGACTCAATAAGCACCTCACTGATGTAGTAAACCGGCCATTGAACCGGATGCTCCTTGCCAGCCTCCTTGCGCTCCACCACAATTGCAACACTGACATCACATGAGTTAGCAGCCACATACAACAATAAGGGTTCCTTATCAATGCGAGCAGCAAGAACCGGCGGCTCAGATAACTGCCTCTTTAAATCTTCAAAGGCAACGTTAGATGCATCACTCCAGACAAAGTTGTCTGTTTTCTTCATCATCTGATACAGCGGTATGGCCTTCTCACCTAACCGGCTTATGAACCGGCTTAAAGCAGCGATAAGGCCCGCCAGTCGCTGAACATCATTGATGCACACCGGCTTAGCCAAAGAGGTGATTGCCTTGATCTTCTCCGGGTTAGCTTCAATGCTTCTGTTAGTGACCAGAAAACCCAAAAGCTTGCCTGCTGGCACGTCAAACACACATTTGGCCGGGTTAAGCATCATTTTGTAGACCCGGAGATTATCAAAGGTTTCCTTCAAATAATCTATCAAGGTCTCCTTCTCTTTGGACTTCACCACAGTGTCATCCACATAAGCATGAACATTTCGTCCAATCTGATTATGGAGGCAGTTCTGCACACATCGTTGATAAGTCGCCTGGGCACTCTTAAGCCCAAAAGGCATAGACACATAATAGAAGGCTCCAAACGGAGTGATGAAAGCCGTCTTCTCCTGGTCCTTAACTTCCATCTTAATCTGATGATAACCAGAGTAAGCATCCAAGAAACTCAAATGCTCACAACCCGCCGTAGCATCAATGATCTGATATATACGGGGGAGAGCGAAAGGATCAGCCGGACAAGCCTTGTTTAGGTCCATGTAATCCACACACATACGCCAGGTGCCATTCTTTTTAAGTACAAGCACCGGGTTAGCCAACCACTCCGGGTGAAAAACTTCAACAATAAACTCGGCCGCCAAGAGCCGGGCCACCTCCTCACCGATAGCTTTGCGCCTTTCCTCGTTAAACCGTCGAAGAAACTGTCTGACCGGCTTAAACATTGGATCGATATTGAGAGTGTGCTCAGCGAGTTCTCTCGGTACACCCGGCATGTCAGAAGGTTTCCATGCAAAGACGTCCCAGTTCTCACGGATGAACTCGATGAGCGCGCTTTCCTATTTGTGATCCAGATTGGCACTGATACTGAATTGCTTAGATGAGTCGCCTGGAACAAAATCAACAAGCTTGGTCTCATTGGCCGACTTGAATTTCATCACCGGCTCGTGTTCCGTGGTTGGCTTCTTCAGAGACGTCATGTCTGCCGGGTCAACATTATCTTTATAAAATTTCAACTCCTCTCGCTGCATGCACAGATTCAAAGATAAGCAAAGATCGCCTTCTTCGCATTCTAGGGCTACCTTCCGACTCCCATGTACCGTAATGGTGCCCTTGTGACCCGGCTTCTTGAGCTTCAAGTAAACATAACACGGTCGCGCCATGAACTTGGCATAAGCCGGCCGTCCAAATAGAGCGTGATATGGGCTCTTGATCTTGACCACTTCAAAGGTTAATTTCTTAGCCCTAGAATCATGCTCATCTCCAAGGCTACCTCCAGCTCAATCTTACCAACCTGGTATGCCGACTTACTGTGCACCACTCCATGGAAAACAGTGTTGGATGTCTTAAGATTTTTATCACCAACCCCATACGCATTTAAAGGTCTCATAATAGAGGATGTTGATGCTGCTGCCTCCATCCATGAGTACCTTAGTGAATTTATATCCACCAACTTGAGGTGCCACCACCAAAGCCAACTGATCCGGATTGTCAACTCTTAGAGAGTGATCTTCTCTGCTCCATACAATGGGCTGCTCTGACCACCTCAAATAACGAGGGACTGCCGGCTCAACAGCGTTCACAACCCTTTTGTGAAGCTTCTGGTCTCGTTTGCACAGACTAGTGGTGAACACATGATATTGTCCACTATTGAACTGCTTTGGATTGCTCTGATAACCTGATTGCTGCTGTTGCTGACCTCCCTAACCGGACTGTTGATTATAACCGCCTTGATTTCCTTGAAAGCCGGAACTTGAGCCGCCACCTGAGCCATGAAAACCTCCTCCATCTGAGCTGCCGCCAGGTTCATGGTTGCCGTCGAACATGTTAGAATTTTTGAAAGCCTTCATGATCGCGCAATCTTTACATAGGTGAGTGGCTGGCCTTTCCCGAGTACCGTGTCTTGGACAGGGTTCATTGAGCAGTTGCTCAAGTGTAGGACCTGGCCCGCCAGACCGAGGGGGCGGCCTCCCCTTGCGTCGTTGATTGTTACCCTGTGAATTGGTGTTATCCACAATCTCCGGGTTACCATCGGCCTTATGTTTATTGCCTCCCTGACTCGCCGGATTATGCTGATGACCCTTTCCATTGTCGTTCTTCTTTCCCTTCCCTGTCTTCTCTTCATCAGACGCGGGGTCCTTGGTACTATCAGAATCGGCGTATTTGACTAGAGCCGCCACTAGCTGGCCCATGTCATTACAGTCACGCTTGAGCCACCCCAGCTTTTGTTTCAGAAGTTCAAATCGGCATTTTTTTCTCCAACATTAAGACCACAGAGTTGGCATCCATCTTATCAGATGAATGTCTTATCTCCTTGACCCGGCGCACCCAATGGGTCGTGGACTCACCTTCTTCTTGCTTGCAATTAGTTAAATCCACAATCGACATGGGCTGCTTGCATGTGTCCTTGAAATTCTGAATAAACCGGGCTTTTAACTCTTCCCATGAACCAATGGAGTTAGGCGGAAGCCCCTTCAGCCAAGTGCAGGCCGTTCCATCCAACATCATGGTGAAGTATTTAGCCATCGCCGCATCACTGACCTCCAATAATTCCATGGCCATCTCATAGCTTTCAATCCATGCCCCAGGCTGTAAATCGGTTGTGTAATTCGGCACCTTTTGAGGTCCCTTGAAATCCTTGGGCAGATGCTCATTACGTAGAGCCGGTATCAAACAAGGAACACCGCCGGTTCTCATGGCCACACCTGCCTCAATAGAAGTCGTTGGATAGTCCGGGAAGGTTTGGTGAACCGCCTGCTGAGCCGCCCGCTCATCCTCTCGGCGTATCCTATCCTGGACTGGATTATACCCGCCTGGCTGGTTAAGGCGTTGGGCATTGCTTGACAAGGCCTTCGAATCCATATGTCTGCTGTAACTCGGGCTCCGGCTTGGGCGAGGAGTCGAATGAATCCTGTCTCGACTATAAGAATAAGCCTCCTGCTCCGCCATAGCCGTCTGAAGAAGCACTTTGACCCTTCGCGTCTCAACTGCTATTGGAGAATCACCATCCACTGGGAGAGCCGCCAGACGTGCCGATGCAGCGATCAGGTTCTCCAAAGGGTTGGAAAATGACCGTGGTGTCGACGAACGAGGCGGGCAGTATTCACGGAGGAGGTTCCATCACTGGGCTGAACCGCGCCCGCCCCGGTGTTATAACTGGTTTGCCTCCCAGTTTACTAGCACCGCCCGGGTGTGCGTAAGAGATTCGAGGATCATAAACCGGAGGCGACGGATTGAGCCTCCGTGCCTCCTCCTCATCACCTCATTAGACGCTGCTCAGATTCATCGTGTCGGAAAGCTCTCGACCGATCTCGCCGAGCTCGAAGGCCCAAAGCCGCCCACCCGCGCCAACTGGTGTCCTCGCCACTAGGGCTTCTTGGCTCGGGCTATCTCCTCACGTACCTGTGCTACCTCTACATCATGCTCAGTTTGATCCGCCGGAATAACTGTGGCGGTTAACAGAGCCGCCAATTTGTCCATGAGATCAATCAACACTTGAGCCGGCGGGCGCACAGGGCCTCTTGCCCCGGCTTCTCCAGACCCAGAGGTTATTGCTTCCGCAGCCGTAGAGTTTTCACCGGGTTGAGTTCCAGCTTTGAAGATCCCTACCCTGCTCGGCGGCTCAAAGGGGTCCGGAATACTGCTGCCATCGGAACAGCCCCTAAGCTCGCCATCTTGTAGTTGATACAATGAATCCGTCTCACTTGTGGACGACTCACCGTCAGAATAGACGGTCGTCTCACCGCCATCCACGGACCCTTCAGAAAGTTTCCCTCCATGGATGCAACCCACGAAGGCACGCTTCATGGCGGGCTGAGCCCGGGCAGGTCTCGCATGCTAAGCTGTCTCGATGATGTCGGTGCAGATGTCTGGCTCAGGGCCCAGCTCGTCAAACCGGCCGATGAAGACGTGGATTCTGCCAAGGGGACCCTGTACCTGTACTCAATTGAGCCGGCATCGAGGCCCCAGCCGGCATCGTCGATGTAGAGCTTGCCGCGACGACTCTTGGTCATCCGGCCCACAGCGTATCCCTTGAGCCCTTTGAAGCTGCCCTTCAAGAACTCAAATCCACCGTGCGCTAGCCCCACGGTGGGTGCCAACTGTCGTGGAATTGTCACGGCAGATGTCCTCGTGAAAGGACTTAGTCGTGGAGCCATCGCAACTAGGAAGCTTAAAGGGGTTAAAAGGGACAAACGACATGGGGTTTATATCGGTTCGGTTTCTCATGTGAAGGTAAAAGCCTAATCTAGTTGAGGTGGAATTACTAGGGTTTCGATGACCAGGGAGCGAATCCGCTATGCCCGGCTCTTGATTTGATGTTTCTTGCCCTAAACCGCCGCCGGGTCGTCCCTTTATATACAGAGGTCGACGCCTAGCGGCGCATAGAGTCCCGGTCGGCTCATAAACAGTGTCCGGCTCAGTGACTACTTAATCTTGCCTTACAATACAAGTTACGCTCTTATGGCGGTTTATCACTACAGGCCTTAAACCGCCTTTGGGCTTTGGGCCCTTAACTGAACCGCCATCTTCAAGTTTGATATTGGGATTCATATGATGAATCGCCCTAGCGTAACCCGGCCCCTCGTGGGCGGGTTACACTAGTAGTTATATCCCCAACAGTAGGGGTAAGAACAGGAGCCATGCAACCCAGATTGGCCAAAACTTAAGTCATATCGATGCATATAATGGTGAAGAAAAGACATACGGGAGAAACGCGTATGTGTAATGAGCTTGACGCTCGGAAAATGATATTAACAAGCTTCTGTTAAAGAAGCCCCCAGGTATAATGGGCGTACATATGTAAAGATGTGTACGTCAGAAGTGTTCGGTCAAGCCGAATGAGAGATTTAAAGCGAAAAAATGTGTAAAAGAGAGAGAGAAAGTAATGGAAACTATAGGGGAGAAGGAGACTAAAAAAGAGTTTGGCGCTAGGCATAGAACCTTTGGAGTCTGGCCGCGTTCCAAGGGTTTGGCTCTAGGCGATTGTCTGATGCGTCATGAAGAAGGTACGCTCCTCCGGTAAGAACTTCGTCAATTATGAAGGGACCCTCCCATTTGGGCTTGAGTTTGTCCTTTTCTTCTCCGCAAGCGAGAACGAAGTTCGCCAATGTTGTAAGTCTAGGCCCGCATCGCTTTTGATATCTTCGAGCCTGCTGTTGATAAAATGCTGAACGGCTTTGGCAACGCTGCCTCTTCCAGTATGCCTAGGCTGTCCTCGCCGATCCAACTCGACCTCTTTCTTTCTTACATACGCACTCGAGGTGAGTCATGTATAATATCGCAGGCAATACAGCCTCGTGACCGCACACCATGAAGAAAGGTGTGTATCTGGTAGTACGGTTGGGCGTGGTCCGCAGCCCCCAGAGTACGGAGTCAAGCTCCTCGACCCACTGCTTGTGTGATTCTTTCAAATACCGCACTAGCCTGGGTTTGATTTCGCTCATAATAAGACCATTGGCTCGCTCGACTTGACCGTTTGTTTGCGCTTGGTAGACAGAGGCGTAATCGAGCTTAATACCCAGATTAGCACACCAGGTTTTCACCTCATCGGCTGTGAAATTGGAACCGTTATCAGTGATGATGCTGTGCGAACACCATAACGGCGCACTACATCGGATATAAATGTAATCACCGGTCCGCATCGCCGCTTTAACTGGTCTAGTTTTCATCCACATGGTGAATTTGTTCACCATGACCAGCAGATATTTTTCTTATGGCTTCCCTTTAAGGGGTCCAACCATGTCCAAGCCCTGCACTCACTTAAGGGCCATGTAATGGGGATTGTTTGTAGGGCGGTTGGGGCATATGGCTTTGGTTGGCGAAGAGTTGGCATCCAACACAGCACCGGACGAGGTCCTCGTAGGTTCCGCCCGGCCGAGGGCTAATAAAATCATGTCCGGAAGGCCTTGCTGACAAGTGCTCGCGCTGCAGCGTGGTGCCCACCGAGACCGGCGTGAATTCCTACCAAGAGTTGCCGCCCCTCCTCCTCGGGAATACACCTTTGAAGGACTCCGCTAGTGCTTTTCTTGTAGAACTCTCCTTCATGAACTTTATAGGCCTTCGAACGCCGGACAATGTGGCGAGCCTCGTTCTGATCTTCTGGGTCCATGTAGTAAGGCCTCGTATTCGGTTGCGTTTTTGGAGTCTGTGTATAATATTTGGAGTACGTACTAGACGATATCTCCTGTGGGGGACGTTAATATGACGCCCGCCCCCAGCCCTGCCAACATTTTGGAGCCATCAAAATGCATAACCCGGCTTGAATACGCCACTGCATTTTTTAGGGAGTTCGCCTCTGTCCATTCGGCGACGAAGTCAGCCAGTACCTGGGATTTGATGGCTCGACGTGGTTTGTACGTGATGTCGAATGGCAGGAGTTCAATGGCCCACTTGGCAATCCGAACTGTTGCATCCCGGTTGTTGATTATATCATTAAGGGGCACTTCGGAAGCCACCGTGATCGAGCACTCCTGGAAGTAGTGTCACAATTTTCGAGATGCCATGAAGACTGCATATGCTATCTTTTGATAGTGAGGGTACCGGGATTTGCATGGCGTGAGGACGGTGGATACATAGTATACCGTCTTTTGGAGCGGAAATTGGTGTCCGTCCTGTTCTCGCTCGACGACGAGTACGGTGCTCACCACCTGGTGTGTTGCCAATATATATAGGAGCATTGGTTCGCCGACGTTTGGCGCGGCCAGGATTGGGTTGCTTGCCAAAAGGGCTTTTATTTCTTCCAGTCCAGCAGTCGCCGCGTCTGTCCACTCGAAGTTATCGGTGCACCCTAGAAGGCAGTAAAGGGGCAGCGCCTTTTCCCCCAACCTAGAGATAAAGCGGCTTAAAGCTGCCATGCACCCGGCTAGTTTTTGGACCTGTTTGAGTTCGGTTGGCGTGGCCAATTGTGACAGAGCTTGGATTTTGGCTGGATTTGCTTCAATTCCTCTATTGGAAACGATGAAGCCCAGTAGTTTACCAGCGGGGACGCCGAAGATGCACTTTTCCGGGTTAAGCTTGATGTCGTATGTGCGGAGGTTATCGAATGTGAGACGCAAGTCATCTATTAGTGTTTCGACGTGTCTAGTTTTGATGACGACCACGTAGGCCTCCACTGTCTTGCCGATCTGTTTCTCGAGGCATGTTTGAATCATGCGCTGGTAGGTGGCACCGGCGTTCTTGAGCCCGAAAGGCATGGTGTTGAAGCAAAATGGCCCGTATGGTGTAATGAATGTTGTTGCGGCTTGATCGGACTCCTTCATTTTGATTTGATGGTATCCGGAGTATACATCAAGGAAGCACAACAAGTCGTGCCCTGCGGTAGCGTCAATGATCTGATCAATGCGAAGAAGGGGAAAGGGATCCTTAGGGCATGCCTTGTTAAGGTCTTTGAAGTCGACGCATAGGCGCCTGGATTTTTCCTTCTTTGGTACCATTACCAAGTTTGCCAGCCAGTCCGGATGTTTAATATCTTTGATGAATCCGGCCTCGATGAGTTTGGCTAGCTCCTCCCCCATAGCTTGTCGTTTGGGTTCGGAAAAGCGCCACAGTGTTTGTTTGACCGGCTTATATCCCTTTAATACATTGAGGCTGTGTTTGGCCAACTCGTGCGGGATTCCTGGCATATCTGAGGGGTGCCAGGAGAATATATCCCAGTTTTCACGCAAGAAGTCCCGCAGTGTGGCGTCGGCTGTGGGCCTGAATTGCGCTCCGATAGAGGCTGTCTTCTTCGGGTTTGTTGGATGGACCTGAAATTTGACCGTTTCTTCTGCTGGCTTGAAAGAAGTAGATTTGGGTCGTTTTTCCAGGATGACATCGTCTCTATCCACAAAGTGGAGCGAAAGCGGATAGTTCTTCAGCCTAAGGGCCTCGGATAATGCCTTGAGGGCCAAGGATGCGGTTTTGTTCTCGCAAGTGAGTGTCAGATCCGGATTGTCGACGAGGTGATTATTCCATTAGGCACGGGCATTTTAGCTTCATATACCCATAATGGGGTATGGCTTGAAAGCGCATGAAGGCCTCTCGCCTCACTGTGCGGTATCCATCGCTGAAAGGGGCCACCGACAGTTATTTCTTCTGACCGATAATTTCGGGCGTGTCAATACCACATCGAGTGTAATTTTTCCCGCACACCGTGCTTCCCGATCGAATGATGCCTCGAAAGTTTGTGCTGCTTTTCTCGATGCGGCTCTTTCTATTTCCATCTTGTGGAGCGTGGTCCTCGTAAATGAGGTTTAGTCTGCCGTCATTCCCATGAGGACTTTTGTAAGTCGAAACCGCCCATGATGGGACCGAGGATCAATGTAGCCGGCGCCGAATGTTCTCAGATTTAAGTTCGCCATCGGGCGTTAAAGGTTATGGCCGTGTCGCCCAGGGTCAATTGCGCGACTGCAAACTTCAGCGAGATCGCAGCAGCGTCTTTTTACGGTTATTGTTTGAAGCAAATGTCTCGAAGACTGTCAATACTCTAGTGTCGTCGTTTGTTGGAGGGTGTTGTTCTGGGGTGTCCTTGTTAAGGATGTCCTCGCCGCTCTTGGCTACCTACCGAAGTATCCAACATGCTCTAAGGCTGTGGCTTGCCACGGTTTCCGATGTCGTGTGTACTTTGCATGGGCCATTGAGCCATCCCTCCAGAACGGTGCCGTGCAGCGTAATGGGTTTATGTTTTTTGACTGTTCTGCTGGGCGTGCCACGGAGGTGCGTCCTCTTCACCAGAGGATGAGTTAGGTTGGGACCGACGGTTCCCAATGAGCTGCCCGAGTTTTCCGTGTGCTTCCATCGCTACTGTACTTTTGTATGATAGTTGCTGTTAGCAACTTTAGTATGCGGCGCGCGATTGATGGCATTGAGGATACCTTCGTCGTCCAAGTTAGCTTGTTGCAGTATGCTACTATCGCCTTCGTCAGAAAGCAATCTTTTACCTTATTTTTGACAAGGAGGAATCTGGCCCGTAGTGGTGGACCGCTTGAAATTGTTGTTTGATACTCATGAGAGCATCTATGTCCGGGTGGGTGGGTGGAACGAAATCCGAACCCTGACCCGATTTTGGATCCGGAGTTTGAAGACCTACCGGACCTGGCAGTTCGGGCTCCAGGATATCGACTGATTTTTTAGGCTCATCGTCCGACTCCATGTTCGGAGGACGGGGTATGTCTTTCTGCCGGAGAATATCCGGACCTTCAGGATTGGGGATCTGAACATAGTTCGTCTTCAATATAGTAGAAGAGTTGCTCCGCTCCTCGACTACCGCTATCTGGTGGGTGACCAATGGAGTTTTAATTTCTCTCTGGTTGGGTTTAAGCCCAACCCGATCGTAGTCTGTAGCGACCCCCAAGGCGGCCATGCGATCCAGGAGTTTTTTCAACGATGATAACTCCGTTGGATCCATCCGATCGGAGTATTCGGGATCAACGCGGAGGCGATTTTCGATGACTTGAGAGGTCATCATCGGCTTAAGGGCCGACCCGGCGGTCATGACGAAGCCGCCCGGCCGGAGGGTTTGGCCTGGGGCCGGGGCTCCTCCGTAGATGACATTATCCTTGAGAACAAGGCAAGCCATCAACCCTCTTAGTGACGGCACAGTGGAACTCTCAATGAAAGCACCAATGTCGGTGTCAAAACCGGCGGATCTCGGGTAGGGTGTCCCGAACTGTGCGTCCAGGATCGATGATAACAGGAGACGGGGGACATGATGTTTACCCAGGTTCGTGCCCTCTCTATGGAGGTGATACCCTACTTCCTTCTTGATTGATCTTGATGAATATGAGTGTTACAAGAGTTGATCTACCACGAGATCGTAATGGCTAAACCCTAGAAGTCTAGCCTATGTGAATATGGTAATGAGTATTCTTATTCGGACTACACTCTCCGGTTTATATAGACACCGGAGAGATCTAGGGTTACACGGAGCCGGTTACATCAGAGGGAATCTATAGTTGGTTGACAAGCTTGCCTTCCACGCCAAGTAGAGCCCAATCGGGACACGGGTATAGCCTTCGGTCTTCATGTCTTCACAACCCATCAGTCCGGCCCACGGATAACAGGTCAGACGACAGAGGACCCCTTAGTCCAGGACTCCCTCAATGGGATGCAGAATGGTTTGAGCGGCAAAAGCTGAAAATTTAGATATGAACATTTTAACGTTTCGTTCGCAAATTGTTCAGCTGACAAGGACACAGTGAAGATTTTGAACGGGTGTCAAATAAAACGCACATGAAGAATTTGTGATCAGACTGGGTTGAGTTTAGCATAGAGGGAGAACGGGTCCGATCACATTCACTTAGAAGAAAATCAACTTGAAGAATTAGCAATAAGTGAATGTTGTAGAGGACATGAAAACTCAATATATATATATATATATATATATATATATATATATATATATATATATATATATATATATATATATATATATATATATATATATATATATATATATATATATATATAAAATCAATGAAGAACACCAATCTAAAAGTTTGAAGACTTTGCAAAGTTGAAGAATTTGAAAATTGAAGAATTTGCAAAATGAAGAAAACTGAAATTTGAAGATTTTCAATTTTTGTTGGTGGCGTGACCCATCGTATAAGAATGATTACTTCAACGCCGCGTACAATTGTCGTAGGGCCCTGAGAATCAAATTCTTCATTAATTTCTTCACACTTAGAGGGTTAGTCTTCATTGATTGAAGAAAAATGTTACTTCGTGTGTAACACATCTAAGTCATCAATTTTGCATAAGTGTTAGGATGTGTGTCCTTTCAAAGAACATTCGAAGATTCTAAAATATTTAGCTCACACCGCAACTTGCTAAATCTCTTATCATCCAAGGGCTTTGTGAATATATCCGCTAGCTGTTCTTTAGTCTTCACGTGTTTGATGCAGATGTTGCCCTTCAACACATGATCACGAAGAAAATGATGACGCATCTAGATGTGCTTTGTCTTCTAGTGCTGAACTGGGTTATGAGCAATCTTGATGGCACTCTCGTTGTCATAGTAGAGTGGCACATTCTTCATGTTGATGTCGTAGTCCTTGAGAGTTTGCTTCATCCATAGCAATTGAGCACAATAAGAACCAGCAGCAATGTACTCAGCTTCAGCAATAGCGAGTGATACGCAGTTTTGCTTCTTCGAGGACCAACATACCAAGGATCGTCTGAGGAAATGGCATGTGCCTGATGTGGACTTGTGATCCACTCGATTACCAGCATAGCCAGAGTCAGAATATCCAATGAGATCAAAAGTCGAGCCCTTGGTATACCATAATCCAAGTGTTGGAGTGTGAGCTACATATCTAAGAATATGTTTCACAGCCTTATGCTGTAATTCCTTCGGTTTAGCTTGAAAACGGGCACACATGCAAACACTAAGCATAATATTTGGCCTAGATGCACATAGATACAATAAAGAGCCAATCATGGAGCGGTATACCTTTTGATCGAAGTCTATACCATTTTCATCGGTGCATAGATGGCCATTTGTGGGCATAGGGTTTTTGACGCCTTTGCAATCTTGCATGCCGAATTTCCTCCGCACATCCTTGAGGTATTTCTCTTGAGATATGAAGATGCCATTGCGTTGTTGAAAAATTTGAAGACCTAAGAAGAATTTCAATTCTCCCATCATAGACATTTGATATTCCTCACTCATCATATAGGCAAGTTCGTCACTATAACGTTGGTTAGCACAGCCAAAGATAATATCATCAACATATATTTGGCACATGAATAATTCATCATCATAAGCTTTGGTGAAAAGAGTTGGGTCAAGTGAAGGGGTTTGAAGCCTTTCTTCATGAGTTATTCCTTCAAGGTATCATACCACGCCTGAGGGGCCTGCTTGAGGCCATAGAGGGCCTTATTGAGTCTGAAGACTTTGTCAAGATGCTTAGTATCTTCAAAACCTGGTGGTTGAGCAACATATACTTCTTCCTCAAACTTACCATTGAGGAATGCACTTTTCACATCCATTTGATATAAGATGATATTATGATGGTTTGTACAAGCAAGCAATATGCGAATAGCCTCAAGTCTAGCAACAGGTGCAAAATTTTCATTGAAATCAATTCCTTCAACCTGTGTGTAGCCTTGTGCTACAAGACGAGCCTTTGAAAGTGAGTTATATCGACTAGAGGGGGGCTGAATAAGCGACTTTTATGAATTCTTCACTGAGGAATTTCAGGGTGAGGAAATTCCTAAGCGAAGAACTACTTGCAGCGGAATGAGTACTCAGATGCAAACATAACAGAGCATAAGCATGGTCATCATGATGAAATGAAAACACGCACAGAGTACAGAAAGTGTAAACACAGGATAAACAGGATGAAGACAAACAGACTGAAGAAATTGAGATGAGGAAATAGGGAAAGTTTTCAGTCAAACTCTTCGAACAGATATGAACAAGTACACAACACAGTAATGAGGACATGAAAGAGTTGAGGAAATAGAACCAGTAGGCTTGGTGAAGACAATGATTTGGTAGACCAGTTCCAACTGCAGACAGTGTACGCCCTGTTGGAGCGGCTAGGCATTTAAAGTCGAGGACACACACCCCGGACTCGTTGAGTATTGGGCCACGGTAGGCAAACCCGAGCCCCTCGACTTTTCAAAACATCGGGCAGATCAAGCCTCAAGACCCCAAGACGAAGAACTGCTTTTCGAGAGTCGGCGGCAGAGCCGATCGCTCTTCCCACCGAGTCCGAGAGACGGCCTCAAGATAAGCCGATTCCCACCACGACTTCCGGAGAAGCCGCCACGGGAGTCGGCCCACTCCAACCGCCCCTACTAATGCGACTACGGACGGGCGGATGGAGCCGCCGCAGCCCATCCTCGCCTGCTCGAAGGACAAGCATGGCCATAGAGCGCCAGATCGACGAAGATCTCCGTCCGGCGCGCATCGCTGCCACGCTGCCCTCGACATCAGCCCTGCGGCAGATCCGTATTCCACGATGGCTCGTCTCAGACGACCCAAGACGGCGGACCCGCCGTCGGCAGAAGTGCGTAAGACGGCGAAGCGCCTCAAGACGGACCTGCTGGGAGTCGGCTTCAAGAGTCGGGCCGCCCTTCCCACGGGCCTGCGGCGCCATTAACCAGACGAGACAGGAGTGGCAACAAAGGATCGCCCATCGCGGCGGCAGCATCTGCTGCTATGACCCCATGACCAAGCTCGCTATTAGAAGCACGGATACAAGTGATCCGCAGCCGGCAAGACTTCGCCCACAAGTGACAAGGGCTGTCGGCCCCATGTGGACCATCGGCGGGCCCACTAGTCGGCGGGCCCTGTAAGTCAAGGAGAAGACGGCGATTTGAGAGATCGACGATCGGGACCCACGCCAGCCGGATTACCATTGTTCTCGGGGTAGGCCTATAAACCCCCTGTGGCACCCATGCAAGAGGTTGGACCCTAATAGTTTGACACACACATAGAGGGAAGAGAAGAGCTAGCCGTGCCCTTCTCCTTCCTCACCCCAACACCTCAAGGAGCAACCTTGTACCCACTTTGCCATAGTGATCATGCGGAGACCCCGCAGAGCAGCAAGAGGGGTGTTATCTCCACGGAGAGCCCCGGCCGGGTAAGATTCGCCGGCGCAGCATGCCAACCTCGGTGGTTCACGATGAGCCGCCTCGCTGCGGAGAGCGGCGGAAGCACCGCCACGGAAGTGCTCGCCATCGGTCATAGCGAGCCTTCCGCCGAGGAGTTTCATGATCCTCTCGACGCGTTCTCGCAAGACCTAACCGCGCTTATTCCGGAAGACGCCGACGCCGGGTGCTGGAGGCACGCCGCCAGCCTCGTAGGCGCGAAGAAGCCGGCAAGCATGAGACGCTGTCGAAGCCTACCAGATGAGATGGATCGCGCTGCGGGCGGCTCGCCGCCCGACCGGGCCTAGCCGCCTAGGCGCGTCCAAAGAGCGCGCGAGCTATCGCCAACCTGTTCGGGGCAAATCGCCCTATGTACGCCACGCCCACGGAGAACATCCGCGCCGCCCAGGCGGCGGCGGACGAGATGGATAACTTCGAGGGCGAGGAGCGCCGCCTTATGACGTAGCGAGTCCACCAGCTCCTCGACGCGGCTGCCGCGCAAGACGAAGCCGGCTGCCGCACGGAGGCGTCGCGACGACTTGCCTTCCAGCCGAGATCAAGGCGCGACGTCCCGGACGTTGACTGGCGGTGTCCATGGAAGAAAAAACTAGGATCCGGCTGTCAGCCATAGTCGGACCCACATCTCCATCGAGCGCGACCAAAACGGCCGCCCAAGAGCAGTGGAGCGGCGGGACGACTATATGCCTCCTCCTCCCCGCAGAGAAAGGCGAGTCTCCCCGCCACCCGTCGAGCATCCGACTCTCGGCGACCGCCTTGGCTGCCGAGAGGGAGTCGGAGAAAACGACGCCACCACCGGATCGACCGACTCCACCGATCCTCGGCGCTGGAAGAGGAAGACGAGTTGGGCACGCCAGCAGCTGACCTCGTGATCCGAGACGAGCCCTTCCCCTGTGAGGGTTCACACTTCGAGATACACCTAAATACACCGCCCGAAGCCGGAGGATCGCTAGTGGATCACTCCACGGCCACAAGATAGCTTAACGGCAACAAGCACGTTGTCGTAAAGTATGTTCCCCTCATGCTCCAGGGCATGGCCCGTACATGGTTGAACAGCTTGAAGCCCCGCAGCATCAACAGCTGGGTCGATTTCACCGAGGCCTTCGTCTGCAATTTCACGAGCACATACAAGCGACCTCCCAAGCCTCGCCAGCTTTCCTTGTGCATGCAAGGCCCCAACGAGTCCACTCGCGACTACCTCACGCTACTGGCCGAGCTCCTAACTCCTTCGAGGGAGTGCACGAGGTGCAGTGCTATTGAGTACTTCACCGCCAGTGCGAGAAGGCACCTCCTCAAGCACAAGCTCTTTGCGACGAGCCGAGAGCCTCGACGAGCTGTTGATCATAGCGCATAAGCACGCCACAGCCGACTCCTCCATGAAGACGGAGATCAAGTCAGCGCGACCGCAAGGTGGCTCAGCTCCTAGAACTCGGGTCATGACACCAGCCGGCGACAAAGAGCAGTATCGATCACAAGCGCAAGGTCCCCGCAGCCGCTTCCAACAGCCGGGGAGTGATGATAACAAGACCAACAACCGTAGGGGCAGCCTCCGCCAAGCGGCGTAAAGGCGGCAAGTCCAATGGTTGCTGGCCTTCTCTTACGAAAGTGACTCTAGATGGTCCCCGCAAGTTCCATAGCGGCGCCGTCCGCCGAACCACACCACCCGAAGTGCCACCGCTCACCAGATCGCCAAGGAGACGGCCTCATCCTCCCCGCCTCACCGGGCCGCCTCCACCATCGCCTCAAAGAGCCGGGTTGTCAGCCACCGGCGCAAAGACAAGACGAGTACCCGTAAGATCATGGAGCTTATGTAGTGTTCACTGCCAGGGTCGACGATCGCCAAGAAGAAGGGGCTGCAAAGAAGAAGAAGTGAACGCAGAAGCGCCAGATACTCCAGAATTCATGCACCGTCCAAGAAGCCTATCGCTTGAGTCGAGATGGTCACCCGTAGGTGATGGCAAATCCGGCCCTATGCCCCGGTCTTGGGAGCCACCTTGCCGATAGGTGGGCCGCCGCTTCTCATGAAAAGCCATAGACGGAGGCAGCAGATCAACATCCCGTATAAGGACACAATGGATAAGTTAGGAATCAAGCAAAGACAGCTTCGTAACAGCCGGATCAGGTTCCATGGCATTGTGCCTGGCCTTTCCTGCCACCGATCGGCAAGATCCTCGAGAGACGCCCTCTTTGGGGACAAAGATCATTTTCACGAGAGCCACCTGGTTCAAAGTGGTGGACCTCAAAGCCTGTGACCATGCTCTCGCTTGGCCAATTCGCTGGCTAAGTTCATGGCGGTCCCCTACCACGCCTACCTCAAGATGAAGATGCCGAGTACCAAGGATTCTGACCGTAGCCGGCGACTACGTAAAGTTGTCCGCCTGCAGCTGAAAGCGTCGGTTGGCCGAGTCCCCGTGATCGCAGCTGAGAAGCGCTTCTTGATCGGGTTGTGGCAATGGCCGCAAGTAGCCGAGATGTCGCCCAACCCCAAGGAGTCGAAAGTCGAGGGCCTGCTCAGCCGCCAAAGAGACAAAGAAGATACCTTGGACCCGGAGCACCCGGAGAGGTACGCTGTTGTAGGTGCAAACCTTGACAAGAATAGGAAGGCGAGCTGCCGATTTCTCCGTGAGAATCGACATTTTCAAGATGGTCCCTAAAGACATGCCCGTACCGACGGAATTCGCCGAGCACAAGTTACATGTCCGATCTGATGTGAGCCCGCCAGCAGCCCTTGCGCTACTCGTCAAGAGAAGAGAAGAGTTGTTGGAGAAGAGATAGCTCGCTCCTCGCAGCCGGTTTCATCATGGAAGTGTTCTTTCCAGAGTGGCTAGCGAACCCGGTCTTGGTACTGAAGAAGAACAAGCAGTGGCGGATGTGTATTGACTACACAAGCCTCAACAAATATTGCCCCAAGGACCCGTTCACTTTGCCGAGAATCGATCAGGTGATAGACTCCACAGCCGGATGCAAGCTGTTGAGCTTCTTAGATGCATACTCAGGATATCACCAGATCAAGCTGAACCTGGCCGACAGATTGAAGACCGCCTTCATCACGCCGCTTGGAGCCTTCTCGCCACCCGACCATGACGCTCGCTTAAGGAATGCCGGCGCCACCTTTCAGCGCTGCATGCGGCGCCTCCTCAAGCAGCTTATGTAAACGCCCACGCCACGTGGACGACGTGGTGGTGAAGACGAGAAGCGAGGAATGCTGTTGAAGACCTCAAGGAGACCTTTGAGAACCTGCTACCGATTCCGCATCAAGCTCAACCTGAGAAGTGCATCTTCGAGTACCACCGCCAGCCCTTGGTTTCTGGTTCCTAATGCGTATAGAGTGCAACCCCGAAGATCAAGGCAATCGAGAGGATGGAAGTACCTACCGATCGCTAGATGTGCAAAAGTTCACCGCTGTTTACGCCCATCACCGATTCATCACCGGGTCAAGCGAAAGCTCTTCCTCCGCACCAGCTCATGAAGAAGACCACCTTCTTCGAATGGAACCACAAGGCGACGAAGCTTTTCTCCGCTTGAAGAAAATGCTGACTACTCCCCGGGTCGGGCGGCTCGACCCCAAGGAGCCCATGCTCCTGATATTGCCGCCACCAGCAGGTAGTCAAGATACCATTGTAGTTGAACGCAAGGAGGAAGGCAAGGCGCCACTGCCCGAGACCAAGATATTACCCGAGCGGCGCATCGCCGACCTCCAAGCGTAACTACCCCACTACCGTAAGATGTGTTATGGCGCACTTTGCCGCCAAGAAGTTGAAGCCTTACTTTCAAGAACATCCAATCACCGTGGTTTGCACAGCCCCACTAGCCGAGATCATCGGAAGCCGAGACGCTCGCCGAAAGGGCCAAATGGGCCATAGAGCTGGCCCCCTACACCATCTATTACCAACCCCGCGACCGCCATCAAGTCGCAAGCACCGCCGACTTCCTCGCCGACCAGGCCGAGACCCAAGACCGCCGCCAGCGTTCGACTCCACCCATTGGCGGATGCACTTCGATGGCTCCAAGATGCGACCGCTTGGGAGCCGGCGGGTCCTCACTTCCAAAGGCGCATAAGCTCAAGTACGCTGCCGCAGATCCATTTCGCCGCCCAACAACGCCGCCAATACGAGGCGCCATTCACGGCTCCGCTTGTCAAGAGCTTGGCATTTGCCGGACCTCGTGTTATGGCGATTCGATTTGGTGGTCCAGCAGTCATCCGGTGATCGGACGCCAAAGATGCAAACATGGCGAGGTACCGCTCGCACAGCAAATGAGTGGATATTTTGAGGTGTGAGTTCTCCACGTACAAGAAACGACAACGACCAAGCAGATATTTCGCAAGAATCGGCTCCACCCGCCAGCGATACCATCCGCGCCGCCTTCGCCGCCTCGCTTATCCGCTGTTGCCACCGAATCAGACTCATTTTTGTGCCGACTTCAAGAAGTCGGATCCGACTCCAAAGCCTCAGCAGACGGCACAAGAATTCTGCAGACAGCCCCATGAACGCCCAATAAGTCGGCCGGGACTTCGTAACCGGCTCAGAACTGCGCGACCATTGCGAAGACTCCAAAGATTGCCCGGGATTGCGCCAATGGCCCAGGACTTCTTCAACCCAAAGAAGCTGTTGCGGACTCCAACCCGCCGCCCTGCATCAGCCGCCTCGCCCAAGTAGCAGATCGGCAACAAGAAATAGGAGCACCCTCATGGGCCCAGCCCATCCTCAAGTTCCTAGTAAGCGGAGAGCTACTAACCGACGAGACCTTAGCTCGGCAAGTACAACGCCGAGCCGCAGCCTACAAGATAGTCAATGAGAGTTGGTCAGCGCAGCGCCACGGTGTATACCAACAAGGCCGAGCCAGCAGCAGGCCAAGCAATTCTCAAGACATTCATCAAGGCGAAAAGGCCATCATGCAGCCTCAAGAGCGCTTTGTCGCCAAAGCCTTCCGACACGGTTTCTTCCGACAACCGCCTAGAAGAGGCCAAGGAATTAGTTCAGAAATGCAAGGTGCTGTGTGTTCCGCCCAAGCCGCTTTCACCGGCTTCAGACTCAAGATTATTCCCATCGCCTGGCCCTTTGTTGTTTGGGGCCTGGACATGGTGGGACCATTCAAAACGGCAGGAGGTGGCCTAACTCACTTACTTGTCGCAGTGGACAAGTTCACCAAGTGGATAGAAGCAAAACCCATCAAGAAGTTGAATGGTCCCATCGCAGTGACTTTCATCGCCGATATCACGACTCGCACGGTGTACCACACAAAGATCATCACCGATAATGGCACAAATTTTGCCAAAGGCACCTCGCCCGCTTCTAGGCGACGCAGGCATCCGATCGACTTAGCGCCCGCTGCTCCATCCGCAATAAACGCCAGTGGAGCGAGCAAACGGCCTCATCCTCGTCTCGCATCAAGCCTCGATCGGTCGAACCATCGAGCGCTTGGTCGGCTGCTGGCTTGAGGAGTTGCTACCGCCCTCCGAGTCTGTGCACGACTCCAAACAAGTCAACTGCTTCACACCCTTCTTCCTCATCTACGTGCCAAGCCGCCATCCCAATGGATATAGAGTTCGACTCCCAAATGAGTCAACATGTATACCAAAGAGGAAGCAGAGAAGCATCGCTAAGACGGGCGCCGATCTGCCGGAAGAGGGCCGGTTGTTGGCACTCAGCCGTCCAAAGATCTACCAGCAGAGCCTCGCACCGCTACTACAACAAGAAGGTCAAGCCAAGATCATTCCTAGAGGGCGACCTTGTGCTCCGCTGATCCAAATAACAGCCGCCAGCACAAGCTGCTTGGCGCTTTGGGAAGGCCCATTCATCATCGCCAAAGTGTTGGGCAACGACTCCTACTACCTGATCGACGCCGTAAGCCCCGAAAGAAGCAAGAGGGACGACTCGCAAAGAGACGAACGACCATGGAATGCTAATCTCTCCAAGATTTTACAGCTTGATGCAGTATGTACCACGCTACCTTTTGTGTTTAAAGTAATAAGATTTGGGCCTTCGAGGCGCAGCTCGGGACTGCCCTCTTTTGTTATCTCAGATGATAAGAATTATGCCTTCGAGTATGTTACTCTTTGTTATGCTATTCGGCACCGGGCTCGACTAGTCGCCCCGGGGACTCGCCGCCTTGGGCTATAAAATGCTTCCTGCAGTTAGACAAGTAACGTGCAGTGCCTAAGCCGTCTCCTGTAAGAAGCCGCAGCTTGCAGAGCGACTATTTGGTGGGCAGGAGTAAGGAAGAACGGGCGCCCACACGAAAAAATGGCTAAGGACCCAAAGCATAAACATAGTTTAAGCCGGTTTCCAGCCCTTTTTGCAAAAACCGACTCTTAAGTAGTCGGCTTGCTGCTTTCTTCCCGACTTGTTTAAAAGACTCTAAAAAATGGCCAAGTACTTGCCTTCTCAAAGGTAGCCAAGCACTTGACCCAAACGGCAGTCCGCAGAGCGGTTGTCCGACGGGCAAGGCGGCGACTAAGGGAAGGCGGCAAAGGAAAAAGCCATAAAGAGCAATGAGCAAGGAAAGATAGAATTAAAATAATATTTACACAGCATAGGCCCTTGGCCTGATCTTCGGGCAGAGGTTCAAAATACACCCCGCGGGTGGAATTGTGCGACTAACAAGTTCTTTTCAAAGACTATTAAAGCAGATAAAATAAAGGCGAGACAAATGCCTAGGAAGCGGCAGATGGGGTCGGAAGGCCGGAGGCGACGGCAGCGCTGGGCGCCGGGCGGCCACCGGGCGGTCTCGGCTTGATCGCTCCGGCGGCAGCCGCCCAGACGGGCGTGGGTTCGTGTCGAGGCGCGGTCGAGCCGAGGCTGGTCGCCTGCCCATCTTCCGGGCGCCCATCTCGCCTCCGCCCTCCGCCTCGCCTTCCTCTCAAAGATCGAGTCGATCACCTCCGCTGAAGTCTCGCTGTAGTCCGGTTCATCTCAACCACTCGGCGGCGCCTCACCGCCTCTCAGCCCGCCAGGACGAAGACCTGGTGTCCGTAGTCGGTAATCGCCGCCAGACGCTGGCGAGGGCGCCTCCGCAGCCAGCAACTCCGCTTGGCCTCGACCGAACGCTGCCAGCCGGTCCAGATCCAGTTTTGATACCACGCTTGACGAATTCCAGGCCCGCGCGCTTCCACCGGGCGCTGAACCCTTCCAGTTCTCAAGACGGCCAGCCATGACCTCCAACCACCGGGCGGTCCGGCTGGGAGGCGCAGAATCGCATGTCCAGCCATAGGGCAGCGATCGCTTAGGCACCAACGCTACTGAAGCCGGGCGCAAAGATTCGATGGGCGGCCGCAGACGAGCCTCAATGCTCGTGGAGCTGCTCGTCAAGGGTCCGGGGCATTGGCAGCGATCGCAGCACCACTTTCCTTCAAGGCCGCGGTCAGCCTCGATAAGCTTGGTTGGTCACAGGTGGCCGGCAAGAAGTCTGCCAAAAAGAAAATGAAGCAAGTCAAAAAACAGGAGTCGGCCTGACCCATAGTCGGCGACCCAAAGGAAGAAGTAAAAGCAAACTCACCATCGACGATGTCCTCGATTTCATGGAAGCCGGAGGTCAGCAGCGCTTCCTTGTCGGTCCAGGAGGAGCGCTCGCTCTCGAACTCGGCCAGGAAAGCAGCCTCTCTCTTCTCTGCCTCGTCCTGCGCCGCCTTAAGCAGCTCCCTCGCTCCGCCAACAGATAGCCAGCAGGTCGCGCTCATGGGCGAAGTTTGTTGCATTCTCCTCCTTGGCACGCAAGGCGGTGTTGGCTGTACCCAGCTGCCGCCAAGAGTGGCGCTAGCCTCTCAAGAATAAAAAGAAGAAGGACGCAGCCGCCAGCTAAGAAGGTCGCCAGAAGATCCGCCCGATCACAGCAGCAGCCGCCCGAATCTCGGGATTACAGCCCGCTGGACCGCCAGCGCCTCGCCAAGAAGAATAAAACTCACCTTGGCTCGACAGTCGGCAGTCCGCTTGCCCAGCTCCTCAACGCTGCGGTTGAAGGCAGTGGCGCGGAGGTTGTGATACTCCCGCGACAAGAATTTCGCATAAAGGTAAAAATTTGAAGTCAAGAATAGAGTTATGAGCCGCCGCTCAGCAGCCGCCCAAACTCGTGGGATTACACCCAAGGTGCGCCGGCGTCTCTCACGAGAAGAGCGAAAAAACTCAAAGAAGAAACATACCCGCACGGCGCCTCGCGACGCCAGCGCTTTGGTGCAGTTCTCGATGGCGCCGCCACCGCAGCTTCGCTCGACGCCCGTGCGCTGTTTCAGCGGGCTCGGTACACTTCCCCGCACCCACCCAACGGTGCGGGCGCTTGACGCCGGCGCTCGAATGGCCGAGCTGGCGGCGCCGTCTCTCAAGGGCGCGTAATCAAGTCGCTTTCAAGACGGCGTCGCTACCGGCGAGGCGACTTGAAGAAGCAGCTCGCCACGGCCTCGCTGCCGGTCGGCGGCACAGCGGGTCTCGCGGCTGTTTGCCTCGCGGCCTCGACCGCGGTGGAGGCATGGGGCGGCACGGCTGCGTCCGTGCAGGGGAGGCCTTTGCCGCCTTCCTTCTCCACGACGGGGAACTCACCGCCGACTCCCTCCGTCTGCCCCGTGAACTCCGGCGGCGGCGGCGCAGAGCTCAGCAGGGTGACGAGCAGCCCCGACTGGAGGCGCGCGGCCTCCTCGGCTCGCCTCTTGGCTGCAACGGCGGCTTCGGCCTCCTCCAGCTTCTTCTGGGCGGAAGCCGCCGCCTTCTCGGCCTCCGCCTTCTCCAGACGGGCGGCCTCCTCCTCGTCGCGCTTCTCCTGCTGCTCTGCTCTGCCGCCTCCGGAGGTCGGCCATAGGTCAATCCGCCGAGTATTGGCGGACGCCTCACCGACCCCATGACAGAGGCGGCGCGACTTTCCAAGGTGAGAGGAGCCCGATGAGAAAAAGACATATAAAGACTTGGACAAGACGGACCAGAAGAAAACAAGACAAAACAAGAAGTACTTACGCGGAGACCAGCGGCGGCTTCTTCACTTCCTTGCGGAAGGTTAGCTCGCGACCGCCTCTTCCGGGTCGCGCGGCCGCCCCTGAACTTCTTTCGCCCGTCACCGGCAGGCTCGCCCGCCCGGCGCTTCACGCCGCCGACCACCTAAGCCGGGCGGAGGAACCCATACCGGATGGCCGACCTTCGCTGGCAGCGGGAACGATTTCCCGCCGCCATCATCGTCAAAGGCCGGCGAAGGTCGCCAAGGCCTGAAGTCGCCGGCCCTCCTCCTCCTCGGCCGGTCTCCATCGCTGCCACCCCAAGTCGGGTCGCTCGGCGCGCTTCTCCGCCTTGGGCCGGGACGAACTCACGGGCCGGCCCCGTGGTACCGGCTGAGGGCTGCATGAGGGGATTCTGACTCGAAATAACCAAAGAAAATCAAAGTCGGATTCGGCTGAAGAAGGAAACAGAAAAGCAAGAGAGATGACTTACCACGGGCGGGGGGTTGGCGCGCGAGTACGGTTCCTTGCCGAACTGCCATTCCTCCGAGAGGCCGCAGTTCGCCAGGAAATTCACCGTGTCTACCACCTCCGCGTGGGGCATGTCTTTGGAGCACAGACGACTGGGGTCCCGGCGGCCGCTCATCTGACAGATCAGATGAGGTCGGCCATGGAGAGGAAGAACTCGACGCACCATGAAGGCGGCCAGCAAGTCGGCCCCGGGCCAGCCCTCCGATCGCGGCAAGACTGAGCTCGCGACGGTGGCGGCGCCGCAGAGTCACGACCTGGCCCGGCGGGGACCAGCTGGGAGTCGCCTCGCCAACTCGCCGCCTCGTAAGGCGGCAGAGTTGACCTGGGCCGCCTCGGGGGCGACGCTCTTCACGAGAAATACGTGCGCTGCCACATCTCCACCGACTTGATTAGCGGATGGCAGGAAGGGGTTGTCGGCTAACGGCCTCCTCATTGCGATGAAAGTGCCGCAGAGCCGCACGCGAGCGACGTATGCGCCGAGCTTGGCTTGGAAGAATTCCCCACAGCTCGATGGTGGAAGAACGCCAAGAAAGCCCTTGCACAAAGAGGCGAGGCGCCAGCAGCACCACCGTGTTTGAGGAGGTGGTGCGGCCAAGCCCGTGGAACCTGTGAAGGCGCAGAAGAAGCCGCCGCGGCAGCCCTAGCCCGCGCATGAGGTGCGAAAGGAATATGACCCGCCGCCTCCTCCGGGCGCCGAGTTATTTCGCCTGGCCAAGGCTTTCAAGACCATCCAAGCCTCATGCGCGGGCATCAGCGCACGACGTGGTTCGGGCGCGCGAGGCAGGACGAAGACGAAGCAAGGAGGAGAGGGAGCGAGAGGAAGCGAGGAGAGTGGTGCGCAGACGTCGCCGCCTCCTCCCGCCTACTTATAGGCGCCTAGGCTGAGAAGCCGATGGGGCGGGCGTGGGATTAACGGCGCCCAGTACCCCACGCCCCCACGATTTAACCCACGACGTTACTGCGCGCAGTAACGACGTGGGGAGCCCAACCGCCCGCACGGCCGCAATGGATCCACCCGTGCACCGAGGCGCGGTAGTGGCGGGCCCCGCCTGACGGGCCTGTCTAGTCACGCTGGTATGGGCAGATCGCCTCGCCACAGGCGTCGCGTGGCGGGCCCGCAACAGGCAGCTGCCTGGAAGCTTATCAGGCACGCTGCCCGGATCCCGCCACGACCTTCAAGACCTTCGGGAAGCAAGACGGCCTCCTGCGAGGCCGACTCCAGCTAGCCGGCTTAAGAGAGAGACGGCGAGCCAATCCCAGATTCTTCCATTAGAGGGATGAAACTGTTGAGGCTCTCGACATGTTGCCCATGGGCGCCTCACCAGCTTCGGCACTATCGTTGAGTATTGGGCCACGGTAGGCAAACCCGAGCCCTCGACCTTTCAAAACATCGGGCAGATCACGCCTCAAGACCCCAAGACGAAGAGCCGCTTCGAGAGTCGGCGGCAGAGCCGCCGACCGCCTCCTCCCACCGAGTCCCGTAGACGGCCTCAAGATAAGCCGACTCCCACCAGCGACTTCGGAGAAGCCGGCTACGGGAGTCGGCCCGCGACTCCAACCGCCTCCTACTAATGCGACCACGGACGGGCGGGATGGAGCCGCCGCAGCCCATCCTCGCCTGCTCGTAAAGGACAAGCATGGCCACAGAGCGCCAGATCGACGAAGATCTCCGTCCGCACGGCATCATTGCACGCTGCCTCGACATCAGCCCCGTGGGCATATCCCTATACCCACGATGGCCTCGTCTGCACGAATTCAAGATGGCGGACCCCGCCGCCGAAGTGCGTAAGACGGCGAAGCGCCTCAAGACGGACCTGCTGAGTCGGCCGCCCTCCCACGGGCTTCAGGCGCCATTAACCGACGAGACAGGAGTGGCAACAAGGATCGCCCATCAGCGGCGGCATCTGCTGCCATGACCCCATGACCAAGCTCAGCCATTAGAAGCACGGCTACAAAGATCCGCAGCCGGCAAGATTACCACAAGTGGACAAGGGCTATCGCCCCATGTTGATCACGTCAAGGGCCCACTAGTCGGCGGGCCCCGTAAGTCGGCGGAGAAGACGGCGACTTGAGAGATCGACGATCGGGACCTCGCCCACCGGATTATTATTGTACTTCGGGGTAGGCCTATATAAACCCCCGGGCACCCATGCAAGAGGTTGGACCCTAATAGTTTGACACACACAGAGGGAAGAGAAGAGCTAGCCGTGCCCTTCTCCTTCCTCACCCCTTAACAGCTCAAGGAGCAACCTTGTACCCACTTTGCCATAGTGATCATGCGCGGAGACCCCGCAGAGCAGCGATGAGGGTGTTATCTCCACGGAGAGCCCTGAAGCTGGGTAAGATTCGCGGCAAGCATGCCTTCGCCTCATCCTGCTTCTGTGCACCGGCGACGTTCTACTCGCCCCCACCATGATAAGCCATCCTTTGGCATATGTCGCACCCAACCCCCGACACGGACACACAGTCCTCACCGTATTCTCCTTGAGCTAAGGTCACACAGACCTCGCCCAATCACTCATGGTAAGTCTTCAGATGACTTCCAAACCTTCACAAACCCAGTCACTCAGCGATCCACAATTTTCTCTTGGATGCTCAGACCATGACGTCTAACCATCTGGAAGATGCACAGTCTTCAAAGGTAACAAGCGTCGGATCCACGCAGGATCAATCTCTTCAGTGATGCTCAATCACTTTGGGTTTGTAGGTGTTTGGGTTTCGGTTTTCCTCACTTGATGATTTTCGCTCAAAGTCCTCGGAGGGTGGGATGCTCTCAAATGACAAGTCTCAGTTTCTCTCGGAGTAGCCAACCAGCTAGTGGTTGTAGGGGGCGGCTATTTATAGCCTAGGAGCAGCCCGACAAGATAAGACATAAATGCCCTTCAATGATATGACTATTAGGTGGGTAGATATTTTGAGACAGCTGGCGCATAGCACAGCAACTGTCGGATATTTGACTATCAAATTCCTCAGGGCTATCATGTTCCTCACTTGTAGGCAATCTGCACTGGCGAATTCCTAACTCCTCAGTCAGAACAAATTCCTCAGAGACCAGAAGAACTTCGTCTCTGTCATTGAAGAAATTGACTGGACTGTATGATATTTCCAATGGCTTCACTCGAAGGGATTGGTAGGTGTAGGATTTTGAGTTGAGCATCACTTGGAAATTTTTCCTTAGTATTTCTTCGACCCCCTTTAACAGTACGGTGTTTCCTATGACTCAAGAAAGAGAAAATGAAACTACAAAAACAAAAGTCTTCACGCTTCATGTTCCTCGTATGAATACCAAGTCTTCAGGTTCACACCAATTTCTTCACTTTCAAAGTCTTCAGAAATCCAAAGTCTTCAGTCGAAGACATTCATTTTTAGGGGTCGACTTTCTCTATAAATATCAAACTCCTCATAGACTTATAGACATGTGTACACTCACAAAGGCATCAGTCCCTTAACCTATAAGTCTTCAATACACCAAAATCACTAAGGGGCACTAGATGCACTTACAATCTCCCCGTTTTTGGTGATTGATGACAATATAGGTTAACATATGAAGTGTAAATACTAATATTGAGGAATTTGATTGCAAGATATAGAAGAACTCCCCCTGAAGATGTGCATAGTGAGGAATTTGCTTTTGAAGCAATGCACACTTGAAGAGTACAATCATGGAGATCTCCCCCTATATCCTGTAATTCATACACGCACTTAACATATGAAATGAAGAATTTTAAATGCATGATGAAATATGGTGACTGATGTAATTCAGCATGCGTGCATTAACATATATGAGGAATAAGCATGCAGAAGAACATAGCAAAAGTATCAGACCACCATAGGGTTTAAGTTTACAACTCGATCCAGGAAAGTCTTCAAAAGAACGAGAGCTGTAACTTAGAAAAAAACACCCATATAGTGAGATCTGCTTGAAGACTAACTCAAATTTCTCCCCCTTTGTCATCGAATGACCAAAAGGGTTGAAAAATGAGGACTAACTCCCTTGAAGAATATCATGTTGATGGAGGAGCGCCAACGCTGTTGGGGTCGGTTGTTGAGGTAGGGCCTGCCGTAGTGTCGTCCAAATATTCATGCTCATCTGTATCACGCGATGAAGAATATGAGATAGCCACCAAGAAGGGAACTTTGACTTTCTTGAATTTCTTCGCTGGTGGTTGAGACCAGTCAAAGTCCTGCTTGAGACCCATTTGCTTCAGATCTTCTTCACCATAAAGATGTGACAGAACAGCCCAGGTGCGACTGAGGAAGTCCTGGACTAAGGGGTCCTCGGGCATCCGGCCTGTTATTCATTGGGCCGGACTAATGGGCTACAAATACATGAAGGCCGAAGACTGTACCTGTGTCCGGATTGGACTCTACTTGGCGTGGAAGGCAAGCTTGGTGACCGAAGATTCCTTCTTATGTTACCGACTCCATGTAAACCCTATATCCCCTCGTTGTCTATATAAACCGAAGGGGATAGTCCGGAAAGGACAGATACATTCATTACCATATACACATAGGCTAGACTTCTAGGGTTTAGCCATTACGATCTTGTGGTAGATCAACTCTTGTAACACTCATATTCATCAAGACCAATCAAGCAGGAAGTAGGGTATTACCTCCATAGAGAGGGCCCGAACCTGGGTAAACATCGTGTCCCCTGTCGGTGTCAAAACCGGCGGATCTCGGGTAGGGGGTCCCGATCTGTGCGTCTAGGATGATGGTAACAGGAAGCAAGGGACACAATGTTTACCCATGTTCGGGCCCTCTCGATGGAGGTAAAACCCTACTTCCTGCTTGATTAATATTGATGATATGGGTAGTACAAGAGTAGATCTACCACGAGATCCTAGAGGCTAAACCCTAGAAGCTAGCCTATGATGGTATGATTGTAATTGTGATCGGCCTTCTAAGGACCAACCTCTCCGGTTTATATAGACACCGGAGAGGGCTAGGGTTTACATGGAGTAGGTTACAAGGAAGGAAATATAATATCCGGATCGCCAAGCTTGCCTTCCACGCCAAGGAGAGTCCCATCCGGACACGGGACGAAGTCTTGAGTCTTGTATCTTCACGCTTCAATAGTCCGGATGATGTACATAGTCCGGCTGTCCAGATACCCCCTTATCCAGGACTCCCTCAGTAGCCCCTGAACCAGGCATCAATGACGATGAGTCCGGCGTGCAGTCTTGTCTTCGGCATTGCAGGGTGCTACCTCTTGAGCACTGCGTTGGATTTCCCCGAAGAGGAGAGGATGATGCAGCAAAGTAGCATAAGTATTTCCCTCGGTTTTTGAGAACCAAGGTATCAATCTAGTAGGAGGCCACGCACAAGTCCCTCGTACCTGCACAAAACAATAGCTCCTCGCAACCAACACGATTAGGGGTTGTCAACCCCTTCACGGTCACTTACGAGAGTGAGATCTCATAGAGATGATAAATAATATTTTTGGTATTTTTTTGGTATAGAGATGCAAAGTGAAAGGTAAAAGGTAAAGTAAAAACAAAGCAAGTATTAAAGTGATGGAGATTGATATGATGATAATAGACCCGGGGGCCATAGGTTTCACTAGTGGCTTCTCTCAAGAGCATAAGTATTCTACGGTGGGTGAACAAATTACTGTTGAGCAATTGACAGAATTGAGCATAGTTATGTGAATATCTAGGTATGATCATGTATATAGGCATCACGTCCGAGACAAGTAGACCGACTCCTGCCTGCATCTACTACTATTACTCCACTCATCGACCGCTATCCAGCATGCATCTAGAGTATTAAGTTAAAAACAGAGTAATGCCTTAAGCAAGATGACATGATGTAGAGGGATAAATTCATGCAATATGATAAAAACCCCATCTCGTTATCCTCGATGGAAACAATACAATACGTGCCTTGCTGCCCCTTCTGTCACTGGGAAAGGACACCGCAAGATTGAACCCAAAGCTAAGCACTTCTCCCATTGCAAGAACTACCAATCTAGTTGGCCAAACCAAACGGATAATTCGAAGAGACTTGCAAAGATAACCAATCATACATAAAATAATTCAGAGAAGATTCAAATATTATTCATAGATAATCTGGATCATAAACCCACAATTCATCGGTCTCAACAAACACACCGCAAAAAGAAGATTACATCGAATAGATCTCCACGATAGAGGGGGAAAACATTGTATTGAGATCCAAAAAGAGAGAAGAAGCCATCTAGCTACTAGCTATGGACCTGAAGGTCTGAAGTAAACTACTCGCACTTCATCGGAGGGGCTATGGTGATGATGTAGAAGCCCTCCGTGGTGGATGCCCCCTCCGTGGAGCTCCTAACAGGCCCCAAGATGGGATCTCGTGGATACTGAGGATGTTTCGCGGTGGAATTAGGTTTTGGCTCCTGTTCGATCGCTTGGGGTGCGTGGGTATATATAGGAGGAAGGAGTACGTCGGTGGAGCAACAGGGGGCCCACGAGGCGGGGGCGCCCCACCCTCGTGACCGCCTCTTTGTTCCTTGGAGTAGGGTCCAAGTCTCCTGGATCACGCTCGTGAGAAAATCACGCTTCGAAGGTTTCATTCCATTTGGACTCCGTTTGATATTCTGCTTCTTGAAACACCAAATAGGCAAAAAGCAGCAATTCTGGGCTGGGCCTCCGGTTAATAGGTTAGTCCCAAAAATCATATAAAAGTGGAAAATAAAGCCCAATATAGCCCAAAACAGTAGATAAAGTAGCATGGAGCAATCAAAAATTATAGATACGTTGGAGACGTATCAGGCATCCCCAAGCTTAATTCCTGCTCGTCCTCGAGTAGGTAAATGATAAAAATAGAATTTTTGATGCGGAGTGATACTTTGGCATAATTTCAATGTAAATCTTCTTAATTGTGGTATGAATATTCAGATCCGAATGAATACAAAATAAAAGTTCATATTGATAAAAGAAATAGTAATACTTCAAGCATACTAATCAAAGTAATCATGTCTTCTCAAAATAGCATGGCAAAAGAAAGTTCATCCCTACAAAACCATATAGTTAGGCTATGCTTCATTTTCGTCAAACAAAGATGTTCCCAACTTCTATACCCCCGATGACAAGCCAAGCAATTGTTTCATACTTAAATAATTTCAAACCTTTTCAACCTTCACGCAATACATGAGCCTGAGCCATGGATATAGCACTATGGGTGGAATAGAATATGATGATGGGGATTGTGTGGAGAAGACAAAATGGAGAAAGTCTCACATTGAAGAGGATAATCAACGGGCTATGGAGATGCCCATCAATTGATGTCAACATGAGGAGTAGGGATTGCCATGCAACGGATGCACTAGAGCTATGAATGCTCAACTAGTGAGTGTGCATCCAACTTGCTTGCTCATGAAGACCTAGGGCATTTGAGGAAGCCCATCGTAGGAATATACGAGCCAAGTTCTATAATGAAAAATTCCCACTAGTATAAAAAGACAACTTATGAGACTCACTATATGAAAAACATGGTGCTAATTTGAAGCACAAGTGTGGAAAAAGAGATAGTAACATTGCCCTTTTTATTTATTTTCTTTTTTTTGGGCCTTTCCTTTTTTTTCTTTTTGGCCTTTCTCTTATTTTTTTTTGATTGGGTAATGCTCTAATAATGATGATCATCACACTTCTATTGATTACAACATAAGGATTACAACTCGAAACTAGAACAAGATATGACTCTATATGAATGCCTCCGTGATGTATCGGGATGGTGCAATGAATCAAGAGTGACATGTATGAAAAATAATGCATGGTGGCTTTGCCACAAATACGATGTCAACTACATGATCATGCAATGGAAATATGACAAAAGTAAAGTATGTCATGATGATGATGAACGGAACGGTGGAAAGTTGCATGGCAATATATCTCGAATGGCTATGGAAATGCCATAATAGGTAGGTATGGTGGCTGTTTTGAGGAAGATATAAGGAGGTTTATGTGTGATAGAGCGATCATATCACAGGGTTTGGGTGCACCGCTAAGTTTGCACCAACTCTCAAGGTGAGAAAGGGCAATGCACGGCATCAAGAGGCTAGCAAAGGCGGAAAGGTAAAAGTGCGATAATCCATGGACTCAACATTAGTCAAAAAAAATCATATACTTATTGCAAAAATTTAGAAGTCATCAAAATCAAGTACTACGCGATGCTCCTAGGGGATAGATTGGTAGGAAAAGACCATCGCTCGTCCCCGACCGCCACTCATAAGGATGCACAAGCCGGTACACTTCATGTTTCAAATTTTTACACAACTTTAACCATACGTGCATGCTATGGGACTTGCTAACTTCAACACAAGCATTCTTTAAATTCACAACTACTCAACTAGCATGACTCTAATATCACCATCTTCATATCTCAAAACAATTATCAAGCATCAAACTTTTCTTAGTATTCAACGCACTCAAAAGAAAGTTTCACATATCTTGAATACCAAGTATATTAATATTAAGCAAATTACCATGCTATTAACGACTCTCAAAATAATCTAAGTGAAGCACGAGAGATCAATAGTTTCTTTAAAACAAATCCACCACCGTGCTCTAAAAGATCTAAGTGAAGCACTAGAGCAAAAATTATCAAGCTCAAAAGATATAAGTGAAGCACTATGAGCAAAACTATCAAGCTCAAAAGATATAAGTGAAGCACATAGAGTATTCTATCAAATTCCAATTTATGTATGGCTCTCTCAAAAGGTGTGTACAGCAAGGATGATTGTGGTAGACTAACAAGCAAATACGCAAATGATACAAGACGCTCCAAGCAAAACACATATCATGTGGTGAATAAAATATAGCTCCAAGTAAATTACCGATGGAAGTAGATTTAAAGAGGGATGCCTTCCGGGGCATCCCCAAGCTTTGACTTTTTGGTGTCCTTGGATTATCTTGGGGGCGCCATGGGCATCCCCAAGCTTAGGCTCTTGCCACTCCTTGTTCCATAATCCATCAAAATAATTTACCCAAAACTTGAAAACTTCACAACACAAAACTCAATAGAAATCTCGTGAGCTCCGTTAGAGAAAGAAAACAAAAGACTACTTTGAGATACTGTAATGAACTCATTCTTTATTTATATTGGTGTTAAACCTACTGTATTCCAACTTCTCTATGGATTATAAACTATTTTACTAGCCATAGATTCATCAAAATAAGCAAACAACACACGAAAAACAGAATCTGTCAAAAACAGAACAGTCTGTAGTAATCTGTAACTAAAGCAAACTTCTGGAACTCCAAAAAATCTACCAAAATTATACGACCTAGAAAATTTGTTTATTGATCATAAGCAATTGGAATCAGTATTTTATCACGTTCTGGTGATTTTTAATAATTCGGGCACTGATTGCAAAGTTCCTGGAAATTACAGCAAGATCAAATAACTATCATCCAAGAAGATCCAATAGGTCTAGCTTGGCACAGACACTAATTGAAACATAAAACCACATCTAAACAGAGGCTAGATGGATTATTTATTTCAAAACAGAAGCAAAAACAAAAAAAACTAAAAATAAAATTGGGTTGACTCCCAACAAGCGCTATCGTTTAACACCCCTAGCTAGGCATAAAAGCAAGGATAGATCTAGGTATTGCCGTAGTAATAAGATAGATCGGTGAAACTCATTTCATATTCTCTATGTTTGACAGCAAGTTTTATTTGAGGCAAGAAAAATTAATCAAAAGGGCTAAATTTAATAGGACAAAAGTCCCCAAGATCAATTTTAGGAGGTATAGGTTTCTCTTTTGGCCCTTCGTATTGCACAACCAATTCATCATTATAAGCGTTCTTTTGACAGAACTTGGTGAGCCTATACTCAAGAGAGCATCCTAGCTCATTATTTCGAAGAGCCAAATCATCATTAAGCTTAGAGATTCTATCAATTAAAATATTGGTAGGCACCTTTTTTCTAAGATTTTCATTGAAAGCAACATAGTCGATAGATTGAAAACACATTATTTCTTCCTGATCAAAAAGGATAGATTCTATGGGAGGACGGCCAGAGTCCACCCTATAATGCACAAAGACTTCTTTGGCTTCTTTTATTATAAATCTGAATTCATGAGCTAAAAAGATAGTAGCGGCATGCTTAATAGAGGAGTATTCAATATTAGAAAATTCTAGGAAAATTCTTTGTATAGAAGGGTGCATATGCATAAATTGCCTTTCAAGTTCAACGATAAGCATGGCAATAGCGTTCGCAAGGCTACTAGTTCTATGGAGAATAGAACCACCCATAGAGGGTAAAGCACCAGCACAAGTAATGAAATCTTGAATAACTCCTTTTCCAATAATATTACCACTACCGATTCGAAATCTTTTTGTATGATAGGTAGGGGATTCTTCAGCAAGAGCTTTAGAATTTTCCATGATATTATTATTGCCCATATCGGCAATAATTTCCCCAATTTCAGACATAACGACAAGCAAGCAAACTAACACACGAGCAAACAAGTGGACGAGGAAAAGGCAACGGGAAAAAGAGGAGGAGATTGGGAAAGAGAGGGCGAATAAAACGGCAAGGGTGAAGTGGGGGAGAGCAAAACGAGAGGCAAATGGAAAATAATGTAATGCGGGAGATAGGGATTGTGATGGGTACTTGGTATGGTACTTGACTTGCTCTTGCGTGAGCCTCCCCGGCAACGGCGCCAGAAATTCTTCTTGCTACCTCTTGAGCACTGCGTTGGATTTCCCCGAAGAGGAGAGGATGATGCAGCAAAGTAACGTAAGTATTTCCCTCAATTTTTGAGAACCAAGGTATCAATCCAGTAGGAGGCCACGCACAAGTTCCTCGTACCTGCACAAAACAATAGCTCCCCGCAACCAATGCGATTAGGGGTTGTCAATCCCTTCACGGTCACTTACGAGAGTGAGATCTGATAGAGATGATTAATAATATTTTTGGTATTTTTTTGGTATAGAGATGCAAAGTGAAAAGTAAAAGGCAAAGTAAAAACAAACCAAGTATTAAAGTGATGGAGATTGATATGATGAGAATAGACCCGGGGGCCATAGGTTTCACTAGTGGCTTCTCTCAAGAGCATAAGTATTCTACGGTGGGTGAACAAATTACTGTTGAGCAATTGATGAATTGAGCATAGTTATGAGAATATCTAGGTATGATAATGTATATAGGCATCACGTCCGAGACAAGTAGACCGACTCCTGCCTGCATCTACTACTATTACTCCACGCATCGACCGCTATCCAGCATGCATCTAGAGTATTAAGTTAAAAACAGAGTAACGCCTTAAGCAAGATGACATGATGTAGAGGGATAAATTCATGCAATATGATAAAAACCCCATCTTGTTATCCTCGATGGCAATAATAAAATATGTGTCTTGCTGCCCCTTCTGTCACTGGGAAAGGAAACCGCAAGATTGAACCCAAAGCTAAGCACTTCTCCCATTGCAAGAACTACCAATCTAGTTGGCCAAACCAAACGGATAATTCGAAGAGACTTGCAAAGATAACCAATCATACATAAAAGAATTCAGAGAAGATTCAAATATTATTCATAGATAATCTGGATCATAAACCCACAATTCATCGGTCTCAACAAACACACTGCAAAAAGAAGATTACATCGAATAGATCTCCACGAGAGAGGGGGAGAACATTGTATTGAGATCCAAAAAGAAAGAAGAAGCCATCTAGCTACTAGCTATGGACCCAAAGGTCTGAAGTAAACTACTCACACTTCATCGGAGGGGCTATGGTGATGATGTAGAAGCCCTCCGTGGTGGATGCCCCCTCCGGCGGAGCTCCAGAACAGGCCCCAAGATGGGATCTCGTGGATACAAGAAGTTGCGGCGGTGGAATTAGGTTTTTGGCTCCTGTTCTGATCGTTTGGGGGTACTTAGGTATATATAGGAGGAAGGAGTACGTCGGTGGAGCAACATGGGGCCCACGAGGCAGGGGGCGCGCCCTAGGGGGGGCCACCCTCGTGACCGCCTCTTTTGTTCCTTGGAGTAGGGTCCAAGTCTCCTGGATCACGTTCGGTGAGAAAATCACGTTCCCGAAGGTTTCATTCCATTTGGACTCCGTTTGATATTCCGTTTCTTCGAAACACTGAAATAGGCAAAAAAAATAGCAATTCTGGGTTGGGCCTCCGGTTAATAGGTTAGTCCCAAAAATAATGTAAAAGTGGAAAATAAAGCCCAATATAGTCCAAAACAGTAGATAAAGTAGCATGGAGCAATCAAAAATTATAGATACGTTGGAGACGTATCACAGGGCGGGTTCCATCTCCGAATACTCCAGGGTAATTATCGAACACTTAGATCGTGTCCGGATCCATGAGGGGATTCTCACACACCATTGCAGGGAACATAGCATAAATCTGATCCACTGGCAATCTTCGCACGTCGTGCCTTCGCATCGTGGCCCAGTTCAACACGAACCGGTGCTTCTCGCCCCACCTCGACTCGCGTTACGAGGCGGTTTTACTGACACGTCCTGTCGAGGCAGAGATCGTGTTCCTTTTATTACGGGATCTTCCATTAATACGGGCGTGCGTAGCCCCATGACGACCGTTGATATGACTCCATGTGCCGTCAGGTAAACCTCAGGCGGTCACCCTAAGGACTCTTGATATTCACCCCCTTTATAAAAGGGGCCGAGGCCTATGCCTCTTTTCCACCTCCCTCGCGCCTTCTCGCACCTCAGGTTCTAACACCCAAGATCTAAGCTCCGACACCCCAGATCCTTCAATATGTCCGGATCCAACCCTCAAGGCCGGTGGGTGGCCTCCTCGATTCAAAAGGAGGACATTGCGAAGCTTAGGGAGGTCGGATATCTGACCGCCGGCGCCAACATCCGGCACAGGCTTCCTGCTCCAGGGCAGGTCATCCCTACACCGGAGCCCAATGAGTGCGTCATATTTTTCCCTCACTTCCTCCATGGCTTGGGCCTCACCCTTGATCCTTTTGTGAGGGGGCTCATGTTCTATTATGGGTTGGATTTTCAAGATCTAGCTCCAGACGCCATCCTCCATATCTCGTCGTACATTATAGTGTGCAAGGCCTTCCTCCATGTCACCCCACACTTCGGCTTATGGCTCAAAACCTTCAATGTGAAGCCGAAGATGATCGAGGGTCAGCACGCGGAGTGCGGAGGTGCCGTAATAAGCAGGAACGCCGATGCCCCATGGCCAGAGGGTTCTTTCCCAGAAGTATCCGATGTATGGCAACGGAGGTGGTTTTAGGTCACGGCTCCCAGAGGCACAAAGTGGGTGGCCGCCCCGAGTTCCGCTCGGGCCCTCCATCACAACTGGCGTCTTGGACCGATGTAGGACGGAATTGGGGGCCCGATGGCGATGTACCAGTACTGCAGAGCCGCCTCCGAGAGCTTCTTGAGAGGGACATTAACCTTGTCAGCATAATGCAAGTGATGTTAATCCGACGGATGTTGCCGTGCCAACGCCGGCCTCTCCGGATGTGGGAGTTCAATCCAGAGGGTCCGCGGATTGTTAAGCACTTCTTCGGCTTGAAGCTCGAAGGGATGTGCAAATTATTCTTCGGACCGAAAGTAGAGTGTCCGGACACCGCCGAGGATGCGGGCCTAAGCTGCAATCGCCTAGATACCCCAGTAAGTAACCTTGATACCGGACACCTTGCTTTGTATTTATCATAGTTGTTATTCTGAAACTCATCCGTTGCCAGGAATGGCTTAGCAAGGCGGAGAGAATCAGGTGTCCGGCGCCACTTCCCGAAGGCTCGCCTGGCCCCACCATGGCCAAGATGCTTGACCGGGTACTCAGCAGGATGCCCTCAAGGAAAAACAAGGAGAAGAACGAAGAAACCGAACTTCACACGCTACGCATCCGAACCGGGGTAATTGTTACCTCCCCTAAGGAGGATAGTCGGGAAGGGGAGGCCAAAGCCTCCTCCCCGCGTGGTAAGAAGAAGGCCGTCTCCGCAGACTTGGAGACGGAGCTGCCCAAACCACGGAAAAAGGTATTACCAGGGGGCTCTGCCCTGACGGGCACCCTTACCGCGTCATGCCCGCCAACGGGCCAACCCTCCAACGAGCCGTAAGTCAATCGTTAACTCAAAGGTGCTGCATTTCTCCTAGATCAATAACCAGGATCCGTATTTTGCAGTCCGGTTAGCAGGCCTTCTCAACAAAGTTCGTCTTTGGGGGATCTTCCACCGGAGATGATGGAGAGCGAAACCCCACCCACCTCTCCGACTCATGAAGCGGGCGACACCGAGGTATCGTCACGGAGGAGTCCGAACCCGTCAAAGCCGGAAGCCAATGCGTCAGCCGCCCTGAGCCCGGAGCGTTTGGCTCCCACGAGGGGCGATGGGAAGGGTCCGGCACAGTTCGATGTCCGGCCGAACGTACTGACAGGCCTACTGGAGCAAGCTGCGCTCTCGGAGGAGCACCGCTTTTAATGAGCGCGGTGCTCAAGAAGATTTCATCCGCTACAAGCGGTTTGAATGAAGCATTTACAAGCCTGCTCAGAGGCTTTGAGGTATGTAGTGAAGAATACTCTGTTTTATGGCTATGAGGCACGCGCTAGGTGTGCTCCATATAGATAGTAGCCCCTGAGACACTGGTTGCCCGCCCTAGGCGGCAAACGAGGGATCATAAATCAATGATTGCTTTGTAAATACTTGCAGGTACCTATGGGTCCGGCCGCCGACTAGTCCGTTGAAGTTGCCGAACTAACGAGGCAGATTGGATCGATTGATGCCGATATCACGTTGGTGAACGAGCGGCTGGACAAATCACAAGGTATGTGCTCTGCCTTCCCTTGTATAGGAAAATATGAAGGCAGCATGATACTAATGTAATATGTTTGGACTGTAGATGGTGCTGCTGCCGTGGAGGCCCTGAGGGCGGAACTTGCCCAAGCCAGGAGCAAGCTCGGGTTAGCAATGCGGCTGCCCTAAAAGCGGCCGAAGATTTGAGAGCCGAACAGGCTGCTCGTCACCGAAGCAAGGAAAAGATAGCCGAAATGGCTGTGGAGTTAAGAAATGCCACTGACCGGTATGTGCTCCTTAAAAAGGAGCATAAGGATAGTGCGGTCGACCTGAACAAGGCACTTAATGCCACCAAGGAAATACGGACCAAACTCAGGGGTGCGCGGGAGGAGCTTCAACAGGCCGGTAAAATCGCGGCTGAGGGCTCCTATTTGCTGCGGACGAAGTTTTTTGATCCGAAGTACGCTCCCCTGGATGGATGTTGGAGTCCTGCGGATGAAGTTTTTTGATCCGAAGTACACTCCCCTGGATGGATGCTGGAGTCCTGCGAACGCGTATGTGGATTTGGCGAAGAGTACAGCTGACGCTGCCAAGTTCTTCGAGGATCAGGGTGATAAGGAAGTGGAGAAGCTTTTCTGGTCACAATTCAATGCTCCCACTCGCCCGCTGCCATTAAGTGACAAGATGGCTGCTGTAGCGGAGCTTCACAGGCTGACCGGGCTTGCAATGCGGTCTGTAATAGACCATCTTTGGCCGAAGGGGCCTAAGCCGGACAGTTACTTTGGCTTGGTGCAACAATTCCTTGGGGCCATGCCTCGGATCGACGCCATGAGGAGGTCAGCGTGCATAGAGGGTGCACGAATGGCTCTTGCCCGCGTTAAAGCCTATTGGACGGATATGGAGGCCACCATTATAGCGACCCAGGATCCGGCGGGGGGCCAATATTCGGCCGAGCACTTCTTGGCGCAGTTCACAGAAGGTGCCCGCCTAATAGAGGCGCAGTGCTCGAAGAATGTCTTGTTCGAGTGATGAATCGAATCATTGTAAAAACAATGTTATTTTGGTTATAAGGCTATATTTATAATTTTTGCCCGAAAGTATTATTGTGTCCCCTGTGCGGTCGTTTTGTATATGTATGTATGTATGTATGTATATATATATATATATATATATATATATATATATATATATATATATATATATATATATATACATACATACATACATTTAATCTGAAAGTTAGCAGTCGTTGGCTTCAGCCCCCACGCATATAATGCGAGGGTGTTCGAGAAAAATATGCATAATCACACTTGATCCAACGTCTTGGTCCATTAAGGAGGTGATCGCACGTCGAACTTGGCAACCAGACTATATAGCTGTAACGCTTTCGCTTAGCCATGGGAGTATAATGGTGGGGCTACTATGTAGCCCCTGGTACCTTCGCTTGCATATGAATACGGGTGCGTGTGTACATGACCGGGAAACGGTCCTTCGTTGATGCGGAGGGATCCTAAAGATTTCGATAAGTCTTCGAGTGGTTGAACAGTCTCTCGCTGTATCATGACAAATCAGTTTTGGCTTTCTCTCTTGAGGTGCTCGTCCGAATAACCAGAGCACAATCGCAGTAGTTCTCCTTTGGCCACCTTAGCCGATAATAACGGAACATAAGGCGGCAAACCCAGGAGATGGGCAGACCCAACATTTGACCAAAGACATGATTCGGAGCTGATGCATATAATGCCAAACTCGTGACGCCGAACACTCCTGAAGTATTCGGACTCTATAACAGACGATGGGCTCAAGAATGCCCATTTATTATAAAGCCTGTGTTTCCAGGTACGTGCATTAATCTGTCGTGACGAATGCGAATAACGGCAGTATCCTCTGTGGGTATGGAACCCATGGGATGGTTAAACAACAAGAGGCAATAGAAAAGGTTTACACAGGGGATTAATCTAAAAAGAAACCTGTTGAACGGGGCCCTGCTGCACGTCTGTGCCTTTGTCTCCGTTGTGCCGTATCCTGGAAGGGTATCGCGCGAATGTTGTCTGTGGAAAAAAGAAAACTCGTAGGAGAGTACAACGTAAGTATGCGATGGATAGTAAAAGTGTAAGATGTTGGCCTGCCAATAAGGTTGAGCCAAGTGTGGGGTTGTATTAAATATTTATAGCCCTTGGTTTCCGCTATGGGATTACATATACGGTGCCCCGGTTCAATTTTGTCCGGGCTACCGGACTCGCCTAACCGTGTCTGTGGTCTTAATGACCAGTCATGTTTTCTGATATTGGAGGCCGCTTATAGTCCGGCCGCCAGGGCCGTCGCGTGTTCCTCTGCGCTTGAAGAGCGCCCTGTGATTCCGCTAACAGTGATGACGCCACGTGGACCGGGCATCTTGAGTGTAAGGTAGCCATAGTGCGGCAATGCGTTGAAGCGGGCGAAGGCCGTTCTTCCAAGCAATGCATGATAGTTGCTTTGTAAGGGTGCGATGATGAAGAGTAGTTCTTCACTTCTGGAGTTGCCTGGAGGGCTGAATGTTACCTCCAGTACAATGGAGCCCCTGTTGTAGGCTTCAACGCTTGGTATCACCCCTTCAAAGGTGGTGTTGCTTTGATTAATTCTGGATGGGTCTATCCCCATCATGCGGACAGTGTCCTCATATATTAAATTGAGACTGCTGCCGCCGTCCATGAGGACGTGGGTGAGATGGTATCCGTCAATTATTGGGTCAAGCACCAAGGCCTCTGATCCTTCGCTCCGGATACTAGTCCGGTGGTCCGTGTGATCGAAAGTGATCGGACTAGCCAACCGGTAGCTAGGTGTGGGTACGATGGGCTCTATGGCGCATGCGTTTCTGAGTGCGTGTTCATGCCTTCTCGTGGATGTATGAGTCGCGTGGATCATGTTTACTGTTTTAACCTCTGCCGGGAATTTTTTCTGTCCCCCAGTGTTCGGCTGGCGAGGTTCATCCTCGTCTTCACTTGGTGTTTCCCTTGCCTTGTGTTCGGCATTTAATTTGCCGGCCTGCTTGAAGACCCAGCACTCTTTGTGCGTGTGGTTCGCAGGTCTGTCAGGGGTGCCATGAATTTGGCACAATCTGTCTAGGACTCTATCCAGACCGGACGGTCCCTCTTCACTGCCTTTAGATGGCTTCTTTTGCTGATCAGGTCGAGAGCCCCTGAATCCGGCATTAACCGTTGTGTTATCTGGGCTCTCTTCCTTGTTTTGGCGTTTGTTTTTATTACGCCGTAGCTTCCCGTTGCCATCCCTTATTTCAGACGTACTGGGATCGCTGGTGCCTTTACGGGCCAGCCAGCTGTCTTCGCCCATGCAAAAGCGGATCATGAGGCTTGTTAAGGCTGCCATTATTCTCGGCTTTTCTTGGCCAAGGTGTCTGGCGAGCCACTCGTCACGGATGCTCTGTTTGAATGCCGCTAAGGCTTCGGCATCCGGACAATCGACAATTTGATTCTTCTTAGTGAGGAATCTGTTCCAGAGCTTGCGGGCGGATTCTCCGGGTTGTTGGATTATGTGACTTAAATCGTCAGCATCCAGAGGCCGGACATAAGTCCCTTGAAAATTGGCCCTGAAAGCGTCCTCGAGTTCCTCCCAACTCCCAATTGAATTTTCGGGGAGGCTTTTCAACCAGTGACGAGCTGGTCCCTTTAGTTTGAGGGGAAGGTATTTGATGGTGTGGAGGTCATCCCCACGAGCCATATGTATATGCAAGATAAAGTCCTCGATCCAGAACCCTGGGTCTATCGTTCTGTCGTATGCCTCTATGTTCACAGGTTTGAAGCCCTGTGGAATTCATGGTCCAGTACTTCTTCGGTAAAGCACAGGGGGGAGCAGCCCCTCTGTATCTGGACGTGTTGTGGCAAGCCGTCGGCTGTTGTTGTGTCCAGTGTTGGTTCCGAACTGGTATTTGATTAGCATAATCGTTTTGGTGACCACAGCCCTCGCCGGGGTGTGTCCTTTAGATCCGTAGATGGACCTAGCTGCGCCAGCTTTCTTATCTAGATGCTCACGTAGATCGTGCGCGGCATCAGTAGCCGTTCTGTTGCGGTTGTGAAGCGGTGCGTCTGGTCTCCTGGTCGTATTATTCTTTGGCGGAATGGCCTCGTCGTCGAATTCTGGCAGTAGCTTGTGTTTTGGATAGCTCTTTGTATGGCGATCGTCGCCATATCTTTCTTCAATGTCTAGAACTTTATTCCATCTGTGATTGAGCGTTTCCTATGCGGCTTTGAGCCGTTGCTTCTGCTTCTTCAGACTTCTCGCTGTGGCCGTAAGCTTTCTGTGGAGGTTATCTCGTTCCACGCGTTCTTCTGGGATGATGAATGCATCGTCGTCCGGACTGTCTTCTTGTCCTGGGCCGGTTTGATGAACTCGTTCCTCTGGATCATTGTCATCGGGAGTCTGCTCCGAACTGTGTTCGGCGTGACCTGGCTCGTCCTGCTCCATCGCTGGTTTCGTATGGTCGTTGTTGCCTTTGGGGTTGACCGGAGTATCGATCCTTCTGGCGCTCTTACTGCTATTTTTACTGTTGCTGGACTTGGAACGGTGTCTGCGCCGTCGCTTTGGCTTTTGGCCGGGGGTTTTATCTTCCGGATTGTCGCCGTCGTCCTCCTTGGGCGTATCCACCATGTATATGTCGTGTGGCGAGGCGGAAGTCCGGCACCCCATAGATTCTGAATCTTCTCCTGCATCGTCGTCCATACCGTCGATGCCTTCGGAGTCGAAGTCAAGCACGTCGGTTAAATCATCAACCGTGGCTATGAAGTGGGTGGTGGGTGGGTAACGAATTTCTTCGGCGCCTGCTTCCCACTCGAGCCGGACATAGTTCGGTCCGGACTTTTCTATCAAAGAGAGAGTTTTTAACGAGTTCAGCATGTCGCCAAAGGGCGAGTGCTGGAAGATATGCGCAGCAGTGAACTCCATTACCGGAACCCAACCTGGCTCGACTGGCTCGGGAGTGCGCGGACTGGAACCAACAGCCGGATAAGAGTCCGGGGGTCCGGAGTCACAGGTTTCCACAGAGGCGGGAACTGTGTTCGGCTCCACCGCCGATGAGTATGCAGCCTGCGGGGCGGGGCCCATCCCTCCGTCCTCAGGCGACGCGGCCTGCTCCGGATTTAGGTCTGGAGCTACTGCGGGGATGATAACCTGAACATTGTCCGACAGCAGGTCTAGGCCGTGCTCATCGTGACTGTCCAGTTCTCCTGGCACGGGCTTTAATCCATCGAAGATCAAGTCTCCGTGAATATCAGCCATGTAGTTCAAGTTTCCGAACCTGACCTGGCGGCCAAGGGCGTAGCTATCGATCTTCTCCAGATGGCCAAGCGAATTGGCCCGCAGTGCGAAGCCGCCAAACACGAAGATCTGTCCGGAGGGAAAAGTCTCCTCCTGGACTATGTTGTTGACGATCGAAGGCACCATCAAGCCCTGCAGCGAAGACACAAAGGAACTCTCAATGAAAGCACCAATGTCGGTGTCAAAACCGGCGGATCTCGGGTAGGGGGTCCCGATCTGTGCGTTTAGGCTGATGGTAACGGGAAGCAAGGGACACAATGTTTACCCAGGTTCGGGCCCTCTCGATGGAGGTAAAACCCTACTTCCTGCTTGATTAATATTGATGATATGGGTAGTACAAGAGTAGATCTACCACGAGATCGTAGAGGCTAAACCCTAGAAGCTAGCCTATGATGGTATGATTGTAATTGTGATCGGCCTTCTAAGGACCAACCTCTCCGGTTTATATAGACACCGGAGAGGGCTAGGGTTTACATGGAGTCGGTTACAAGGAAGGAAATATAATATCCGGATTGCCAAGCTTGCCTTCCACGCCAAGGAGAGTCCCATCCGGACACGGGACGAAGTCTTGAGTCTTGTATCTTCACGCTTCAATAGTCCGGATGATGTACATAGCCCGGCTGTCCGGATACCCCCTTATCTAGGACTCCCTCATCCCCCGTCTCCTGTTACCATCGATCCTAGACGCACAGTTCGGGACCCCCTACCCGAGATCCACCGGTTTTGACACCGACATTGGTGCTTTCATTGAGAGTTCCACTATGCCGTCGATGAAAGGTTCGATGGCCCCTTCAATCGTCGGCAATGACGCTGTCCAAGGAGGAACCTTCCTCCCCGGACAGATCTTCGTATTCGGCGGCTTCGTACTGCGGGCCAACTCCCTTGGCCACCTGGAGCAGATCAACAGCTACGCCCCTGGCCATCAGGTCAGATTCGGAAGCCTGAATTACGTCGCAGACATCCGTAGAGACTTGATCTTCACTGGATTCGAGACTGCGGCGATCGCCCCCCCCCCTGATGAACATGACTTAAATCTGTCATCGGATCACATCCAGGAGATGGTTCCTGTTGCTGCAACAACCTTAAGGCCAGAGCAGATTGTGCCATCCGAGGCCACCGAGTCCGCGGCGTTGGAGCCGCATATAGACTCAGCCTCATGCAACATCTGTGATAACGGAACACCAGACTCGTATCCGGCTACGAGTTCTGAACCACGTGCGCCCACGAACACCGAGCTTGATCGATTATCGATTTTCGAGTTCAGCGCCGCAGATGTCTTCCAACACTCGCCCATGGGCGACCTACTAAACTCATTAAAAAACCTATCCCTGGCGGATGACTCATCGCCGAACTATGTTCGGTTCGAACTTACGACTGATGATGGAGAGTTTTGCTTCCCACCCGCCACCCACTTCATAGCCACTGTCGAAGACCCTACCAACACGCTTGACCTCGGCCCCGAAGACATAGATGGTACGGACGACGATGAGGGGCAAGGCCAGAACTCACAACCCGCTAGACGTGGGATGGCTGCCTCATGGTACGACGTGTGTATGATAGACACACCCAACAACGCTTTCAACGATGACAAGGAGGACCCAGTTGAGGATAAACCTCCTGATGCACAGTCCAAACACCGGTGCGCCTTGCACCGCTCCAAGTCAAGACGCTCAAGAGAAAATAAGACTAGCACCAGAGAAGACAACACTCCGGACGATGGAGACCCTGTTGAGGTAGGATCCGAACAGGAGGAACAGGAAGGCGGGCAAGACAGCCCTGAAAAATAGGCAACATATGAAGACTCAGAGGATAGCAATTATCTCCCACTCTCCGAGGAAGAGGAGATCCTCGACAACGAGGATTTTATCATGCCTAAGGAACCTCTCGAGCAGGAGCGCTTTAAACGCCAGCTCATAGCCACTGTAAGGAGCCTAAGAAAGAAGCAGCTGCAGCTTCAAGCGAGCCAAGATTTGCTCAATGATAGATGGACTGAGGTCTTGGCCGCCGAAGAATACGGCCTTATCAGCCCAGACAAGAGCCACCCCAACAGCAGGTGGCCACCTCAATACGATGGCAGGGCGTTGGAGCCCACGCCACCATCGAATAAGGCTGTAGGCCGACCACAGTTTAGTCCGGACAAAGCGGCAGAGCATCATACCAACCCATCCGGCCGTCAAAACAAGAATAAAACAGCTCGGGGGAACACTCGCGAAATCCAATAGGACCCGGAGGGTAGAACAGGACACACGCAGTAAATACATAGATCGCGGGGACATGCCCCGACTCGTGATGATGGTCACCTATTTGGACACAACAGAACCGACCACGCTTGGTCCGAACTCCGTAATAGAGTCTGTCGGAGGTGCTTTATAGTGTGGCTCAACACAAAGGAGCCGCTGATACGTCTCCAATGTATTTATAATTTTTGATTGCTCCATGCTATATTATCTACTGTTTTGGACATTATTGGGCTTTATTATCCACTTCTATATTATTTTTGGGACTAACCTATTAACCGGAGGCCCAGCCTAGAATTGCTATTTTTTGCCTATTTCAGAGTTTCGAAGAAACAGAATATCAAACGGAGTCCAAACGGAATGAAACCTTTGGGAACGTGATTTTCTCACCGAACATGATCCAGGAGACTTGGACCCTACATCAAGAAAGAAAAGAGGAAGGCACGAGGTAGGGGGCGCGCCCTCCACCCTCGTGGGCCCCCTGTTGCTCCACCGACGTACTCCTTCCTCCTATATATACCTACGTACCCCCTAACGATCAGATACGGAGCCAAAAACCTAATTCCACTGTCGCAACCTTCTGTACCCACGAGATCCCATCTTGGGGCCTGTTCCGGAGCTCCGCCGGAGGGGGCACCCATCACGGAGGGCTTCTACATCAACACCATAGCCTCTCCGATGAAGTGTGAGTAGTTTAGTTCAGACCTTCGGGTCCATAGTTAGTAGCTAGATGGCTTCTTCTCTCTTTTTGGATCTCAATATAATGTTCTCCCCCTCTCTCGTGGAGATCTATTCGATGTAATCTTGTTTTTGCGGTGTGTTTGTTGAGACCGATGAATTGTGGGTTTATGATCAAGATTATCTATGAACAATATCTGAATCTTCTCTGGTTATCTTTGCAAGTCTCTTCGAATTATCAGTTTGGTTTGGCCTACTAGATTGATCTTTCTTGCAATGGGAGAAGTGCTTAGCTTGGGTTCAATCTTGTGGTGTCCTTTCCCAGTGACAGTAGGGGCAGCAAGGCACGTATTGTATTGTTGCCATCGAGGATGGGGTTTTTATCATATTGCATGAATCTATCCCTCTACATCATGTCATCTTGCTTAAGGCGTTACTCTGTTTTCTTGAACTTAATACTCTAGATGCATGTTGGATAGCGGTCGATGAGTGGAGTAATAGTAGTAGATGCAGGCAGGAGTCGGTCTACTTGTCTCGGACGTGATGCCTATATACATGATCATACCTAGATACTCTCATAACTATGCTCAATTCTGTCAATTGCTCAACAGTAATTCGTTCACCCACCGTCTAATACTTATGCTCTTAAGAGAAGCCACTAGTGAAATCTATGGCCCCCGGGTCTATCTTCATCATATCAATCTTCCAATACTTAGTTATTTCCTTTGCTTTTTTACTTTGCTTTTATTTTACTTTGCATCTTTATCACAAAAATACCAAAAATATTATCCTATCATATCTATCAGATCCCACTCTCGTAAGTGACCATGAAGGGATTGACAACCCCTTATCGCGTTGGTTGCGAAGAGTTATTTTCTTTGTGCAGGTATGAGGGACTCGCGCGTAGCCTCCTACTGGATTCATACCTTGGTTCTCAAAAACTGAGGGAAATACTTACGCTACTGTGCTGCGTCACCTTTCCTCTTCAAGGAAATCCAACGCAGTGCTCAAGAGGTAGCAAGAAGAATTTATGGCGCCATTGCCGGGGAGGTCTATGCAAAAGTCAACATACCAAGTACCTATCACAATCCCTTATCTCCCGCATTACATTTTTTGCCATTTTCCTCTCGTTTTCCTCTCCCCCACTTCACCCTTGCCGTTTTATTCGCCCTCTCTTCTCTGTTCGCCTTTTTTTTCATTTGCCTGCACCGTCGTCATGGCTAGTCTTATATCTTTGTCTCCCGAGAATGAAGTTCTAAATTTTAAGCAAAGGGAGGGAGAAAATCTAAAATATGATTGGTATAGAATTTGCAATGCTCAAAATAGATCTACCAGGAAGCAATCTACTTCCGTTCTTCTCTGCAATTTTTTTGTAGGTGCTAATCCTTTGTATAAATATATCCTTGATACCACTGCCGGAGGGAATTTCTTGGGTAGCCATACTTTTGATTCTTATAATGCTTTGATAGATTTATTTGGCTCACCACCTCTTTTAGTTAATGGAACTATGTTAACTTTGGAGCATGTAATGCAAAGACTTGAAATTATTGAAAATAAAGTTGCTACCGTAGAGTTAATCGAAAATTTGGATAAAAAGATCCACAACCAAATTACCCAATATGGATCTAAGGTAGGAGTAACTTTGAAAAATATTAAGGAGAAGGAACCCATAGTTAATGAGAGAATAAATCAAGATTCCACTAGAATCGATAAACTTGAGGGTATCATTACCAACTTGGGAACCGCTTTTTCTTCCGTAAAGAATACTCCAAGTCCACCTACTAAAATTGCCAAGCTTATGTATGTTCCTAAAAATAAGGGTGAATCCTCTAGTAAGGAAACCGTGGATCTTAAATCTATAAGTATTCATCCCAATCTTTTTGCTATCATTAAGGAACCATTTGCTACGAATGAATTTTTCGATCTCGTGCCTAAAAGTTTGATAATAACTAAAAATAAAGAAATTTCTAAGGATAATAGATGTCTCATCGAAGAATTGCCTACCAAAGAAGGCAATACCTAGATCTATCCTTGCTATTATGCCTAGCTAGGGGCGTTAAACGATAGCGCTTGTTGGGAGGCAACCCAATTTTATTTTTAGTTTTTTTTGCTTCTGTTTAGGAATAAATATTTGATCTAGCCTCTGGTTAGATGTGTTTTTATGTTTTAATTAGTGTTTGTGCCAAGCTAAACCTATAGGATCTTCTTGGATGATAGTTATTTGATCTTGCTGTAATTTCCAGAAACTTTCTGTTCACAAAAACAATTATTAAAAATCACCAGAACGTGATAAAATAGTGATTCCAATTGCTTCTGATCAATAAACAAATTGCCTAGGTCGTCCTATTTTGGATGATTTTTGGAGTTCCATAAGTTTGTGTTAGTTACAGATTACTACAGACTGTTCTGTTTTTGACAGATTCTGTTTTTCGTGTCTTGTTTGCTTATTTTGATGAATCTATGGCTAGTAAAATAGTTTATAAACCATAGAGAAGTTGGAATACAGTAGGTTTAACACCAATATAAATAAAGAATGAGTTCATTACAGTACCTTGAAGTGGTCTTTTGTTTTCTTCCGCTAACGGAGCTCACGAGATTTCTGTTGAGTTTTGTGTTGTGAAGTTTTCAAGTTTTGAGTGAAAGATTTCGATGGATTATGGAACAAGGAGTGGCAAGATCCTAAGCTTGGGGATGCCCATGGCACCCCCAAGATAATCTAAGGACACCAAAAATCCAAAGCTTGGGGATGCCCCGAAAGACATCCCCTCTTTCGTCTACTTCCATCTGTAACTTTACTTGGAGCTATATTTTTATTCACCACATGATATGTGTTTTGCTTGGAGCGTCTTGTATGATTTGAGTCTTTTCTTTTTAGTTTACCACAATCATCCTTGCTTTACACACCTTTTGAGAGAGCCATACATGATTTGGAATTTGTTAGAATACTCTATGTGCTTCGCTTATATCTTTTGAGTTATATAGTTTTGCTCTAGTGCGTCACTTATATCTTTTAGAGCACGGTGGTGGATTTGTTTTATAGAAACTATTGATCTCTCATGCTTCACTTAGATTATTTTGGGAGTCTTAAATAGCATGGTAATTTGCTTTAATAATCCTGATATGCTTGGTATTCAAGATTTGTAAAACTTTCTTTTGAGTGTGTTGAATACTAAGAGAAGTTGATGCTTGATAATTGTTTTGAGATATGAAGATGATGATATTAGAGTCATGCTAGTTGAGTAGTTGTGAATTCGAGAAATACTTGTGCTAAAGTTTGTGATTCCCATAGCATGCACGTATGGTGAACCGTTATGTGATGAAGTCGGAGCATGATTTATTTATTTATTGTCTTCCTTATGAGTGGCGGTCGGGGACGAGCGATGGTCTTTTCCTACCAATCTATCCCCCTAGGAGCATGCGCGTAATACTTTGCTTTGATAACTTGTAGATTTTTGCAATAAGTATATGATTTCTTTATGACTAATGTTGAGTCCATGGATTATACGCACTCTTCTTCCTTCCACCATTGCTAGCCTCTCTAACACCGCGCACTTTTCGCCGGTATCATACACCCACCATATACCTTCCTCAAAACAGCCACCATACCTACCTATCATGGCATTTCCATAGCCATTCCGAAATATATTGCCATGCAACTTTCCATTGTTCCGTTTATTATGACACGCTCCATCATTGTCATGTTGCTTAGCATGATCATGTAGTTGAAATCATATTTGTGGCAAAGCCACCGTTCATAATTCTTTCATACATGTCACTCTTGATTCATTGGATATCCTGGTACACCGTCGGAGGCATTCATATAGAGTCATATTTTGTTCTAAGTATCGAGTTGTAATTGTTGAGTTGTAAGAAAATAAAAGTGCGATGATCTTCATTTTTAGAGCATTGTCCCAAGTGAGGAAAGGATGATGGAGACTATGATTCCCCCACAAGTCGGGATGAGACTCCGGACTAAAAAAAGAGGCCATAAAAAAAGAGAAAAGGCCCAAATAAAAAAAATGAGAGAGCGAAGGGACCATGTTACTATCCTTTTACCACACTTATGCTTCAAAGTAGCACCATGATCTTCATGATAGAGAGTCTCTCATTTTGTCACTTTCATATACTAGTGGGAATTTTTCATTATAGAACTTGGCTTGTATATTCCAATGATGGGCTTCCTCAAAATGCCCTAGGTCTTCGTGAGCAAGCAAGTTGGATGCACACCCACTTAGTTTCTTTTGTTGAGCTTTCATATGCTTATAGCTCTAGTGCATCCGTTGCATGGCAATCCCTACTCACTCACATTGATATCTATTAATGGGCATCTCCATAGCCTGTTGATACGCCTAGTTGATGTGAGACTATCTTCCCCTTTTTTGTCTTCTCCGCAACCACCATTCTATTCCACATATAGTGCTATATACATGGCTCACGCTCATGTATTGCGTAAAGATTGAAAAAGTTTTGAGAATGTCAAAAGTATGAAACAATTGCTTGGCTTGTCATCTGGGTTGTGCATGATTTAAATACTTTGTGTGGTGAATATAGAGCATAGCCAGACTATATGATTTTGTAGGGATAACTTTCTTTGGCCATGTTATTTTGAGAAGACATGATTGCTTTGTTAGTATGCTTGAAGTATTATTATTTTTATGTCAATATTAAACTTTTGTCTTGAATATTTCGGATCTGAATATTCATACCACAATTAAGAAGAATTACATTGAAATTATGCCGAGTAGCACTCCGCATCAAAAATTATCTTTTTTATCATTTACCTACTCGAGGACGAGCAGGAATTAAGCTTGGGGTTACCTGATACGTCTCCAACGTATCTGAAAGTGCGTTATATCGACTAGAGGGGGGTGAATAGGCGATTTTTATGAATTCTTCACTGAGGAATTTGCCGGTGAGGAAATTCCTTAGCGAAGAACTACTTGCAGCGGAATAAGTACTCAGAAGTAAGCATAACAGAATGCAGGCATGGTCATCATGATGAAATGAAGACAAACAAAGAGTACAGAAAAGCGTAAACACAGGATAGCTCAAGATGAAGACAAACAGACTGAAGAAATTGAACTGAGGAAATTGAGAAAGTCTTCAGTCAAAGTCTTCAAACACAGATATGAATAAACTCTCAACACAGTAATGAGGAAATGAAAGAGTTGAGGAGATAGAACCAGTAAGGTTGGTGAAGACAATGATTTGGTAGACCAGTTCCAACTGCTGTCTCAGTTGTACGTCTGGTTGGAGCGGCTAAGTATTTAAACTCGAGGGCACACAGTCCCGGACACCCGCCGAAAGCACGCAGCTCAGACACCAAGTCCTCATCAGATTCTCCTTGAACTAAGGTCACATGACCTCATCCAATCACTGTGGTAAGTCTTCAGCGACTTCCAAACCTTCACAGACTTGGTCACTCGGCGATCCACAATTCCTCTTGGATGCTCTAGACCATGACGCCTAACCGTCTGGAAGAAGCACAGTCTTCAAAGGTAACAAGCGTCGGATCCACGCAGGATCAATCTCTTGATGATGCTCAATCACTTTGGGTTTGTAGGGGTTTGGTTTTTGGGTTTTGGGTTTTCCTCACTTGATGATTTTCGCTCAAAGTCCTCGGAGGATGGGTTGCTCTCAAATGACAAGTGTCAAGTTTCTCTCGAGCAGCCAACCAGCTAGTGGTTGTAGGGGCGGCTATTTATAGCCTAGGGAGCAGCCCGACATGATAAGACATAAATGCCCTTCAATGATATGACCGATAGGTGGATAAGATATTTTGGGACAGGTGGCGCAAGAAGACAAAGAACGGTCGGAAATTTGAATCTCAAATTCCTCGTATTATCATGTTCCTCACTTGTGTAGGCAATCCAAGACTGGCAAATTCCTAACTCCTCGGTCGAACAAATTCCTCGTGACCGTAAGAACTTCGTCTCTATCACTGAAGAAATTGACTGAACTGTATGAGATTTCCAAAGGCTTCACTCGAAGGGATTGGTAGGTGTAGGATTTTGAGTTGAGCTTCACATGGAAAATTTTCCTTAGTATTTCCTCGACCCCCTTTAACAGTACGGTGTTTTCTATGACTCAAGAAAGAGAAAATGAAACTATGAAAACAAAAGTCTTCACGCTTCATGTTCCTCAAATGAATACCAAGTCTTCAAGGCCACACCAATTTCTTCACTTTCAAAGCCTTCAGAAAGTCTTCAGAATATCAAAGTCTTCAGTCGAAGAACTTGATTTTTAGGGGTCGACTTTCTCTGTAAATATCAAACTCCTCATAGACTTATAGACCTGTGTACACTCAAGAGCGCATTAGTTCCTTAACCTATAAGTCTTCAATACACCAAAATCACTAAGGGCACTAGATGCACTTACAATCTCCCCTTTTAGGTGATTGATGACAATATAGGTTAAGTTTTCAACGGGATAAACATATGAAGTGTAAATACTGATATTGAGGAATTTGATTGCAAGATATAGAAGAACTCCCCCTGAAGATGTGCATAGTGAGGAATTTGCTTTTGAGGCAATGCACATTTGAAGAGTTGAATCATGGAGATCTCCCCCTATATCTTGTAATTCATACACGCATTTGACATATAATATGAAGAATTTGAAATGCATGATGAGATATGGTGCTTGACGTAATTCAGCATGCGTGCAATAACATTAATGAGGAACAAGCATGCAAAATAACACATCAAGAGTATCAGAGCTCAAGAAGCTCAAGAGAATCAGAGCATAGTGCAAGAGCACAGTGCATCAAAAGTATCAAAGCACCATCGGGTTTAAGACTACAACTCGATCCAATAAAATTTTCAGAAGAACGAGAGTTGTAACTTAACAAAAGTAAATTGTTGTATATGGGCAATAAAATAGACCCGCTTGAAGACTAACTCAAATTTCTCCCCCTTTGTCATCGAATGACCAAAAGGATCGAAACTGAGGACTAACGCTCCTGAAGAATTTCAAGTTGAAGAAGGAGTGCCAACGTTGTTGGGGTCGGTTGTTGTAGTAGGGCCTACCGCGGTGTCGTCCAAGTCTTCATTTTCATCAGTGTCGCGCGATGAAGAATAGGAGCTGGCCACCAAGGAAGGAACTTTGACCTTCTTGTATTTCTTCTGGAGGAGGTGCGACCAGTCAAATTCTTCCTTGAGTCCCATTGTCGTCGCTTCTTCCGCAGTAGACATGTGAAAGAATAGCCAGTGCGTTTGAAGGTTTCATGGAGGTAGTAGTGGTTTTCTTCACTGCATTGTGTGTTGAGGTCATGTTGTGAAGAATTGAACCAAGCCGACGCTTGACCCATTTATGATTGCGATCAACCTTCCGATGAAGACGAGGAGTAACTCACGATCACCATCACCACAGGTGCGAGAGCTTGAGGACTTTGCTTGACCGAGGTATTTGCGGCGAGTCATGTGTGGCGAGTCATCATTGGTGGAGTAGGATGCAGCTTTGCTAAACTGTCCATCCAATGGACGAATGCCTTCATCGATCACAGCAGATAGCCTTGCCCTTGTCATCAGCTGAGGTAAATGTCCGTTTGAGGACTTCAATCGGGGGCAAGTAGCTGCAGTGGTTCAGAGTATCAGCCTTGTAATTGAGTGAAGACCTTGTCCTGATGAATCTCATTATCCAAGGCGCATAAGGCTTCAGCTCAAATGGTGACATAGCAATGTTTGCTAGAGTCCTCATGAAGAAATCATGGAAGTTGACGGGAACGCCATGGATGATGTTGAAAAGCATATTCTTCATGATGCCAACGACTTCTTCATCATTCGAGTCGTGGCCTTTGATAGGACTCATTGTCTTCGTCAGAATCCGATAGACAGTCCGAGGCACATACAATAATTCCTTGACGAGGAATTTGGTTCTTGGGGCCTGCCTTGGCTTCAAAGGCTTCATCAGTACTTGCATATAGTGATTTGAAAGTTCTGGTTCGTTGTAGATACAACGAGCACCATCAAGTGGAGGACTGAGTGGTAGAGCACGAAGCAATTCATTCTTTGGTGCCTTGTAGTGAGTATTTTCGACATCCAGTCTAATACCCATGAGTTCACGTCTTGACGTCTCCGTGATGTGCAGCGTTGCATAGAATTGAAGAATGAGTTCTTCATTCCAATCACGAATATCGATGCAGAAATTCAAAGTCTGCGTCGTGAAGAACACCGAGGACCGGCTCAAGCTGGCGAGAGACTCCATGTCCACATGAGGAATATGAGCATGATCGAAGACTTTGTCTTTATTGAAAAGCATTGAGGAATAGAAATTGGCTTGGCTGGCAATCCAGAAACGCCTCTTCCTTATGCGAGCAGAATCATATGGATTGTAATCAGTGAAGAATACGTGTTCGCTGAAGAAGTCTTCAGCCTAGAATCGCAATCTCAGGTTCTTCAGGCTGAGGAATATCTTGTTCCTCAATAGGTGCAGTCTGAGGATCAGCAGCAGCAGGTTCATCAGCACTAGTGGCTGGAATTTCTTCAGGGACAGAGGAAGTGGGATGAGTTTCTTCAGAGCCCATTTGAACAGTAGGAGCAGGGGACTGAGGTATCTGTTGGATTGGGGTGAAGAGTGGAGAATTTGGATGCTGACTTTCCCAAAAGTCATCGTTCATCACTGACGTTGTGCTTCCAATATCCACATCTTCTTCAAGTTCCTCAACACCGGCCTCTTCAGCTGTGAACTGAGGCATAGGCGAGGAAATGATTGGGGTTGAAGGGATTGTTTCCACTTCAATTTCTTCATCAATCTGCTCTGACGAAGCAGCAGAATGATTTTCTTCATCAGATCCGCTTGGGATCACATAATCTTCATCAAAAGGAACAAGGTCCTTTGATGGAATTGAGGAAATTGGAACAACATCAATTGGATTTTTAAAGGAGCTCGTCATTGGCTTCATTTTCTTCGCAGTCGAAGAATTTGACGCAGCTGATGCTTTCCGTTTCTTCACTGCAGCTTGTTCTGCAGCCTTTGTTTTCTTCACATCAGAGGCAGATGGAAGAATTGGAGTGGGTGTTGGCGCAGGAGGAGCTGAGGAATCGGATGATTTTCCTCGGCGCAATCGATGCAGCTTTACTCGACTTGTTCAGCTTTCTTGAGCGCACCACTAGTGGATGCCACAGCAATTTCTTCAATGGCTGGAATGGGATCATCAGCCTCGAACTAGCATTTTCTTCAGCAGCTGAACTTCATCAGTGGTGCTGGCATGTTCTTCGGGCTGGCTGAGCTGAGGCTCCACTGAGGAATTGCATGTTGCGATGGGGCAGCAACATTTGTGAACTTCTTCGTCGAGGTTGACGAATCGACCTTGGCCCTTGCAAATCAGCATAATAAGCATCAAGTTTTCTTTGAGGTCTTGAATTTCGCTCTGGACCTTGAGAAGTTCCTCGGTGTCATTTTGACAACGCTTTTCTTGAGAACTTCTCCTTCTCGTATTGAGCCTTCTTGATCTCTCTTGCCTCTTCAAACTTCCATTTCTCTTGATGATGAAATGGGTCAAGATATGACTTTGTCCAGAGTCGATGAAAATCAGGCAAAGGGGTATTTGGATCCTTGTGCCGAGATCAATATAATCGAGGATTTTCCTCGGATCAACAGCGAGAGGCACGATGTGCCTTTGGCTCTAGTGGCCCTTTCTTGGCGATCTCGATGATTTCGCAAGTTCATCATCATCAGCCTCATCATCTTCGGTGGCTCTTGAAAGCAACCTGTTTCTTCTTGGGACTTGGCCGAGGACCTTGTCCAGCTGTGGCCTTAGTCTTCAGCAGAGTCAGGCCAGATGAAGACTTTGGTGCAGCTGAGGAACTTGCTGAGACACCAGAGGCAATGGAGAAGCCTGCAGTCCTTTGGCACGTGGCCAGATGCACAGGTGCTGAGGACTTTGTCGGAACTGCTGAGGATTTGGGAGGAGCTGATGATTTCGAAGGAGCTGAAGATTTTAGAGGAGCAGGAGCAGCATGAGGAATTGCCCGTGAGGGCACTGCTGAGGAACTTGGCCGTGAGGGCACTGTTGGAGAAGCACTTGGCTTGTGTGGGCTTCTTTGCCATATATTTTCTTGGCTTGACAGAGGCCTCGGGGCAGCAGCGATGTGAGTCCTCATTGAATTTCCTCACCGCCTCATTGGCTTGTCTTGCCAACTTGGCTTGGCGCTTGGCCCATTCTTGGGAAAGTCCTCACCCGCTTGATGTTTGGTGGGGTCGACTTCTTGACCAGGTGCCAATGGAGCTCTTGGACATGGAGGATTGAGTCGAATTTCTTCATGTACTTTGGAGTTACATATCTGTACTCCTCCATTCCTTGCCCATCTCCGTTCAATCCTTTGGATCGCACCTTGCGCTGATTTTTGTTCTCTTTGCGAACTCGGCTTCATCAAGTGTGCAATAATCAGCATAAATTTCTCGAGGATTTCAAACGCGGTCATGACCTCGGGCCTCTTTCCTCCTTTCTCGTGGCTTCTTTCCTTCGCCATATTCTTCACCGGGAATTTGAACAAACGAATTCTCGAAGAAGTATGCAACTTTTCTTCGAGGAACGCTGCAAATGAGTTAAGTTGATGAGAACCTAGTGATTCAGCATGGACATGAGTACCTGTGAATGAGAGTATAGTTGCGAGGAATTTGGAGAGGTCATATGCGTTCTCGTAAGGTTTTCAAAAGAACAAGTTTTGAGGATTTTGACCAGATGAGCCTTGAAGAATTTCACTAAGCGTTCTTTGTCTTAGGTTCGAGTTGTACAGATCGAGGATCCACACAATTGAGGAATCTTGAAGAAAATGATTGCTTAGAGAAACGAATCAAGAGCATATAACTTGTGAGGTGTTTGTGTGTGAGGATTTGAAGAATAAAACACCTTTGAAGATTTTGTAGTGTAAGATTTGGATCAACGAGGGTAGTAAAAGTAACTTTTATTTACCTAAATGAAGAACACGACGAACTGGGTGTTGTAGATGTGAAGCTCGTCTGCATTCAGATCTTCCACGCCTAACTTGGCGGAGGAAGACAGCTACGGCGGCGGAGTGAGGATTTCCGCAATCGGCGTGAGTATCGTCGGCGACGAGGTCGAGGCAGTGAAGCTCTTCCTCACCGGGCGACGATGGAGTAGCGGCGGCGCTAGGGTTTGAGGAGCTCGAACGGAGAGAGAGGTCGGCGAGTAAAAGAAGTGAGGATGGAGAGAGGGTATTTATAGAGGCGGTGAAAACTGTTCGCCTCAAGATTTAGGACTAACGTGCCTGACCATTCTCCTTCTCACGACATGTGTCACCCACGTACTGTATAGTGGAGATCGTGTACGATCGTGGGTGAGTAAAATAATGCATTGTGGGATGCAGAACGGTTTGAGCGGCAAAACTGAAAGTTTGGATAAGATCAGTTTTTTAAAGTTTCGTTCGCAATTTCTTCAGCTGACAAGGACACAGTGAAGATTTTGAACGAGTTTCAAATAGAACGCACATGAAGAATTTGTGAATAGATTAGGTTGAGTATAGCATAGAGGAGGAAGGGTCCGATCACATTCACATAGCAGAAAAAGCAACTTGAAGAAATAGCCATAAGTGAATGCTGTAGAGGACATAAACCCATATATATGTATTGCCAATGAAGAAAAACGACGGAAACAGTGAAGATTTTGAAAAGTTGAAGAATTTGAAAAACTGAAGAATTTCAAAACTGAGGAAAAACTCAAATTGAAGATTTTCAACTTTGGTGGTGGCGTGACCCATCAGATAAGAATGATGATTTCAGACACAACGCACAATTGTCGTGGGTTCTGAGAATCAAATTCTTCATTAATTTCTTCACACTTAGAGTGTTATTCTTCATGGATTGAAGAAAACGTTTCTTCATGTGTTGCACATCTAAGTCATCAATTTTGCATAAGTGTCAGGATGTGTGTCCTTTTCAAAGAACGTTCAAGATTCTAAGATATTTAGCTCACACCGCAACTTGCTAAATCTCTTCTCATCCAAGGGCTTAGTGAAGATATCGGCTAGCTGTTCTTGATCTTCACATGCTCGATGGAGATGTCGCCCTTTAACACATGATCACGAAGAAAATGATGACGAATTTGAATGTGCTTTGTCTTCGAGTGCTGAACTGGGTTGTGAGCAATCTTGATGGCACTCTCATTGTCACAGTAGAGAGGCACATTCTTCACGTTGATGCCGTAGTCCTTGAGAGTTTGCTTCATCCACAGCAATTGAGCACAACACGAGCCAGCAGCAATGTATTCAGCTTCCGCAGAGAGCGGTGATACGCAGTTTTGTTTCTTCGAGGACCAACAGACCAAAGATCGTCCGAGGAAATGACAAGTACCAGATGTTGACTTGCGGTCCACATGATCACCAGATAGTCGAGTCGAAATATCCAATGAGATCAAAAGTAGAGCCCTTGGGATACCATAATCCTAGTGTTGGTGTGTGAGCTAGATATCGAAGAATATGCTTCACAGCCTTATGGTGTGATTCCTTCGGTGTAGCTTGAAATCGGGCACACATGCAAACACTAAGCATTATATCTGGCCTAGATGCACATAAGTACAATAAAGAACCAATCATGGAGCGTTATACCTTGTGATCGAAGTCAATACCATTTTCATCAGTGCATAGATGGCCATTTGTGGGCATAGGAATTTTGACACCTTTGCAATCTTGCATGCGAATTTCTTGAGGACATCTTTGAGGTATTTCTCCGAGATATGAATATGCCATTGTGTTGTTGATTAATTTGAAGACCTAAGAAGAATTTCAACTCTCCCATCATAGACATTTGATATTCTTCACTCATCATATAGGCAAATTCATCACTATAACGTTGGTCAAGACAGCCAAAGATAATATCATCAACATATATTTGGCACACAAATAGTTCACCATCATATGATTTAGTAAAGAGAGTAGGGTCGAGTGAACTGGTGTGAAGCCATTCTTCACGAAGAATTCCTTCAATGTATCATACCACGCCTGTGGGGCTTGTTTGAGACCATAGAGGGCCTTGTTGAGTCTCAAGACTTTGTCGGGATTCTTTGGATCTTCAAAACACGGGGTTGAGCAACATATACTTCTTCCTCAAGCTTACCATTGAGGAATGCACTTTTCACATCCATTTGATATAAAGTGATATTGTGATGGTTAGCAAAGGCGAGTAATATGCGAATAGACTCAAGTCTAGCCACAGTGCAAAAGTTTCATCGAAATCAATTCCTTCAACTCGGTGTAGCCTTGAGCTACTAGTCGTGCCTTATTCCTCACCACAAGGCCATTTTCATCTTGCTTGTTGCGGTAGATCCACTTTGTGCCAATGATATTATGCTTGCGAGGATCTGGACGTTTGACCAGTTCCTTACATTGTTGAGCTCGAACTGATGTAATTCTTCTTGCATGGCCTGAATCCACTCAGGTCCGAAATGCTTCATCTACCTTAGTGGGCTCTGTGATAGAGACAAAAGCATAGTGCCCACAAAAGTTAGATAAATGTGAAGCTTTTGAGCGTGTGAGAGGACTGGCGCTTCAATGTCATCGATGATCTTGTCAACTTGCACTTCTTTTGCAACACGAGGATGAGCTGGTTGTCGTCGAGGAATTTGATCATTTTCCTCAAAGACCATTGTCTTCACATTATCTTGGTGCATCACCGACGTTCTTCACGTCTGAGAATGAATTCTTCAGCAGATTCTTCAAGAGGGAATGACATCCTCGGTTCCTTGAACTTGATAGATTCCTCGGTGCTGGTTCATCTAACACGAGAAGGTAGGTGCTCTCTTTGCGAGCCATTAGTTTCATCGAACCGCACATCTACAATGTCAACAATCTTGTGAAGAGCGATGTTGAAGACTCAGAGGTGTGCGAGTCCTTCCGTAACCAAGCATAAAACCTTCATGTGCTTTCGTGCAAATTTAGAATTGTGATGAGGATCTCTAATCCAGCATTTAGCAATCAAGACTTTGAAATAACTTACATTGGGTTTCTTGTCAAGGAGGAGTTCATAGGCAGTCTTCTTGAAGAATTTGTGAAGATATACTCTGTTGATGATGTGGCATGCAGTATCAATTGCATCAATCCAAAAACGACTAGGCGTTTTGTATTCATCAAGCATAGTGTGAGCCATCTCAACAAGAGTTCTGTTTTTGCGCTCCACGACGCCATTCTGCTGAGGAGTATAGGGAGCAGATAACTCATGAGTAATACCAAGTTCATCAAGATAGGCATCAAGACCGGAATTCTTGAACTCAGTTCCATTGTCACTCCTGATGTGTTTGATCTTCACACCAAAGTTAGTTGAAGCCCTCGAGGAAAATCGTTTGAAGACTTCCTGCACTTGATTTTTGTAAGTAACAATGTGTACCCATGTGAAACGAGAGTAATCATCAACAATAACAAAGCCATATAGAGATGCATCATTAACGATAGCTGAGTAATGATTGGGACCAAAAAGGTCCATGTGAAGCAATTCGAAGGGACGAGTAGTGGTCATGATAGTCTTCGCGGCATGCTTGGCCTTGGTCATTTTTCCAGCTTCACAGGCTCCACACAAGTGATCCTTGAGGAATTTGACATTTTCAATGCCAATGACATGCTTCTTCTTTGCAAGCGTGTGCAAATTCCTCATGCCTGCGTGACCAAGTCGCCGATGCCATAGCCAGCCTTCTGAAGCTTTTGCAAGTAGACACACGGCTGGTTGTGGTCCTCTATTGAGAAATCAACAATATACAAGTCTCCTCTCCTAAAGCCTTCGAAGACTTTGGAATTGTCAGCTTCCATAATCACAACACAACGATACTTGCCAAAGATAACAACCATATCAAGATCACAAAGCATTGAGACTGACATGAGGTTGTATCCTAAGGACTCAACAAGCATGACTTTGTCCATGTGTATGTCCTTAGAGATCGCAACCTTACCAAGACCCAATACCTGACTTTTGCCTTTGTCAAGAAAGATGATATGCTTCAGATGTGATGGTGATAAGGAGCATCCATCAATAGATTCTTGTCACCACCATGTGATTTGTACATCCACTATCGAGAACCCACTCGGTGGCTTTGGGTTGATCATCCTGCAGATGAATTAGTGCAACTTACGATCTCATATACTTCATCGGTGAAGAATATGATATCAAGTTCATCGATGAATTTCATCACCAAGATAACAGATAAGCAAGATGAGGACGTGTGAAATGAAAGTTCATTTCATCATGATTAGCCTGCGTCCTTTCGAGCATTTTGTCGCCCCAAAGAAATTCTTCAGACGCTCAATGCACGCCCGAGACCTGACCCTGCAGAAGAGTTAGTTCTTTTCTTCACCACCCACATCTGAAGGGGTGGCAAAGAGTTCATCACTCTGCGAGCACCATATGAGAATGGTGGCATAGAGGCCAATCCATTTCGTTTCACATAAGAGGGTTAGGGTAAGCATATGAATAAGCGGAGAAATTCTTCGAGGACTTATGAACATATTGGTTTGAAGAATAATGCACATATTCATAGCCCTTAGCTCTACCTGCGAAATGAGTTGTTAGCACGATGATAATCATATGAGGACTTTGATCCTTTTGAGGAATTTGATCCACGTGAGGAATTTGGTCCGTATGAGGACTTGGATCCATATGAAGAATTTGGTCCATATGAAGAATTTGATCTGGGGTTCCTATTCTTCACTGGTGGTGTCATGAGGACATTCACCTGAAGACTTTCAAGGCACTTCTTGGGAACCCAGATTTTCTTCATAGGGGAACCGTTCCTGCAGTTAGTGCCAACATATCTAGCAAATACTTCACCATTCTGATTTTTGAACAGTTTATAGTTGGAGTCAAATGACTCATCAGAAGAATGAGGAGATTCGCATGTAAAGCCAGATAAGTTAGATGGATCAACTGGAGGTCCCTTTGCAGCAACCCATGAGGTTTTGGGGTACTGCTCAGGCTTCCAATATGTTCCATCAACATTGAGTTTCCTCTCAAAGGCAATACCCTCTTTCCTAGGGTTCCTGTTGAGGATCTGCTTTTTAAGCACATCACAAAGAGTCTGATGCCCTTTGAGGCTTTTGTACATGCTCGTCATATACAATTCCTTCAGCCTGCATCGTCAAGGATACTAGCAATGTCCTCGATGAGGAATTAGTGATAGCAGAGGCAGGTGAAGAATTTGTAACAGTTGAAGCATTTGAACATTCAGGTGAAGAATTAGCGATTCACGCTCAATGCACTTTAAGCATGGAGGAACAAATTCTTCTCGAGACGCGCTGATTTGTTGAGAAAGTAATGAATCGCGCTCCTTCAAGATCTTCATAACTCACTCTTAGCTTCTCAAGATCTTGCTTTCTTTGAAGAAATTCATAAGAAAGTTTCTCATGATCGATAAGAGAGTGTTATGATGACCTTGAAGGTTGTCAAACCTAGATCAAGTCTCTGAAGATTTTCAATCGTGGCTTTAGTGCGATCCATTTCTTCACCTAACATATCATCACTCTTATCTAGCATGTTTTGAACCTTTTCTAAAGCCCTTTGTTGTTTTACAGCAATCTTAGCAAGTTTTGAGTAACTGGGCTTTAGATCTTCATCAGATTCATTTTCACTAGATTCAGATGAGGAACATTCGGTTACCTCGTCACCCTTTGCCATGCGACATGATGCTGAAGATGATGATTCTGGTCCAAAAGTCATCGTTTTGAGAGATTCCTTGAAGTCCTCAAACCAAGGATCATGACGGGTTCGATGACCTTCATAGACGTCGGAGATTCGGTCCCAGGTAAGCTTCGCATTGCAAAGATGCATAATGCGCTTGAATTCATCTCTAGAAAGGCAGGAACAGATGATATCCTTCGCCATGATGTCAAGTCGAGTGTACTTGCGAATATCATCTGCGTTACCGCCTTGCATAGATCAAGAAGACCAATTTCAAAGTGACGTTCCACAACTCGCTGTCCATTGCCATGAGGCGCTTCCTCATCATGGCCTTCCACTTGGGATAATCAAGACCGTCAAAGATAGGACATGTCACTTTCTTCATACCGTGGTCGACATAACTAAAACTCCGGTGGTTAAACTAAAATCACACGTAACAAGGAGTACCTTGCTCGATACCAATTGAAAGTGCGTTATATCGACTAGAGGGGGTGAATAGGCGATTTTATGAATTATTCATCGAGGAATTTGCGGTGAGGAAATTCCTTAGCGAAGAACTACTTGCAGCGGAATAAGTACTCGAAGTAAGCATAACAGAATGCGGGCATGGTCATCATGATGAAATGAAGACAAACAAAGAGTACGAAAAGCGTAAACACAGGATAGCTCAAGATGAAGACAAACAGATCAAGAAATTGAACTGAGGAAATTGAGAAAGTCTTCATCAAAGTCTTCAAACACAGATATGAATAAACTCTCAACACAAGAATGAGGAAATGAAAGAGTTGAGGAGATAGAACCAGAAGGTTGGTGAAGACAATGATTTGGTAGACCAGTTCCAACTGTTGTCTCGGTTATACGTCTGGTTGGAGCGGCTGAGTATTTAAACTCGAGGACACACAGTCCGGACACCCGATCGCCGAGCACGCAGCTCAGACACCAAGTCCTCACAGATTCTCCTTGAACTAAGGTCACATGACCTCGTCCCAATCACTCGTGGTAAGTCTTCAGCGACTTCCAAACCTTCACAGACTTGGTCACTCGGCGATCCACAATTCCTCTTGGATGCTCTAGACCATGACGCCTAACCGTCTGGAAGAAGCACAGTCTTCAAAGGTAACAAGCGTCGGATCCACGCAGGATCAATCTCTTCAGTGATGCTCAATCACTTTGGGTTTGTAGGGGTTTGGTTTTTGGGTTTTTGGGTTTTTCCTCACTTGATGATTTTCGCTCAAAGTCCTCAGAGGATGGGTTGCTCAAATGACAAGTGTCAAGTTTCTCTCGGGCAGCCAACCAGCTAGTGGTTGTAGGGGCGGCTATTTATAGCCTAGGGAGCAGCCCGACATGATAAGACATAAATGCCCTTCAATGATATGACCGTTAGGTGGATAAGATATTTTGGGACAGGTGCAAGAAGATAAAGAACGGTCGGAAATTTGAATCTCAAATTCCTCGTATATCATGTTCCTCATCGTAGGCAATCCAGACCGGCGAATTCCTAACTCCTCGGTCGAACAAATTCTCAACGACTGTAAGAACTTCGCTCTCATCATTGAAGAAATTGACTGAATCGTATGAGATTTCCAAAGGCTTCACTCAAGGGATTGGTAGGTGTAGGATTTTGAGTTGAGCATCACATGGAAATTTTTCCTTAGTATTTCCTCGACCCCTTTAACAAAGACGGTGTTTCCTATGACTCAAGAAAGAGAAAATGAAACTACGAAAACAAAAGTCTTCACGCTTCATGTTCCTCAAATGAATACCAAGTCTTCAAGGTCACACCAATTTCTTCACTTTCAATGTCTTCGAAAGTCTTCGAATATCAAAGTCTTCAATAAGAACTTCATTTTAGGGTCGACTTTCTCTGTAAATATCAAACTCCTCATAGACTTATAGACCTGTGTACACTCACAAACGCATTAGTTCCTTAACCTATAAGTCTTCAATACACCAAAATCACTAAGGGGCACTAGATGCACTTACAGTATCTATAATTTTTGATTGCTCCATGCTATATTATCTACTGTTTTGGACATTATTGGGCTTTATTATCCACTTTTATATTATTTTTGGGACTAACCTATTAACCGGAGGCCCAGCCCAGAATTGCTATTTTTTTTGCCTATTTCAGAGTTATAAAGAAACGGAATATAAAACGGAGTCCAAACGGAATGAAACCTTCGGGAACGTGATTTTCTCACCGAACATGATCCAGGAGACTTGGACCCTACGTCAAGAAAGAAAAGAGGAAGGCACGAGGTAGGGGGGCGTGCCCTCCCCCCAGGCGCGCCCTCCACCCTCGTGGGCCCCCTGTTGCTCCACCGACGTACTCCTTCCTCCTATATATACCTACGTACCCCCAAACGATCAGATACGGAGCCAAAAACCTAATTCCACTGCCGCAACCTTCTGTACCACGAGATCCCATCTTGGGGCCTGTTCCGGAGCTCCGCCAGAGGGGTCACCCATCATGGAGGGCTTCTACATCAACACCATAGCCTCTCTGATGAAGTGTGAGTAGTTTACTTCAGACCTTCGGGTCCATAGTTAGTAGCTAGATTGCTTCTTCTCTCTTTTTGGATCTTAATACAATGTTCTCCCCCTCTCTCGTGGAGATCTATTCGATGTAATCTTCTTTTAGTGGTGTGTTTGTTGAGACCGATGAATTGTGGGTTTATGATCAAGATTATCTATGAACAATATTTGAATCTTCTCTGAATTCTTTTACGTATGATTGGTTATCTTTGCAAGTCACTTCGAATTATCAGTTTGGTTTGGCCTACTAGATTGATCTTTCTTGCAATGGGAGAAGTGCTTAGCTTTGGGTTCAATCTTGCGTGTCCTTTCCCAAAGGATGAGGGGCAGCAAGGCACGATTGTATTGTTGCCATCGAGGATAACAAGATGGTTTTTTTTATCATATTGCGTGATTCTATCCCTCTACATCATGTCATCTTGCTTAAGGCGTTACTCTGTTTTCTTGAACTTAATACTCTAGATGCATGCTGGATAGTGGTCGATGAGTGGAGTAATAGTAGTAGATGCAGGCAGGAGTCGGTCTACTTGTCTCGGACGTGATGCCTATATAAATGATCATACCTAGGTACTCTCATAACTATGCTCAATTCTGTCAATTGCTCAACAGTAATTCGTTCACCCACCGTAAAATACTTATGCTCTTGAGAGAAGCCACTAGTGAAATCTATGGCCCCCGGGTCTATCTTCATCATATCAATCTTCCAATACTTAGTTATTTCCTTTGCTTTTTTACTTTGCTTTTATTTTACTTTGCATCTTTATCACAAAAATACCAAAAATATTATCCTATCATATCTATCGATCTCACTCTAAGTGACCGTGAAGGATTGACAACCCCTTATCGCGTTGGTTGCGAGGAGTTATTTGCTTTGTGCAGGTATGAGGGACACGCGCGTAGCCTCCTACTGGATTGATACCTTGGTTCTCAAAAACTGAGGGAAATACTTACGCTGCTGTGCTGCATCACCTTTCCTCTTCAAGGAAATCCAACGCAGTGCTCAAGAGGTAGCAGCCGCACACCCTCTCTGCTTCACCGACGAGGTAATGGAGCATGAATTTCCAGACAGGTTTAAACCCATTAACATCGAATCATACTATGGAACAATAGATCCCGCGGCATGGATTGAGGATTACCTCCTCCATATCCACATGGCTCGCGGAGACGACCTTCATGCCATTAAATACATACCTCTCAAGCTTAAAGGGCCAGCCTGATACTGGCTAAACAGTTTGCCAGAAAACTCTATTGGTAACTGGGAAGACTTGGAAGACGCCTTTCAAGACAACTTCCAAGGAGCATACGTCCGGCCACTAGATGCCGATGACTTAAGTCATATTGTCCAGAAGCCCGGCGAGTCAGCTAGGGAGCTCTGGACTAGGTTCTTAGTCAAAAAGAACCAAATTGTCAACTGTCCGGACGTAGAGGCCTTCGCAGCCTTCAAACATGGTGTCGGTGTCAAACCGCGGATCTCGGTAGGGGGTCCTGATCAGCGTCTAGGCGGATGGTAACAGAGACAAGGGACACGATGTTTTTACCTGTGTTCGGCCCTCTCGATGGAGGTAAAACCCTACTCCCGCTTGATTAATATTGATGATATGGGTACTACAAGAGTAGATCTACCACGAGATCGAGAGGCTAAACCCTAGAAGCTAGCCTATGGTATGATTGTTGTTCCTCCTCGGACTAAAACCCTCCGGTTTATATAGACACCGGAGAGGTTAGGGTTACATAGAGTCGGTTACAAATGGGAGGAGATCTACATATCCAGACGCCAAGCTTGCCTTCCACGCCAAGGAAAGTCCCATCCGGACACGGGACGAAGTCTTCAATCTTGTATCTTCATAGTCCAGGAGTCCGGCCAAAGGTCATAGTCCGGCCATCCGGACACCCCGTAAACCAGGACTCCCTCACATGGCATCTGGGATGAATGGCTAGCGCGTCACCTCGGCCAGGAAGGACCCAAATCCATGACAGCCCTTACCGCTCTGATGGCTCGCTTTTGTGCGGGAGAAGACAACTGGCTCACTCGTAAGAGCAACAACGCCAGCGACCCGGGCACTTCCAAAATTCGAGATGGCAACGGTAAGCCACGATGAACCAAACACAACAGTCGCAATAATACTGAAGGATTACGCGACACGGCGGTCAACGCCGGATTTTACAATCCGAAACCCGGTCTACGGAAGAAGCCACTAAAGGCAAACTAGGATGGATCATCCACCCTTGACAGAATATTGGACCGATCGTGTCAGATTCACGATCATCCTGATGAGCCAGCTAACCGTACCAACAGAAACTGTTGGGTCCTCAAGCAGGCAGGCAAGCTCAACGCCGATAGCAAGAGGAGGAGGCCACCAGGCAATAAATACGACGGAGCGGCTCGCCAGCCGAATATCAAGAGCCAGAAGCAGTTTCCCTCTAAAGTCCGACCACTCCCGGAACGGATATAGCAGTTCGGCTTCCGCCACCCACCTACCATACCGGCAAGATTTACACCACGCGTACATCACTACGCACTAAAGATACCATGGTCATCGGCGGAAGCACAATATGGACAACCCTGCAAGAATCCCAGTAATGTTTTTATCCGTTTTTCTTATTTTTCTATATCATTTCTTAAGAATAGGTGACCAACACGACAGCATCTACAACAGACTCTATCGGAGTTCGGATCCGTACACTCACCTAAGGGGCTACTTCCGTTAAGGATTCCCCTCCCCGAGCACGGGCGGCGCAGACGTGCGACAGGAGGTCCAAAATAACTTTTTGTAGACTGCACTCTTTATTCCGAGCCTGTACTATGCCCTTTTTTCCTCTGTACCCGACCCCGAGCATGTCAAATAGCCGGGCTTGCGGTTTCTTTTTTATCATTATCTTTATATACGTACATAAATTCGTCATTGGCGTATCGCTCCGCTCCCAGTAAACCTCGTCCGAACTAATCTTTCATACTCTTGCAACAGTGAGTACGGCCTCAACGGCCGCGCTACAGATGCACCTCGGCATACCCTGCCAGGGGCTCGGTATGGGAACGAAAGAGTTGCCAGCAAAAGTCCGAACAGCTCTATAGCGTACTTCGGCGTCGCAAGTTTGGCCTTATATGCATCAACTCCGAATCATTGTCTTGGGTCAATAGTTGGTTTGCCCGGCTCCTGTGCTTGCTACCCTACATTCCGCTCTATCGGATAGGGTAGTAAAGGGAGAACTACTGCGATTGTGCCCTGGTCTAAACCGGACGAGCACCTCAGTAGAGAAAGCCGAAAACTGACTGTCATGATGCGGCGAGAGCTGATCAACCACTTGACGACTTCTTGGAAACCTTGGCGATTCTCCATGTCACACGAGGGATCTTTTTAGATCAAATATGCAAGGCATCATACGCCGCATACATACCAGGGGCTATGTCGTAGCCCCACCATAAAACTCCTATGGCTAAGTGAAAGTGTTAACGCCTTATAGTCGGATTGCCTGGTTCACCGCATTATCACCTCCTTTACGGACCAAGACGTTGGATAAAGAGTGATTAAATGCTTTTCCGAACACCCCCGTACTTCCTACGAGGGGGCTGAAGCCGACGACTGGAAAACTTTCAGATTATATTAAAACGGCCGCACAGGAGGAATTCAAGCTTTGAAGCAAAAACATAAAATAGATCAATTATAAAATTGTCTTTTATAATTCTAATACACCTCACTCGAACATTATGTTCTTCGAGCATTGACCCTCTATTAGGTGGGCGGCTTCCAGGACGTCTTCAAAATAATGTTCCGGCTCATTACGGTCCTTGCCCTTGGGCGGACTCGTCGCCGCAACATCGACGGCCTTCATCTTCCCCCAAAACGCCTTGACTCGGGCAAAGGCCATCCGTGCACCCTCAATGCATGCCGAACGCTTCGCAGCATTGATACGCGGCACCGCATCAACAAGACGCCGCACCAGGCCAAAATAGCTCTGGGGAACAGGCTCGCTCGGCCACAACCGGATTATGACGTTTTTCATGGCGTCGCCGGATATCCTATGGAGCTCGGCCCATTGGGACATATGTTCATTTAGCAACAAAGGGCGCTTTGATGCGCCAAATCGTGACCAGAAAAGCTTCTCCGTTGCATACCCCTCTTGCGCTCGGTAAAATTGCGCGGCATCGGAAGAACTCTTCGGCAAGTCCAAAAATTCGGCCGGAGAACTCCAGACCTGGTTTAGCTGTGCATAGTCCAGATCGCCAAACTTAGTCTGAAGCAAAAAGGGCTTACCAGCCGCTATCTCCTTAGCCTGCTGAATCTCTTCACGAGCTGCCCTAGATTCAGACCGAGCTTCACTCGCCTCTGTACGGCCTTATCAAGTTCAGCCATTTTGGCTTTATTATCCTTCTCAAGGAATTCACAGGGGCTGGCAGCATTCTTCAATTCAAGCACCAGTGTGGATATTTTCTCCTCACTTTGGCGCCAAGCTGCTTGTTCGGCTCTGAGATCAGGCGATGCCTTCTTGGCAGCCGCACCGCTACAGCGGGCCTGCTCCTTGGCCCGAGCTAGCTCCGCCCGAAGAGCTTCAACGACGGCAGCACCATCTGCAACCATGCACATTTCATATAAAACTCTTTTTAGAGTTAGGCTTAAATACAAGCACATTGGTGTAAGGAATGCTCGAAATATATACCTTGCGAGTCGTCAAGACGCCTATTGATCAATGCAATGTCATCCTCCGCAATATCCAGCTTTCGCTGCAGTTCGGCCACTTCCGTATTTCGGGTAGCCGCAGGAGGGGAGGCAACCTGTATTCCATGTTAAATCAAGGTTAGTACTTGAGCATATCTTTTTGATCCTCCGATCGCCTCCTTTGGCAGGAAATCCGAGTCTCAGGGGCTACTGCATATACAACAGGTGCATTCTGTCAATAAAATTCCATTGGCAAAGTTACATCACAAACCTCAAAAACCCTCAGAAGGCTCGTGAAGGCCTCGTTCAACCCGCTCTTCGCGGATAAAACCTTGTCGACCACCGTAGCCATCAAGGCACGGTGCTCCTCCGAAACGGACGCTTGTCGCAGAATGTCCGTTAGCGTTTCCAGCGCTCCTGGGTCTCCGGAAACCGCCACCGGAGTGCGGCATTCCTTTGAAGGAATGCGCCCACTCGCCTCCAGAATTATCTCCGGCTGTGAACCGGATAGTTCAGGGCCGCCATGCCTGATCCCCGAATCCTGAGTGACAGAGGCACCACCTTCGGGTAACGCCTTCTTCATTTCCCGCACTACTTGTCGATCGGGAGGAGCCCCCCGGGATGATAACTCTAAATCTTCCACCCTATTGGGTGAGGAGGCGGGAGAAGGCGTGTCACTCTCCGTCATCTCTGGAAGAAGGTCTCCCGAGGAGGAAGACGATTGAGAAACACCAGGCGTTAACTTGCGAGGACGTACATACGTCGGAGAATTACTTCAGTAATAAGAAAGGAATGAGGTATGATTAAAATACCCTGCTGCACTTACGGTTTGGCCAGAGGTTCGTCCTCATCATGAAGCTCTACATCAACATAGCTTGCCCGGCCCAAGCCGCCCGACGATGGCGTTTTCCCTTTCTTGGAAGGTTTCCCCTCCTGATCTTCAGAAGCGGCCCTCTTCTTGCCATGGAGAGCTTCCTTTGTACCTTTGCCCTCGGGAAAAAGGGTTTCGGTTTCCCCAAACACAACATCTGATTTGTCCTCAGGGCGGGCATCACCTCTGGGCTCCCCGCTCTCGCCCCCCCTCTGTAGACACCTGGTACGATGTCGGAATCAGCATCCTCATCAGCAGGGCGGTCGCAGAGTCTTCGGGAAGGGGCGCCGGACACCAGATTAACACCGCTTTCTTTATCCAGTCCTGTATAGGGACGGATTGTTCAGTATCTTATCAAGAGATGCTTGAATGGAAGGTGTTCAGAGTTTGAGTCCTTACTGCGGTGTCCGGATGATTGCAGTCAAGGCCGAAATCTTCGGTGGTGTCCGGCCATTGCTCTCGTTCCCCGAAATATAATTTCCACATTCCTACGTGTGTGGTGCCGAAGAAGTGCTAAAGAGGCCGCCGCCCTTCTGGATTAAACTCCCACATACAGAGAGGCCGCCGTTGACATGGCAGGGTCCGGCGGACTAGCATTACTTGAACGACGTTCACAAAGACCGATGCCCTTCTCGGTAAGGCTTCGGATGCGACCTTGCAGAGTCTGCACTTCATTGACGGATCCCTAGTCCAGTCCCTTATTGATCCATGAAGTAAGCTGAATTGGAGGGCTGGGTCGGAACGCTGGCGTAGTCGCCCACTGGGAGCCCCGCGGCTAGTTGATATAAAACCACCCCTGCTGCCATAGGTCGGAAGACTTGGCGAAAGATCCTTCAAACCAAACCGCATTGGCAAGCTTTCCTATTGTGACGCTGCCGCACTCTGCCTGCTCCTCCTCTGTCACCTGCGGCCTCACTTCAAAGGTCTTGAGCCACAGACCAAACTGCGGAGGAGTCCGGAGGAAGGCCTCAGACGTGATGATAAATGTCGAGATGAGGAGAATAGAGTCCGGGGCCAGATCGTGAAAGTCTAGCCCATAGTAGAACATGAGCCCCCAGACGAAGGGGTTAAGCGCGAAACCTAACCCATGGAGGAAGTGGGACACAAACACTACCCTCTCGCTGGATTTGGGGGTAGGAACGACCTGCCCCTGTGCAGGGAGCCGATGAAGGATTTTCGGGGTCAAATACCTCGCAACGCGAAGCTTCGCAATATCCTCCTCTGTGACAGAAGAAGCCACCCACCGGCCTTGACGGCTGGATCCGGACTTGATTAGGGCTGGTGGCGATGGGAACCCGGGGGTTGGAACTTGGGGTGACTAGGGTTGAGGAAGAAGCAAGCGCAAAGGAAGAGACGAGTCTGGGACCCTATATAAAGACCCCAGATACTAAGCGTGTCCACCTGGGTCTCGAAACTTACCTATCTCCAGAGAGTTGTACCCAGGGGACGGTTGGGTTACCCACGCTTGCGTTAATGAGAATCCCGTGAATAAGGGAACACGATCTCTGCCTTGGCAAAACATGCCAGTAAAACCGTGTCCTGAGATGTGGGGCGACGTGCCAGCTAACGGTTGGAAATAGTAACCGGGCAAGCGTGATATGGTGCGATAAACAATTATCAACAAATTATACTCGTGGGATATTGTATTTTCTACTACATCCGCAGACTATTCCGGAGTTCGGAAGGAGGGAACCCGCCTTGCAATGCTGAAGACAATCTGCGCGTCGGACTCCTCGTCATTGAAGCCAGGTTCATGGGCTACTGAGGGAGTCCTGGACTAAGGGGTCCTCGGGCATCCGGCCTGTTATTCATTGGGCCGGACTGATGGGCTACGAAGACATGAAGGCCAAAGACTGTACTCGTGTCCGGATTGGACTCTACTTGGCGTGGAAGGCAAGCTTGGCGACCGAAGATTCCTTCTTATGTAACCGACTCCATGTAAACCCTAGATCCCCTCGGTGTCTATACAAACCGAAGGGGATAGTCCGGAAAGGACAGATACATTCATTACCATATACACATAGGCTAGACTTCTAGGGTTTAGCCATTACGATCTCATGGTAGATCAACTCTTGTAACACTCATATTCATCAAGATCAATCAAGCAGGAAGTAGGGTATTACCTCCATAGAGAGGGCCCGAACCTGGGTAAACATCATGTCCCCTGTCTCCTGTTACCATCGATCCTAGACTCACAGTTCGGGACCCCCTACCTGAGATCCGCCGGTTTTGACACCGACAGCGACCGAAGACTTCATGGAGGTAGTAGTGATTTTTCTTCACTGCATTGTGTGTAGCAGTCATGTTGTGAAGAATAGAACCAAACTGACGCTTAACCCATTTATGGTTGTGATCTACCTTTTGGTGAAGACTGAGGAGAAGCTCACGATCTGTCATCACCCTTGGAGCTGTGCCTTGAGGATTTTGCTTTGAAGCATTGGCGGCAGAGTCATGAGTGGCAGAGTCATCATTGGTGGAGTAAGATGCAGCTTTGCTGAATTGACCATCCAATGGACGAATGCCTTCATCAATAACAGCAGTGGCCTTGCCCTTTTCATCAGCTGAGGAAAATGTCCGTTTTTGAGGACTCCAATGGGGGGCAAGTAGCTGAGATGATTCTGAAAGTCAGCCTTGTAATTGAGTGAAGACCTTGTTCTGAGGAATCTCATAATCCAAGGAGCGTAAGGCTTCAGCTCAAATGAAGATAATGCAACATTGGCCAGAGTCCTCATGAAGAAATCATGGTAGTTGATAGGAACGCCATGAATGATGTTGAAAAGCAGATTCTTCATGATGCCAACGACCTCTTCATCATTCGAGTCATGGCCTTTGATAGGACTCAATGTCTTTGTCAGAATGCGATAGGCAGTCCGAGGCACATATTGCAATTCCTTCACGGGGAATTTGGTCCTTAGGGCTTGACCGGGCTTCAGCGGCTTTATCAAAACTTGCATGTAGTGATCTGTAAGCTCAGGTTCATGGTATATACAACGAGAACCTTCAAGGGGAGGACTGACAGGCAGGGCATGAAGCAATTCAGAGGCCGGTGCTTTGAAGTGAGTATTCTCTGTCATCCAGTCCAACACCCAAGAGTTCACATCTTCAGCATTTCCTGTGATGTGCAGCGTTGCATAGAACTGAAGAATTAGCTCTTCATTCCAATCAACAATATTAGTGCAGAAGTTGGGCAGTCCAGCGTCATGAAGAACAATGAGGACTGGCGTGAAGCAAGGCAGTGATTCCATGTCCACGTGAGGAATATGTTCATGGTCAAAGACTTTATCTTTGTTGAAGAGCAGTGAAGAATAGAAGTTGGCTTGGCTGGCAGTCCAGAAACGCATCCTTCTAAGATGAGCAGAGTCATAGGGGTTGTAGTCAGTGAAGAATACGTGCTCGTGGAAGAAGTCATCAGCCTTGAAATTTTGCTTCTTCGAGAAGGGATCCTTTGGCTTGGGCTGAGGAGTGTCAGTCAATTGCATCACAACCTCAGGAATCGCAATCTCAGGATCCACAGGCTGAGGAATTTCAGTTGCTTCTTTAGTGGCAGCCTAGTTCTTCAATTCTTCAGCAGCGATTTCATTAGCACTAGCGGCTGGAATCTCGTCATGAATAGACGGTGTGGGATGAGGTTCTTTAAAGCCCATTTGAACTTCAGTATACACTAGGTACTGAGGAATTTATTGCAAAGGAGTGAACAAGGGAGAATTGGGGTGCTGACTTTCCCAAAAGTCATCATTCATCACTGGTGTTGTGCCCCCAATGTCCACATCCTCATCTTATTCACTCATTTCTTCAACACCGGCCTCTTCAGCTGTGAACTGAGGCATGGGCGATGAGACAACTGGAGTTGAAGGGATGGTATCCACTTCAATTTCTTCATCCAACTGCTCTGAAGAAGCAGTAGAAGGAACATCAGATCCACTTGGGATCACATATTCGTCACCAAAGGGAATGAGTTCCTTTGATGGAATGGATGAGAATGGAATAGCATCAATTGGATTCTCAAGAGAGCTTGTCAATTTCTTCATCTTCTTCGGAGCTGAAGATTCTGATGAAGTTGATGCTTTCCTTTTCTTCACTGCTGGACGCTCTGCAGCTTTGGTCTTCTTCGCATCTGATGCAGAAGGAAGAATTGGACTTGGCGTAGGTGCAGGAGGAGCAGAGGAAATTGGTTCATTTTCTTCAGGCACACCGGTTGAAGCTTCAGCTAGCCTGACAATTTCTTCAGGCGCAACACTAGTGGTTGCCCTGGCAGTTTCTTCAGCGGCTGGAATGCAGTCATCAGCCCTGGTACTAGCAGTTTAATCAGCAGCCTGATTTTCATCAGCGTTGCTGGCATGTTCTTTTGTAGGCTGAGCAGATGCCTCGGCCTGAGGAACTTCTTGTTGCGTTGGGGCTGCAACATTGGTAGTGAACTTCTCAGATAACTCCACAAATCTGACTTTGGCTCCAAGCCAGTCAGCATAGTAGTGATCAAATTCATCACTTAGACTCTTGATCTCTGATTGCAGAGCTACAAGTTCTTCAGGTGAAAGCTTCAAAACATTTTGCTTCAAAAAGTGCTCTTTCTTGTACTGTGCTTTCTTCACCTTCCTCCCCTATTCATACTTCCATTTCTCTTCATCAATGAAGGTAGTCAACACATGACTTTGGCCAGGAGTGAGGTTCATTTCAGGCAGAGGTGTGTTTGGGTCCTTATGCCACAAGTCACTGAAGTTGAGGATCAACTTTGGATCCAGCATCAATGGCACATTACTGCCTTTGGCTCTAGCAGCCTTGTGCTACCTGTCTCTGATGATTTCAGTGTGTTCCTCGTCATCAGCTTCATCGTCATCAGACGACACTTGGAAGGCGACCTGCTTCTTGTGATGACTTGGTCGAGAACCTCGTCCAGCAGTGGCCTTAGTCTTCAGCAGAGTGGGGCCAGTTGAAGAATGCGGAGGAGCAGAAGAACTTGCAGAGGCTCCTGAGGCAATAGAAATGCCAGTTGTCCTCTGGCACGAGGCGAGATGCACAGGTGTTGAGGATTTGGAAGGAGGAGATAAGGACTTTGGAGGAACTGGTGCAACTTGAGGAATTTGCCATGAGGGCTTTGCTGAGGAGCTGGGCCGTGAGGGCATTGCAGATGAGCTTGGTTGTGAGGACATTCGTGCAGAAGCCATAGGCTTGCGTGCAGGCTTCTTGGGCATGGCCTTCTTAGGCCTGCTTGCAGAGGCCTCAACAGTGGTAGCAGCAGCAGAGTCTTCATTGAATTTCCTCACTGCTTCCTTGGCCACTTTGGCTAGCTTGGCTTGCTGTTTAGCCCATTCATCAGGATAGTCCTCACCACGCTTGAGGCTTGTAGGATCAGCTTCTTGGCCTGGTGCAAGTGGAGGTCTTGGGCGTGGAGGGTGAAGAGCGAATTTCTTATGTACTTAGGAGTGACATATCGGTACTCCCTCCATTCTCTGGCCCATCTCCTTTCTATCCTTTGTATGCACACCTTGCGCTCATTCTTGGTCTCCTTGCCATGTTTGGCCTCATCAGGAGTACAATATTGTGACACTCCAAAAAAATGTTCTTTTGGTTTTCTTCAAAAACTTTGTTGGATTTTAAGAAGGTCATTTAAACCCTTCCAAAAAAAATCTCTCTCTCAAAAACTTTTTCCCTTTGGCAAGGATTTTATTTTGGCATCCCCTTCAACTCTGGTGTTTGGCTTTTAAAAACTTTTCTTCTGATTGCCCTCTTCTCAAAATTCAAAATTTTTGGGTTCTATTTTCTTTTAAAAAGAAAACCCTAGGAGTTTTGCATCTTCTCCAATATTGAGACCACTAATGATTTTACCATGCACCACATGGTAAAATCTTCCCTAAATCTCTCCTTCCACTATGGGGAAATACAAACATTCTGTCTCAACAAGTTCAATCCATTTCTGAATTTTATTTCATTTATTTCTCCTCCCAAATCTTTTTTGTCCATTATTTTGAGCCTAGGTGATTTGCAAAGCAAGTACCTACATGCAATTGAGTTTTGACCTCAAACCAACTCCCCTGGATAGTCCTTGGTACCCACAACCTAGAACAATCAAGATCCACTCTTCTTCTTTTAAAAAATTTCAAATTTCAGTCTCTGCAAGTTTGGACCAGATTTGTCAAATTTGGTGAAATTCATACCTTCTCTGCTCCAAAAATTCCACAAAAATTCAGGCAGCCTCCAGATGCAATGAGAGGCCATCCCACCAAAAATCAGCTCAAGAGAAACTCCCACATACCAAAATCATTCTGTCGAACACCTGGCCGGCACTATTTCTTTGCATTTTTAGAAAAGTTAAGAGTTTCAGAGTTCAGTGTCGTTTCCCTTCGTCAGAGTTCAGTCACGCGTCGACAGTGCACTTGGCACGTTTCTCACAGCCCCTCCTCCCTGTCTGGAGCACCACACGAGCGCTTGGCTCGTTCCTCTCGTCGGTGGCGCCCTGGCCCGCCTGCGCCGGCGTGTTCCACGGCGGCAGAACCACCGCAGCGGCCGACAGGGGGCAACCCTGTGGCATAACGCCGTTCGGCACCGCCCAAACCTCCTGAGAGCTCCGTGTGGCCTTCTCCTTGCCAGCGCACGCATGCAGCACCGTCGTCGTGGCCCGGCAAGCACATAACGTGCTCTCTGCCGCCGACGGGTCCGCGCCGCTCCGTTCCGTCGAGCATACCCAAAGCACCCAATCCTGGCTCGTTCAGCACCTAAGCGGAATCGGTTGACCTCCACGATGGCACTCAACCTAAAACCACCCGACCAATGCCTGCGCCGCCGTAACACTCGCCGGACTTATCCGTTCATGGCAACCACCTCGGGCCATCTATAAATAGCACCCCCCGAGCTTGCTCTCGCCCTCGCACAACTCCACCACCTCACCAGACCCCGCCTAGCCACTTGGAAGAGCCTCGAGGGCCCTTCTTCCTCGACTCCGCCAACTCCGTCCGCCTCGGGCTCCGGCAGCGTTCTCTTGGTGAGAACTCCTCCACCGCCTCTACTCTTGCCCGTAGCCTCGTGGCACCACTAGAGGCTAACCCCACCTCAATTTAACCTCCGCATGACACTCTCCGACGAGGCCCGACCACCCGAACCGCCGTCCGCCGGAGCAAGAGCCGCTGTCGACGTGGTGCTCGCCGGCGACCACCACCACCACCCACCGACGCAGAATGGCGCCCTAAGCATGGAGGTACCTTCCGATCTCCCTACCTCGCCGTGGATGCATGCGGCGCTCACCATGACTCTCGGCACCGTCGTGCTCTGCCGCCTCTTTCAAATATTTAAACCTGATGGGTGGGACCCGCCCATCAGCCTCTCTGTTTTTTTTGAACCGTTTCTGAAAGCATACTCTGCAAATCGCTTTCTACTGAACCGTTTTTCTGCACTTTTACGCTTAGGCCCCGAGGGTTTTACGTTTCATTACAGATGGGTCCTTGGACCAAAACTCTTATAACGTTTTAACGAAAGGAATTTTGAGTGATTCTTTTCTGTCCTCTTCAAAATTTTGTCTAGTTTTTTATCATATTTATTTGAAAAATATTTGGATTACTTTTCTGTACCCCACGGTATTTACGTTAGCGCGTGTGTTTTGTGTACAGTAGATACCGAAGGAGGTGACGGAACCGCGAACTTCACCGAGCTAGACCCCGACTACTCCGAACCAGGCAAGCATGTTTGAACTTTTGATATGATGAGTGTTGGGGCATGTTTGCATTATTTTTGTATCATGGCATGCTCATGAGCATCTCGATGAAATTTTATCCCGTATGAGTTGAGGCAAGTGAGTTTTGGGAAATCCATGAGTCGTTGGAAACTTGTTGCACGGCCATGAGTTGGCATGAGAATGGGTAAGATGGCAGTGCTGTAGCATGCCAGACTTATGCCAGATCGTTGACCCAGTGTCAACTCAAATCAGTCAAATTCCGTCCGTCTCCCCTTTCGTACTACCACTGTTTCCCGCAAGGAATCTGACAATAAGTTGCAAACCACTTCTGGTACACACCAAATCGAGAGGCGGGATGAGGGTTCCATGGCCTGGATTAAAGACTTTCATCCGGTCAGGGGCATGGGTGTTTCGGTTGGGACGAGAGGGGCACCCTTAGGCGGCGTATATAAATTTGATCCCATGCTATTCGAGATTGTGATCTCCCGTCTCAAAGTTTTTCTTGAGCGCTGTCTAGGGTGATTCCTGGCAATGTGAGGTAGGATGGGTGTCTGCTGGTTAGCTGTGTTTCCTCTGAAATACCGTAAACGGAACTAGTCCTTCGCGACTACGGAAATCCGTTGGCTGTGGATAATTTTAGTACAAACTCTGCAGAGTCAAAATTCTTGAATTTCATCTTATCCATGTCCAAGTATTGTGTTCATCCTATCTTGTCAAGTGACGGTCGGTGGTGTGAAACTCACGAGAACCATATGAGTGTTAAATGTTTATTTTCCTGTGAATGGACTAACCCGCTTATTGCCTTGTGAGGAATATTTTCCGTGAGCACCATTTCTTGTCAGTTATGTATAAAGAATTATAAGCCCTTTCTGTGATGTCACTCAGACGTCCGACTGCGGCATTGTTATTATTTACTTTTATTATAAGCCCTTTCTGCGATGTCGCTCAGACGTCCGACTGCGGCATTGTTATTATTTACTTTTGCTATAAGCCCTTTCTGCGATGTCGTCAGAAGTCCGACTGCGGCACGCATGTCTTTTCTTTCAATATAAGCCCTTTATGAGGTGTCGCTTAGACGCCCGACTGAGGCATGTTTTAATTATTTGTTCACCCTTTGAGGCATCGCTTCAGACACCCGATCGGTTTTGAGTTTATCTTCTTTGGGTTTTCGAGCGGACTACCGCCGATTCCCTTTTTACTTACTTTGTTATACTGATTTGATTGCACATTGTTAAAAATCAATCATGTCGCATTCATGCATACATTTGTTATATCTTTTGTCCGAACTGTCTTGCGAGTACTTTCAAAGTACTCACAGCTTATTGATTTGGCGGATCTTGTGAAAGCGATCTCATGGATGAAGAGTTCGATGGCGAGTCCGATGCCTAGAGGAGTCGGTCGAGTCTCGTCGACCCTGGATTTGGTCATTGTGTTATATCCGCTTCCGCTACCCAAATAAATTCATCGAGCCTCACCTCGGCGCCGATGAGCTGCCGATGTAGTAGTCTTATTATCCACCCCATGTGTTATTCCACCAATCACTTATATCTCGAGTCGTAGTATTGCCACCCCACACCATTGTGTCATATCCGCCATTATGTATAATTATTGGCGTGTTTGTAATAATTGGTTGGGCATCTTCAGCTTCGACCTGTAATATTTTAATGCTCTTGGCTTATTGTATCAAAGTTTTGTCTCCGGTGAGGAGGATTTTCCTCACACTTTGGAATTTATAGGTCGGTCTCTCAATAATTATTTTATTGAAAAACCGGTCGTGACAAGCTTAGTACCAGAGCCGAGCTGACTGTAGGAAGCCACTAGGTGCGATCGCTAATCGGATATTAGCAAAATAGAGCTGTTTATTATTTTTGCAAATGTAGTCAATTTCGACGATCGGCATAAATTTATGATTTGACTACTCAGGATTTTGCCTACTTTTGTAGATGGCTGGCAACATTGCGAGTCACGAGATGTTAAGCCAACATGCCCGATGGGTTCGTCAAGCTCCTCTCTTTCATCGTCCAAGTCGCGATGGGGCCAGCTGTCGCCCATTCTTCTCACTCTCTCAGCACAAGGTCAATGACCGTCTAACCTTACACCAAGCAGCGGTGCAATTCAAGGGAGGCGTATTGAGTTCGCCGCTTCCGGTTCTTGGGGAGACCATGCCCACGGAGAAGCATGCACTGCAGATGGCAGCCCGTGGCGATAGCTCGTGTCGAGGACATCCTTCCTTCAATGAAGACTACGTCGTTACCGCTACCTGCCATGTCACGTGCCATACACCTGCCACTCGCGTTCTCGCCCCGGAGGAGAATGAGGCGAAGCCTTTGAGATGCTTATCGAGTATCTCCGGGCTTTGGAAGCAGCCTTCGACAACTTGGTGGGCGACTTTGTAGCTGCCCGCATGGACTCAGTCCATGGCTGTGCCGCCAACAGGAGGGAGCTCCTGCGCGCCGCACCGCCACTGACTTTCGTCTCGTCATCAGCATCGTTTGTTCCTACTACTCTCACCACTACTCATCGCCTGCCTACCATGGAGGAGTTCAACCATGTCATTGCGCCTACTCCGGTTCGTTCTGCACCACCCCTCGTGCCCGCTCATGTTCGAGTTGTCCCGCATAGGGCACCTGCTCCACCAACTCAGCGCAGCACCTCACGTCTGGAGCCTATCACCGAAGAGGAGGTTGAGTCCCCAGCCTCACTGCGCCTCACCCTTGGCAGGCCAAGGAAATCCTTACCATCTCCGACTAAATGCGCTTAGCCGCCATGCGATGTACCGACTTATGCGATATGTTTATATGTACATAGGCTGTGAGAAGTAGCTTGTTTGCATCATGTAGGAACTGGAGGAGTGCACTAGCCTAAATAACATGTCAGGATTATGTACGCATATCTGAGTGATGTATTATATAATTACTGCTTGCATGTAAGATATGTAATGAGCAGTCCTTCTCCGTGCGCAAACGTTTATTCTCTTGAAAAATCTTGGAGCATTTGCGACTTTTTCCGTCTTCATGAATTTATTGATTTTTGCGACTCAATTTCTTTTCTTATGAGTGTTACAAAATATATCCCTAGAGTGAACAATGTCTCGTCCTTGGACGCGCTCCATGCCAACTCCGTCAGAGGAAAATTTTGGCACACCCCCAAGCAACAATTTCACACAGGGGCAGTCATGTCAATAGGACACTGAAACAGCACTTTCCCAAATGTGCCTCTTTATGAGCAAAGTCAGCAACAACATCAGGAAATAATGAACCAAGTCATCAATATGGGGAATCACCGTGGACAGTATCAACAGCAATCAAAGTTATCTGAGCTACAGAAGACACGTCCCCAAACTTTTTCTCACACTGACAAACCTCTTGAAGCCGAAGACTGGCTTCGAGACATGGAAAGAAAATTAATTATTGCCCAATGTTCAGATCTTGAGAAAGTGCTTTATGCTCCGCACTATCTCCTTTGGAGCAACCGCATCGTGGTGGGAAAATTTCCTACATGCACCCCAATGAAAATAATATAACATGGGAGGAATTTAAAGAAGGTTTTCGTGGGGCACATATTCCTAAGAGTCTTATGAAGATCAAAAAGAGAGAATTTGATGACCTCAAGCAAAGGACAATGACGGTGTCAGAATACAACAGTCAGTTTACTCTGCTGTCTCGCTACGCCAACGAGTGGCGTATGTCGAAAAACAAAAATATGGAGAAATTCCTAGACGGTCTGACACCCGCACTTAAATGACAATTGGTCATGCACACCTTTCCAGATTTTACGACGCTGGTGGATAAGGCCATTACCTTGGAAAATGAGAGACGCAACTTAGAAGATTTCCGCAAGCGGAAGAGGGACCAGACTAATCATGCCCGCAACCACCGCAGCAGGACAGACGTTCAGAAAAACTGGACACCCAAACCCACGACAAGCTTCTCACGCCCAATCAAGAATTTTCATGCAAGGGACAAGGAGTTCACATACCGCCCAGGCGTTACCTGTTACACTTGTGGAGAAGAAGGGCACTATGCCAAGCGGTGCCCCAAGCCAAGAACTTCGACCCCAAAGCCGAACATCGGAGGCAATAATTGGCGCCAAAGCGCAACAATTTCAACAAATAACAACCACGGGAAGGTCATCTGAACCACGTGACCAAAGAGGAAGCACAAAATTCCCCGGATATCGTACTCGATGCGTTTCACATCAACACAATACCTGCCATGGTTTTGTTTGATTCGGAGCTTCTCACTCATTCGTTTGAAAAGTTTTGCCTTGCAAAATAATTTTTGATGCTTCCTTGGAAAAATCTATGATCGTCAAGTCCTCTGGAATTAAGCAAGTTACCCGAGTTGTTGCGGGGTGTGGTTATCGAGTTTGAAGGGTTGAAGTTTCACATAAATCTTATCGTGTTGGAAAATAAAGGACTGGATGTCATCTTAGGGATGGATTGGTTAACCACCAACAAAGGTTTTATTGACTGCTTCAACAGGACCGTAATTCTCACCCACCACCACGGGAAGACCATAAAGGTTTCAGCCAAGGAAAGAAAAATATCCCAACACCGAGATTGAACAAGGTGGATATTTCTGAATGGAGCAAGGTTCGATGGTGTGTGAATTTCAGGCGTATTTCTGAAGAACTACGGGCATGCCACGGACCGAGAGATAGAATTCAGCATTGAGCTAGCACCGGAACCGCCCCCATATACAAGAAACCATACAGAATGGCACCATCGGAATTGGTAGAACTGAAGAAGCAAATAAAGGAATTATTGGAAAAAGGGTATATACGAGCCAGTTCCTCACCTTGGGGTTCACCAATTTTCTTTGCCAAAAAGAAGGATGGAACACTGAGATTGTGCATAGACTATCGAGCGCTAAATATGGTCACAATCAAGAACAAGTATCCGATGCCACGAATAAATGATTTATTCGATCAACTCGCTCATGCCAAGGTATTCTCAAAGATTGACTTGAGGTCAGGATACCATCAATTGAAAGTGCGAACCGAAGATATCCCCAAGACAGCTTTCACCTCGGATCTGGGTTATATGAGTTCACCGTAATGCCATTCGGACTAACAAACGCCCCGCATATTTTGTTCACCTCATGAACAAAGTATTCATGAAGTTTATGGACAAGTTTGTTGTGGTATTTATCGATGATATTCGATATACTCAGGACACCGGAAAACCGCTGAACATCTCCGAATTGTACTAGGGAACTCAGGAAACATCAATTGTCGCTAAATTCAGCAAGTGTGAATTTTGGCTAAAGCAAGTAGGTTTTACGGGCCGCGTCTTGACCAAGAAGGTATCGCCGTGACCCGGAAAAGGTCAAGGACGTACTTGGCTGGAAGCCACCAGCCAGCGTGACGGATGTACAAAGTTTCTTGGGAATGGCAGGATACTACCGAAGATTTATTGAAGGATTCTCCACCATAGCAAAGCCAATGACGCAACTACTCAAGAAAGACAGGAAGTTTGAATGGACGGAAGCTTGCGAGAAAAGTTTCCAAGAACTGAAGAGGAAACTAACGACAGCACCAGTATTAATTGTGCCAGACATACACAAGAATTTTGAGGTATATTGTGACGCATCTCGAAAGGGCCTCGGGTGCGTATTAATGCAAGAAGGCAAGGTTGGCGCATATGTTTCGAGACAACCGCAAGCATGAGGAAAATTATCCTACTCATGACCTGGAATTAGCGGCGATTATTCATGCACTCAAGGAATGGAGACACTTCTTACTTGGAAATCGTTGTGAAATATACACGGACCACAAGAGCCTCAAGTATATTTTCACACAACGAACTCAATTTATGGCAGCGGCGCTGGTTGGAATTAGTAAAGGATTATGATGTTGGAATCCACTACCACCCGAGCAAAGCAAATGTTGTAGCAGATGCTCTAAGTCGGAACCCCAGTCCGAACAACGACAACATGCCAAACTTGAGACCTGAATTTCAGCAGGAATTTGCTAAGCTCAATCTGATGGTGGTCACCGAAGGCAGTGTGTCAAACTTAGAGTTACAGCCTACCACGATAGAGAAGGTTAAAGAGGCTCAACGTGGACACCCCACATTGAAGGCATAAAGCGGAAGATGAATTTGGGCAAGGCCTCGAATTCGTTATCGATGAGCAAGGAATATTGTGAGTGCGGGAATAGACTTTGCGTACCAAATATCCATGACCTTAAACAGCAAATCTTGGCGAAGGCCACACGCTCCGTATTCAATCCATCACGGAGGAACAAAAATGTACAAAGATCTTGAAAACATTTTGTTGGCATGGTATAAAAGAGACATAGCCACATTTATTGCATGTTGTGACTCATGTCAGCGCATCAAGGCCGAGCACGAAACCGGCGGACTATTGCAACCAAATAAGATACCCGAGTGGAAATGGGACAAGATTGGAATGGATTTTATTGTTGGACTACCTCGGTCACGACACGGACATGATGCCATATGGGTCATCAGCGATAGACTGACTAAAGTAGCACACTTCATCCCGTGAAGACAACCCACACCACTCGAAAGCTTGCTAGGCTCTACCTTTCCCGTATCGTCTGCCTTACATGGAGTCCCAAAGAAAATAATCTCGGACGGAGGCACTCAATTCGTCCCCGTTTTGGGATCACTTACAACAAGCTCTAGGAACTCAGGTGGCATTCAATACCGCATACCATCCCAGACGGATGGGCGGGTGAGCGAGTAAACCAGATTCTAGAAGATATCTTTGAGAGCATGTGTCCTCACCTATGGGACCAGTTGGGAAGAGAGCTTACCATCGCAGAATTTGCATATAACAACAGTTATCAGGCCAGCCTGCGAATGGCACCATTTGAAGCTCTGTACGGGCGAAGATGTCGTACCCCGCTAAATTGGTCGGAAACCGGAGACAGCCATATCTTCGGCCCAGACATGCTCAAAGAGGATGAAGATAAGGTCAAGGTGATTAGGACGGACTCAAGACAGCCCAAAGTCGACGAGAAGAGTTATTACGATCGAAACATCGTGGAGTCAATTTTGAACCCGTGAATTTGTGTACCTCGAGTATCCCCTATGAGAGGCCTGCATCGATTCAAGATTAAAGGAAGCTAGCACCAAGATTCATCGGATCATTCTGCATAGTGGCACGAAGAGGCATGGTAGCCTACCAGTAAGACTTACCCGAAGAATTATCCGACATCCACGACGTATTCCACGTCTCCCAATTGAGGAAGTGCGTAAGCAACCCAGAGAAACAAGTACCCCATGAAAACATTGGCGTGCAGCCAGACCTTACATATCGGGAGCATCAATAAAAATCTTGGAAGAGTCGAAAGGAGAACCCGACGAAAACCATCAAGTTCTTCAAAGTTCGATTGGAGCAACCACACGAAAGTGAAGCCACTTGGGAAAGAGAGATTTTCTTGGACAGAGCACCCACATTTATTTGAGGATCAGCTGGAATCTCGGGGCGAGATTTTTCCTAAGGGGGTAGGTGCTGTGACACTCCAAAAAAATGTTCTTTTGGTTTTCTTCAAAAACTTTGTTGGATTTGAAGAAGGTCATTTAAACCCTTCCAAAAAAATCTCTCTCTCAAAAACTTTTTCCCTTTGGCAAGGATTTTATTTTGGCATCCCCTTCAACTCTGGTGTTTGGTTTTTAAAAACTTTTCTTCTGATTGCCCTCTTCTCAAAATTCAAAATTTTTGGGTTCTATTTTCTTTTAAAAAGAAAACCCTAGGAGTTTTGCATCTTCTCCAATATTGAGACCACTCATGATTTTACCATGCACCACATGGTAAAATCTTCCCTAAATCTCTCCTTCCACTTTGGGGCAATCCAAACATTCTGTCTCAACAAGTTCAATCTATTTCTGAATTTTATTTCATTTATTTCTCCTCCCAAATCTTTTCTGTCCATTATTTTGAGCCTAGGTGATTTGCAAAGCAAGTACCTAAATGCAATTGAGTTTTGACCTCAAACCAGCTCCCCTGGATAGTCCTTGGTACCCACAACCTAGAACAATCAAGATCCACTCTTCTTCTTTTCAAAAATTTCAAATTTCAGTCTCTGCAAGTTTGGACCAGATTTGTCAAATTTGGTGAAATTCATACCTTCTCTGCTCCAAAAATTCCACAAAAATTCAGGCAGCCTCCAGATGCAATGAGAGTCCACTCCACCAAAAATCAGCTCAAGGAGAAACTCCCACATACCAAAATCATTACATCGAACACACGGCGGCCTTTGTTTCTTTGCATTTTCAGAAAAGTTTAGAGTTTCAGAGTTCAGTGTCGTTTCCCGTCGTCAGAGTTCAGTCACGCGTTGACAGTGCACTTGGGACGTTGCTCACAGCCCCTCCTCCCTGTCCGGAGCACCACACGAGCGCTTGGCTCGTTCCTGGCGTCGGTGGCGCCCTGGCCCGCCTGCGCCGGTGTGTTCCACGACGGCAGAACCACCGTGGCGGTGACGAGGGCAACCACAGCGGCATAACGCCGTTCGGCACCGCCCAAACCTCCTGAGAGCTCCGTGTGGCCTTCTCCTTGCCAGCGCACGCATGCAGCACCGTCGTCGTGGCCCGGCAAGCACATAACATGCTCTTTGCCGCCGACGGGTCCGCGCCACTCCGTTCCGTCGAGCATACCCAAAGCACCCAATCCTGGCTCGTTCAGCACCTAAACGGAATCAGTTGACCTCCACGATGGCACTCAAACCTAAAACCACCCCGACCAATGCCCTGCGCCGCCGTAACACTCGCCGGACTTATCCGTTCACGGCAACCGCCTCGGGCCATCTATAAATAGCACCCCCCGAGCTTGCTCTCGCCCTCGCACAACTCCACCACCTCACCAGACCCCGCCTAGCCACTGGAAGAGCCTCGAGGGGCCCTTCTTCCTCGACTCCGGCCAACTCCGTCCGCCTCGGGCTCCGGCAACGTTCTCTTCGGTGAGAACTCCTCCACCGCCCTACTCTTGCCCGTAGCCTCGTGGCACCACTAGAGTCTAACCCCACCTCAATTTAACCTCCAGCACTCTCCGACGAGGCCCGACCACCGAACCGCCGTCCACGGAGCAAGAGCCGCTGTCGACGTGGTGCTTGCCGGCGACCACCACCACCACCCACCGACGCGGAATGGCGCCCTGAGCACGGAGGTACCTTCCGATCTCCCTACCTCGCCATGGGTCGCCGGCGGCGACCACCGCGGCTCTCGGGCACCGTCGTGCTCTGCCGCCTCTTTCAAATATTCAAACATGATGGGTGGGACCCGCCCGTCAGCCTCTCTGTTGTTTTTTTGAACCGTTTTCTGAAAGCGTACTCTGGCAAATACGCTTTCTACTCTGAACTGTTTTCTGCACTTTTACCTTAGGCCCTGTGGGTTTTACATTTCATTACAGATGGGTCCTTGGACCAAAACTCTTATAACTTTTTAACAGAAAGGAATTTTGAGTGATTCTTTTCTGTCCTCTTCAAAATTTTGTCTAGTTTTTATCATATTTATTTGAAAAATATGTGGATTACTTTTCTGTACCCCACGGTATTTACAGTAGCGTGGGTTTTGTGTCTAAATGATATGCGAAGGAGGTGACGGAACCGCGAACTTCACCGAGCTAGACCCCGACTAATCCGAACCAGGCAAGCATGTTTGAACTTTTGATATGATGAGTGTTGGGGCATGTTTGCATTATTTTTGTATCATGGCATGCTCATGAGCATCTCGATGAAAGTTTATCCCGTATGAGTTGAGGCAAGTGAGTTTTGGGAAATCCATGAGTTGTTGGAAACTTGTTGCACGGCCATGAGTTGGCATGAGAATGGGTAAGATGGAAGTGCTGTAGCATGCTAGACTTATGCCAGATCGTTGATCCAGTGTCAACTCAAATCAGTCAAATTCCGTCCGTCTCCCCTTTCGTACTACCACCTGTTTCCCGCAAGGGATCTGACAATAAGTTGCAAACCACTTCTGGTACACACCAAATCGAGAGGCGGGATGAGGGTTCCATGGACCTGGATTAAAGCCTTTCATCCGGTCGGGGGCATGGGTGTTTCGGTTGGGACCGAGAGGGGCACCCTTAGGCGTGGCGATATAAATTTGATCCCATGCTATTCGAGATTGTGATCTCCCGTCTCAAAGTTTTTCTTGAGCGCTGTCTAGGGTGATTCCTGGCAGCGTGAGGTAGGATGGGTGTGTCTTGGTTAGCTGTGTTTCCTCCGAAATACCGTAAGCGGAACTAGTCCTTGGCGACTACAAAACCGTTGGTTGTGGATAATTTTAGTACAAACTCTGCAGAGTCAAAATTCTTGAATTTCATCTTATCCATGTCCAAGTATTGTGTTCATGCTATCTTGTCAAGTGACAGTCTCGGTGACAGAAACTCCTGAGAACCATATGAGTGTTAAATGTTTATTTTCCTGTGAATGGACTAACCCGCTTATTGCCTTGTGAGGAATATTTTCCGTGAGCACCATTTCTTGTCAGTTACGTATAATGAATTATAAGCCCTTTCTGTGATGTCGCTCAGACGTCCGACTGCGGCATTGTTATTATTTACTTTTATTATAAGCCCTTTCTGCGATGTCGCTCAGACGTCCGACTGCGGCATTGTTATTATTTACTTTTGCTATAAGCCCTTTCTGCGATGTCGCTCAGATGTCCGACTGCGGCACGCATGTCTTTTCTTTCAATATAAGCCCTTTATGAGGTGTCGCTTAGACGCCCGACTGAGGCATGTTTTACTTATTTGTTCACCCTTCAAGGTGTCGCTTCAGACACCCGATCGGTTTTGAGTTTATCTTCTTTGGGTTTTCGAGCGGACTACCGCCGATTCCCTTTTTACTTACTTTGTTATACTGATTTGATTGCACATTGTTAAAAATCAATCATGTCGCATTCATGCATACATTTGTTATATCTTTTGTCCGAACTGTCTTGCGAGTACTTTCAAAGTACTCACACAGCTTGTTGATTTGGCGGATCTTGTGAAAGCGATCTCATGGATGAAGAGTTCGATGGCGAGTCCGGCGCCTAGAGGAGTCGGTCGATCTCGTGCGACCCTGGATTTGGTCATTGTGTTATATCCGCTTCCGCTACCCAAATAAATTCATCGAGCCTCACCTCGGCCTTTCGATGAGCCGCCGATGTAGTAGTCTTATTATCCACCCCACTGTGTTATTCCACCAATCACTTATATCTCGAGTCGATAGTATTGCCACCCCACACCATTGTGTCATATCCGCCATTATGTATAATTATTGGCGTGTTTGTAATAATTGGTTGGGCATCTTCAACTTCGACCTGTAATATTTTAATGCTCTTGGCTTATTGTATCAAAGTTTTGTCTCAAGTGAGGAGGATTTTCCTCACACTGGAATTTATAGGTCGGTCTCTCAATAATTATTTTATTGAAAAACCGGTCGTGACAAATATTCATCATAGATATCCTCAGGGATTTCAAATGCTGTGTTGACTTCCAATTTCTTTCGTCCCTTCTGAGTTTCTTGCCGTCGGCCATTTACTTCAGCCGAGGAATCTGAACGATAGAGTTCTCTGAAGAGGTATGCAAGCTTTCTTCGAGGAATGCTACAAATGAGTTAAGTTGATGAGAACCTAGTGATTCAGCAGCGGACATGTGTACCTGTGAACAGAATATAGTTGCGAAGAATTTTGGAGAGGTCATATGCGTTCTTAGAAGATTTTGCAAAAAGAACAAGTTTGAGGAATTTGACCAGATGAGTCTTGAGGAATTTCACTAAGCGTTCTTTGACTTAGGTTCCAAAGTTGTACAGATTGAAAATCCACACAACTGAAAAATTCAAATTGAGGATTTTCAACTTTTGTTGGTGGCGTGATGTGACACCCCAATTTTTTTTAACCTGGTCTTGTTAAAATTTTGCCAGGAAATTTAACTTTCCTTTTTCTTGGTTTTTTCTTGACTTCAGAACCATTCTTTTCTTGGTTATCTTGGAGTTGTTCCCTAAGATGAAAAATCTTTTACTTATGATATTGGACTTATTTACCCTCTCAAGAAAATCTTTTCTGTTATCAAAATAATTAATTATATAATATTCTTCTTGATCTTTATTTTCTTGAAAAATGGCTTCCCATAGTTTATTGGTCCCATTTGTACTATAACCCTTTTATATATTTATTCAAAAATCCCACCATAATTTGGAGATGTCATATGGAGCATTTGAACCACTTTTGTGCAAAAATATCTTCTGCCCATTGGATATTTTGAGCTCTACACCATATTTTCAAATCTGGTCCAGAGAGCATTTTTACACTACAACCTATTCAAATATTTCTTTAAAACTTCTACCAAAATTATGGGATATCAGTAGGAGCATATTATTCAACTTTATGCAATAACCTAATGTTGTTCTTTGGAAAATTTGGGTGAACCATCCTCTTTTCCATTCTGGTCCAACTTGAGGTTTTGTACAGCAACCACCTTTTTAGTTGCTCCTTGATCCATGATTCCTTTTCCTACTTATAGTCCTCCTTGTCAAACCCTTAAGTCCAGGAGAGTGGACCCATTGGATGATTCTACGTGCATGCAACCATGCCCTGTTCTTTCTGTCCAGAATTGGAGTTTTGCAAAACTCTTACTAGCAAGTTTGTGCTTTGGGCAAACTAACCTTACCACCCTCTCTTTTATCTAAGGAGACCCCACTCTGGAGGTTTTGGCCACTCCAAGAACTGCCCAGGAGCCTTTGGCATTTTGTCAAACACCTTGAGGCGTGGACAGATTTGACATGAGTTTTTTTACCTTGTGAACTTAATACCTGACCGGACCAGCATGTCCCATGGTTTTGCCTAACCTATAACCCCACCCTGCTAACCCTCTTGTGGTTTGGAGCCCTCTACCATGCCATAGCATTTAAATCGAGCACGTCCGTGCGTGCTCTAAGCGCTGAGCGAAACAGCGTTTTGCGTCTGCCTTGAGAACGACAGCGTCGCCCGATTCTGCCGCCTGCGAACCACGCCACTCACTAAGCTCCTCACCGCAGCATAAGCAGCCCTCGCCACGTCTCCGGCAGGCCAGCAGCTAACCGCCAATGCCGCCCGACAGCCCTGCAATGGCCAGCGCTGCCCGAGCGCGCCCGCTCGCCGGCTTCGCCCACAGGCGATACCCACTCATCCACTAGTTCCTGCCGCCATCCCCAGCCTCGCCACGTTGCGGCAAGCTGCGAATCGATGGCCGACGAGCTCATCCACTGCCGCCCTTGAACCGGCGTAGGAGCACTATAAAAGGAAGCCCCTCGAGCCCTACGAGCACACGAGCAGCCTCACACCGTACTCCTAGTGCCCCCATTGCCGTCAATTGAAGAGAAAGAGGTCGTCTTCCCCAACTCCGGCCGGTCCGGCCGCCGCCACGTCCCAGCTCCGTTCACCGCAACCAAGGCCTCCCCCTGTCCACTCTCTCCACCAGAAGTTCTCTCTTCCTCCCGTGAACCTTTCCCCCTGCTCGATTTGGATCGGGAGCCACCGTAGCCCCAAAACCACTCTGCTCCCGAATGCCTCCTCCTCAAGGCTTCGCTGCGGCAGCTCCTCCGTCCCCACCGACCGCGACCACGGGAGGACCGCCCGATCTTGCGGATCCATCCCGACCCTCTGGGCCCGTGGGGAGCAGCCCTTCGCCGGGCCGATCGCCGTCGCCTCGTCGCCGTTCGGGGCGAGAGAGGAGGAGGAGATGGACTGGTCAAACCTGACCGTGGGCCCCTGGACCCAGTCGGTGACCCGCCCATCCACGTGGGTTAAGTGGAGCGTAAATCTCAAAATGCGTCTTCGGCGTGTGCAGTTCAAGCGTTTTCTTTTCTTTTTTTCTGTTTTATTTAAAAACCATAAATTTGACTAAACTTTGACTGGCTATAACTTTTAAAATATAACTCCAAATGAATTGATTCTTTTTCCTACCTCTCTCAAATTTGACCTAGTTTATTTTAAGATTTATTTGAAAAAATTTCAAAACAACTTTTTGTGCTGTTTTGAGTTGGTGTGTTAATTCAATTATTTTTTTCAAAATAGGACTTTTGGAGAAGAAGGAAGCTTGCAAAAGTTTTTAGGGTGCACCCTACCTCTACACAAACTGAAGGCAAGCATTCTGAACCCGGCATAATATTTTGGTGTGTTCGTTGACACGTTTATAACACCACCTCACTTCGGAATACTCGTTATTTCATGTGATATGATCATTTGCATGGATGCATTTTAGTGATCTCCGTGTTGTTGGAAATGATTATACTTGTGATGGTAACCATTCTCATGTGCCTTGCATGCATGCCGGAAAGGAATCCAGGAAAGCCTCTGCCTTGGGTAGGCGTGAGCTTGTCGCTGGTCCCCGTCGGGATGGTTATGCCCGGTATGGCATGGTAAGGTATAGTGAGTGGTGACTTTGTTGGTTGAAATATATTTTTGTTATATATGTCATGCAGGGAATTTATAAACCTCCTGAGTCGACCGTATATCGAGTCTTGTTCGATGAACCCCATACTTGCCCAGACTACCACTTGTCCCTCGACAAGTAGGGTGCAGTTGATCGATCGTCAACCCCTTTCAAGCACACACCGTGAGAGGCCATGGTGGAAGATATCGGTTGAAGCGGTAGGCATGCCACCTGGTCGGGGGCATGGGTGTTTCGGTTGAGATCGAGAGGAGGCCACCCCTTAGGCGCGTTATAAATTTGATCCCATGCTACGCGAGGTTGCAGCCTCCCACTTAGAGTTTTGCTTGACAGTGTCATGGGTGATTCGGACACGGGTAAGTTAAGCTGGTGTGTGCAAGTCGGTGTGTTTTCAATTAAAAGATCGTGAAGCGAATTAGTCGAAGAATAAAGAAATCCGTTACTCGTGGATAAAGAGTACACCCTCTGCGAGAGATTAAACCTATTCAAATAGCCGTGTCCTCGGTTAAGGATTCGATGCAGGATGGGTCGGTGTCGGTCTTAGTGTCGGCCTTGGAGGAGAAACTGTTAAACCGAGCAATGAATCGTGACATGTGACTTATGATGATTATGATTATTATTTCTGTTTTGGACTAACCCCATGAACATTATTTCTGTTGTGGACTAACCCGTTATATTATTTGAACTATTGAGTATCCCTGGGATGGTTCTACCTCCTGGATATTCACTGTGTTTTATTTTTTTATAAGCCCTTTATGTGGTGTCGCCTCGGGCCTTGTAATAGCATTACTGTTTTATTTTCTTTTATAAGCCCTTTATGTGGTGTCGCTCGAGGCCTTGTTGTAGCATTTATTTTAAAGCTCTTTATGTGGTGTCGCTCGACGCCTTGATAATAACATTACTTGTTTTATTTTCTTTTATAAGCCGCCCATTGTGGCATTTATTTTTAAAGCCCTTTAAGTGGTGTCGCTCGAGACACCCGATTGTAACATTATTTTAAAAGCCCTTTATGTGGTGTCGCTCAGGCCTTGATTGTATAGCATTACTTGTTTTATTTTCTTTTATAAGCCCTTTATGTGGTGTCGCCAAGGCCTCGATATTAGCATTCTTGTTGTTACCATCAATTCGAGGCGTCGCGTCGGACATCCGAGCAGTGCATTTTATTCCTGCCCCGTCATTACCTATTCACTGTTGCATTTTAATGATCTGCTTGCATGCATCAGAGATTTTTCTTTATAACTAACGATGTGATCATAGAGCATTTCAGTGCATGCTTATCACTTATATTATACCTGTGTTCAAAATGTTTGCGAGTACATTCAAAGTACTCACTGGCTTGTCCCTGGCTATTGTCTTGGCCAAATTTCTTGCGTGGAGAGGAGCGTTGCGATGACAACCCCAGAACCTACGCATTGGTGATAGCAGCCTCGCGAAGATAGGAGTTAACCTGGTCAGCTGTTCCCGTGGGAAATGGAGTCCCATAGACGTTGATGATCCACAAACCGCTTCCGCCATCAACCACTAGAAACCATTTGTTGTACTCACAGACCAGATGGTCTTGTACCACATATTTTGTTTTTTTTGCTTGGAATTTCTGTATCAAGTTGGTGCCTCATCAGCTAATAGTAATCCTGGGGCTGGTGAGCACGACGGCCATTTTTCTGGAATCTATTACCCGGAAAAACCGGTCGCGACACGTGACCCACTGTATAAGAATGATGATTTCAGACACCGCGTACAATTGTCGTAGGGCTCTGAGAATAAAATTCTTCGTTAATTTCTACACACTTAGAGTGTTAGTCTTCATCGATTGAAGAAAAATGTTTCTTCGTGTGTTGCACATCTAAGTCATCAATTTTGCATAAGTGTTAGGATGTGTGTCCTTTTCAAAGGACATTCGAAGATTCTAGGATATTTTGCTCACACCGCAACTTGCTAAATCTCTTCTCATCCAAGGGCTTTGTGAAGATATCGGCTAGCTGTTCTTCAGTCTTCACATGCTCAATAGAGATGTCGCCCTTCAACACATGATCATGAAGAAAATGATGACGAATCTGAATGTGTTTTGTCTTCGAGTGCTGAACTGGGTTATGAGCAATCTTGATGGCACTCTCATTGTCACAGTAGAGAGGCACATTCTTCATGTCGACGCTGTAGTCCTTGAGGGTTTGCTTCATCCATAGCTATTGAGCACAGCAAGAACCAGCAGCAATGTACTCAGCTTCAGCAGTAGACAGCGATACGCAGTTCTGTTTCTTCGAGGACCAACAGACCAAGGATCGTCCGAGGAAATGGCATGTGCCTGATGTTGACTTGCGGTCCACACAATCACCAGCATAGTCAGAATCTGAATATCCAATGAGATCAAAAGTCGAGCCCTTGGGATACCATAATCCTAGTGTTGGTGTGTGAGCTAGATATCGAAGAATATGTTTCACAGCCTTATGGTGTGATTCCTTCGGTGTAGCTTGAAATCGGGCACACATGCAAACACTAAGCATAATATCTGGCCTAGATGCACATAAGTACAATAATGAACCAATCATGGAGCGGTATACCTTTTGATCGAAGTCAATGCCATTTTCATCAGTGCATAGATGGCCATTGGTGGGCATAGGAATTTTGACCCCTTTGCAATCTTGCGTGCCGAATTTCCTCAGTACATCCTTGAGGCATTTCTCCTGAGATATAAATATGCCATTGCGCTATTGACGAATTTGAAGACCTAAAAAGAATTTCAATTCTCCCATCATAGACATTTGATATTCTTCACTCATCATATAGGCAAATTCATCACTGTAACATTGGTCAGTATAGCCAAAAATGATATCATCAACATAAATTTGGCACACAAACAATTCACCATCATAAGATTTAGTGAAAAGAGTTGGGTCAAGTGAACCGGGTTTGAAGCCTTTCTTCATGAGGAATTCCTTCAAAGTATCATACCACGCCCGAGGGGCCTGCTTGAGGCCATAAAGGGCCTTATTGAGTCTGAAGACTTTGTCAGGATGCTTTGGATCTTCAAAACCCGGGGGTTGAGCAACATATACTTCTTCCTCAAGCTTACCATTGAGGAATGCACTCTTCACATCCATTTGATATAAAGTGATATCATGATGGTTAACATAAGCAAGTAATATGCAAATAGCCTCAAGTATAGCAACAGGTGCAAAAGTTTCATCAAAATCAATTCCTTCAACCTGTGTGTAGCCTTGAGCTACAAGCCGTGCCTTATTCCTCACCACAAGGCCATTTTTATCTTGCTTGTTGCGGTAGATCCACTTTGTGCCACTGATATTGTGCTTGCGAGGGTCTGGACGTTTGACCAGTTCCCAGACATTGTTGAGCTCGAATTGATGCAATTCCTCTTGCAAGCTTGAATCCACTCAGGCTCCAGAAATGCTTCATCTACCTTAGTGGGCTCTGTGATAGAGACGAAAGCAAAGTGCCCACAAAAGTAAGACAAATGTGAAGCTCTTGAGCGTGTGAGAGGACCTGGTATGTTGATGTCGCTGATGATTTTCTCAATCTGCACTTCATTTGCAACGCGAGGATGAGCGGGTTGTCGTTGAGGAATTTGATCAGCATTTTCTTCAGCACCATTTTCCTCAGGTGCATCAGCATGATGTTCTTCACGTTCTAGAATGACTTCTTCAGCAGATTCTTCGGTAGGAATGACATCCTCAGTAGCCTTGTACTTGATGGTTTCCTCAGGTGACTGTTCATCTAGCACAGGAGGTAGGTGCTCTCTTTGCGAGCCATTAGTTTCATCGAACCGCACATCTACAGTTTCGACAACTTTGTGGTGAATGTTGTTGAAGACTACTGTAGGTGTCTTGAGTCCTTCCGTAACCAAGCATAAAACCTTCATGTGCTTTCGGTGCAAATTTAGAATTGTGATGAGGATCTCTAATCCAACATTTTGCACGAAGACTTTGAAATAACTCACATTGGGTTTCTTGTCGTTGAGGAGTTCATATCAGTCTTCTTGAAGAATTTGTGAAGATATACCTTGTTGATGATGTGGCACTTGATATCAATTGCCTCAATCCAGAAATGATGAGGTGTCTTGTATTCATCAAGCATAGTGCGATCCATCTCAATAAGAGTCATGTTCTTGCGCTCCACGACGCCATTCTGCTGAGGTGTATGTCGGGGAAGCTGATCCACGAACACCTATGGGGCGGCGGACCGAGCCCTTTTAGTTGTTGAGGCGGAGATCGCACGAAGAGCAGATCGGGCGGCACACCTGAGCAGTTTACCCAGCTTCGAGCTCTCGGAGATAACCTCCCTCTGCTGCATGTGCAGGTGTATTGAGTTCTTGCTTGGGAGCGGCCAGGTGCTACAATACACACCAGCTGCTAACGAGACCTAGCATGAGTGTTTTCGCCTTGAACCCCTTCTCGTTGCGCATGGGCCTCCTTTTATATGCTCAAGGGTCTCCGACAGGTGGCAGCGTAGACAAGGGTAAAAATGGAAAAGGAATTGCGGTTGGTACAACTACATGCGATGTACCATACCTAACCACGGCGGCATGGGACAAAGGAATTAAATGCCGTCTCGTCGCCCAAGCAGGTGCAAAAAGGACCGTCGGGGGGCGCCACGCTGCCACGATGGCAATCTTGTCGGCGTCGCTTGCCACCAGCGCACCGCTGGCGCACAACCTCTTGCCACGCGCGCTGGAAAGGTCGAGGCGACCGTTGGTGGATGTCTTTGGGCGCTTGGTCTGGTGGTAGTTTGCAGCGGCAGCGCCTTGCATGATCGTTGCCTTGCCACGGTTGTTGCCTTGCATGATGCGTTGTCTTGTCGCGTCCGGAAGCTTATGCGCCCACGGGCCTGCCGAGGCGGCGTGGCGGCGTCGCGGCAAGTTCGTTGAATGCCTTGGTTGGCCTTCCGGCAAGCTCCTCTTGCGGGGCCTTGTCTCCTGGCTTGAATACTTTGTTCTTGAATAGCTCCAAAGGAACCACGGAGGACCTTGGCGGTCACCGGCAAGCCTTGCCCGAGGTGCTGCAACTGCCCGTGCACAAGTTCGGGATACTAGGGTACCCTACTCTAGTACACCGGCAGAGCCCCGGGCTTGGGCCACCTGCGGTGCGGCGCTGTTGGGCCAGGCCCAAAACAGAACGCGAACGCACGCGTGGCTGGGTTACGTCGTATCTCACTCCGGACCCACCACGCCCTCCACGAGCAGCGCGTGTCCGGATCTTGGCGTCGTGGGAGAGATCGTGGGTGGTTTCTTTATTCGGAAAGATGGAGCGTCTGCCCCTCCCTCTTTATAAGCGGGGAAGCAGGGGCAGTTCGCCCATCTCGGCGATTCTTGTTCCAATCTCGAAAAACCTCCACCGCTCCCCCTTCTTCCCAAGGCTGAAAGAGGCAGCGCTCCGCCCCCCATCGCCACCGGCATCACTGCGCCGTCGATCTCCCCACCACCTCCGCCATGGCTCGAAAGCCGACAAGGGAAGGTCGTGAAGTCGGTCGGCGCAGCGGCTTGGCTTGTTGTGAAAGGCGGGCAATCTTCCCCCTCAGCTCTCGCGAAGGATGCGAGGGAGTACTACTACCTCTTACGGTCGGCGGAGATCGGCGCATCCAGCGCGAAGGTACTCCCAGGTAAACGGCGGAACTGGCTCGAATGGATATCCCTTCTTCGTGTTGTTCTTCTCTGCGGGCTCTGCCCGCCTTTCTCTAATTTTTCGTGATATCGCGAACACCTCGGGTTCCGTCTCCTTGACTTCACCCCCAATGCCGTTCGACCATGGCGGTTTTCGCACATCTCTGCGAAAACTTTGTCGAATCTATCAAGCGTAGCTCTTTTCGCCACTTCTTTATGCCCCGAGTTGAGAGAGGGAGCCTTTATCCGGCGGAATCGCTGGATCTCGAGAACGGCAAGAAGGAAGCTTATCGGAGGGAGGCTCCGCGCAAGTGGGATGAGTGGAAAGCAGATTGGTGCTGGATTGTCGAGGAGAACCGCGGCCGTTTACCGTAGCGCCAAACCCGATAGTGCACGGCAGCGATTGGAGCAGCATGGCCCCGAAGGCGCTAGGCTGAAGATTGCCGTCACCGAATCCTCGCCTTAGGCTTGCCGGCCTCCTTTGTAAGGCGCCGTTGGCGAGATTTTCTTAATCGCCGCATCGCCCCCCTGCGGGAGAGGAGGAGACCCGCTGGGAAGTTCGAATCTGGCGGATATCATGAGGCTGCGCCCGGGCCTCAATTTTAACTTCACTGTCCTGGAACTGGACGCGATGCTCTTGGAACTATTCAAGCATGATCCTGATCATCCCGAAGTGTTCAGGTTGCCAAGGGGTGTCGTTCCGCTGTGCAACAACTCCTCGCTCGATCGCATCCGTGCAATGATGCCGCTGTGCTACTCGCATGGAATTGTCCCAACTTGGCAAGAGCCTGCAGATGACGTCGTCGCGGGAGTTCTTTGGCGGCTTGGTAGAAGTGCGGTCCGCCCGATGAACGAAGAGCCTCACCAGCGACACCACCGATGATGAGATGCACGCGCGCGCCACCAGGCTGGAAGAAGCGGCAGCAACGCTGCCGCTGGCGAGTTCAGATTCACCGTGGAGGCGAGATCAGCGAGGCGGCAAGCCTTGTCGGCGAGAGGAGCTTGCCGGCGAGGAAAAGCTTGTCGAACTGAAGCTGAGTCGGCGAGGCCGCCCGGGCGCAGCGACTTCGTTGAAGATCGGCTCCTCCTCCTCCCCACCTTCAGCCAGCTTGCATGGCGGAGCCCCAGCTCCACCAGAAGGCGTCTCCGCAAAGGCTGGAGCGTGGCGGGCGGCGAGCGGGTCAACGGCCGCCAGCGCGCGCGCCGCGCTCCACCGCGGCAAGCCTTTGTTGCTGCGGGAGCACCTCACGCCGCTGCGGCAACTGGAGCGGGGCCCTCCCGGACCACCGCTTCTGCTCCCGCCAAGCGGACAAGGGAACCTACTCCTCCGCCTCGTCGCACCGGAAGCGAGCCGGAATTCGATCTCTCCGTGCTCAGCTCCGACAAGGAAGAAGAAGAGTAAGATTCTTTGTTGTACTTGTAGTTCTTCAATTTTGTTGCTGTTTTGTCTTGTATCTGATTTGCTTTACTCCGAACCCATTCCTTCTCAGGACGCTGGCCCAGAGAGCGTCGAAGAGAGCCAAAGTCCCGATGATTGTCATCGAGGACGAACCCACCGCGACAGCGAGGCGCGTCAAGAGACCACCTTGCGGACCGGCAACTCTTCCTCAAAGCAGCCCCAGCGCAGCCCCCATCGTAAGTATATGGTTTACTTCCCTCTTTGTTAGGCGTGCATGGGTGCTCTTTCTTTCTTGATATCATTGTTGGTTTGTGTAGGAAGCGAGCAGCCTCACCAGAGTGCGGAAGCCGCTCGAAATGCCATCTGCTTTGACTACACCGCCAAGGAGGATTCCCGGCAAGGGCGTTCTCCGGCAAGGGAGGCTTTTCGGCAAGGGACAATTCTCCGGCAGGGATAGCACCGGCGACCCTCCGGTGGTTGAGACCACGACGCAGATCCTAGTATAGGTAATCCTCTCGCTTGAAAACTTCCCTTGTGTTCTTCTTCTTCGATTTTCTTTTGGATATTTGCTTGACTTTTCTTCCTTTTCGGTCGTCGAGATCCATCGCCTGAGCCGATGGAACCGAGGTCGCCCGCGAGGAGGGGCAGCGGCTTATCTTGGACAACGCCGCCGTCACGAAGAAGAAGTCGGCCGATGATCCCGCCCGGCGGAGAGGCCGCCAAAGCTGCCGCCCTTGGTGGCGAGGTCCGGCGATCGCCAGCGGCCCGAGGCCGCGGAGCGCGCCAGGCGCTCGCCGACCGCCGATCCCTCGCCACTACTGCAGCGTCGGGCTCGAAAGCCCCCAGCCAGCGCCCATTTGAAGGCGGCGATGGCGTCTTCATCAAGCTCCCCGGGCATCGAGCTCCAGGCGTCGATCGAAGAGAGACCTTTGATGAAGAGTTGCTCGCCTCCGCTGGGCTAACGCTGGTCGACACGCCGGACAGCAGCAGCGGCGAGCCTGAGGAGGAGCAGCTGCTGCGGAAGCTGTTGTCGCTCTACCGCACCCGACAAACCAAGCTGGTATCGAGCGCTTATCGCGAAAGGCGGAGCAGACATCGAGAAGCGGAGGAGCTCGGGGCCTCAACGAGAAGCTCTCCGGTCCACTGGCGGAGGAGGCGGGAGCAACTTCGCGGGGCGTAAAGCCTTCCTCCTCGAGAAGGCTGAAGTTGAAAAACAACAACGGCTTGTCGCCCAGAAGCTGTCTGCAGGAAGGCGAGTTAGGCGCGCGGAAGGTTAACCTTGACAGCCACGAGGAGGATCTTGCAGCAGCAGAGCAAACATTTGGCGGGGCTCTCAAGGAAGCGAGAGGATCTTTGCCGCGCTGCCGAGGCCGCCAAGAAGGAGCTGGAGGCGAAGGTGGCGCAGCTGGAGGCGATCTCAAAGCGGCGGGAGCTTGCTGTGCTCAAGCGTGGCCGAAGGGCGCCTACACCCTTGGCGAGCTGCGGGGTCGTCTCGCCGAGAAGAACAAGGATCTCGGCGCTGCCAAGGACTCCAACGCAGATCTTGAGTTGAAGCTGGCTACTTTGACCAAGATCTTTGGGCGGCGCCGAGGAGCGGAAGGTGGCCTTGGAGGAGAGGATCAAGGCCGACGGTGCTGCTGGCGAAGTCTTCTGCCGCCAGAACACTTTTAGGGAGAATGTGGAGCCTTGGACCGAGGTCTCGTGGATGTTGCCGCAGCCATCGACGGGGAGCTAAGCGCAGGTGGGGATGGAGGATCTCGGGTATTCCTCCGATGAGCACCTCCAACCCAGCGCCAAGCTCAGCTTGTTCTTCAAAGCGTGGCGGCGGCCCTCCAGTGACTCGGGAGAAGATCCCAAAGCAGCTGGCGGCGAGTCGCGCCCGGATCTGCGAGAGCTCTTCAAAAGGTCTTGGTGAAGGTGGCCTTCCGCAGCAGGCCTCAACCTCACCAACGTCCTCAAGACCTTGCCGCGGATCTTGATCTGGGCGCTCAAGACCCTGTCGCACCCATTGTGGACAAGGTGGCGGGATCAAGAGGGTTGATGGCGATCGCGTAGATTAGGCCGACCGTTTTCTCCTTTTCTTGTCGCCGCTGGCCATGTTATGAGAACAATCTGTTAGAGCTGCGACAAGCTATCTTGTAATATGACTCTATTTGGTAGCGATTGCTATGTTATTTCCTTTACTTGATTCCTTCCTTTGTATGTTTTAGCCCTCGCTTTTAGGGAACTTGTCGGTAGCGAGCACCTTAGCATAAGCGCTGAGTCTTGAACGTCGGCAACTTGCTAGCGGTGCCGCTACCGACAAGAAACCTTATGCAACTAATCGCAGCTCACTTAAGTTGTTGAGCGGACTCGAAACAAAGTAAGAGCGCAACTAGCTACGAGTTGGTTCCTCCGCGCACAGTTTTCCATACAAAGCCACGGTCATTCGAGGAAAATAACTTAAAATTTTAAAACTAATTGCTCAAACTTTAGCAACTTAGCTTTTCGCTGTTTGCTTCGGTAGTGAAACTTCCTCGGCGGCGCTTGGTCCACACCATTATCTTCCTTATCTTCTCCTTTCCCCACAGCAAACTTGTGGGCGAGGAACCTTCCTTTCTTTGAGAAAGAAAGAAGAAAATAATGATATGGAGCCTTATGGCTCGTTATTGCTTACCGGGGGTAGGTGCTGCACAAAGTGTCAGATAACGCATGCAAAATGAAAAATAGAAAGCATGAAATTGACAAGATGTGCGGAGCACATGAGCTTCTTATGCAGGGTCTGCTGCGGCTTTGTACAAAGGATTACATGCAACATCGGCAAGACTTGTACAAAAGGTGGCGGAACAGGTTCCGGCAACCGCGCCCTATGGGTAAAACTTACGAAGATGCTCAATGTTCTAGGAGTTGCTCACCGGAATGCCATCTTCGGTCTCAAGGCGGACAGCGCCGAGGCCTAGTGACTCGTTTCACCGGTAAGGGCCCTCCCACTTCGGCGTCAACTTGTTGGAATTCTTGGCGGACTGAGCGCGCGAAGAACAAGGTCGCCTTCCTCGAGACTTCGGCATTAACTGCGGCTATGGTAGCGGCGCAAAAGCTTGCTGGTATCGAGCAGCTCATCTGCGGCTGAAGGCGGTCCTCCTCGAGGAAGCGGTCGTCATCTTATCGCATAGCTGCTCTTGCTCGAAACTCATCATAGCGAGCACTCGAGGTGACCCGTATCTGAGTTCCGTGGGGAGAACTGCCTCTGCTCCATAGACTAGGCGAAAGGTGTGCGGCGTTGGCTCGATTTGGCGTCATCCTAATCGACCAAAGAACCACCGGCAGCTCCTCAATCCATTCTTTCCGCACTTGTGCAGCTGTCGAAAGTCCGGTCTTGAGCCCGCGCGCACCGACGATTCGCCCTCTACGCTTGACCGTTACTTCTCGGATGAGCAGCGAGCGAAGCAGAACCTTGGCGCCAAGATCTTGGGCGTATTGCATGAAGGTGCGGCTCGTGAATTGCGTGCCGTTGTCGGTAATGATCCGGTTAGGGATCCCAAGCGGCAAACAATCGACTGAAGAACTTGATCTGGCGACGTCTTGTCACCTTCCTCACTGCTTCCACTTCCGGCCACTTTGTGAACTTGTCGATTACAGCGTACAAGTACTCAAAGCCCCGACAACTTCGGGGAAAGGGGCGAGATGTCGAGCCCCATACCGAAAATGTCGGGGATAAAGGGATCGTCACGGAGAGCTTGAGCTGGCTGGTGTATCTGCTTGGAATGGGCCGCACGCTTCACACTTGGTTACTTGTGCGGTTGCATCTGGAGGACTGTCGGCCAAAAGAAACCTTGCGGAATGCTTTGCGGCAAGTGCTCTTCTTGCCAATGTGGTGACCACATGTGCCTCCATGTATCTCTGCCGGCAGCTTTTGTCCATCTTCGGTGAATACACTTCAATTTCACGCCGTTGAGTCTTCTTACATGCAGGTGTGTTGTCGACAAACTGGTACATACTTGACTGTTGGGCTACTCTTTCCGCTTCTTCTTGCTCTTGGGGAGTTCTCTGTCAGAAGAAGCGGACAATCTGTTGTGCCCATCTTTGGAGCTTGCGGCTCGACAACAAGGACTAAAGGCACATCTGCTGCTGCGGGAACATCCGCTTCTCTGGCGAGAACCTACGGCTCGGCCGGAGCTTGGCGTTCCCGGCAAGCTTGCGAGCAAAACTTGTCGGGGCGTGCGCTTCAGCGGAACAAACCCTAGGGCTTCTTTGGGCAGACTGCTCCTCGGCACCCTTGGTGTTGATCTTGAGGACCTTCTTGATGGCGGCTTGGGGAGCTCTGGGGAAAATAGTCACCAGAAATCAACTTCCTCTTCTTGCTCTGCCCAGTTGATGGCGTTCTGACGGTTGAGTCAATTTGAGCACAAAGATCCCTGGTTCCACGGTAAGTTAAGTCTGGCGCGCTTGACGAACCATCGGCAATGTCGTTCGAGCTCTTGGAACATGTTCCATGCATGAGGCCGTCAAAGTGCTCTTCTAGCTTTCTCACTTCATCAACGTAAGCTTCCATCAGCGTACTCGATAATTCTTGTTCACTTGGCGGACGACAAGCTGTGAGTCACCCGACAATGAGTTTCTTGATCCCAAGGTCTGCTGCGATCCACGAGACGGCAAGCAAACCTTCATACTCTGCGGTATTGTTCGTTGCTTGTTCCTTGGGAAAGTGCATCGGACTACGTACTTGAGGTGCTCTCCGGTGGGTGCAATAAGTGCACGCCCTTTTGGCGCCTTGCGGCGAAGGCACCATCAAAGTACATCAGCCACTCTTTGCTTGCTTCCTTGACGGGATGCTCATTTCTGGAATTTCTTCATCTTGTGTTGGCGTCCATTCTGCTATGAACTCCGCCAATGCTCTGCTTTGGATAGTTGAAGTGCTCTCAAACTTGAGGCCAAAGCTTGGCAGTTCGATGCCCACTCGACAATCCTGCTGTTGCTTCGGATTTTGTAGTATCCTTTTCAGCGGAAAAGCAGTGGCGATTGTGATCTCATGTGCTTGGAAGTAATGGCGCAGCTTTCTTGAGGCCATGAGAAGGCGAAAAGCAATTTCTGCACACAGTACCTTGACCTAGCCCCTGCGAAGGAACTAACAAAATAAACTGGGCGCTGCACCATTCTTTTCTGCATCTTCTCCTGCGCTGCGAGATCCATCTTTGTCGGGACGAGCTTGCGGTGAAGTCCCTTGCTTGTCGTTGGATGCATCTGCCGTGGTTGCTTTGCTCATCATCCGCCTCCCTCTCCGCTACTAACGCAGCACTAACCACTTGATTGGTTGCCGCTATATATAGCAGCAACTTCTCTTGTGGCTTAGGTGCGACAAGTGTTGAGTGGAGGACAGGTATCTCTTTAAGTCCTGCAGCGCAGCCTTCGCTTCGAGTCCATTTCATTGGACCTGCCTTTTCAATAGTTTGAAAAATGGCGGGCGCTTCGATGACCTAGAGATAAACTGTTGAGAGCAGCTACATAACCGGCAAGTCTTCGTACATCCTTGGCGCTTTGGTGCTTCAATCTGCTCAATGGCCTTGATCTTGTCGGGATTGGCTTCAATTCCCGCGAGACACGAAGAACCGAGAAGCTTGCGGAGTGGACTCCAAACACACACTTCTCGGGGTTAAGCTTGAGGTTGATCTTGCGCAGATTTGCAAAGGTTTCGTCTAAATCTTGAATCGAGTCGCCTTGTCCTTGCTCTTGACCACTATGTCATCCATGTAGGCGTCCACATTTACGTGCATTTGCGGCTCAAAAGCGTCATGGACTACCCTTGCAAATGTTGAACCAGCATTCTTTAAACCGAAAGGCATCCGTGCGAAAGCAGTATGTGCCACATGGGGTGATGAATGCGGACTTCTCCTCATCCTCTTCGCCATGAAGATCGATGGTATCTGAGTATGCATCAAGAAATGAAAGCAAGTCACATCCGGCCGTGGAGTCAACAATCTGGTCGATCGGCGGCAAGGGAAATGGGTCTTTGGGACAAGCTTTATTGACATCGGTAAAGTCGATACAAAGCATCCATTTCCCGTTGCCTTGTGCTGCAATACAGGATTGGCCAACCACGTAGGATGGAGCACTCCTCGACAAGGCCTCTGCTTCCAATTTCTTGATTTCTTCGCAATGAATTCTTGGCGCTCCTTGCACTTCTTCGACTTTACGCTTGGCGGGCGCGCATGAGGACAGGCGGCAAGATGGTGCTCGATTACTTTCACAGGAACACGGGGATGTCGGAAGGTTGCCATGCAAATCGTCGGCGTTAAGCCCGCGGGAAAGCAACGGCGCCGCTTTCTATTTAGGGTCGAGAGTGGCACGATGGTGAAGGTACCACCAGTGCCATCCTCCTTGGCGGACACCTTCTTGGTCTCTGGTGGAGCTGCCATTGTCTTCTTACACTTGCGGTGGAGCTCGATGGTGCGTCCTCGGCGGTAGCGCAGCACTCGAAGAGGTGCGCTTGCGGAGTGGGCATCGAACTCTTTCCGGACTTGGTCTTCTTCTTCGCCCGGGAGCTTCAGCGGCAAGTGACTTGCGATCTGTTGCGGCTGCTTGCTTCCGGTAGATCTTGTCGGCGCAGATAAGAGCATCCTTCTTGTCGCCGAGGACAGAGATGACACTTATCGGGCTGGCATCTTGACATGTTGTATGCATAGTGAGAGGCTGCCATGAATTTGGCGAGTCTTTGATCGACCGAGTATCCCATTGTAAGGCAATGGAAAGTCAGAACGTCAAAAGTGACCCTCTCGATCCTGAAGTTCAACTTCGCTGCCAAATGTCACCGACAGCGTGATCTTTCCCTTGACTTGCTCCTTCCGGATTGATTCCTTGGAATGTGCGGTCTCTTGAGATCGCCATCGAGGGATCTAGAGTTTCGGAGTACCGCGGAGGAAATCAGGTTCAAGCGGCCCGCCGTCAACTAGCATCTTAGTGACCTTGAGGTTGCGGATAGTTGGTGAAACCAACATCGGCAAGCACCGACCGCAGATTATCGCGATCGGGGTGGTCCTCAATATCAAAGATGATAGGCGTCTTGGACCATTCGAGGCTTGCGTGACTCGGCGGATGGTTACGCGCATTGACTTCCGCATCCACTTGCTTGAGCTGGCGGTGTGAAGTATCTTGAAGAACCGCCGTCAACGCACAAGACCTCTATGGCTTTACGGAACTCCTGCTCATCGGTTTCGTCATCATCCATATCTTCATCGTCGTCGTCATCTTCATCCTTGTCGCGGCCGCGGGGAGGTATGTCTCCTTGCCGCTGTTTGGCCTTGCCGCGGCGTCCTCCTCGGCCGGGGCGTTTCTTGCTGGCTCCTCCAGCACCTTCCTGGGCCTTCTCCTTGTCGCGTCGCTCGTATTCAGCTTTTTGCTGCTCGACAAGCTGCTCGACCTTCTTGCAGCTCTGGAGGTCATGACCCTTGGTGCGGTGGATCTTGCAGTACTGCTTGTTGGTGCCGTCCTGCTTGTCGGCGACCGCCACAGCCTGTTAGTTGGTGCCTGCGGCAATCTCCTTACCGGAGCTACCAGCTTTGGCTTTCTTGGCGCCACCTCCGTTGCCGGACTGCTCAACGACTAGCCCATCTTTGCCTTTCTTCTTCCTGTTGTTCCGCCGCCGGTTTTTCTTTGCCGGGGCAGCCTCCTCACTATCAGATCCTCCTGCTTCTGTATTCTCTCCAGGGAGTTTCCTCCCTTCCTCAGCACGTGCACACTTGTCGGCCAGGGCATACATCTCACTGACGTCTCTGATCTTGCACATCGCCATCTCCTCCCGCATCCTGCGGTTTCACACATTCTGATGGAACGCGCTGATTACCGCGGCAGGGTGGACATCTGGGATGTTGTCTTTGTCTGTGGCTGAATCTCTGAATGTACTTGCGGGGCTCTCCTTCCTTACTGGCGGCGAGATGAAGGTCGCTCTCTTAGCCATGAGGCTTGTGGCCGCCGTAAAGGCGCCGACAAACTGATGGCATAGGTCCGCCCAGGAGGATATGGAGTTGTCCGGCAAGTGCATGAGCCAGGATCTGACACTGGGCATGAGCACTAGTGGGAAGTAGTTGGCCAGGATCTTGTCGTCGCGCCCCCCGGCAGCTTTGTAACACCCCGGAAGTAACTTTCCATATTTGTAACTCCAACTCTTGCCATTTTCGGCATTGATATATGATATTCCCTCCGTGGTTGGGTTTTCTCCTTTTGCATTTTGTCCATGTCATGCATTTTATTATGTCATCATGTGCATCGCATTTGCATACGTGTTAGTCTCATGATTCGAGCATTTTTCCGTTGTCCGTTTTGCAATCCGGCACTCCTATCTCCCCGGCGGTCCCTTTTCGTTTTTCCGTGTGCGGGTACTAAACCTTCTCGAAATGGACGAGGTTTGTCTAGTGGCCTTGGTATACCACCGTAGACCACCGGTCAAGTTTGGTCATTTGGAGCTCGTTTGGTACTCAGCGGTTAACCGCACTCTCGCAAAGGCCTCTTTTAAGTTGCAGCCCAACACCCCTTCAAAACAGCCCAATAACCCATCTAAGTCACTTCCATGCTCTCCGTCGTTCGATCACGATCGTGTGGTAAAACTACACCTCATTTGGACTCTCCTAGCTCCCTCTATGCCTATTTAAGCACCTTCCCGAAAATCCGGATCAATTCCGGTCCAAATCCTAAAATCGTCCTCGCCGCCACGGACGTGTCCGCCCGCCACCGGGCGTCGTCCGCCCGCCGCCGCCCCGAATCCCGCGCCGCCACGTAGCCTCACCGCCCGCCACCGCCGCGCGCCGCCCGGCCAGCGCGAACCCTCCACCCGCCGCCGCCGCCAGCGCCGCGCTGCAGCCCCGCCCGCCCAGCAGTTCCGCCGCCCGCCGCCCGGGCTCCGCGCCGCCAGCGTCTTCCTCCCGGCCGCGCCCGCCGCCGCGCCCGATCCGGCGGCCGCCCTCCCTCCGCCCGCGCCGCCGCCCGCCCCCCGCCGGCGCCCGCCCATGCCGTGCTTCGCCCGCCGTCCGTAGCCGCCGCCGGCCAGCGCCCGGCCTCGCCCTCCCCGGCCGCCGCGCTCCTCCCCGCCGGCGACCGCCTCCTCCGGCGAGCTCCGGGAGCCGGCGCCGATCCGATCGATCCGGCCCCGATCCGGCCTCGATCCACGCGCGGCCGTTGACTTCTCTTCCTTCCCCATTTTTCTCTAAGTCCTTCTTATATTCGATTTTTGTTGCATTTTCAACATGCTATATCTTTGCATCCGTAGATCCATTTTGCGCGTATAATATGTCAAAATGTTCGTCTCGAAGAGTAGATCATTTCATCCCATTGCATCATTTTCATTTGAGCTCATCTTGATGCCCGAAATGCTGTTGGAAGAGTGCTATGTGATGTTAGTTTCTGTTTCTTAACAGAACTTGCACTTTTGTTATTTTTGCCATGATTATTGTGTGCACCCTATGAATTTGATTCCTACATGTGTTTTGTAATATGCCATGCCATCTTTCCAGGGGTATATGCCATGTATTTTTGTGATCTATGTGGTGACTAGCACAAGCATGCAAAGTAGGTGTCCTGATGTTGCTGATTTCAGCCCTGTTTTAGCTGATTTTGATGCCATGTTTACTTGATGATACCAAGAGATCTATGCATATTTTGAGATACTTCAGTAAGAGTGTTTTGTAAAACATGTCTTGCTCTATCCATCCATGCCTTTGTTTGCAATTATGGAGTGCCATAGCTTGAGTCAATCGAGCTCTACTTTTGCTATCAAATGTTTCCTGGCAGATTGTATACATGTTATTCAATTTTGCCTAGCTTGTTGTGGTTGATCCATTTATGCTATGTTATTGTTCTTGCCATGTATGTCTTCTATGTCATGTCTTCTTGATGTATGTATGCTTAGTTTATCATTTGAGGCTCTGTAGTGAGTGCATTGAGCTTGTAAACATGCCTCTCGTTATCAGTTTTGACATGCCATGTTGCTGAATCTGTTAACAAGACTTTCAATATTGACATGGGTGTTACTATATTTTCTAGTCCTTTTGGCTTATGGTCAGTAAGGGACTTTTGTTCTAGGCTTTGAGTAGATTCATGCCATGCCTTGTTTTGCTATTTTAAGTTCCTGTAGCATGTAGTTTTGCTGCTCTGAACATTGCAACCTGATGCTGTTTTGCCATGTCCAGCCTGATATTTTGTGCACTTTTGCCATGCTTGTTTGAACCTGTTATGATGTGAACTAGCCGTAGCTCAGTGCTCATCTTTTGTCGAGCATCTTGTGTAGATCACTGCCATGTACTTTGTTGATACGTTTGGGTGCAGTAGCTTAATTATTTGTTGCTTGCTAAGTGGCATCATGCTGTTAATGGCAGATTTGCGCCATTCTTGTTTTGCTTGTCATTTGCAAACCGTGCATCCGATTCGGTGATCTTTATATCGATTTCAACGAAATCATCTCATCTTTCAGTGGCATGCTTGGTTTGCCAAGTTGATGCCTGGTTCATCATTTACCTTCGGGCGCACATAAGCATTGCATATCACATCCGCATATCATGTCATGTTTTGCATCATGTTGATTGTGCATTGCACGTGATTTATTGTGGTTCCTTTGTTTGTGTTGTTGCTTTGGGTAGAGTCGGAGGCGAGTCGTGAGCGAGGAACCTGTTGAGAACGCTTTAGGATCAAGCTTTCGACAACTCTGAGAACATTGCGAGCAAGATGACCATACCCTCGAAATCACTTCTATCTTTGCTATGCTAGTTGCTCGCTCTTTTGCTATGCCTATGCTGCGATGCCTACCACTTGCTATATCATGCCACCCATATTGCCATGTCAGCCTCTAACCATCCTTTTCCTAGCAAACCGTTGATTGGCTATGTTACCGCTTTGCTCAGCCCTCTTATAGCGTTGCTAGTTGCAGGTGAAGCTGAAGTTTGTTCCTTGTTGGAACATGGAGTTGTTGTTCCTCTTTGGAACATGTTTACTTGTTGGGGATATCACAATATATATCTGCTAATTTAATACATCTATATACTTGGTAAAGGGTGGAAGGCTCGGCCTTATGCAGTGTTTTGTTCCTCTTGCCACCTAGTTTCCGTCATACGGTGTTATGTTCCTTGATTTCGCGTTCCTTACGGTTGGGTGATTTATGGGACCCCTTGACAGTTCGCTTTGAATAAGACTCGTCCAGCAAGGCCCAACTTTGGTTTTACCATTTGCCACCTAAGCCTTTTCCCCGGGTTTCGCGAGCCCGAGGGTCATCTTTATTTTAACCCCGGACCAGTGCTCCTTGAGTCTTGGCCCGAACTAAACCCTGCAGGCGCCCCTCAAGGCAACTTGAGGTCTGGTTTTAGTTGTATGGACTGCTCATCCGGATGTGCCACGAGAACGAGATATGTGCAGCTCCTATCGGGTTTGTCGGCTGTCAGGCGGCTTTGCTGGTCTTGTTTTATTGCTGTCAAAATGTCTTGTAGTCCGGGATTCGAGATTGATCGGGTCTTCGGTAGAAGAATATCCTTCGTTGACCGTGAGAGCTTATAATGGGCTAAGTTGGGACACCCTGCGGGGTAATATCTTTCAAAGCCGTGCCCGCGGTTATGAGGCAGATGGGAATTTGTTAATGTCGGTTGTAGAAAACCCAAAGTTGACCTCAAATAAAATACACATCAACGCGTGTGTAACCGTGATGGTCTCTTCTCGTGAGTCCGGAAGTGAACACGATGTTGGAGTTATGTCGGCGTAAGTAGTTCAGGATCACTTCTTGATCGCTACTAGTTTCACGACCGTGCTTTGCTCCTCTTCTCGCTCTCTTTTGCGAAGTAGCCACCATATATGCTAGTCGCTTGCTGCAGCTCCACTTTACTACCTTGTCCTTCCTATAAGCTTAAATAGTCTTGATCTCGCGGGTGTGAGATTGCTGAGTCCCGTGACTCACGGATACTTCAAAACAGTTGCGAGTTCCGATGATGCGGTCAGGTGACTCAACCGAGCTCAAGTGGGAGTTCGACGAGGAGCGTGGTCGTTACTATGTGTCTTTTCCCGATGATCGTAGTGGTGCCCAGTTGGGACGATTCGGGGATCTGTGTAGCATTTGGGGCATCTTCTTTTATTTTGGTTCCGTAGTCGGACCTTGAGTGTACTCTGAATGATGGATGTTTATTTATGTACTGTGTGAAGTGGCGACTGTAAGCCAACTATGTATCTTTTTTTTTCCTTAATTATTACATGGGTTGTGTGAAGATTACCTCACTTGCGACATTGCTTTCAATGCGGTTATGCCTCTAAGTCGTGCCTCGACACGTGGGAGATATAGCCGCATCGGGGGCGTTACAAGTTGGTAATCAGAGCCTTCCCGACTTAGGAGCCCCCTACTTGATTGTTTCTGGCGTTGTTGAGTCTAGAATGGAAAATGTTTTGAGTCTTAGGATTATATATATCGGAGAGTAGGATTCTTTTACTTCCCAGTCCTTAAATCGCTCTGTGAGGTATCTGGCGTAGAGTTTTGACTCTTCTCTTCTCAAATTTCACTAAAAATTTTTAGGATCACGTGGGTATCTTGGAATCGTTCGATGGTTTTGTGGCGAGAACATTGTTCTTGGTGCCTCGACATTTAGGGGTTGTGGCGGTGTCCGGGGAGTTGAGCTCCGAGGTGTTGTCGTCACAATTTTATCGTTGCGATTCGGAATACGAGTTTTGCCGACATCGAATCTCTTTTGTGCGATTGTTGGTGAGATAACCTGATAGCCCGATCTTGTGGCGAGTCTTGGAGTATTGCCATGACTTGTATAACGGATGTTTTTGAAGGTCGAGGTACCACGATTTCGAGGATTTCTTGGTTATGTGTTGTGGATGGATACAATTGGATCTAGGTATTGTTAGTTTGGGTGATATATTTTGTGTCCCTGTATCCCCAACACCAGATTGCATAACCAGAAAGTTTGGGAGTTTATAGGTGGGAATTCTAGTAGCTTACGGGATATTCTTTCCGACGGATGTATGATTTGAGATTGGGGTTCAACGTCTAGTGGTCCGCCCATTCACGGTCGATTCTGATGGTCGCGAGGCGTCTTAAAGAATCCTTGGCTATGCTGATTCGGGGCGTCTTGTTTGTCATTCGTGGCGTCCGCTATCGTCGTGTCCGTGTGGGCCCCACCACGAACACTTTGGTAAATCTCTATCATGTGTTTGTTCGGCTCATTCTAAAGCCAATCTTTTGTTTTCAGTTGTGATATTAGATTTGTTTCTAAGGCGGATGTTGTTTCCATATCTTTATCTAAGTGGCTTCTCACCTTAATGGGCGTGTGATGATTAACTTTGGAATTCATTCGTTCATTCTTGTTGAATGTTTATTGTGAAGACTATATGTTGCAATTTCTATCCGTTGATTCTACTTATCTTTTGTCTATCAAAGGACTAACGGATGTCACCCTCTTGAGATGGCTCCGCCAGCGTCGAATCCGGATCGCAATGATGGGGATCGGTCGAACCTCCACCTCCACCTCCACCTCCGCCTCCGGAGGCACGGCAAGCTATCATGGCAGCCACCAATGCCAATGCTCGAGATGATTTTGCAGCTCTTGCAAGAAGCGTACTCGAGGGCAAGGCAATCAAGGAAATCAAGGTCAAGGCAACAATCAGCCACACTTTGCTACTCTCGATCGGTTCCTCGCTAATCAGCGAAGTCTTTCGGTTTACGTGTTGAGGCCACAGACGGCGACGATTGGTTAGTGGACATCTGCAAGCACTTTGATTGTAGCAATGTCGGACACGAGGACTTTGTCAAGTTTGCATCGTTTCAACTCAAGGATCAAGCTGCTTGAGTGGTACCGACAATACAAAGATTCGGAGGAGGTCGTGTCATTACAGGATGAGTTCGCCGTGATTTGAGCTCATCACATTCGAAAAGTGTTGTTGAGAGCAAGCGTGAGGAGTTCCGCAATCTCAAGCAGGGCAACATGTCGTCTATCAATACAATATCCAGTTCGAAGCTTCGCTTCGTTTTGCTAAGCAAGGCGTGCACGATGAAAAGAGTATGATCTATCAATTCAGAGGTGGTGCGAGAGAAGATCTGCAATTACCTCTTGTGCTGTTTGAGCGGATAAGTATGATGATTTCTACAACATGGCACTGAAGCAAGAAGCTGCCCAGCTCAAATGTGAGGCTTCTAAGAAGAGAATCGGGGATGCAGATTCAGTCCTCTTCGTCCTCTCAAGTGGCAGCCAAGCAGCGAAGTTTTACCTTCCGCCTCCTCCGTTCCGTCGGCCTTACCAAGCAGAAGAACTCAGGTGGCGTGGATCTTCCACCCACCCAACCCAAGCTATCGAAACAAGTCTAATTCTCAAGCTCCAAGGTCAAGTGCTCCTTACCACCGTCCGCTCTCGAGGTCACTTGCAACAAATGTCGTGAGAAGGGTCACTATCGAACAAGTGCTTCAACCGAGGCGTCTTCCGCCTCCTCCTCTGTGAAATCTTCCAGCAATGCGGTGGTCAAGCATAATCCAAATCATGCCAAGGTCAATATGATGAATGCAGCTCAAGCGGAGGATTCTTGAGATGTGATAATGGGTAATCTCTCGATTAATGATATTCTGCTAAAGTCTTATTTGATCTTGGTGCATCGCATTCTTTCATCTCAAGACCTTTTGTGGCTATGCATGATTTGGTTACTCAAGCTTTGCCTAGACCTTTGTCTATTGTTTCTCCGGCTAAGGAGATGACTTCTCGAGTTTTGTTCGGATGTTTCTATCAAGATGGGCGATTATAGATTTCTGGCTAAACCAATTGTCCTTGGTGACTCGGATATTGATCTTATTCTTGGGATGGGTGGCTTTATCGGCACAAAGCTCAGCTTGATTGTGCTGCCGGAAATTCAATTGACTCACTCTTCTAATGATGTGATCATCTATGCGCTCGTGATGAAACCATTGGTTGTTTTCTCTCAATGAGAAGGGCGAACTGAATGCTATCTCTCGATTCGATCGTTTGTGAGTACCAAGATGTCTTTCGGAAGAGCTTCCGGTATGCCTCCTCATCGGCGATTGAGTTCGTTATCGATCTTGAGCACGCATTGAACCCGTTTACAAGCGTCCATACAAGCTTGGACTGATGAGCTGAAGGAATTGAAGAAGCAGCTCGATGAACAAGAGCGTCTGGGTTTGATCGGACCGAGTTCATCTCCTTGGGGTTGTGGTGTTCTTTTGTCCGGAAGAAGGATGGCGCGGACCGACTTTCGTCGATTACCGTCCATTGAATAAGAAGACAATCAAGAACAAGTATCCACTTCCCAACATCAATGAGCTTTTCGAGCAACTCAAAGGTGCTACAGTGTTCTCCAAGCTTGACCTTCGTATGGGTTATCATCAGATTCGCATTCGTGAACAAGATATTCCCAAGACAGCATTGAACAAGCTTTGGTTCTTATGAATATCTTGTCATGTCTTTCGGCCTTGTCAATGCTCCTCCAACATTCTCTCGGATGATGAACTTCATATTCAATCCCTACACCAATGAATTCGTCTTGGTCTATCTTGATGATATTTTGGTCTTCTCCAAGAATAAGAAGGATCATGCCAAACATTTGCGATTGGTGCTAGACAAGCTCGAGAGTATCAATTCTATGCTAAGTTCTCCAAATGTGAATTTTGGCTTGATGAAGTGCTTTATCTTGGTCATATCATCTCCGCCAAGGGCATCGCTGTTAATCCAGAAGGTGTCCGCAATTGTGAATTGGGAACCTCCTCGAATGTCAAGCAGCTCCATGATTTTCTTGGTCTTGCAAGCTATTGCGAAGATTCGTTGAGAACTTCTCCAAGATTGCAAAGCCTCTTTCCAACCTCCTCGAAGCATGTGAAGTATATCGGTCTCCCGAGTGTGGCGTTGCTTTCAATACCCTCAAAGAAAACTCGTCACAGCTCTGTTCGACTCCTCTGATGAATCCAAGCCATTTGAAGTTTTACGTGATGCTTCTCTTCAAGGTCTCGGTCTGTGTTAATGCAAGAGAAAGAGTTGTGGCTTATACCTCTCGCCAGATTGAAGCCCAGCGAGAAGAACTACCCCACTCACGATCTTGAGTTGGCGGCGATTGTCCATGCATTGATTACGTGGAGACATCTCTTGTTGGGAAGGAAAGTGGACATTTTCACCGATCACAAGAGTCTCAAGTACATCTTCACTCAACCCAACCTCAACCTCGAGGCAGACTCGATGGGTGAAATGATTCAAGAGTACAACCCAAGTATTGAATATACTCGGGCAAAGCCAATGTCATTGCAGATGCTTTGAGCGGGAAGGCTTCTTTACGCAGTCTAATCCTCAAGCCCTTTCAGCGGATCTCTGTGAAGCTTTCCATAAGCTGAATCTTCAAGTTGTTCCTCAAGGCTTTCTTGCCAACCTCATAGTCTCTCCTACTTTGGAAGATCAGATTCGTGAGGCTCAACTTCTGGATACCATGGTGAAAAAGGTGAAGCGTGGTATCGACAAGGGCATTTCAAGTACAAGTGCTTCAATGTTGATGACAAAGACACTCTGTTCTTTGAGGACGGATTGTGGTTCCTAAGGGTGATCTGCGAAAAGTCATTATGAGCGAGGCTCACAATTCGCTTCTATCCATTCATCACGGAAATACGAAGATGTACCATGACCTCAAGCAGTCATATTGGTGGACTCGAATGAAGCGAGAAATTGCTCAATTCGTGAATGAATGTGATGTCTGCGAGAAGAGTGAAAGCGAACACCAAAGACCAGCTGGTCTCCTCCAACCTCTTGCTATTCCTGAATGGAAGTTTGATCATATTGAAATGGACTTCGTGGTGGCTTTCCAAAGTCCAAGCGTGGAAATGATGCTATCTTCGTTGTCATTGACAAGCTTACTAAAGTGGCTCATTTTCTTCCTATCAAAGAATCCATCACAGCAGCTCGGTTGGCGAGCTATACACCTCGAGGATTGTCTCCTTGCGGCATTCCTCAAGTGATCTCTTGAGACCGTGGCAGCATCTTTACCTCCAAGTTTTGGGATTCTTTTGAAGGCCATGGGCACCAACATTCGTTTCAGCAGCTTTCCATCCTCAAACAAGTGGCCAAGTTGGCGAGTTAATCAAATCCTTGAAGATATGCTCGGGGCTTGTGTCATTTCTTCGGTATGAAGTGGGAAGATTGTCTTCCATATGCGAGTTCTCTTACAACAACAGCTTCCAAGCGAGTTGGGCAAGGCCCCATTCGAAATTCTCTATGGCGAGAAAGTGCGTACTCCTCTCAATTGGTGCAGAGACAGTGAGCGCCAACTTCTTGGCAATGACTTGATCCGAAGCGGAGAAATGTGCCAAGTCATTCGTGAGAATCTCAAAGCAGCATAATCGCGCGGAAAACTATTATGATGATAAGCACCGTGATGTGGCTTTTGAAATCGGAGACCATGTCTACCTCGCGTCTCTCAATGAAAGGCACTCGTCGCCCGGTATCAAAGGGAAGCTTGCCCCTAGATCGTGGGTCCTTTCAAGATCATTGGGAAAAGAGGCGATCTAGCCTATCAACGAGCTTCCATCCAACTTTGCAAGCGTGCGATGTGTTTCACGTGTCACAGCTTAAAGTGCTTCAAGACTCTGAGCGCACTATCAACCGAAGAGATTGACCTTCAAGAAGATCTCTCTTATCATGAGCACCCGTTGCTATTCTTGAAGAAACCGGCGCAAGACTGCAACAAGTCAATCAAATTCCTGAAAGTGAAGTGGTCACACCATTCCGACCGAGAAGCTACACGGGGCGCGAGGATCACCTCCGTTCTGAATATCCGGAGTTCTTTCAGTCCTAGATCTGGGGCGAGATCCTCTTGTAGTGGTGGAGTGTTGTAACACCCGGAGTAACTTTCCATATTTGTAACTCCAACTCTTGCCATTTTCGGCATTGATATATGATATTCCCTCCGTGGTTGGGTTTTCTCCTTTTGCATTTTGTCCATGTCATGCATTTTTATTATGTCATCATGTGCATCGCATTTGCATACGTGTTAGTCTCATGATTCGAGCATTTTTCCGTTGTCCGTTTTGCAATCCGGCACTCCTATCTCCCCGGCGGTCCCTTTTACGTTTTTCCGTGTGCGGGTACTAAACCTTCTCGAAATGGACCGAGGTTTGTCTAGTGGCCTTGGTATACCACCGTAGACCACCGGTCAAGTTTGGTCATTTGGAGCTCGTTTGGTACTCCAGCGTTAACCGCACTCTCGCAAAGGCCTCTTTTAAGTTGCAGCCCAACACCCCTTCAAAACAGCCCAATAATCCATCTAAGTCACTTCCATGCTCTCCGTCGTTCGATCACGATCGTGTGGTAAAACTACACCTCATTTGGACTCTCTAGCTCCCTCTATGCCTATTTAAGCACCTTCCCGAAAATCCGGATCAATTCGCGGTCAAACCCTAAAATCGTCCTCCGCCGCCACGGACGTCGTCCGCCGCCGCCGCCCGCCCGAATCGCGCCGCCACGTGGCCTCACCGCCCGCCACGCCGCCTTGGCCGCCCGGGCCAGCGAGGCCCTCCCGCCCGCCGCCGCCGCCAGCGCCGCCGCCATCCGCCGCCCAGCGATTCCGCCGCCCGCCGCCGAGCTCCGTGCGCGGCGTCTTCCTCCCGGCAGCGCCCGCCGCCGCGCCCGTCCGGCGGCCGCCGCCCTCGCCAGCGCCCGCCCATGCCTTCAGCCTTCGCCCCGCCCGTCCGTAGCCGCCCGCCGCCACCCGCGCCCGGCCGCCTCGCCCTCCCGGCCGCCGCGCTCCTCCCGCCGGCGACCGCCTCCTCCAGCGACTCTCGGGAGCCAGCGCCCGATCCGATCGATCCGCCCGATCCGGCCTCGATCCACCTGGCGACGTTGACTTCTCTTCCTTCCCCATTTTTTCTCCAAGTCCTTCTTATATTCGATTTTTGTTGCATTTTCAACATGCTATATCTTTGCATCTGTAGGTCCATTTTGCGCGTATAATATGTCAAAATGTTCGCTTCGAAGAGTAGATCATTTCATCCCATTGCATCATTTTCATTTGAGCTCATATTGATGCCCGAAATGCTGTTGGAAGAGTGCTATGTGGTGTTAGTTTCTGTTTCTTAACAGAACTTGCACTTTTGTTATTTTTGCCATGATTATTGTGTGCACCCTATGAATTTGATTCCTACATGTGTTTTGTAATATGCCATGCCATCTTTCCAGGGGTATATGCCATGTATTTTTGTGATCTATGTGGTGACTAGCACAAGCATGCAAAGTAGGTGTCCTGATGTTGCTGATTTCAGCCCTGTTTTAGCTGATTTTGATGCCATGTTTACTTGATGATACCAAGAGATCTATGCATATTTTGAGATACTTCAGTAAGAGTGTTTTGTAAAACATGTCTTGCTCTATCCATCCATGCCTTTGTTTGCAATTATGGAGTGCCATAGCTTGAGTCAATCGAGCTCTACTTTTGCTATCAAATGTTTCCTGGCAGATTGTATACATGTTATTCAATTTTGCCTAGCTTGTTGTGGTTGATCCATTTATGCTATGTTATTGTTCTTGCCATGTATGTCTTCTATGTCATGTCTTCTTGATGTATGTATGCTTAGTTTATCATTTGAGGCTCTGTAGTGAGTGCATTGAGCTTGTAAACATGCCCTCTCGTTATCAGTTTTTGACATGCCATGTTGCTGAATCTGTTAACAAGACTTTCAATATTGACATGGGTGTTACTATATTTTCTAGTCCTTTTTGGCTTATGGTCAGTAAGGGACTTTTGTTCTAGGCTTTGAGTAGATTCATGCCATGCCTTGTTTTGCTATTTTAAGTTCCTGTAGCATGTAGTTTTGCTGCTCTGAACATTGCAACCTGATGCTGTTTTTGCCATGTCCAGCCTGATATTTTGTGCACTTTTGCCATGCTTGTTTGAACCTGTTATGATGTGAACTAGCCGTAGCTCAGTGCTCATCTTTTGTCGAGCATCTTGTGTAGATCACTGCCATGTACTTTGTTGGTACGTTTGGGTGCAGTAGCTTAATTATTTGTTGTTTGCTAAGTGGCATCATGCTGTTAATGGCAGATTTGCGCCATTCTTGTTTTGCTTGTCATTTGCAAACCGTGCATCCGATTCCGGTGATCTTTATATCGATTTCAACGAAATCATCTCATCTTTCAGTGGCATGCTTGGTTTGCCAAGTTGATGCCTGGTTCATCATTACCTTCGGGCGCACATAAGCATTGCATATCGCATCCGCATATCATGTCATGTTTTGCATCATGTTGATTGTGCATTGCACCGTGATTTATTGTGGTTCCTTTGTTTGTGTTGTTGCTTTGGGTAGAGTCGGGAGGCGAGTGCGTGAGCGAGGAACCTGTTGAGAACGCTTTCGAGGATCAAGCTTTCGACAACTCTGAGAACATTGCAGGCAAGATGACCATACCCTCGAAATCACTTCTATCTTTGCTATGCTAGTTGCTCGCTCTTTTGCTATGCCTATGTTGCGATGCCTACCACTTGCTATATCATGCCACCCATATTGCCATGTCAGCCTCTAACCATCCTTTTCCTAGAAAACCGTTGATTGGCTATGTTACCGTTTTGCTCAGCCCTCTTATAGCGTTGCTAGTTGCAGGTGAAGCTGAAGTTTGTTCCTTGTTGGAACATGGAGTTGTTGTTCCTCTTTGGAACATGTTTACTTGTTGGGGATATAACAATATATATCTGCTAATTTAATACATCTATATACTTGGTAAAGGGTGGAAGGCTCGGCCTTATGCAGTGTTTTGTTCCACTCTTGCCACCTAGTTTCCGTCATACGGTGTTATGTTCCTTGATTTCGCGTTCCTTACGGTTGGGTGATTTATGGGACCCCTTGACAGTTCTCTTTGAATAAGACTCGTCCAGCAAGGCCCAACTTTGGTTTTACCATTTGCCACCTAAGCCTTTTCCCCGGGTTTCGCGAGCCGAGGGTCATCTTTATTTAACCCCCGGGACGGTGCTCCTTGAGTCTTGGCCCGAACTAAACCCTGTGCAGCGCCCCTCAAGGCAACTTGAGGTCTGGTTTTAGTTGTATGGACTGCTCATCCGGATGTGCCACGAGAGCGAGATATGTGCAGCTCCTATCGGGATTTGTCGGCTGTCGGGCGGCTTTGCTGGTCTTGTTTTATTCTGTCGAAATGTCTTGTAGTCCGGATTCGAGATTGATCGGGTCTTCCGTAGAAGAATATCCTTCGTTGACCGTGAGAGCTTATAATGGGCTAAGTTGGGACACCCTGCAGGGTAATATCTTTGAAAGCCGTGCCAGCGGTTATGAGGCAGATGGGAATTTGTTAATGTCGGTTGTAGAAAACCTAAAGTTGACCTCAAATAAAATACACATCAACGCGTGTGTAACCGTGATGGTCTCTTCTCGGAGGTCCGGGAAGTGAACACGGTGTTGGAGTTATGTCGGCGTAAGTAGTTCAGGATCACTTCTTGATCGCTACTAGTTTCACGACCGTGCTTTGCTCCTCTTCTCGCTCTCTTTTGCGAAGTAGCCACCATATATGCTAGTAAGCTTGCTGCAGCTCCACTTTACTACCTTGTCCTTCCTATAAGCTTAAATAGTCTTGATCTCGCGGTGTGAGATTGCTGAGTCCCGTGACTCACGAGATACTTCAAAACAGTTGCGAGTTCCGATGATGCGGTCAGGTGACTCAACCGAGCTCAAGTGGGAGTTCGACGAGGAACGTGGTCGTTACTATGTGTCTTTTCCCGATGATCGAGTAGTGGTGCCCAGTTGGGACGATTCGGGATCTGTGTAGCATTTGGGGTATCTTCTTTTATTTTGGTTCCGTAGTCGGACCTTGAGTGTACTCTGAATGATGGATGTTTATTTATGTCTTGTGTGAAGTGGCGGTGTAAGCCAACTATGTACCTTTTTCCTTAATTATTACATGGGTTGTGTGAAGATTACCTCACTTGCGACATTGCTTTCAATGCGGTTATGCCTCTAAGTCGTGCCTCGACACGTGGGAGATATAGCCGCATCGGGGGCGTTACAAGCTTGCACCGCGATGGTTTAGATGCTAAGGAACTCCGACGGATGCGACTTCTTGTCGTGCTTCTGCGAATGCGTCGGCTTGAAATTCTTCGTCTTTGGGCCACGGACTTGCCGCAACTCACGAGTGAGCGCAGGGCAACCTACGCGTCGGCAAGCCGCTGGTTCCCCTGGTGCATTTATGTCGACGGAGGGCCCGGTAGCGCTGGTCTGATTGACGCCGCGCTTCCTTGGCGCTTCGATGCGAGTTCGGCGTCTTCTTCTTGTCGTTCGAGAAGAACTTGGCGCTGATCGCGACGAGCTCGTGGATCCGATGATGCGGTGGAGTCGCTGTCGAGGTGGATCCGGCGAGTCGGCGATCTTGGCCTTCGGGGTGGAGAGTGCATGGTGGTTGCACCCCACGGTTTAAATCGCCATCGGCTCGTGCGTGGCAGTCCTGCCGCGGCAGCGATGTACTCGGCTGCCGTGGAGTGTCGCCGTTGGCAAAGCCGATGAGACTCTCAATGGTGGCCCTCCATTCATCGACCTTGTCTGCTGTTGGAGGAAGCTTCTGCTGGAGTGGTGGGCGGCAGTGGCGAACGGCGCGAGGAGCGGGATATGCTCGGACTTCTAACTATGTCAGAAGGAGCAGTATCCCGTCCAGGCGACCGTGCCTCGCTTGTGCCTGCATGTTGGGCGTGCATGCTGGTCTTGAGCACCCGAAATCCACCAGCTCCGATCTTGGCCAATGAACGTATGGCACTATGAATACCATGACGTTGTCGGTCCCGCGCCTTCTGAGATGGGCGCGGTGCATGTCTGACGCAGAGATGCATGCAGCCTTGTCCTTGGACACAGCAGCACCGTGAGCTCCCTCGTCGATGCCGTTCTTCCGCCGGCGTCTACCCCACCACCCGTTTGCTCCGGTGGTGGTGGGATCGACGTGGACGGAACATCTGCCGCTGAAGCCTTCTTCTTCGGTGGCTTATCGATGAAGAAGATGAAGATCTGGCTCGTGTGAACGTCGGATCAGGTTCACACAACCTCGACGTCCCCTACATGGCGCGCCAAAGATGTCGGGAAGCTGATCCACGAACACCTATGGGACCGCGGACCGAGCCCCTTCGGTTCGGCGGGGCGGATATCGCCTTGAAGAGCAGATCGGGCGAAGCACACGAGCAGTTTACCCAACCGGAGCTCTCCGGAGAGATAACACTCCTCTGCTGCATGTGCGGGTGTATTGAGTTCTTGCTTGGGAGCGCTGAGTGCTACAAGACACACCAGCTGCTAACGAGACCTTGCGTGAGTGTTTTCGCCTTGAACCCCCTTCTCGTTGCGCATGGGCCTCCTTTTATATGCTCAAGGGTCTCCGACAGGTGGCAGCGTAGACAAGGGTAAAAATGGAAAAGGAATTGCGGTTGGTACAACTACACATGCAAATGTACCATACCTAACCACGGCGGCAGGGGACAAAGGCATTAAATGCCCGTCTACATTGCCCAAACAGTGCAAAAAGGGACCGTCAGGGACGCCACCGCTTGCCACGATGGCAATCTTGTCAGCGTCGCTTGCCACCGCGCACCGCTGGCCGCCTGACCTCTTGCCACAGCTGGCGCTGAAAGGTCCTGAGGCGACACGTTGGTGGATGTCTTTGGGCCTTGAGTCTGAGTGGTAGTTTGCCGCGGCAAGCGCCTTACCGCGGTCGTTGCCTTGTCGCGGTCGTTGTCTTGTCGCGTCCGTGTCACATCCCAGTTAGACCATGCATTAGGGTGTGCATCATGTTTAAATTTCATTTGAATTTGAAATGGGGAAGGCAGGAAACCCCAGAACCCCCCCCCCCCCTAAATTCAACTAGGGTTTACTAAAAATTATTTCAATGAACCTGAAATGCCCTTCAAAATGCTCATCATCTTTGCTTTGGTTCAGACCCTATGTCAAAGGTGGTGCATCATTTTCTAGGTCATCCAAAGGTCCTTGGATTAATTCCCAAGTTTTTAAACTTGAGCATTTTAAATTATACAAAATATTTTAAATGTCCAAAAATTGCCAAACCAAAATGTTTCATGTTGGAAATATTCCAACAAGGGACCAAGAGCATTTTGGTGATTTTTAAAACAGTTTTGGTATTTTAGAAAACCCCACAAAGTTGCAGTAAATTAGAAAAGTTTAAAAAACAGAAAAACTTACCTGACGCCCTACGGCCCACTGCCGGCCCCCAGCCAACAGCCCAGCAATGAGCTGCTTGGCTCGGCTTGACAGCAGCCAGTGCTTTCGGCGGCGGCACCGCTGGGTGCCACGCACCTGGTCGCCGCCTCGCCGCTCCTCTCGCCAGTGCCGCCGAGGACCGACCTCCCTCTCTCCCGAACCCCTGGACCTCCCTCTCCTCCTGGATCATCTCTCTCGCTCTCCCCCATCTTGGCCGGCGCCGCCGCCACTTTCACCGCCAGTGGTCGTGCTCCCGCCGTCCGTGCTCCTCCGCACCATGTCCAGGGAGCTCCGCCAGCCTCCACTACCCCTAGCCAGCCGAGTCTCGCTTCGCTCTAGTGCCCCGAGCCCATCCCATCGACCTCGACCGAGCTCGCCGTCGCGGAGATCCCTTTAAATCGCCGCCGTCGCTCGGTTCATCCCGACCTCGGCGAAAGCTTCTCTGCGACGCCCGTGAGCCCACCTAACTCCCCTTCCCTCTCTCTCGCGCCCTCGAGCAACGTAGCAACCGAGCCACGTTCACCCGCACCCGCCGCCGTGGAGCTCGTCGCCGACGTGCTCCCGGTCACTCTCCGGCCACCCCATGGTGTCCGTTGCACTCACCGCACCCCAAGGGGTCTACCCATGTACTTCCCGCACCTCACCGAGCCCTCTAACCCCAAGCCCGTCGTTGGCCGAACCCCGGCGGCCGCCTAGCTCGTCGCCGGCGCCAACTCCGGCCACCCCGACCCCAACCAACTCCACCAGTAGACGCGGGTTGCTCCTAGCTACCGTAGCTACTTCGCGACTTCGTTTGGTCGCGGAATCGCAAAAACACTCCCTCCGCCGCGTCGGGCTGCGGCTGACTGAGTCGCCAGTGCAGCCGGCGTGGGCGTTGACCACTGTGGGCCCTCGTTGACCCGACAGTCAGCGGCAGATGGGGCCCAGCCACGCTAACTAAATAGGTTAGTTTAATTAATTTTAGTTAAGTTAATTACCACGACATGCGGGACCCACTATCAGGTTTGACCGGGCGTCCTGTTGACTCGACGTCATCTTGACGCATGGTGACGCATTAATTCAATTTCTGGATTTATTCGATATAGTAAATTCAGAATATAACTCAAATTTCAAATGCTTATAACTTTTAATCTATAACTCCAAATGCAAAGATTTATATATAAAAAATTATCAGAAAAATCCACTCTATCCATTGGTACAGGTTTCATGCATGTTAAAGCAAGTTAACTATGCTGTTTAACCAGAATAAGGTAATGCACCTTTAGGACTAACTCAAATGAGCTATCATTTGAATCCTTGATTCAAATGAGTTCATCCCTTGTTATTTCAGCTTGCATTAGGCCAACACACATCCATATTGCCATGTCATAGCATGCATCATATTGTTGCATATTGCCATGTGTGTTTGCTTTCGGTGTGCTTTCATGCTAGGTTCTGCCCCCGAGGATAACCTCGACTATCCATCTGAAGGGCAGTACTCTACCCCAGTTCCATCAGGCAAGCAACTCATTGATCATTTTGATACAAACCCATGTTCTCGCTTCTACTCTCGTTTACTGCATTAAGACAACGCGATTCAAACTGTTGTGTGCTGCGGTAGTTGAACCCACTTCCTTTGCATGACCTATCATTGCCACAGTAACTAGATGAAACCCACTAGTATGTGTAGGAGTTGATTGAGCCATGTTTGTGATTCCTACCATGCTATGCTTGCTATGCTTAGAGTTGTGTCAGTCGGCTCATCGGGATGATGAACTGGAGTGAAAGGTTGTGTTGGTTCGAGAGTGAAAGTGTTGAACACGATTTGGTAAAGGTATCGATGAGAGGCCATGTAGGAGTACATGGTGGGTTGTTTCATTGAAGCCGAACCTAGGCTGAGATCTGTGTTTGTGATCCATGAGGCAGCTTACTACCACACATTGGGATCCTTAATTGACCCTCTCGGCTTCTTAACCACCCTTGTTCTTAGTCAGGAGTTGCAAGTAGTTTACGGTGTTTGTAGCATCTTTGGGGCCGCATAGCGCTGACCTTAGGGGTGGGTTGTGTTGCGGTGAGCACGTGGCCCGGTGTACCGAGTGCCCGTTTGGTATCTCGGGAACCCTGCACACATCGTTCGGGGCTGTATGCGGATGGAACCGAATAGGCGATAAACCTGGACTAGGGACTTGAGTGTTTAGGTAGGCTGTGGCCGACACCCACGTTGGGCTTCCGCTTGAAGGTTGCAGTACATATCGTGTAGCGGCGATAAGTGGTGAGAGCATGTGTGAAGAAGTACACCCTGCGGGGTTTAATATGATCTATTGAATAGCCGTGTCCACGGAGAAGGACTTCGGGTTACCTATATCGGTTCATAGACAAGTAAATGGATACTACTAAAAGCCTCAAGATAAGTGTGAGTATCGTGGATGGCCCTCTCGTGGGATGACGAGAGAGGATCCACGGTGGAGTATTGTGATGGTGTTTAGTGGACTCGTGTCGACAAATGCTTTGCAAAGTGGTGTCACGTGGGATAGCTTAGCCAAGAGTCAAAGCTGGCTTGCTGCAAATGACTCCACCTCCTTCTTGAGAATGTGCATGTATGATAGGATTACGTGGTAAGACTTCTGAGTACCTTTGTACTCATGTTTGTAATTAATGTTTTTCAGAGGACAATACTACCCCTCCGATGATTCTATGTAGATATTGACTTGACGAGTGAACTAGCCACCCGGTGGCGATCTAAGACTTGTGAAGGGCCATTGTAGATAGAAAGGCTCCAACAAGCTTTCTTTCTTCTAGAGTCGTACTCGAGACTAGTTTGCTTCGCATGTGCTTGTATGATTGTATGACTTGAGTGTTGGGTCATGTGACCCCTACCGTATGACTATGTTATGTATGGCTCCTCGGGCCTCTTAAATAAAGTACTTGAGTTGTAGAGTTTTGTTGTGATGCCTTGTTGTATTTACTCATATCGGGCATATTGCGTGTATGATTGAAATGCTTGGTATGAGTGGGATCCGACAAACTAGTTGTTTATCCTTGGCAGCCTCTCATATGGGGAAATGTAGTCTCGTGCTTCGGCGATAGTAGTCCGCTTCTGCCGGTTCACGAGTCCTGCTAGCCCACAGACTACTGCTTGGACACTTGACGGGCGGCATGTGATTCATTTCGTTCCTATATACATCCCTTGAAAATGTCACGCGGTGATATTCGAGTCTGCCTAGCCGCTACAGCCGGGAGACGAGTCCTGTTAGCCAGTGCTACAGCCCGAGTTCATACGTTGATGACCGACATGCTCAAGTGATTCATGTATGCTGTCCCCATAGGTTAGCGCCGCTTTGGGTTCACGACTAGCCATGTCGGCCGGGTTCTTTGTCATGTGGATGCTAGCGACACTATCATATCGTGAGCCAAAAGGCGCCAAGCGGTCCCGGGCCATGGTAAGCGACACCGTGGGAATACCGTCGTGAGGCCACAAAGTGATATGAGGTGTTACCAGCTAGGTCGATGTGACTTGGAATCGGGGTCTGACAGCGTTGGCATCGAGCGGGGCTGCTGTGGGTTCGCTAAGCCAAACTGGTGAAGTTGAGTCTAGAAATGCTTTAGTTATATGTAGGGAATTGATTGTGGGAGGGAGCGTAAGGCTCTTTTACTTCTTTACCTTATGCCCTCGATCTGAGTCATCCTCTTCTCATTCGGCGTGGGTATAGGACTAGGCTCTCTTCTCTCTATCGAGTTCACGTGTTACTAATCCGTAGTAACTTATAGGATTGTTGGTTACCATCCTCAGTTCAGTCCTACTAAATTTTAGTATGCTATCAGTTGAACCAGAACCTTGATATGATGTTGTTGAGTGGGTTTGCAATCTGATTTTGAATGTCTCAAATCTGATTTTGAGCATTTACAGATGTTATGCTGCCGATTTTCCTAGAAATTCTAATGCCTTTGCATTGTGGCTGTGCTTTCAGATGGCCACCGTCCCCGAACCAAGTGGTTACGCTGACTCGTTGCATTGGTGTGTGTGGTCACACGGCAATGCTGGTTCGGGTGATGATTGAGTCAGTTATCGATGGTATCCTGAATATACCGTCGAGGAGCAGTTTAGGGATTTCAATCAAAGCCAATATCTATGCACGGTCGGTTTATCCATCTTATCCAGAGCTCTTGAGCCACTTCACTTTGTTCTTATGGGCTCGGAATCACTATTGGAATGTCGTGCAAGATGCAGCCTATTCCATGATGACTATTATTCGAGCGAACTGCCTTCTTTGGGCAACACGATTTTCGCTATATGCCAAGCATCCCTCCACAGGGCGCATGGCTACCTTGAGGGTTTGTACAGCGATGCATCCCATGAGGACTCACTCCTTCGCACTACTCTTGAGATCTTTGGAGGACAAGGACCGTGAGAATCGGGCCTTGCGTATGGAGCTTTTAATGCCCGTTCGACCACTTGGGCTACTCGACTAGGTTTGCACCTGCCGTGCAAGCGGATATATGGACATGAGGGACTTGTACCCTGTGCGGGCGAGTCTGCCAGATTTTATGGAGTGGCGTGAGGTTGGAGGCATCACTCCTCCTCGTGGGCCTCGTCGCCACCGTTTGTTGGACCACGGCCACATCCGAGTCCTTATGGTCCACAGGCCCCACGAGGATTATCATTTCCGGACGATCATGTTCCACTTCGAGCTTGGGTGGTGACTTCTATGAGGACTACTATGGAGCTGCACGAGATAGTAGTAGTATTCCTAGTGTGGTAATAGTTGTGTTTCCACCGTCTGCGTGACTCGTGGAATACGACTTAGTGTGTATCGTTAGGAAGTGTAGAAAAATAATGTATAGAAGTTGGGATGTTTCGGTGAGATGTAACGCCTTTCCTTATAGTTGTACTCCGTCGGGCTTGTACTAAACTATGAATGGTGTGTATGACCGTTGGTATATATATATATGGCAGTTTTATATTACCATGTCATACGGATGAACATCTTTGCATTCCATGCTATCCATTACCTTCCGCACTTCCTTGTTAAATTCTGCCATCCTGGTTTAAACCTTTGCTTTGTCTCCTAGGATGGTCAACACCATAACCTCCTGCTGCTCGGGCGCAGGAGAAGCTAGTGCAGCCAAAATGTGAATCTGCCGCAACCACCATCTTTGGCGAGGTTATCTTTGAGCGAGCGCAATAAGCGTGAAACCAACCGCTTCTTGGGCGGATCGAACAAAACACCGCACGCCAGCCAAGAAATGATTTGGTTTCACTCAATGACTTCGTCAAGCTGTATCCCCAAAGTTCAAATATTCCGTCGAGCCTCTCGGCGCGATGATTAACCGCAAAGATCCACCACAAGCTGCGTTCATAGCGTGGCTGAGGCTGACAAGGTTACCTTTGCCGCTTATCATCTTGAAGGCCCCGCTAGTCTCGGTGGGAGAATTATGAGGCTATCGTCCGGTTGGACAAGTTACAACTTGGGCTGAATTGAGTGCCGCCTTCGTGAGCATCATATTCGGAAGGTCTTATGGACCGCATAAGCGTGAGGAATTCTGAGTTTCACCCAAGGTAGGCTGACGGTGGATGCCTACAGCCGTGAATTTGGGAGGTTAGCACGTTATGCTCGAAGAAGTTTCTACCGATGCCAAGAAGCGAGCAAGGTTCCGCAAGGACTTAGCCACGAGTTCTGCCGAGACCTTCGTCGCATGAGTGTACCTCTTTTCGAAGCTAGTCAATAAGGCTATCGGCGCGCAAACCGGGCAGACTGATTTTGAGGCTTCAGCATAAGCACATCCGTGACTCGGATCTTCATCCGGCTCTGGATCCCGAAGCGCGGGTTTGGGTTCCAAATCTGCTCTACCACCTGGTTCACCCCGAGGCCATCCTTTGAGGCGCCTCGCCCCAACCAGCAGTATCTTCCGCCCAAGACTTATGGAGGCCCCATCGCTAATGCTGTTCCACGCCCAAATGTGATAACTTGCTTCAAGTGTGGAGAGGCGGGCCACTATATCCGAGAGTGTCCCCGAACAACCCAGTCAAGTTGGAAAGTCATTGGCGCGGCAAGCCAGCGAGGAAAGGTGCCCTATGCTAAACCGGTTGCCACCGCTCGTGGCCATGTCAATTATGTTTCTGCTGAAGAGACCTATGAGGATCCCAACGTCGTCCTCGATGCGCTTCTTGTTAATTGCCATCCGCAACCGTTCTTTGATCTTGGAGCATCTCATTCATTTATTTACGAGAGCTATGCTCGATTGCACAACACCACATTCTCGTGACATGCCTACCTCCATGGAAATTCAAACTCCTGGTTCTAGATGGCAAACCTCTAGAATAAGTCATGGGAATGAAATTCTTGTCGACAGATTAGTCTTTCTTGCATCTCTAATAGCTCTTAAGTCCTCGGACATAAACATCATCTTGGGTATGGACTGGATGTCAGCCCATTATGCTAAGATTGATTGCTCCACTAGAACTGTTCAACTTACCCATCCTTCGGGCAAGACAGTGAATGTTTTAACCCGAGTGTCTAAGCGCCAACTTTACTCCTTAAATGCCAACCCCCTTCCGGACCTCGAAGATATTCCGGTGATCCGTGATTTTGCGGATGTCTTTCGGAGGAACTGCCAGTGTTCCACCCGCGGGGATGTCGAGTTAAGTGATAGATCTTGTTCCGGAACCGTCCCAATCTCTAGAAGACCTTATAAGATGGCACCCCTAGAACTAGCTGAACTTAAGAAACAACTCGATGAGTCCTTGCAAAAGGTTTCATCCGTCCTAGTTCATCTCCATGGGCTTGCCCCGTCCTCTTCGTCAAGAAGAAGGATGGTACGGATCGGATGGTTGTAGATTACCGACCTGTCAATTTGGTCACTATCAAGAACAAGTATCCGCTCCCGGGATCAACGATCTGTATGATCAGCTCGCTGGATCCTCGATCTTTTCAAGATGGATTTGAGGTTGGGCTACCATCAAATCAAAATCAAAACGGGACATTCCCAAAACGGCCTTTGTCACTCGTTATGGCCAATCTGAGTACACCGTCATGTCCTTCGGATTAACCAATGCTCCAGCCACCTTCTCTCGGTTAATGAACTCAATCTTCATGGAGTATTTGGATAAATTAGTAAGTGGTATACCTCGACGATATACTCATCTACTCCAAGAATGAGGAAGAACATGCCGAACATCTAAGGCTAGTATTGATGAAACTTGAGAGCACCGCCTTTATGCCAAATTCTCTAAGTGTGAATTTTGGTTGCAGTGACCTATCTAGGCCATGTAATCTCGGTAAGGGCATTGCTGTCAATCCCGAGAGAGTTCAAGCCGTCCTTGATTGGACTCCACCTGAATCGGTCAAGCAAGTTCGGAGTTTCCTCGGTTTAGCGAGCTATTGCCGCCGCTTCGTCGAGAATTTCTCTAAAGTTGCTAAACCTCTAACGGAACTCCTCAAGAAAGATAAGAAGTTTGAATGGACGCCACGGTCGAGTTCAGTTTCGAGGCTGAAAAGGCGCTGACATCTGCTCCGTACTTGTTCCACCAGATTTCTCTAAGGACTTTATTATCTATTGCGGCGCCTCGCGACAAGGACTAGGTTGCATACTCATGCAAGATCGTCATGTGATTGCCTCGCTTCTCGACGATTCGTCCACATGAGGATAACTACCCCACACGATCTAGAGCTTGCAGCGATGGTTCATGCACTCAAAACCTGGCGACATTACCTTACGGGTAATCGTTGCGAAATCTACACCGATCACCAAAGTCTGAAATATATCTTCACCCAACGGTTTGAATCTCGGCAAAGGCGTTGGGTCGAGTTGATACAGATTTCGACTTAGGAATATCCTACACCCGAGCAAAGCCAATGTCATGGCTGGCGCACTAAGTCGCAAATCTTATTGTAACAATCTGATGTTACAACAAAGTCAACCATTTCTCCACGAGGAATTTCGTAAGCTTAATCTTCACATTGTTCCTCGAGTTCCTTTCCACCACGGTGGCGAAACCTGACCTTACGGATCGAATCATAGCTGCTCGGCGATATGATAGAGGATATCTCGGATCAAGGAGAACATCGCTAGCGAGCTGCTAAATGTTTCTCCATAGATGAGCAGTGTTGTCTTCTTTGAAAACCGCTTGGTGGTTCCCAGAAACAACAGCTCGACAATTGATCCTTAAGGAAGCTCATGACTCTCCTCTCACCATTCATCCCGGTAGTACTAAAATGTATCAAGACCTCGCCAGAGGTTTTGGTGGACTAGGATGAAGAGAAAATCGCTCAATACATTGCTAATTGCGGCGTTTGTCGTCGAGTTAAGCGAGCATCAACGGCCTGCTGGTACCCTTCAACCTTTGGAAATTCCTGAATGGAAATGGGATAAAATCGGTATGGATTTCATTACGGGTTTCCCAGGACCAAGAGAGGAATAATGCTATCTTCGTTGTCGTCGATCGTCTTTCCAAAGTAGCCCACTTCCTAACCGTTAGTGAGAGTATAACCGCTAGCCAGCTAGCTGATTTGTACATCTCTTGAATAGTGTCTCTTCATGGTGTTCCATTAGAGATTAACTCAGACCGTGGAAGTCTCTTCACCTCTCGATTTTGGGAAAGTTTCCAAAACGCTATGGAACTCGTCTCTCCTTTAGCACCGCTTTCCATCCCCAATCAAGTGGTCAAGTAGAGCGAGTCAATCAAATCCTAGAGGATATGCTTGAGCTTCATCATCTCTTTCGGCATGAATTGGGAGAAATGCCTTCCATTCGCCGAGTTAAGCTTATAACAATAGTTATCAAGCCAGCACAGGCAAAGCCCTTTCAAGTTCTTTATGGACGGAAATGTCGAGCGCCTCTTAACTGGTCGAAACCGGGAGAGACAACTCTTTGGCCGGATATGATTCGAGGAAGCGAAAGAGCGAGTTCGCGTTATTCGTGAAAATTGAAAACAGCCCAATCTCGTCAAAAGAGCCAATATGACCGCAAGCATAAGCCTATGACTTATGAAATTGGCGAGAAGGCTTACCTTCGGTTACTCCTTTGAAGGAACCCATCGATTCGGTATCAAAGGCAAGTTGGCTCCTCGTTACATTGGACCCTTTCGCATTCTTGCCAAGCGAGGAGAAGTTGCCTACCAATTGGAACTACCTCCGCATCTTTCGAGTCCATGATGTCTTCCACGTTTCCCAACTCGGCGTTGCTTCTCGGATCCTATCCGTGGAGTGGACCACGCAAACGCTTGATCTCCAAGATAACCTCACCTATCGAGAATATCCCGTTCGTATCCTCGATCAAGCCGAGCGTACCACTCGGCGTCGAATATCAAGTTTCTAAAGGTTCAATGGTCAAACCATTCCGAGCAAGAAGCAACTTGGGAAAGGGAGGATCGTCTTCGACTTGAGTATCCCACATTTTTCGCATAGATCCTAAATCTCGGGGCGAGATTCTTTTGAGTGGGGTGAGTTGTCACATCCCGGTTAGACCATGCATTAGGGTGTGCATCATGTTTAAATTTCATTTGAATTTGAAATGGGAAGGCAGAAACCCAGAACCCCCCTAAATTCAACTAGGGTTTACTAAAATTATTTCAATGAACCTGAAATGCCCTTCAAAATGCTCATCATCTTTGCTTTGGTTCAGACCCTATGTCAAAGGTGGTGCATCATTTTCTAGGTCATCAAAGGTCCTTGGATTAATTCCCAAGTTTTAAACTTGAGCATTTTAAATTATACAAAATATTTTAAATGTCCAAAATTGCCAAACCAAAATGTTTCATGTTGGAAATATTCCAACAAGGGACCAGGAGCATTTTGGTGATTTTTAAAACAGTTTTGGTATTTTAGAAAACCCCACAAAGTTGCGATAAATTAGAAAAGTTTAAAAATAGAAAAACTTACAGGCGCCTACCTCGCCCACTGCCTGCCCAGCCAAAGAGACAGCGCCATGTGGCTGCTTGGCTCGACAGAGCGAGCAGCCAGTGCTTCGGCGGCGGGCACCGCTTGGGTGCCACGCACCTGGTCGCCGCCTCGCCGCTCCTCTCGCCAGCTGCCGCTGAGGACCGACCTCCCTCTCTCCCCCGAACCCCCTGGACACTCCCTCTCCTCCCCGGATCATCTCTCTCGCTCTCCCCCATCTTGGCCGACGACGCCGCCGCCGCACCACCGCCGTAGTCGTGCTCCCCGCCGTCCGTGCTCCTCCGCACCATGTCCAGGAGCTCCGCCGCACTCCACTACCCCTAGCCAGCCGAGTCTCGCTCGCTCTAGTGCCCCGAGCCCATCCCACTGACCTCGACCGAGCTCGCCGTCGCCGGAGATCCCTTTCGTCGCCGCCGTCGCTCCGGTTCATCCCGACCTCGGCAAAGCTTCTCGCGGCGCCCGTGAACCCACCTAACTCCCCTTCCCTCTCTCTCGCGCCCTCGAGCAACGTAGCAACCGAGCCACGTTCACCCGCACCCGCCGCCGTGGAGCTCGTCGCCGACGTGCTCCCGGTCACTCTCCGGCCACCCCATGGTGTCCGTTGCACTCACCGCACCCCAAGGGTCTACCCATGTACTTCCCGCACCTCACGAGCCCTCTAACCCCAAGCCGTCGTTGGCGAACCCGGCGGCCGCCTGGCTCGTCGCCGGCGCCAACTCCGCCACCCCGACCCCAACCAACTCCACCAAGATGACGCGGGTTGCTCCTAGCTACCCGTAGCTACCTTCCGCGACTTCGTTTGGTGGCGGAATCGCCAAAACACTCCTCCGCGCGTTGGGCTCGCCGGCGGCTAGTCGCCAGTGCAGCCGGCGTGGGCGTTGACCATTGTGGGCCCTCGTTGACCCGACAGTCAGCGGCAGATGGGGCCCAGCCACGCTAACTAAATAGGTTAGTTTAATTAATTTTTAGTTAAGTTAATTACCACGACATGCGGGACCCACTGTCGGGTTTGACCTGGGCGTCCTGTTGACTCGGCGTCATCTTGGCGCATGGTGGCGCATTAATTCAATTTCTGGATTTATTACGATATAGTAAATTCGAATATAACTCAAATTTCAAATGCTTATAACTTTTAATCTATAACTCCAAATGCAAAGATTTATATATAAAAATTATCAGAAAAATCCACTCTATCCATTGGTACAGGTTTCATGCATGTTCAAGCAAGTTAACTATGCTGTTTAACCAGAATAAGATAATGCACCTTTAGGACTAACTCAAATGAGCTATCATTTGAATCCTTGATTCAAATGAGTTCATCCCTATTATTTCAGCTTGCATTAGGCCAACACACATCCATATTGCCATGTCATAGCATGCATCATATTGTTGCATATTGCCATGTGTGTTTACTTTGGTGTGCTTTCATGCTAGGTTACGCCCGAGGATAACCTCGACTATCCATCGAAGGCGTTACTCTACCCCAGTTCCATCGGGCAAGCAACTCATTGATCATTTCGATACAAACCCATGTTCTCGCTTCTGCTCTCGTTTACTGCATTAAGACAACGCGATTCAAACTGTTGTGTGCTGCGGTAGTTGAACCCACTTCCTTTGCATGACTGTCATTGCCACGATAACTAGATGAAACCCACTAGTATGTGTAGGAGTTGATTGAGCCATGTTTGTGATTCCTACCATGCTATGCTTGCTATGCTTAGAGTTGTGTCAGGTCTGGCTCATCGGGATGATGAACTGGAGTGAAAGGTTGTGATGGTTCGAGAGTGAAAGTGTTGAACACGATTTGGTAAAGGTATCGATGAGAGGCCATGTAGGAGTACATGGTGGGTTGTTTCATTGAAGCCGAACCTAAGAACTGAGATCTGTGTTTGTGATCCATGAGACAGTTACTACCACACATTGGGATCCTTAATTGACCCTCTCGGCTTCTTAACCACCCTTGTTCTTAGTCCGGGAGTTGCAAGTAGTTTCTGGTGTTTGTAGCATGCTGGGGGCCGCACGCAACGCTGACCTTAGGGGTGGGTTGTGTTGCGGTAGGCACGTGGCCCGGTGTACCGAGTGCCCGTTTGGTATCTCGGGAACCCTGCACACATCGTTCGGGGCTGTATGCGGATGGAACCCGAATAGGCGATAAACCTGGACTAGGGACTTGAGTGTTTAGGTAGGCTGTGGCCGACACCCACGTTGGGCTTCGCTTGAAGGTTGCAGTACATGTCGTGTAGCGGCGATTAAGTGGTGAGCGTGTGTGAAGAAGTACACCCTGCGGGGTTTAATATGATCTATTGAATAGCCGTGTCCACGGAGAAGGACTTCTGGGTTACCTATATCAGTTCATAGACAAGTAAATGGATACTACTAAAAGCCTCAAGATAAGTGTGAGTATCGTGGATGGCCCTTTCGTGGGATGACGAGAGAGGATCCACAGTGGAGTATTGTGATGGTGTTTAGTGGACTCGTGTCACGACAAATGCTTTACAAAGTGGTGTCACGTGGGATAGCTTAGCCAAGAGTCAAAGCTGGCTTGTTGCAAATAACTCCACCTCCTTCTTGAGAATGTGCATGTATGATAGGATTACGTGGTAAGACTTGCTGAGTACCTTTGTACTCATGTTTGTAATTAATGTTTTTCAGAGGACAATACTACCCCTCCGACGGATTCTATGTAGATATTGACTTGACGAGTGAACTAGCCACCCGGTGGCGATCTAAGACTTGTGAAGGGCCATTGTAGATAGAAAGGCTCCAACAAGCTTTCTTTCTTCTAGAGTCGTACTCGAGACTAGTTTGCTTCGCATGTGCTTGTATGATTGTATGACTTGAGTGTTGGGTCATGTGACCCTACCTGTATGACTATGTTATGTATGGCTCCTCGGGCCTCTTAAATAAAGTACTTGAGTTGTAGAGTTTTGTTGTGATGCCTTGTTGTATTTACTCATATCGGGCATATTGCTTGTATGATTGAAATGCTTGGTATGAGTGGGATCCGACAAACTAGTTGTTTATCCTTGGCAGCCTCTCATATGGGGAAATGTAGTCTCGTGCTTCGGCGATAGTAGTCCGCTACTGCCCGGTTCACGAGTCCTGATAGCCCAGCACTACTGCTTGGACACTTGACTGGCGGCATGTGATTCATTTCGGTCCTATATACATCCCTTGGGAAATGTCACGCGGTGATATTGAGTCTGCCTAGCCCGCTACAGCCCGGGAGACGGAGTCCTGTTAGCCAGTGCTACAGCCCGAGTTCATACGTTGATGACCGACATGCTCGAAGTGATTCATGTATGCTGTCCCCATAGGTTAGCGCCGCTTTGGGTTCACGACTAGCCATGTCGGCCCGGGTTCTTTGTCATGTGGATGCTAGCGACACTATCATATACGTGAGCCAAAAGGCGCAAACGGTCCCGGGCCATGGTAAGGCGACACCCGTGGGAATACCGTGCGTGAGGCCACAAAGTGATATGAGGTGTTACCAGCTAGGTCGATGTGACTTGGAATCGGGGTCCTGACAGTCCGGAAGCTTGTCGCCCACCGGGCCTTGCCAGGACGCGTGGCGCGTCGCGGCAAGTTCGTTGAGATGCCTTGGTTGGCCTTCCCGGCAAGAGGAGCTCCTCTTGCCGGGGCCTTGTCTCCCTGGCTTGAATACTTTGTTCTTGAATGGCTCCAAAGGAACCACGGAGGACCTTGGCGGTCACCCGGCAAGCCTTGCCGCGGGGTGCTGCAACTGCCCATGCACAAGTTCGGGATACTAGGGTACCCCTACTCTAGTACACCGACAGTGTATAAGGAGCAGATAACTCATGAGTAATACCAAGTTCATCAAGATAGTCATCAAGGCCCGTATTCTTGAACTCAGTTCCATTGTCACTTTTGATGTGCTTGATCTTCACACCAAATTTGGTTGAAGCCCTCGAGGAAAATCGTTTGAAGACTTCCTGCACTTCACTTTTGTAAGTGACAATATGCACCCATGTGTAAAGAGAGTAATCATCAACAATAAAAAATCCATATAGAGATGCTTCATTAGTGAATGCAGAGTAATGGTTAGGACCAAAGTGATCCATGTGAAGCAATTCAAATGGTCGAGTGGTAGTCATGATAGTCTTTGCTGGATGCTTGGCCTTGGTCATCTTTCCAGCATCACAGGCTCCGCACAAGTGATCCTTGAGGAATTTGACATTCTCAATGCCAATGACATGCTTCTTCTTCACGAGCGTGTGCAAGTTCCTCATGCCAGCATGACCTAGTCGTCGATGCCATAGCCAGCCTTCTGAAGCTTTTGCAAGTAGACATAAAGCTGGTTGTGGTCCCAGAGAAATCAACAATATCTGATCTCCTCTCCTAAAGCCTTGAAGACTTTGGAATTGTCGACTTCCATGATCACAACACAATGATACTTGCCAAAGATAACAACCATATCAAGATCACAAAGCATTGAGACTGGCATGAGGTTGTATACTAAGGGCTCGACAAGCATGACTTTGTCCATGTGTCCGATCCTTTGAGATCACAACCTTACCTAGACCCAATACCTTGCTTTTGCCTTTGTCGTGAAGATGATATGCTTGAATCACGATGGAGATAAGGAACATCCATCAATAGATTCTTGTCACCAGTCATGTGATTCATACATCCACTATTGAGGACCCACTCAGTGGCTTTGGGTAGATCATCATGCAGATGAATTAGTGCAACTTACGAACTCATATACTTCATCAGTGAAGAATATGACATCAATTTCATCAGATCAATTTCATCAAGCAATAGAACAGATAAAGCGGTATGAGGACATGAGAAATGAGAATTCATTTCTTCATGATTAGCCTGCGTCCTTTTAGGCACATTTTTCAGGTCTCCAGCAAATTCTTCAGACGTTTAAGCACGTTTGGTGACCTGACCCTACATAAGAGATTAGTTCTTTTTCTTCACCACCCACATCAGAAGGGGTGGCAAAGAGTTCATCATTCTGCGAGCTCCATAAGAGAAAGGTGGCATATAAGCCAGTCCACTTTGTTTCACATAAGAGGGGTTAGGATAAGCATATGAATAAGCAGAGAAATTCTTCGAGGACTTATGAACATAATGGTTTGAAGAATAATGCACAAATTCATAGCCCTTAGATCTTCCCTACGAAACAGAGATATTCATATGAGGACTTTGATCCTTTTGAGGAATTTGGTCCGTATGAGGACCCGGATCCATATGAAGATTTGATCTGGGGTTCCTATTCTTCACAGGTGGTGTCATGATGACATTCACCTGAAGATTTTCAAGGCACCTTTTGCGAACCCAGATTTTCTTCATAGGGGAACCGTTCCTGCAGTTAGTGCCAACATATCTAGAAAATACTTCACCATTCTGATTTTTGAACAGTTTATAGTTGGAGTCAAATGACTCATCAGAAGAATGAGGAGATTCACATGTAAATCCAGATAGACTAGATGGATCTACTGGAGGTCCCTTTGTAGCAACCCATGAGGTTTTGGGATACTGCCCAGGCTTCCAGTATGTCCCATCAGCATTGAGTTTCCTCTCAAAGGCAATACCCTCTTTTCTAGGGTTCCTGTTGAGGATCTTCTTTTTAAGCACATCACAAAGAGCTTGATGCCCTTTGAGGCTTTTGTACATGCCTGTCATATACAATTCCTGCAGCCCTGCATCATCAGTGATACTAGCAATGTCCTCAGATGAGGAATTAGTGATAGCAGAGGCAGGTGAAGAGTTTGTAACATTAGAAGCATTTGAACACTCAGGTGAAGAATTAGCAAATTCACGTTCAATGCACTTCAAACATGGAGGAATAAATTCTTCCTGGGCAGCCCTAATTTGTTGAGCTAGTAATGAATCGTGCTCCTTCTGAAGATCTTCATAACTCTCCCTTAGCTTCTCAAGATCTTGCTTTCTTTGAAGAAGTTCATAAGAAAGCTTCTCATGATCAGATAAGAGAGTGTTACGATGACTTTGAAGGTTGTAAAACCTAGACTGAAGTCTTTGAAGATTTTCAGTCAAGGTTTTAGTGCGATTCATTTCTTCACCCAACATATCATTACTTTTGTCTAGCATGTTTTGAACCTTTTCAAAAGCCTTTTGTTGTTTCAAAGCAATCTTAGCAAGTTTAGAGTAGCTAGGCTTGAGGTTTTCATCTGATTCATCCTCACTTGATTTAGAGGAGGGATATTTGAGTACCTTGGCACCCTTTGCCATGAAGCAATAGGTGGGAGCATAATCATCATCGTCGTCATTAGCCTTGTTGTGGTAGCCATTTTCTTCAGTGTTGAAGATGGAATTTCTGACGAATGCAGTAGCAAGGGCTAGGCTTGCCACACCAGATTCTGACTCCTCATATGCCTCCTCTTCCTCATGTTCCTTAAATTCAGCATCAGAGTCCATTTCCTTGCCAATGAATGTCCGAGCCTTCTTAGAGATGCTCTTCTTGTGAGATGAAGACTCCGAGGATTTTGATGATGAAGACTTTGAAGATTTCTTCTTCTTCTTTGAGTCATCAGAACTGTAATCCTTGTATTTCTTCTTCTTTGATTCCTTTTCCCACTGAGGACAGTCTTGAATGTAGTGACCAGGTTTCTTGCATTTGTGGCATAGCCTCTTCTTGTAGTCACGGGATGAGGAATCATCACTCCTTGAGAATTTTCCAAAGCGACCACGCCTTGAGAACTTCTGAAATTTCTTCATGAGCAATGCTAGCTCCAGGCTCAGTTCTTCAGGATCACCAAGGCTGCTACCAGAATCTTCACCTTTAGATTCAGAGGCTGCCTTGGCCTTCAGGGCGCGTGATCTGCCATAGCTCGAACCATAGAGATCTCTCTTCTCAGCAAGCTGGAACTCATGAGTGTTTAGCCTCTCGAGGATATCAGCGGGATCAAGTGACTTGTAATCTCCACATTCTTGTATCATTAGTGCCAGAGTGTCAAATGAGGAATCAAGCGATCTCAGCAATTTCTTCACCACCTCATGGTCGGTGATGTCAGTGGCACCAAGTGCTTAAGCTCATTTGAGATATCAGTGAGGCGATCAAAGGTTTGTTGAACATTTTCATTGTCGAGTCTTTTGAAGCGGTTGAAGAGATTGCGAAGAACGTCAACACGAGAGTCACGCTGTGTCGAGACTCCTTCATTTACTTTGGACAGCCTATCCCACATAAGCTTAGCAGTTTCCAAAGCACTCACTCTGCCATACTGCCCTTTACTCAGATGGCCACATATTATGTTCTTCGCTTGATAATCGAGTTGCTTGAATCTCTTCACATCAGCAGCATTCACAGAAGGTGTGACTGAGGGAACACCATTTTCCACAACATACCAGAGATCGTTGTCAATTTCCTCAAGATGCATTCGCATCTTATTCTTCCAGTAGGGGTAGTCTGTCCCATCGAAGGTAGGACACCCAGCAGAGACCTTGATCATACCTGCGGTCGACATAACTAGAACTCTAGGCGGTTAAACCAAAATCACATAGAACAAGGGAGTACCTTGCTCTGATACCAATTGAAAGTGTGTTATATCGACTAGAGGGGGGTGAATAGGCGATTTTTATGAATTCTTCACTGAGGAATTTCAGGGTGAGGAAATTCCTAAGTGAAGAACTACTTGCAGCGGAATAAGTACTCAGATGCAAACATAACAGAGCATAAGCATGGTCATCATGATGAAATGAAAACATGCACAGAGTACAGAAAGCGTAAACACAGGATAAAGAGGATGAAGACAAACAGACTGAAGAAATTGAGCTGAGGAAATAGGGAAAGTCTTCAGTCAAAGTATTCGAACAAACATGAACAAGTACAAAACACAGTAATGAGGAAATGAAAGAGTTGAGGAAATAGAACCAGTAGGCTTGGTGAAGACAATGATTTGGTAGACCAGTTCCAACTGTTGTGACAGTTGTACGTCTGGTTGGAGCGGCTAGGTATTTAAACCTGAGGACACACAGTCCTTACCATATTCTCCTTGAGCTAAGGTCACACAGACCTCGCCCAATCACTCGTGGTAAGTCTTCAAGTGACTTCCAAACCTTCACAAACTCGGTCACTCAGCGATCCACAATTTCCTCTTGGATGCTCAGACCATGACGCCTAACCGTCTGGAAGATGCACATTCTTCAAAGGTAACAAGCATCGGATCCACGCAGGATCAATCTCTTCAGTGATGCTCAATCACTTTGGGTTTATAGGTGTTTGGGTTTAGGTTTTCCTCACTTAGTGATTTTCGCTCAAAGTCCTCGGAGGATGGGATGCTCTCAAATGACAAGTGTCAGTTTCTCTCGGAGCAGCCAACCAGCTAGTGGTTGTAGGGGGCGGCTATTTATAGCCAAGGGAGCAGCCCGACATGATAAGACATAAATGCCCTTCAATGATATGACCGTTAGGTGGGTAGATATTTTGGGATAGCTGGCACATAACACAACAACGGTCAGAAATTTGACTATCAAATTCCTCAGGGCTATCATGTTCCTCATTTGTAGGCAATCCGCACTGGCGAATTCCTAACTCCTCAGTCAGAACAAATTCCTCGAGAGACCGGAAGAATTTCGTCTACATCCTTTGAAAAATTGATCGAATCTGTATGAGATTTCCAATGGCTTCACTCAAAGGGATTGTTAGGTGTAGGATTTTGAGTTGAGCATCACTTGGAAATTTTTCCTTAGTATTTCCTCGACCCCCCTTAACAGTACGGTGTTTCCTATGACTCAAGAAAGAAAAAATGAAACTACGAAAACAAAAGTCTTCACGCTTCATGTTCCTCGTATGAATAGCAAGTCTTCAGGTGCACACCAATTTCTTCACTTTCAAAGTCTTCAGAAATCCAAAGTCTTTAGTCGAAGACATTCATTTTTAGGGGTCGACTTTCTCTGTAAATATCAAACTCCTAATAGACATATAGACCTATGTACACTCACAAAGGCATCAGTCCCTTAACCTATAAGTCTTCAATACACCAAAATCACTAAGGGGCACTAGATGCACTTACAGCCTTATTCCTCACCACAAGGTCTTTTTCATCTTGCTTGTTGCAATAGATCCATTTGGTACAGATGATATTGTGCTTGCGTGGGTCTGGTCGCTTGATGTCTGCTAGAATTACGTCGGTATTTCCCCAAAGAGGAAGGGATGATGCAGCACAACAACGATAGGTATTTCCCTCAGTGACGAGACCAAGGTTATCGAACCAGTAGGAGAACCACGCAACACTATGTGAACGGCACCTGCACACAAATAACAAATACTCGCAGCCCGATGTATTAAAGGGGTTGTCAATCTCTTTCGGGCAACGGCGCCAGAAATTGGCAAATGGACGTGAGAAAGTTGTAATAAATTGATAGATAGATCGCCAAATAAAATAATGTGCAGCAAGGTATTTTTATATTTTTGGTTTAATAGATCTGAAAATAAAAGCAAATAATAATAGATCACAATGGCAAATATAATAAAGAAGAGACCCAGGGGTCGTAGATTTCACTAGTGGCTTCTCTCGAGAAAAATAGCAAACGGTGGGTAAACGAATTACTGTTGGGCAATTGATAAAACATCAAATAATCATGACGATATCCAGGCAATGATCATTATATACGCATCATGTCCAAGATTAGTGGACCGACTCCTGCCTGCATCTACTAGTATTACTCCACACATCGACCGCTATCCAGCATGCATCTAGTGTATTGAGTTCATGGAAAAATGAAGTAATGCAATAAGAACGATGACATGATGTAGACAAGATCTATTTATGTAGAAATAGACCCCCATCCTTTTATCCTTAATGGCAATGATACTTACGTGTCGGTTCCCCTTCTGTCACTGGGATCAAGCATTGTAAGATCAAACTCATCACAAAGCACATATTCCCATTGCAAGATAGATAGATCAAGTTGGCCAAACAAAACCCAAATATCGGAGAAGAAATACGAGGCTATAAGCAATCATGCATATAAGAGATCAAAGAAGACTCAAATAACTTTCATGGACAAAAACATAGATCTGATCATAACCTCAAAGTTCATCGGATCCAAACAAACACACCGCAAAAAAGAGTTACATCATATGGATCTCCAAGTGACCATTGTATCGAGAATCAAAAGAGAGAGAGGAAGCCATATAGCTACTAACTACGGACCCGTAGGTCTACAAAGAATTACTCACGCATCATTGGAGAGGCACCAATGGGCATGATAAACCCCTCTATGATGGTGCCTAGATTGGATCTGGTGTTTCTGGAACTTGCAGCAGCTGGAATTGATTTTTGTCGACTCCCCTAGGGTTTCTGGAATATTGGGGTATTTATAGAGCAAAGAGGCGGTGCGGGAGGCCACCGAGGTGGGCACAACCCACCAGGGCGCGCCTGGGCCTCCAGGCGCGCCACGGTGTCTTGTGCTCACCTCGGGCTCCCTCTTCGGTACTTCTTTGGCCCACTGGATGTCTTCTGGTCCAAAAAAACCACAAAAAGTTTCGCTGCGTTTGGACTCCGTTTGCTATTGATTTCCTGCGATGTAAAAAACATGCAAAAAACAGCAACTGGCACTGGGCACTACGTCAATAGGTTAGTACCAAAAAATGATATAAAATGACTATAAAATGATTGTAAAACATCCAAGAATGATAATATAACAATATGGAACAATCAAAGATTATAGATACGTTGGAGACGTATCATCGCTTGATAATTTCCCAAACATTGTTGAGCTCGAATTGATGTAATTCCTCTTGCATCGCTTGAATCCACTCAGGCTCTAGTAATGCCTCATCAACTTTGGTGGGTTCTGTGATAGAGACAAAAGCAAAGTGCCCACAAAAGTTAGAAAAATGTGAAGCTTTTGAGTGTGTGAGAGGGCCTGGTGCATTGATGTCGTTGATGATTTTCTCAATTTGCACTTCATTTGCAGCGCAAGGATGAGCAGGTTGACGGCGTTGAGTGGGCTCAGTATTTTCTTCAGAGCCATTTTCCTCAAACGCACCAGCATGATTTTCTTCACATTCTGAAATGACTTCTTCAGCAGATTCTTCAGTGGGTATGACATCCTTAGTAGCCTTGAACTTTATTGATTCCTCAGATGACATTTCATCTAGCACATGAGGTAGGTGCTCTATTTGCGAGCCGTTAGTTTCATCGAACCGCACATCCATAGTTTCAACAACCTTGTGGTGATAGGTGTTGAAGACTCTGTAGGTGTGCGAGTCTTTCCGTAACCAAGCATAAAACCTTCATGTGCTTTCGGTGCAAATTTAGAACTGTGATGAGGATCTCTAATCCAACATTTAGCACCGAAGACTTTGAAATAACTCACATTGGGTTTCTTGTCAGTGAGGAGTTCATATGAGGTCTTTTTGAAGAACTTGTGAAGATATACCCTGTTGATAATGTGGCACGCAGTATCAATTGCCTCAGGCTAGAAACAAGGAGGTGTCTTGTATTCATCAAGCATAGTGCAAGCCATCTCAACAAGAGTCCTATTCTTGCGTTCGACGATGCCATTCTGCTGGGGAGTGTATGGGGCAGATAACTCGTGAGTAATACCAAGTTCATCAAGATAGTCATCAAGACCAGTATTCTTGAACTCGGTCCCATTGTCACTCCGGATATGCTTGATCTTCACACCGAAATTCATTGAGGACCTTGAGGAAAATTGTTTGAAGACTTCCTGCACTTGCTTTTGCCTTTGTCAGCTTAGATGATATGCTTCAGATGCGATGGAGATAAGGTAATTTCCATCAATAAGTTCTTGTTGCCAGTCATGTGATTTGTACGTTCACTGTCGAGGACCCACTCAGTAGCTTTTGGTTGATCATCCTGCAGATGAATTAGTGCATCTTACGAACTCATATGCTTCATCAATGAATAATATGACATCAAATTCATCAGATTGAATTTCATCAAGCAGTACAACAGATATAGCAGTATAAGGACGTGAGAAATTAGTAATTCATTTCTTCATGATTATCTTGCATCCTATCAAGCATATTCAGGTCTCCAGCAAATTCTTCAGACATTCATGTTCGTCTGGAGACCTGACCCTGCACAAGAGATTAGTTCTTTTTCTTCACCACCCACATCTGCAGGGGTGGCAAAGAATTCATCATTCTGTGAGCTCCTTATGAGAAAGGTGGCATTGAAGCCAGTGCACTTTGTTTCACAGAAGAGGGGTTAGAGTATGCATATGAATAAGCAGAGAAATTCTTTGAGGACTTATGAACATAATGATTTGAAGAATAATGCACATATTCATAGCTCTTAGATTTTCCCTGCGAAACAGAAGCATTAGCACGACAATGATCATATGAGGATTTGGATCCATATGAGGAATTTGGTCCACGTGAGGAATTTGGTCCATATGAGGACTTGGATCCATATGAAGGCTTTGGTCCATATGAAGAATTTCATCTGGGGTTCCTATTCTTCACAAGTGGTGTCACGATGACATTCACCTGAAGACTTTCAAGGCATCTTTTGGGAACCCAGATTTTCTTCATAGGTGGACCGTTCCTGCAGTTAGTTCCAACATGTATAGCAAATACTTCACCATTCTGATTTTTCAACAGTTTATAGTTTGAGTCAAATGACTCATCTGATGAATATAAAGATTCACATGTAAAGCCAGATAAAGTAGATGGGTCTACTGGAGGTCCTTTTGCAGCAACCCATGAGGTTTTGGGATACTGCTCAGGTTTCCAGTAGGTCCCATCAGCATTGAGTTTCCTCTCAAAGGCAATACCCTCTTTCCTAGGATTCCTATTGAGGATCTGCCTTTTGAGCACGTCATAAAGAGCCTAATGCCCTTTGAGGCTTTTGTACATGCCTGTCACATACAATTCCTTCAACCCTGCATTGTTAGTGATACTTGTGGTATCCTCAGATGAGGAATTTGTGACCACAAAAATAGTTGAAGAATTTGCAGCAACAGAAGCACTTGAGCTTTCAGGTGAAGAATTAGCAGATTCACGTTCAATGCATCTCAAACATGGTGGACTGAATTCATCCTGAGCAGAACTGATCTGTTGAGCAAGCAATGATCATTTTCCTTCTGAAGATCTTCATAACTCACCCTTAGCTTCACAAGATCTTGCTTTCTTTGAAGAAATTCATAAGAGAGCTTCTCATGATCAGCTAAGAGAGTGTTATGATGAATTTGAAGATTATCAAACTTAGACTGTAGTCTCTGAAGATTATCAGTCTGAATTTGAGTTCAATCCATTTCTTCACCCAACAGGTCATCGCTTTTGTCTAGCATATTTTGAACTTTTCCCAAAGCTTTTTGTTGTTTAATGGCAAGCAAGTTTGGAATAGCTCGGTTTGAGATTTTCATCAGATTCATCCTCACTTGATTCGAAGGAGGTATGTTTGAGTACCTTCGCACCTTTTTCCATGAAGCAATAGGTGGGAGCGTAATCATCTTCGCCATCGTCAGCGGTGTTGGTGTTGCCATGTTCCTCAGTGTTGAAGATGGACTTGCTGACGAAAGCAGTAGCGAGAACTAGGCTCGCCACACCAGAGTCTGACTCCTCAGGTTCCTCCTCTAACTCATTTTCCTTAGATTCAGCTTCAGAGTCCATTTCCTTGTCAATGAATGCCCGAGCCTTTTTGGAACCGCTCTTCTTGTGAGATGAAGACTTTGAAGATTTTGACGATGGGGACTTTGAAGATTTCTTCTTTTTCTTTGAGTAATCAAAATTGTCATCCTTGTATTTCTTCTTCTTTGATTCCTTCGCCCATTGAGGACACTTACTTATGAAGTGTACAGGTTTCTTGCATTTGTGGCAAGTCTTGTTCTTGTAGTCACGAGGATGAGGAATCTGATCTCATGTCATCACCCCTTGAAGATTTTCCAAAGCGACCATGTCTTGAGAACTTCTAGAATTTCCTCACGAGCATTGCGACCTCCTGGCTTAGTTCTTCAGGATCACCAAGGCTGCTATCAGAATCTTCTCCTTCAAATTCAGAAACTTCCTTGGCCTTCAGTGCATGTGATCTTCCATAGCTTGGCCCGTAGAGGTCTCTCTTCTCAGCTTGTTGGAACTCATGAGTATTTAGCCTCTCAAGGATATCAGCAGGATCTAGTGACTTGTAGTCTCCACATTCTTTAGTCATCAGTGCAAGTGTATCGAATGAGGAATCAAGTGATCTCAGCAATTTCTTCACCACCTCATGGTCGGTGATGTCAGTGGCACCAAGTTCTTGAAGCTCATTTGAGATGTCAGTGAGGCGATCGAAGGTTTGCTGAACATTTTCATTGTCGAGTCTTTTGAAGAGGTTGAAGAGATTGCGAAGAACGTCAACTCGAGAGTCACGTTGAGTTGAGACTCCTTCGTTGTCCTTGGACAACCTATCCCAGATAAGCTTTGCTGTCTCCAAAGCACTCACTCTGCCGTAATGTCCTTTGCTCAGATGACCACATATGATATTCTTCGCTTGAGAGCCGAGTTGCATGAATCTCTTCACATCAGCAGTGTTCACGGAATGTGTGACAGAGGGAATGCCATTTTCCACAACGTACCAGAGATTGTTGTCAATTGCCTCAAGATGCATGCGCATCTTATTCTTCCAGTAGGGGTAGTCCGTCCCATCGAGGGTAGGACACCCAGCTGAGACCTTGATCATACATGCAGTCAACATAACTAAAACTCCAGGTGGTTAAATCAAAATCACACAGAACAAGGGAGTACCTTGCTCTGATACCAATTGAAAGTGCGTTATATCGACTCGGGGAATAGGCGATTTTTACAAATTCGTCACTGAGGAAATTCAACTTGAGGAATTTGCTAAGCGACGAAATACATGCAGCGGAATAAGTACTCAGGTGCAAGCATAACATGGCAGTAACACAGTCATCATGATGAAATGAAACAAGCACAGAGCACAGGTAGCGTGTTAACAGGATAAGCAGGCTGAAGATAAGATGCCTGAAGAATACGGATTGAGGAAATTGAGAAAGTTTTCAGTCAAAGTCTTCAAATAGTAACGATCAATTTCATCAACACATGAATGAGGAAATGAAAGGGTTGAGGAAATATTACAGTAGCTTGGTGAAGACAATGATTTGGTAGACCAGTTCCAACTGTTGTGACAGTCGTATGTGTGGTTGGAGCGGCTAGGTATTTAAACCTGAGGACACACAGTCCTCACCGTATTCTCCTTGAGCTAAGGTCACTCAGACCTCGCCCAATCACTCGTGTTAAGTCTTTAGGTGACTTCCAAACCTTCACAGACTCAGTCACCCGACGATCCACAATTCCTCTTGGATGCTCTAGACCATAACGCCTAACCGTCTGGAGGATGCACAGTCCTCAAAGGTAATAAGCATCGGTTCCACACAGGAACAATCTCTTCAGTGATGCTAAATCTCTTTGGGTTGTAGGTGTTTGGGTTTCGGGTTTTTCCTCACTGATGATTTTCGCTCAAAGTTCTCAGAGGATGGGATGCTCTAAATGACAAGTGTCAATCTATATCTCGGAGCAGCCAACCAACTAGTGGTTGTAGGGGGCTATTTATAGCCTAGGGAGCAGCCCGACATGATAAGACATAAATGCCCTTCAATGATATGACCGTTAGGTGGATAGGATATTTTGGACAGCTGGCGCATAGCACAGCAACTGTCGGAAATTTGAGCTCTCAAATTCCTCAGGGCTATCATGTTCCTCACTTGTAGGCAATTCGCACTAGAAAATTCCTAACTCCTCAATCAGGACAAATTCCTTAGAGATTGACTGAAGAAATTGACTGAACTGTATGAGATTTCCAAAGGCTTCACTCGAAAGGATTGGGTAGGTGTAGGATTTGAGTTGAGCAGCACTTGGAGATTTTTCCTAAGTTTTACATCGACCCCCTTTAACAGTACGGCGTTTCCTATGACTCAAGAAAGAGAAAATGAAACTACGAAAACAAAAGTCTTCACGCTTCATAATCCTCGCATCAATATCAAACTATTCAAGGTCACACCAATTTCCTCATTTTCAAAGTCTTCAAGAGAACTAGAGTCTTCAACTGAAGATATTCATTTTTAGGGGTCGACTTTCATCATAAATATCTGATAACCCACAAGTATAGGGGATCTATCATAGTCCTTTTGATAAGTAAGAGTGTCGAATCCAACGAGGAGCAGAAGGAAATGACAAGCGGTTTTCAGTAAGGTATTCTCTGCAAGCACTGATATTATCGGTAACAGATAGTTTTGTGATAAGGTAATTTGTAACGGGTAACAAGTAATAAAAGTAAATAAGCTGCAGCAAGGTGGCCCAATCCTTTTTGTAGCAAAGGACAAGCCTTGACAAACTCTTATATAAAGGCAAACACTCCCGAGGACACATGGGAAATATCGTCAAGCTAGTTTTCATCACGCTCATATGATTCGCGTTCGTTACTTTGATAATTTGGTATGTGGGTGGACCGGTTCTTGGGTACTGCCCTTCCTCGGACAAGCATCCCACTTATTATTAACCCCTATTGCAAGCATCCGCAACTACAAAAGAAGTATTAAGGTAAACCTAACCTTAGCATGAAACAAGTGGATCCATATCAGCCCCTTACGAAGCAACACATAAACTAGGGTTTAAGCTTCTGTCACTCTAGCAACCCATCATCTACTTATTACTTCCCAATGCCTTCCCCTAGGCCCAAATAATGGTGAAGTGTCATGTATTTGATGTTCACATAACGCCACTAGAGGAAAGACAACATACATCTCATCAAAATATCGAACGAATACCAAATTCACATGACTACTTATAGCAAGACTTCTCCCGTGTCCTCAGGAACAAACGTAACTACTCACAAATCATATTCATGTTCATAATCAGATTGGTATTAATATGCATAAAGGATCTGAACATATGATCTTCCACCAAATAAACCAACTAGCATCAACTACAAGGAGTAATCAACACTACTAGCAACTCACAGGTACCAATCTGAGGTTTTGAGACAAAGATTGGATACAAGAGATGAACTAGGGTTTGAGAGGAGATGGTGCTGGTGAAGATGTTGATGGAGATTGACCCCCTCCTGATGAGAGGATCGAAGGTGATGACGATAGCGATGATTTCCCCCTCCTAGAGGGATGTTTCCCCGGTAGAACAGCTCCGCCGGAGCCCTAGATTGATTCCGCCAAGGTTCCGCCTCGAGACAGCGGCGCTTCATCCCGAAAGCTTCCTTCTAATTTTCTCCAGGACGAAAGACTTCATATAGCCAAAGATGGGCACCGAAGGCCTGCCAGGGGGCCCATGAGGCAGGGGCGCACCCAGGGGGTAAGGCGCGCCCCCCACCCTCGTGGATAGTGGGTGGCCCCCCTCTGGTGCTTTCTTCGCCCAATATTTTTAATATATTCCAAAACCGACTTCCGTGAAATTTTAGGACTTTTGGAGTTGTGGAGAATAGGTCTCTAATATTTGCTCCTTTTCCAGCCCAGAATTCCAGCTGCCGGCATTCTCCCTCTTCATTTAAACCTTGTAAAATAAGAGAGAATAGGCATAAGTATTATGAAATAATGTGTAATAACAACCCATAATGCAATAAATATCGATATAAAAGCATGCTGCAAAATGGACGTATCAACTCCCCCAAGCATAGACCTCGCTTGTCCTTAAGCGGAAGCCGATAACGAAAAATATGTCCACATGTTTAGAGATAGAGGTGTCGATAAAATAAAATACGGAAATGAGGGCATCATGATCATTCTTATAACAGCAATATATATATATATATATATATATATATATATATATATATATATATATATATATATATGTCATAATTTCTTATGCTAAAGTAACAATCTATTCACAATGTCGAGTATGAATTAGAAACTTCATTGAAAATACAATGTCGAGTATGAATCAGAAACTTCATTGAAAACTAACAAACTATGATCTCGGTCATTGAGGCAATTGCAATTTGTCATAACATAGGAAAGAGTCAATATAAGAGAGCTTTTTAGCAAGTCCACATACTCAACTATCATTTAGTCTTTCACAATTGCTAACACTCACGCAATACTTATGGGTATGGAGTTTTAATCGGACACAGAGAAAGATAGGGGCTTATAGTGTTGCCTCCCAACATTTTACCTCAAGGGTAATGTCAACAATAATAGTTCATGATAAATTACATCCAATTGGATATATATATATCAGGATCTTTCCAACACAATGTGCTTTCCAGAGGATAAAATGTAAAAAGGAAAGGTGAAGATCACCATGCCACTTGTATAAGACATGAGACAAAAATAAAAGACAGGCCCTTCGCAGTGGGAAGCAGAGGTTGTCATGTGCTTTTATGGTTGGATGCACAAAATCTTAATGTGAAAGAACGTCACTTTATATTGCCTCTTGTGATAGGGACCTTTATTATGTAGTCCGTCGCTTTTATTGCTTCCACATCACAAGATCGTATAAAGCTTATTTTCTCCACACTAATAGATCATACATATTTAGAGAGAATTTTTTATTGCATGCAACAATGACAACTTACTTGAAGGATCTTACTCAATCCATAGGTAGGTATGGTGGACTCTCATGGCAAAACTGGGTGCACAAGTAGTATCTCTACTTGGTGCAAAGAATTTGGCTAGCATGAGGGGGAAAGGCAAGCTCAACATGTTGGATGATCCATGACAATATACTTTATTTTGGATATAAGAAAACATAACCCATTACGTTGTCTTCCTTGTCCTACATCAACTTTTTAGCATGTCATATTTTAATGAGTGCTCACAATCATAAAAGATGTCCAAGATAGTATATTTATATGTGAAAACCTCTCTTTCTTTATTACTTTCTATTAATTGCAACGATGACCAAAACTATGTTTGTCAACTCTCAGCAACTTTTATTCATCATACTCTTTATATGTGAAGTCATTACTCTCCATAAGATCAATATGATCTCTTTAATTCTTTTTATTCTTTCTTTTATTCCCTCAAGATCATAGCAAGATAACCAAGCCGTTGACCCAAAACTAATCTTTATTATATATATAGCTCAAGGACTCGCTTACATAGAAGGATCATAAAGCAAAACTCAAAACTAGATCATACTAAAACTTTATTCTACTCTATCAAGATATTACCAAAAGGATCAAACTAAGAAAAACAGTAAAGATAGGAGTATGATGGTGATACGATACCGGGGCACCTCCCCCAAGCTTGGCAGTTGCCAAGGGGAGTGCCCATACCAGATACTCAGTTCTCCTTTGCTGGTGAAGGAGATGGTGGTGATGATGGAGTTTCGCACATCGAGCGTAGGAGATCCTCCAATTTGCGGATAATGCCCTTGAGTTCGGTGATATGCTCCTTCAACAAAATATTTTCACGTGTGAGATACTTGTTTTGTATGCGAGCTAGCTCAATCATCTTGAAAGCTTCAATCTCAGTTGGGGTAAGAAGATTGTAATGAGGTTGAAGGATGTCTTCTTCTTTTGCTGCCGGAGCTTGATCCTCCATGGCCTTCTTGATCCTATCATCCTTGTTGATCTCCCCGGGTTCTTCTCTCTTCAGCTCTATCTTCATTAGCCAAGCATCGTTGCCCTCATTGTTGGAGGAGGGGGACGACATGATGCCTGGCCTTGACAACTCTGGCAGAAAACAGCTCGAAACAAAAACAGAGGATATTTGCGTGATACGAGGGTCAAAACCTTCAGTAGATTATATAATGAATTTTTACCGACCAAAAGAAGTATCGTGCAAGAAAACGGAGTCTGTAGAGCACACGAGGTGCCCACGAGGTAGGGGGGCGCGCCCAGGGGGGTAGGGCGCGCCCTCCACCCTCGTGGATGCCTCGTGTCCTTTTCGGACTACTTCTTATTTTCCTATGTTCTCAAATATTCCAAAACGGAAAAAATTTGCTATTAGAACTGTTTAGGAGTCGGTTTACTTACCGTACCACATACCTATTCCTTTTCGGAGTCTGAAACATTCTGGAAAGTGTCCCTTATGTATTCCTCCGGGGCTACGGTTTCAGTAACATTAGTTTCAACATTTATGGGATTACCTGAGATATAATGTTTGATTCTTTGACCGTTCACCACCTTCCGATTTGTGCCTTCTAAGTTGTTGATTTTTATGGCACCGGAATGATAGACCTCCTCGATAACGTAAGGACCTTCCCATTTAGATAGGAGTTTTCCTGCAAAAAATCTTAAACAAGAGTTGTATAGCAAAACATAATCACCTACATTAAACTCACGCTTTTGTATCCTTTTGTCATGCCATCTTTTAACTTTTTCTTGAAACAGTTTGGCATTCTCATAGGCTTGGGTTCTCCACTCATCAAGTGAGCAAATGTCAAATACCCTCTTCTCACCGGCAAGTTTGAAATCATAATTGAGCTCTTTAATGGCCCAATATGCCTTATGTTCTAGTTCGAGAGGTAAGTGACATGCTTTTCCATAAACCATTTTATATGGAGACATACCCATAGGATTTTTATATGCGGTTCTATAGGCCCATAATGCATCATCAAGTTTCTTGGACCAATTCTTTCTAGATCTATTAACAGTCTTTTGCAAAAATAATTTAATCTCTCTATTACTCAGTTCTACTTGACCACTAGACTGTGGGTGGTATGGAGATGCAATTCTATGATTAACGTCATACTTAGCAAGCATCTTACGAAAAGCACCATGAATACAATGTGACCAACCATCAGTCATTAAGTATCTAGGGACTCCAAACCTCGGGAAAATAACTTCTTTAAGCATCTTAATAGAGGTGTTATGATCAGCACTACTAGTTGGAATAGCTTCTACCCACTTAGTAACGTAATCAACAGCAACTAAAATATGTGTATACCCATTAGAGGAAGGAAACGGTCCCATATAATCAAAGCCCCAAACATCAAATGGTTCAATAACAAGTGAATAGTTCATAGGCATTTCTTGACGTCTACTAATATTACCAATTCTTTGACATTCATCACAAGACAAGACAAACTTTCGGGCGTCCTTGAAAAGAGTAGGCCAATAAAAACAGGATTGCAATACCTTATGTGCAGTTCTATCTCCAGCGTTGTGTCCTCCATAAGCCTCGGAGTGACACTTGCGTAGGATTTGTTCCTGTTCATGCTCAGGTACACAACGTCTAATAACACCATATACTCCTTCTTTATAAAGGTGTGGGTCATCCCAGAAGTAACGTCTTAAATCATAGAAAAACTTTTTCTTTTGCTAGTATGTGAAACTAGGTGGTATAAATTTAGCAACAATGTAATTAGCATAATCAGCATACCATGGAGCAGTATGAGAAGCATTTATTACAGCTAATTGTTCATCAGGGAAGCTATCATCAATAGGTAGTGGGTCATCAAGAACATTCTCTAACCTAGACAAGTTGTATGCAACGGGGTTCTCAGCTCCCTTTCTATCTACAGTATGCAAATCAAATTCTTGTAGTAGGAGAACCCATCTAATAAGTCTAGGTTTAGCATCTTTCTTTTCCATAAGATATTTAATAGCATCATGATCAGTGTGAACAGTTACTTTAGAATCAACAATATAAGGTCTGAACTTATCACAAGCAAATACAACTAAAAATTCTTTTTCAGTAGTAGCATAATTTCTTTGGGCAATGTCTAGAGTTTTACTAGCATATTGGATAACATTTAATTTCTTATCAACTCTTTATCCTAGAATAGCACCTACAGCATAATCACTAGCATCACACATAATTTCAAAGGGTAAATTCCAATCAGGTGGCTGAACAATAGGTGCGGAAATCAAGGCTTTCTTAAGTATTTCAAATGCTTCTACACAATCATCATCAAAGACAAAAGGAACATCTTTTTGTAAAAGATTAGTCAGAGGCCTAGAAATTTTTGAGAAGTCTTTAATGAACCTCCTATAAAAACCAGCATGACCAAGGAAACTTCTTATACGTTTGATGTCCTTAGGACACGACATCTTTTCAATAGCATCAACTTTAGCTTTATCAACTTCAATACCTCTTTTAGAAATTTTATGCCCCAAGACAATACCTTCATTAACCATAAAGCGGCACTTCTCCCAATTCAATGCAAGATTAGTTTCTTCACATCTCTGCAAAACTCGATCAAGGTTGCTTAAGCAATCATCAAAAGAAGTTCCATAAACGGAGAAATCATCCATGAAAACCTCAGCAATCTTTTCACAAAAGTCAGAGAATATAGCAGTCATACATCTTTGAAAGGTAGCAGGTGCATTACATAAACCAAAAGGCATACGTCTATAAGCAAAGGTACCGAAAGGGCAAGTAAAAGTGGTCTTTTCTTGATCCTCTTTTGACACAGGTATTTGAGAGAAACCAGAATAACCGTCTAGAAAGAAAAAATGTGTATGTTTGGATAATCTTTCTAGCATTTGATCAATAAAAGGCCCTGTTTAAGAATTCACCCGATTAACCAGTTAACTTGCCGATTAATCCCTACTCGTAGGGTCACCGAGTAGCCTATAAACCGATAAATCATCCGATTAATTGATTAAATGGCCGATTAACTTGCCGATTAGCCGATTAATCCCCTACTCACCAGCCAACCGAGCAGCTACCAGTTAACGATTTCCTCAACAATGATAAAAGGTAAAGGGTAATGATCCTTTTTAGTAGCTTTGTTTAGTTTGCGAAAATCAATTACCATTCTATAGCCTGTAACAATTATTTGTGGGATCAATTCATCTTTATCATTAGGAACAACAGTAATACCTCCCTTCTTAGGGACACAATGGACAGGACTTACCCACTGACTATCAGCAACAGGATAAATTATACCTGCCTCCAGAAGCTTTAGTATTTCTTTTCTTACCACTTCTTTTATCTTAGGATTTAACCGTCGTTGGTGATCAACAACCGGTTTAGCGTCTTTCTCCAATTTTATTTTGTGCTGGCATAGAGTGGGACTAATGCTCTTAAGATCATCAAGAGTATATCCAAAGCAGCACGGTGCTTCTTCAGAGTTTTCAATAATTTCTCTTCTTCCTGCTCTGAAAGGTTAGCACTAATAATGATAGGATATATCTTCTTTTCATCAAGATAAGCATATTTAAGAGTATCAGGTAATGGTTTAAGTTCAAACACGGATCACCCTTGGGTGGAGGAGGATCCCCTAGAATTTCAACAAGCAAGTTGTGTTTCAAAATAGGTCCCTGTTTAAAGAATACTTCATCTATTTCCCTTCTTTCATTCATAAACATATATTTTCATGGTCTAGCAAATATTGTTCTTAAGGATCATTAGGAGGCACGGCAATAGAAGCAAGACCAATAATTTCATCTTTACTAGGCAATTCTTTATCATGGGGTTGTCTACGAAATTTAACAAAACAAAAATCATGAGACATATCCCCTAAACCAATAGTAACAACATCCTTTTTGCAATCTATTTTAGCATTAACAGTATTCAAGAAGGGTCTGCCAAATATAATGGGACAAAAGTCATCTTGTGGGGAACCAAGAACAAGAAAATCAGTAGGATATTTAACTTTCCCACACAAGACATCAACATCTCTAACAATCCCAACTGGTGAAATAGTATCTCTATTGGCAAGCTTAATTGTAACATCAATTTCTTCTATCTCAGCAGGTGCAATATCATGCATAATTTCTTTGTATAAGGAATGAGGTATTGCACTTGCACTAGCACCCATATCACACAAGCCGTGATAACAATGATCTTCTATTTTAACAGAAACAACAGGCATGCCAACAACAGGTCTATGTTTACCCTTAGTATCGGGTCTAGCAATTCTAGCAGCTTCATCACAGAAGTAAATAACATGCCCATCAATATTATCGGCCAATAGATCTTTAACCATAGCAATACTAGGTTCAACTTTAATTTTCTCAGGGGGTGTAGGTGTTCTAGTATTACTCTTACGAACCACAGTTGAATCTTTAGCATGATCCATTATTCTAACAGGGAAGGGTGGTTTCTCAATATAAGCAATAGGAACAATAGGATCAACATTATAAGTGATAGTTTTTTCTTCAACTTTAAGTTACGGTACTTTTACTTCAATGGGAGGATGATATTTAAACCACTTCTCCTTAGGGAGATCAACATGAGTAGCAAATGATTCACAGAAAGAAGCTACTATCTCAGAGTCAAGTCCATATTTAGTGCTAAATTCACGGAAAACATCGGTATCCATAAAAGATTTAACACAATCAAACTTAGGTGTTATACCTGACTCCTTACCTTTGTCGAGATCCCAATATTCAGAGTTGCATTTAATTCTTTGCAATAAATCCCATTTGAATTCAATAGTCTTCATCATAAAAGAACCAGTACAAGAAGTATCGAGCATGGAGCGATTATTGAGAGAAAGCCGAGCATAAATTTTTTGAATAATAATTTCTCTTGAGAGCTCATGATTGGGGCATCAATATAACATTGACTTAAGCCTCCCCCAAGCTTGAGTGATACTTTCTCCTTCGCAAGGCCAGAAATTATATATATATATAATTACGATCATGATGAACAAGATGCATAGGATAAAACTTCTGATGAAATTCCAATTTCAATCGGTTGTAGTTCCATGATCCCATATCATCACATAGCCTAAACCATGTCAATGCCTTTCCCTTCAAAGATAAAGGGAAGACCTTCTTCTTGATAACATCCTCGGGCATACCTGTAAGCTTAAATAATCCACAAACTTCATCCACATATATTAGGTGCATATCGGGATGCAATGTTCCATCTCCTGTAAAAGGATTAGCTCGCAGTTTCCCTATCATACCCGAAGGAATTTCAAAGTAAACATTTTCAGTAGATTCAGTAGGTTGAGGAGAAACTCTTTGCTCTACTAGTCGGGGTGAAGATACCATGAACAAGCACCTAAAAGGATTACGTTCCATAGTAACAAGTGACAGTAAATTTCAGCACACTATATAAAGTTTTCCTTACCAAAGGCGCTTCAGTCCCCGGCAACGGCGCTAGAAAAGAGTCTTGACGACCCACAAGTATAGGGGATCTATTGTAGTCCTTTCGATAAGTAAGAGTGTCGAACCCAACGAGGAGCAAAAGGAAATGACAAGCGGTTTTCAGTAAGGTATTCTCTGCAAGCACTGATATTATCGCTAACAGATAGTTTTGTGATAAGGTAATTTGTAACAAGTAATAAAAGTAAATAAGGTGCAGCAAGGTGGACCAATCCTTTTTGTACCAAAGGACAAGCCTGGACAAACTCTTATATAAAGGAAAACGCTCCCGAGGACACATGGGAATTATTGTCAAGCTAGTTTTCATCACGCTCATATGATTCGCGTTCGTTACTTTGATAATTTGGTATGTGGGTGGACCGGTGCTTGGGTACTGCCCTGCCTTGGACAAGCATCCCACTTATGATTAACCCCTATTGCAAGCATCCGCAACTACAAAAGAAGTATTAATGTAAACCTAACCATAGCATGAAACATGTGGATCCAAATCAACCCCTTACGAAGCAACGCATAAACTAGGGTTTAATCTTCTGTCACTCTAGCAACCCATCATCTACTTATTACTTCCCAATGCCTTCCCCTAGGCCCAAATAATGGTGAAGTGTCATGTAGTCGACGTTCACATAACACCACTAGAGGAAAGACAACATACATCTCATCAAAATATCGAACGAATACCAAATTCACATGACTACTTATAGCAAAACTTCTCCCATGTCCTCAGGAACAAACATAACTACTCACAAATCATATTCATGTTCATAATCAGAGGGGTATTAATATGAATAAAGGATCTGAACATATGATCTTCCACCAAATAAACCAACTAGCATCAACTACAAGGAGTAATCAACACTACTAGCAACCCACAGGTACCAATATGAGGTTTTGAGACAAAGATTGGATACAAGAGATGAACTAGGGTTTGAGAGGAGATGGTGCTAGTGAAGATGTTGATGGAGATTGACCACCTCCCAATGAGAGGATCGATGGTGATCACGATGGCTATGATTTCCCCCTCACGGAGGGATGTTTCCCCGGCAGAACAGCTCCGCCGGAGCCCTAGATAGGTTCCACTTCAAGACGGTGGCGCTTCGTCCTGAAAGCTTCCTTCTGATTTTTTTTCCAGGGCGAAAGACTTCATATAGCCAAAGATGGGCACTGGAGGCCTGCCAGGGGGCCCACGAGGCAGGGGGCGCGCCCAGGGGGATAGTGCGCGCCCCCCACCCTCGTGGATGGTGGGTGGCCCCCCGCTGGTGCTTTCTTTGCCCAATATTTTTAATATATTCCAAAACTGACTTTCATGAAATTTTAGGACTACTGGAGTTGTGGAGAATAGGTCTCTAATATTTACTCCCTTTCCAGCCCAGAATTCCAGCTGGCGGCATTCTCCCTCTCCATTTAAACCTTGTAAAATAAGAGAGAATAGGCATAAGTATTATGACATAATGTGTAATAACAGCCCATAATGCAATAAATATCGATATAAAAGCATGATGCAAAATGGACGTATCAATATCAAACTCCTCATAGACTTATAGGACCTGTGTATACTCACAAACACATTAGTCCCTTAAGCTATAAGTCTTCAATACACCAAAATCACTAAGGGCGCACTAGATGCACTTACAAGTTGCTTAACACTTATTATTGCTACTATTTCAAATACGATGTTCTAGGCGTCATATCATGCTTTAGATATGCCTGCATCTATCCTAGTAAGTGCAATTGGTCCGATCATATTTATTACCATGTTTGCCATTTTTAGTTTTTATATTAAGCAGTCCATCTATATGTTTTTGCCATGCTAATTGACTTTCCTATGTTCAGATGCATCATCTAACACTTCTAGGCATGGCTGCCCCCCACATCGCCCCTGCTTGAGGACGACCAAGCACTGACGGTCGAGGGCTTCGACCGCGACTTTGAGGACAACAGTGACAACCGAGGACAACCAGTCACACAACACCATTTCTGGACCGACGAGGAGAAGAACGACACACTGAACCACATCATGGATGGGGTTTCTCCCTCAACTGCCCAAGTTCAACTAGTTTTAGGCTGAGTTTTCTCATGTTTGTGCCTTCCTTGAAACCGTCTAGTGATGCACATGCTTCTTTGTAATCTATATGTAATTCGGTGGAATTTGTAATCTCTTATTAGTTATTACACTCAAATATTGTGTTTGTTGATTGTGGTTTTTTCCGGTGCTAAGTACCGCATCCTATTCGTATGCATTATACATTCGCAAGCTCTGTACTTCTGCTTCGCAGCTTGTCTCCTGTGTGCCTTTCAGGTTCGGCTTGACTCATTCTTTTACTCAGTTGTAAAATAGATATTTGTTTGCATAGCAGACTTGGTGTTGTAAGATGTGGCATATGTATTCTCTCTATTATAATAGTTGGTCATACAAAGTCTCCTTTTCACATACCATTATCAAATCAAATATTATAGCCCTCTTATGATATACTACAACATTAGTTGCTCTCGCACTCAAGTTCTATCTATCGTTAAGCAGTTGCTTAACACTTATTATTGCAACTATTTCAAATACGATGTTCTAGCCGTCATATTGTGCTTCAGATATGCCTGCATCTATCCTGGTATGTGCAATTGGTCCAATCATATTTATTACCATGTTTGCCATTTTCAGTTTTTCTATTAAGCAGTCCATCTATATGTTTTTGCCATGCTAACTGACTTTCCTGTGTTCAGATGCATCATCTAACACTTCTAGGCATGGCTGCCCCCCACGTCTCCCCCGCTCGAGGACGACCAAGCACTGACGGTCGAGGGCTTCGACCGCGACTTTGAGGACAATAGTGACAACCGAGGACAACCAGTCACACGACACCATTTCTCAAACATTGTTCCATCTCGTAGCAATGCACATGTATTTAGCTAACTGCGCTCACGCACATCATGCCACCTGCCAACTCAGATGGACTCAACCCGCTATGGCCCAAGGCCTAAACTTAATGCATCCAATGACCCAATTCTGGCCATGCCCTAAGCCTGCTCCTATTTCTTCTTTAGCCTCCGCTTCCCAGTAAGCACCAATCCTGCTGACCCCCTCAAAAAAAAGCACCAATCCTGCTGGCTTTGCTGAAACACAGACAGTAGGTGACAAAAGCAAACATAGACAATGATATAGTTCTGCATTCGTATGAAGGCTTGAAGCTGGTCAATCGGTTGGGATGCAACAATGTTTTAGTACGCATGGATAATATGGTTGGTTGTGGGTTTTTCCAGTGCTAAGTACCGCATCCTATTCATATGCATTATACATCTATACATTCACAAGCTCTGTACTTCTTCTTCGTAGCTTGTCTCTTCTGTGCCTTTCAGGTTCGGCTTGACTCATTCTTTTACTCAGTTGTAAAATAGATATTTGTTTGCATAACAGACTTGGTGCATAAGTGTAAGATGTGGCATATGTATTCTCTCTGTTAATAGCTGCACATACAAAGTCTCCTTTTCACATACCATTATCAAATCAAATTTATAACCCTCTTATGATATACTACAACATTGGTTGCTCTGGTACTCAAGTTCTGTGTGTCATTAAACAGTTGCTTAACATTTATTATTGCTACTATTTCAAATACGATGTTCTAGCCATCATATCGTGCTTTAGATATGCCTGCATCTATCCTGGTAAGTGCAATTGGTCCGATCATATTTATTACCATGGTTTCCATTTTCAGTTTTTCTATTATGCGGTCCATCTATATGTTTTTGCCATGCTAATTGATTTTCCTGTGTTTAGATGCATCATCTAACACTTCTAGGCGTGGCTGCCCCCCACGTCGCCCCCGCTCGAGGACGACCAAGCACTGACGGTCGAGGGCTTCGACCTTGAATTTTAGGACAACAATGACAACCGAGGACAACCAGTCACATGACACCATTTTTCAAATATTGTTACATCCCGTAGAAATGCACATGTATTTAGCTAACTGTGCTCAAGCACATCATGGCACCCGCCAACTCAGATGGGCTCACCCCACTATCGCCCTAGGCTTAAACTTAATGCACCCAATGACCCAATTCTGGCCATGCCCTAAGCCTGCTCTCGTTTCTTCTTCAGCCTCCGCTTCCCAGTAAGCACCAATCCCGCTGACCCCCTAAAAAAGCACCAATCCTGCTGGCTTTGCTGAAACACAGACAATATGTGACAAAAGCAAACATAGACAATGATATAGTTCTGCATTCGTATGAAGGCTTGAAGCTGGTCAATCGGTTGGGATGCAACAATGTGCTTGTACGCATGGATAATATCATATAGTGGTTCTAGCTCTTAATCAAGACGAATGATTCTCGATGATTGCAGCCCCTATTCTAGAATGTTGTCGACGAGATTTAAGTGAGTACGGAAAGGCTTGTGTCGAGTTTTGTAACAGGAAACCTAATGTGGTAGCGCATGTGCTAGCTAGCTGGGGTCGTAAAAACCAGCCTTCGGTTTGGTTTGATTCACCCGATGTAGCTATGATTTGAGTTTAATAAAGCTAGCCATGATGGTCTCCCCCTCGAGAAAAAAAATTAGTTATGCATTCGTGAACAAACATACAACAGGGAGACACCATCCATTTTACTTGGTACTGGAACAAACTCACAAAAGGCTCACAAAGGGTGCCGAACAGAGAAAAGCCACAAAGTTCTACAAAGGGTTCAAGCTGTTGAGTATATATGTTGCACATATCTGTGTATTGGGCCCACCTCCTAGTTGCCTTGTATAGTTGAGGTCGTGGCCCACTCCTGTACATCATATATACAAGAGTTTGCACCTGAGGAATACAACACGTAATTCCCACATCATACATGGTATCAGTTTCCGGGTTCTAACCCTAGCCTTCCGCCGCCGCCGCCGTGCACCTCCTCCGCGCCGCCGCCGCCACCGCCACCTAGCCGCCGCCGCTCGCGCGCCTCCCGCACCAGCCGCAGCTCCTCCTCTACCTGCGCTCGCCCACCCGCACTTTCCCCACTGCACCCGATAGCCCTGCATCGCCAGCCGCTGCTCCGCCTCGCCTGATCGCCAGCCGCTAGCCCGCATCACATCACCCGCCAGCAGCCGCTAGCCGCATTGCATCGCCAGCCGCTAGCTGCTTCGCCCGCATCGCCCCGTGTCACCCACATCACCAGCTGCTGGCCACTTCGCATCGCCCGCCAGCAGCCGCTTGCACCGCATCGCCAGCCGCTAGCCCTGCTGCCTGCTTTGCTGCCAAACCCGCTGCCTCGACCAAAGCCGCTGCTACCGCAGAGCCACCTCATCCTCGCCATGTCGTCTGTCACATCCTCTGTGTCGACCAACTCCAACCCGTTCGCCGACGCCAACCCTCCCGACGTGAACGACATCTGCAACCTAAACATCTTCGAGCGGGTGTCGGTTCGTCTCTCCCAAGCGGACTCCTCCTACTACACGTGGAAGACGTATTTCTCCCCCGTGTTCCGAGAGTATCATCTCATCGACCACGTGGACGACACCGTCGACTACAGCCTCGTCCCCGAGTTCCATGACTGGTCGACCATCGACACCATGATCATCCGCTAGTTCTTCCTCACCATCTCGCCGGACCTCTTCCAGACGGTCGTGGCGGACGGTGACGATGCCTGCGCCGTGTGGACCAAGCTGAATGGGCTCTTCACTGACAACCAGCTCTAGCGTCGCATTTTTTTTGCAGCAAGAGTTTTTTGGGTGTCACCAGGACAACACCTCCGTCGACGACTATTGTCGCCACCTGAAGACTCTCGCTGACGAGCTCCGCGATATTGGCGCGAAGATCGATGATGACCTCCTCCTCACCATGCTCACCACCGGGCTCAACGAGGACTTCGGCAGCGCCGTGGTGAACCTCAGCCTCATCCCCAACCCGTCCTTCGCCAAGTTCGTTGCGTACCTCCGCTTGGAGGAGTGGCGGATGAAGCAGGTGAAGGCACGGGCCATCCACACCGCCCTTGCCGCCGGCACCACCACAAGGCGGGCCCTCGGCGCCTCCGGCCGCCCGGCCGCGCCCGCCGCCCGCGCCATCCGGCGTCCTTCTGGCGCCGCCCGCCCGTACCGGCGCCCTAGCAGCGGGCTGCTTCGCTGCCCTATGGTCCACCCGCCCCTCCCGCCGAACGGCGCCGCGGGGGCAGGCGCGGTGAGGGCCGCGGCGGCGATCAGCAGCAACAGCCGCAGGGTGCCGGCCAGCCCCATCAGCAGCAGCAGTTCCAGGTGCCTACTCCGTGGGCCTCCGACTATAACCTGTGGACCGATGTTGTTCATGCCTACACCATGCCGGTTCCACGGGCTCCTGCACCGACCCTTCCCGTGCCACGCCCGCTGGCGCATCAAGTGTACTACCGGCTCCGCAGCCGTACGGATAATACCCACCTCCGCATCTGAGCGGCGCCTACGGTCTCCCTGCGGCCCCGCCGCCGCCCTCGCCGGCCCTGCCGCCGGCGCCTTGGGATCTGACGCTCCTCGTCGCGCTACACACCGCGCCTACGCCGAACAACTACAATGGCGGCGGTGATTGGTACATGGACACCGGGGCTACGGCTCACATGTTTGCTCATCCTGGTAATCTTGCCTCCTTCACTCCCATCACCACCGACCGCTGCATCATTGTCGGCGACAGTTCCACACTCCCTATTACACATGTCGGGCACACTTCTTTTCCTTCTACTTCCATGCCTATTGCTTTGTCTAACATACTTGTGTCACCTCATCTTATTAAGAACCCTGTTTCCATTTGTTGTTTAACTCGTGAAAATCCTATTAATGTTGAATTTGACGAGCTTGGTTTTTGTGTCAAGGACGCTAGAACCAGGATGGTACTTCACCGATGTGACAGCCTCAACGAGCTCTATCCGGTGCATCCGTCGTCCACCTCCACCACCACACCGGTTGCTCTCTCCGCCGGCGTCGATCTCTGGCACGCTCGTCTGGGTCATCCCAACCCTGTATCACTTCATCATATTCTTAGGAGTTTCAGTTTCAGTTGTAATAAGATAGAGGATCACACCTGTCATGCATGTCGTGTCGGCAAACATGTTCGCCTCCCGTTTAATAACTCCACCACCATAGATTCTTTTCCTTTTCAGTCGATTCATAGCGATGTGTGGACCTCTCCGGTTCCTAGTAACTCAGGCTATTTATATTATCTGGTTATCCTTGATGATTATTCTCACTATGTGTGGACATTTCCTTTACGATGAAAGTCAGATGCACTCTCCACTTTGACGGCTTTTTACTCCTATGTCAGCATGTAGTTTGGGCGTCCCATCCTTGCTCTTCAGACTGACAATGGAAAAGAGTTCGACAACCTTGCTTTCCGCACTTCTCTATCGCACCACGGCACAGTTTTTCGTCTCACATGCCCGTATACTTCACTGCAGAACGGTCGAGCCGAACGCGTCCTTCGCACTCTGAACAACTGTGTTTGCACGCTCCTCTTCCATGCTAATGTGCCGCCTCGCTTCTGGTCGGACGCACTCGCTACTTCTTCGTTTCTCCTTAACCTTCACCCTTGCCGCCCGCGGTAGAACTATGCACCTCACCATCTTCTCTTTGGTACGCCCCCACCTTATGATAGCTTGCGTATTTTCGGGTGCCTTTGCTATCCTAGCACTGCCGACTTCGCTCCTCACAAACTCGCACCTCATTCTGTCGCTTGCATCTTCATCGGCTACCCCTCTAACTCCAAGGAATATCAGTGTTATGATCCCGTCTCCCACCATGTGTTCACTTCCCGACACGTTTACTTTGATGAGCATGTGTTTCCGTTTCAGCAGGTACCCCCGGCTGTTCCTCCCGCCGCCGGTGACACGGGCTCCTCGATGCCTCTCTCAGGGTGCTCACGCGCCTCTCTTGGCCCGCCCCTGGCTTTGAGGTGCGCCCCCGGCGCCCCCGACGTTGGCGCCCACGGCCCCGCTGCCCCTCGGTGCCCAAGACTGGCGCCCAACACCCGGCGCCCTCGGTGCCGCAAGCTCGGCACCCAGCACCCGGCGCCCTCGGCCCCGGCGCCGTGGCGGTCCGGTGACCCGCGCCCGTATGGGCATTTTTCACCCGAGCTCGCGCTACGCCTCGGATGACTATGTCCATGCGGCGTCCAACTCTGAGCCTTCGCCGTTGCTGTAAGTGCATCTAGTTCCCCTTAGTGATTTTGGTGTATTGAAGACTTATAGGTTAAGGGACTGATGCGTTTGTGATTGTACACAGGTCTATAAGTCTATGAGGAGTTTGATATTTACAGAGAAAGTCGACCCCTAAAAATGAAGTTCTTCGACTGAAGACTTTGGATTTCTGAAGACTTTGAAAGTAAAGAAATTGGTGTGACCTTGAAGACTTGGTATTCGTTCGAGGAACATGAAGCATGAAGACTTTTGTTTTCGTAGTTTCATTTTCTCTTTCTTGAGTCATAGGAAACACCGTACTATTAATGGGGGTCGAGGAAATACTAAGGAAAAATTTCCATGTGATGCTCAACTCAAAATCCTACACCTACCAATCCCTTCGAGTGAAGCCATTGGAAATCTCATACAGTTCAGTCAATTTATTCAGTGACAGAGATGAAGTTCTTCTGGTCTCTGAGGAATTTGTTCTGACTGAGGAGTTAGGAATTCGCCAGTGTGGATTGCCTACAAGTGAGGAACATGATAGCCCTGAGGAATTTGATAGTCAAATTTCCGACCGTTGATGTGCTATGCGCCAGCTGTCCCAAAATATCTACCCACCTAACGGTCCTATCATTGGAGGGCATTTATGTCTTATCATGTCGGGCTGCTCCCTATGCTATAAATAGCCGCCCCCTACAACCATTAGCTGGTTGGCTGCTCCGAGAGAAACTGACACTTGTCATTTGAGAGCATCCCATCCTTCGAGGACTTTGAGTGAAAATCATCAAGTGAGGAAACCCAAACCCAAACACCTACAAACCCAAAGTGATTGAGCATCACTGAAGAGATTGATCCTGCGTGGATCCAATGCTTGTTACCTTTGAAGATCGTGCATCTTCCAGATGGTTAGGCGTCATGGTTAGAGCATCCAAGAGGAAATTGTAGATCGCCGAGTGACCGAATTTGTGAAGGTTTGGAAGTCACCTAAAGACTTACCACGAGTGATTGGGCCAGGTCTGTGTGACCTTAGCTCAAGGAGAATACGGTGAGGACCGTGTGTCCGGGACTGTGTGCCCTCAGGTTTAAATACCTAGCCGATCCAACCAGACGTACAACTGTCACAGCAGTTGGAACTGGTCTACCAAATCATTGTCTTCACCAAGCCTACAGGTTCTATTTCCTCAACTCTTTCATTTCCTCATTACAGTTGTTGTGTGCTTGTTCATATCTGTTTGAAGACTTTGGTTGAAGACTTTCTCAATTTCCTCAGTTTAATTTATTCAGTCTGTTTGTCTTCATCCCGTGTTATCCTGTGTTTACACTTTCTATACTCTTTGCTTATTTCATTTCATCATGATGACCATGTTTATGTTCTGCCATGTTTGCATCTGAGTACTTATTTCGCTGCAAGTAGTTCTTCGCTTAGGAATTTCCTCACCCTGAAATTCCTCAGTGAAGAATTCATAAAAATCGGCTATTCACCACCCTCTAGTCGATATAACGCACTTTCAATTGGTATCAGAGCCAGGTACTCCCTTGTTCTGTGTGATTTTGGTTTAACCGCCTGGAGTTTTAGTTATGCCGACCGCAGGTATGATCAAGGTCTTTGCTGGGTGTCCTACCTTTGATGGGACGAACTACCCCTACTGGAAGAATAAGATGCGAATGCATCTTGAGGCAATTGATAACGATCTCTAGTATGTTGTGGAAAATGGTGTTCCCTCAGTCACACCTTCTCTGAATGCTGCTGATGTGAAGAGATTCAAGCAACTCGATTCTCAAGCGAAGAACATCATATGTGGCCATCTGAGCAAAGGGCAGTATGTAAGAGTGAGTTCTTGCATCTTCATCGGCTACCCCTCTAACTCCAAGGGATATCGGTGCTATGATCCCGTCTCCCACTGCGTGTTCACTTCCCGACACGTTTACTTCGATGAGCATGTGTTTCCGTTTCAGCAGGTACCCCAGCTGTTCCTCCCGCCACCGGTGACACGGGATCCTCAACGCCACTCCCAGGGCGCTCGCGCGCCTCTCTTGGCCCGCCCTGGCTTTGAGGCACGCCCCCGGCGCCCCCAGCGCTCGTGGCTAGTCCTGTTCCCCGCGCCTGTACGGGCATTTTTCGCCCGAGCTCGCGCTACGCCTCGGATGACTATGTCCATGCGGCGTCCACCTCTGAGCCATCGCCGTTGTTGTAAGTGCATCTAGTGCCCCTTAGTGATTTTGGTGTATTGAAGATTTATATGTTAAGGGACTGATGCATTTGTGAGTGTACACAGGTCTATAAGTTTATGAGGAGTTTGATATTTACAGAGAAAGTCGACCCCTAAAAATGAAGTTCTTCGACCGAAGACTTTGGATTTCTGAAGACTTTGAAAGTGAAGAAATTGGTGTGACCTTGAAGACTTGGTATTCATTCGAGGAACATGAAGCGTGAAGACTTTTGTTTTTGTAGTTTCATTTTCTCTTTCTAGAGTCATAGGAAACACCGTACTGTTAAAGGGGGTCGAGGAAATACTAAGGAAAAATTTCCATGTGATGCTCAATGATACGTCCATTTTGCATCATGCTTTTATATCGATATTTATTGCATTATGGGCTGTTATTACACGTTATGTCGCAATACTTATGCCTATTCTCTCTTATTTTACAAGGTTTACATAAGGAGGAGAATGCGGCAGCTGGAATTCGGCACGGAAAAGGAGCAAATATTAGAGACCTATTCGCACAACTCCAAACGTCCTGAAACTCCACGAAAGTCATTTTTGGAAATAATAAAAAATATCGAGCGGAAGAAGTTCACCAGAGGGGGACCAACCTGGCCACGAGGGTGGGGGGCGCGCCCTACCCCCCAGGGTGCGCCCCTACCTCGTGGGCCCCCTGTTGGCTCTCTGATGGCCATCTTCTGCTATATGAGGTCTTTCGTCGAGGAAAAAATCATAAGCAACCTTTCGGGACGAAACTCCGCCGCCACAAGGCGGAACCAATCTAGGGCTTCGGTAGAGCTGTTCTGCCGGGGACACTTCCCTCCGGGAGGGGGAAATCATCGCCATCGTCATCACCAACGCTCCTCTCATCGGGAGAGGGCAATCTCCATCAACATCTTCACCAGCACCATCTCCTCTCAAAACCCTAGTTCATCTCTTGTACCCAATTCTTGTCTCCAAGTCCGGGATTGGTACTAGTAGGTTGCTAGTAGTGTTGATTACTCCTTATAGTTGATGCTAGTTGGTTTACTTGGTGGAAGATCATATGTTCAGATCCTATATGCATATTAATACCTGAGGGAGTCCTGGATTAGGGGGTGTCCGGATAGCCGAACTATCACCGTTGGCCGGACTCCTAGACTATGAAGATACAAGATTGAAGACTTCGTCCCGTGTCCGGATGGGACTTTCCTTGGCGTGGAAGGCAAGCTTGGCGATACGGATATGTAGATCTCCTACCATTGTAACCGACTCTGTGTAACCCTAACCCTATCCGGTGTCTATATAAACCGGAGGGTTTTAGTCCATAGGACGAACAACAATCATACCATAGGCTAGCTTCTAGGGTTTAGCCTCTTTGATATCGTGGTAGATCCACTCTTGTACTACCCATATCATCAATATTAATCAAGCAGGAGTAGGGTTTTACCTCCATCGAGAGGGCCCGAACCTGGGTAAAAACATCGTGTCCCTTATCTCCTGTTACCATCCGCCTAGACGCACAGTTCGGGACCCCCTACCCGAGATCCGCCGGTTTTGACACCGACATTGGTGCTTTCATTGAGAGTTCCTGCTGTCGTCATCCTTAGGCCCGATGGCTCCTTCGATCATCAACAACGACGCGGTCTAGGGTGAGATTTTTCTCCCCGGACAGATCTTCGTATTCGGCGGCTTTGCACTGCGGGCCAATTCACTTGGCCATCTGGAGCAGATCGAAAGCTATGCCCCTGGACATCAGGTCAGATTTTGGAGTTTGAACTACACGGCCGACATCCACGGAGACTTGATCTTCGACGGATTCGAGCCACAGCCAAGCGCGCCGCACTGTCTCGATGGGCACGACCTAGCTCTGCCGCCGAACAGTGCCTTGGAGGCCGCACCAGTGTCCGCTCCGACCCGTAGCTCGGAGTCGACTCCGCCGATCGAGGACGAGTGGTTGGACACCGCCTTGGGGGCTACGATCTCTACGATGATTGAGCCGAACTCCATCCTGTCCTTGCGAAGACCGTGACTCCAAGGTGCGGACTCCTCTCCGGACTCAACCCTCTGCGCCCGCCAATCGAATCCAATTGGGCCCCGGTTATGGAGTTCACTACGCATGACATCTTTCAAAGACTCGCCCTTTGGCGACATCCTGAATTCACTAAAGTCTCTCTCTTTATCAGGAGAGCCCTGGCCGGACTACGGTCAGGAAGGTTGGGATGCGGACGACGAAGAAATTCAACGCCCACCCACCGCCCACTTTGTAGCCATTGCCGAAAGCTTAAACGACGTGATCGATTTCGACTCCGAAGACATCGACGGTATGGACGACGATGTAGGAGACAACCATGAACCAGCACCTATAGGATACTGGACAGCCACCTCATCCCACGATGTATACATGGTGGAAACACCTAAAGGAAGTGACGACGAGGAACAACGGGACACTACAAAGGATAAATCCCTCGGAAAGCAGTCAAAACGGCAACGTAAACGCCGCACCAAGTCCCACCTCGACAAAGCCGGCAGCCACACAGACCCAGCCATAGAGCAGGGCGAACCGGTGGACGACGAACATGCTATCGAGCAACCGTTCAAACAGGACAACTTGAATAAACAACCCGTCCCCGGCGAAGATAACAGTCCGGACGATCTCACGCCGGACAAATTGTTGGAGCAGAAGAACCTCCACAAAGGCTCGTCGCCATCGCGTAGCTGAAAAAGCGTAAGCGAAGCTCAAAACAGCGGAAGATGCACTCGAATCAGATGGAGCAAAGTACTCAACACCGCAGAAAAATACAGCGACAGTCGCCAAACAAAGAGCTACCCGAAGCGCAAATTACTACCCGAATTCGATGAGGAGGCCGTAGAGCCCCCGCAATCAAAGAACAAAGAGGCCGCCTGGTCGGATAGACGACCACATGGCAAACATAGAGCGGCAAGCGGCGCCGCACACAAGCCGGCACGCGATCCGCATAAGGATTCGCATCAAAAGGATGGCCCAGTTAGGTCCATCTATGGGCCGAGAAAGCAAGCTCTTCCAAGCAATGCAACACGCCGAATATCCGAACATCACGGCACACTCAAATATAGGGGTGCCGCACACCCCCTGTGTTTCACCGATGAGGTGCTGGATCACGAATTCCCAGCGGGATTCAAACCCGTAAACATAGAGGCATACGGCGGAACAACAGGCCCTGGAGTCTGGATTGAGGATTACATCCTCCACATACACATGGCTAGAGAGATGATCTCCACGCCTGTCACATCCCTAGCCTTGCAATGCACTAGTGCTAGCTTGGTTGTTGCATCATGTCTAAATTTATTGAAAGTTGAAATGGGGATTGCTCAAACCCTAGCACCAAACCAAATCAACTAGGTTCAAATAAAAATATTCTCAATGAACCCAAAATGCCCTTCATAAATGTTCACCATCTTTGGTCCTGGCTAAACCCTCTGCCAAAAATGGTTTCATATTTTTGAAGGCTATTCTGGATTTTTGATTTAATTCATAAGTATTTGAATTTGGACATTTAAATTTTATAATATTTTTTAAATGTCCAAATAATCCTGAAAGTACTTGGGGGCTATTGGAAATAATTCAAATAGTGCCCACAATTTTTGTCAGGATTTTATAAAATGAGTTAGTATTTTTACTAATTCAAAACATATCAAAAAAATAGAAAATAGAACAAAAGTAGAAATTAGAGAGAGAGAGAGAGAGTACCTGGGCCACTTACCTGGCCTTACCTGTAGCCGGCCCATTATGCAGCCCAGCCCACCAGGCAGCCGTGCCATCTTCAACCTCTGCCAGTAGGCAGAGGCGATGACGCACGCGCTCGCTGGGAGGCCTCCACCTCCTGCTTCCACCGAGGCGTTCCCGAGCCTCCCCCCTCACGCCACCGCGATGCCACGAACCCCCCTGGTGGCCCCTCTCTCCTCTCCCTCTCGCTGCTCTCCCTCCCCCTCCTCTGTTTCTCCTACGCGCAGCCATTGCCGCCGACGAGCACCACCGCGGCCACCGGCCACCCCTCGCCCTGCCGCTGCACCCAGAAGATCCGCCCCGTCGCCCTAGCCCTCTCTGCCGAGCCACGCGGCACCGGAAGCCCCCGAACGGCCTCACCAAGCTCGTCTTCAATCTCCCGACGCCGGAGATCCGCCTCGCCGCCCCACTCAGCTCCGGCCTCCCCCGAGCACGCTGACACCTCCGCCGAATCCGCTGTGAGCTCCGCCGCACTTCCCCCCTAACCCTGGCGTCTTTTGCGCTCTGTAGCTAGCCCCGCCGTCGAAGCCGAACTCCGGCCGCCGCCCTGAGCTTCGCTCCGGCGAGCTCCGGCACCCGCAGCCTCCCACCTGCTTCCCTGGATGCGGACGACGATGGGCTATGCCCCGGTGGTCTCCGCGCGTCCAGCCGCCGCTCGTAGCGCAAGTCCGGCGAGTCGCCGCCGCGTTGTTGGTCGCCGCCGGCCAAAACCCCGGCGTGCTGACGTGGCAGCGTCATTAGCAGCTAATGGCGCCACTAATTGAACCCACACCCACTGACATATGGGCCCCACTTCCTAATTAACCCTGATTTAGTTTTGTTTAGATCAAACTAAACCCGTAGGCCCCACAGGTCAGTTTGACCCGGCCACGTCACCTGTTGACCTGGCCCCACATGTCGATGACCTAGCCATCATTTGTGAGATCGACCAGCGGGTCCCGCCGGTCGATTTGACTGGACAGCGCCGTTGACTTGCCGACATCACCGTGAGGTCCTCTTTGACGCATTAAAGCCTTTACGGAATTAAAATAAATCAGAAAGGTTTAGAAATTCCTGAAAATGCTTTAAACTTCAAAAAATCATAGAAATTCAACCGTAACTCCAAATGAGATAAATTATATATGAAAAATGATCACAAAAATCCAATCTATCCATGTGTACCCTTTTCATGCATGTTAGAACAACTTATGGCTGCTGTATAGGACAAATGAAATGAATGGCATTTAAATAACTACATGTGGAGTTTGAATTTGAATCTTGTATTCAAACCTACTTCATTTAAATCATAGCTAGATGCATTAGCTCAAATCACAGCATATTGCCATGTCATGATCATGCATCATATTGTGGCATTGCATTGATTGTGTTCTTTCTCAGTTGCCGGTTTTTGCCCCCTTTTCGATAGACGTGGTTTCGACGATGAGTTTGATGACACCGATGAAGAACTATATTATCTTCAGAAGTGCCAGGCAAGCAAAAACCCCTTGTTCATTCCGATACAATCCCACTCTCTTGCTCCTGCTCTCTTTTACTGCATTAGGACAACAACGATTCATCTGTTACTTGCTGCGGTAGCTGAACCCTTTATCCTCTGCATGACTGTCATTCCACAAGAATTAGATGAAACCCACTAGCATGAGTAGGAGTTGTTTGAGCCCTGTTGTGCCTACTCATTCATGCTTGTTTGTCACGCCTGCTATTGCTTAGAGTTGAGTCAGGTCTGATTCATCGGGGAGGAATCGGAGGTGTGTGAACATGTCCTACTGTGTGTGAGCTAAGTGTATGAACACGATTTGGTAAAGGTAGCGGTGAGAGGCCATGTAGGAGTACATGGTGGGTTGTCTCATTGCAGCCGTCCTCAGAAACTGAGTTCTGTGTTTGTGATCCATGAACAGTTACTACCACACATTGGGTTCCGTAACTCGACCCTCTCGACTTATTAATCAACTTGATCTCTGTCCAGGAGTTGCAACTAGTTTCTGGTATTTGTAGGTAGTGTTAGTAGTCTACCAAGTGGCACCCGGTACAGGTAGGCTTGGGACAGACTAGGCACCGTGGCACGGTGTACCAAGCGTAGATCCACCCGTCGAGGTGGGCTTGGGAACCCTGCACACATCGTTTGGGGTCGTGAGCGACACCCCGGCCGGATCTCCTTGCGGATGGAACCCGAATAGGCGATAAACCTGGACTAGAGACTTGTGTGGTTAGTCAGGTCGTGGCCGACTCCCTCGCCAGGCTTCCGCTTGAAGGTTGCCGAGATACACAAGGTGTACATGGCGGTAAGTGGCGAGAGCGTGTGTGAAGAAGTACACCCTGCAGGTTAATATGATCTATTCAATAGCCATGTCCGCGAAAAGGACTTCGGGTTGCCTATAACAGTTCATAGACAAGTGAAAGTGGATACTCTAAAACTCGCAAGATAGCGTGAGTGCTATGGATGGCGTTCTCGTAGGGAGGCGGGAGCGGATCCATAGTGGTGTATTGATATGGTGAATATGTGGACTCGTGCGCCACCTCAAAGAGTCACTTGCGATGTAGTTCAGGATAGCCACCGAGTCAAAGCTGGCTTGCTGCGGTCAAACTCCACCACCCCTTTGTTGATAATGATGCATATGTAGATAGTTACGATGTAAGTCTTGCTGAGTACGTTTGTACTCACGTTTGCTTATTTTAGGTTTTGCAGAGAGACGTCAGTCTCGCTAGTAGTTCCGCTTGGACTTCGACGTTTAGCTTGTTACCTCAGCTACGATCTTGTGCCCTCGGCAGGATCTGGTAGATAGTTAGGCTTCTCAGCCTTTTTCATTTGTAGATGTCTGTACTCAGACATGTTAAGCTTCCGCCTGTGCTTTGCTTGTATGCTCTGAATGTTGGGTCATGAGACCCATGTTTGTAATATCTCGCTCCTCGGAGCCTAATGAATAAATATTTGAGTCGTAGAGTTATGTTGTGATGCCATGTTGTATTTACACATATTGAGCATATTGTGTGTATGTTTGAAATGCTTGGTATGTGTGGGATCCGACAATCTAGTTGTTTATCCTTGGCAGCCTCTCATATGGGGAAATGTAGTCTAGTGCTTCTGAGCGATAGTAGTCCGCTACAGCCCGGTTCACCGAGTCCTGCTAGCCCAGACTACTACTCGGACACTTGATCGGCGGCATGTGTTTCACTTCGTTCTTGTGTCTGTCCTTCGGGAAATGTCACGCGATGACATCCGAGTCCTGCCTAGCTGCTACAGCCCGGGTTACCGGAGTCCTGTTAGCCCGATGCTACAGCCCGGATTCATACGTTGATGACCGACATGCTCGATGTGATTCATGTATGCCTGTCCCCATGGGTTAGTGCCGCTTTGGGTTCACGACTAGCCATGTCGGCCGGGTTCTCTCATCATATGGATGCTAGCGACACTATCATATCGTGAGCCAAAAGGCTAAACGGTCCGGGCCATGGTAAGGCGACACCTGTGGAATACCGTGCGTGAGGCCGCAAAGTGATATGAGGTGTTACCGGCTAGATCGATGTGACTTGGAATCGGGTCTGACAGCTTTGGTATCGAGCTTTGATCGCTCAGAGGATTGCCAAGCCAACCTGGTCGAAGTTGAGTCTAGAAATTCTTTAGTTATGTAAGGGAATTGATTGTGGGAAGGAACGTAAGGCTCTTTTTACTCCTTATACCTCATGGCCTTCTGATCTGAGTCATCATCTTCTCTTCTACGGGGATTAAGAACTAGGCTTCTCATCTATCTATCAGGATGACGTGTTACTAATCCATAGACCTTTAAGATTGTTGGATTTAAGCCCCAGTTCAGTTTCTACTATTTCTGTATGTTAACTGTTGATCTCAGAACCTTGATATGATGTTGTTGAGTGGTTATGCCACCATTTTGCATGATGTCTCAAATCTTTTGAGCATTTACAGCCGTTATGTGTCCGAGTCATCCTGGTCTCTAAATAGTCTGATGCATTTGCAAATCCTTTCTTTCCATCCCCAATGTCCTTTATGGTCAGAATAAGCACACTAACCAGTGCGTTGAGGTAATTTATTGCCTTGACATATATGTTGGAGCTAGTATTATGACCCTAGGCATCTTAGAGTATCACCTAGTAATCCAGCCATGCTTTGTGTTCCCAGTGTGATGATTCTGGCCATCATTCTCGATAGCATCCCGTGATGCCACTTAGTAGTAGGCATTCTACTCCTGGGTTTTGAGCCCAAAATTCACCCTACTCACCTCATGTTGGTAGTGTTTGCTAGTTCCTTTAGGATATTAGCAACCTTTGTGATAGTCCTCGAGGTCCGTGGTATTTCCTTCTTCCAAATACCATGAACTATTTAAGGCAGAAGTTATTTGAACCAAAAGATCACAATCAGAGTACCCTTGAGGAGTTCTCCATTCATAATTGTGACTCTGCCAGTCCTACCTCTCTGCATGGGTTATCCGAAAGAAACATGTTGAACTTGGTTCGACATACTAATCTATGCATCCACAACTCAGAAAGATATATGATCCTTTGAGTTGTTTCCATTGTAGTTGTATTCTGACCCCCGCCTGTCAATTGATAGTCAAGGGTATGCGTGCATTCGTTTATCGATGCCTATTATTCTTGTGGTCCGTTAAGCCATTCTATTCCAGAATGACTAGGAGAAACAAACTCCAGTACCTCATCCATATCGAGGATTGGGTCAAAGCATTTGTTATCCGCAGATCAAATGCAATCAAGCTTTTGATTCTGTTCTACCCTGAAGTATTACCCACTTTATGTCAGGAACGTCATGAGAATTGCACCTTCTCTTATGAATTCTTGACGTAGTGATACTTCTCGCTATCATTATTCATTCCTCGGTCTCGTGTTGTTGTAACCGGAATGCCGACAGGTGAGTCATGATGTGTGGAATCAATACTCCTAGCAACTCCGTTGCTTGGTAGTTAATGGACAATATTCTCATTCTTAGCGTGTTGGTTATTGAATCATCATTCTAAGATTGACTGTGCTACCTAGTCCTTGTTTCCGGTGCCCTCTTCGATCAATGAGTTAGGATTATTCAATCCCTTGCTTATTGTTCATATCGTCTTGCCCTGAAAAGCAAGATCGTTCTCGAGCTTAGAGACATATCGGTGGTTCGTGATGTTCCGAAAATCTTCTCGGAAGTGTTACCAGGTTGTCACCTGACCGCTATGTTGAGTTCGTGATCATGTTGGTTTTCCTCTAAACCACCCATTCTCCAAGGATCTGTGTTGGATACCCCTAAACTAGTTGGATAAGCTAAACAACAACTTGGAGAGTTGGAAGATAAAAGCTTGCCTAACTTAGTTCGTTCCGAAGGGATATCCTTGTGTAGTGTGTGTTGAAGAAAGATGATATCTTCATCGATTGGTCCCTGTGATCAGTTGTTGGACCTATTGTCTTATCAATCCTTTGATTTGAGTGTGGGCTATCGTCAAATCAAATCAGTACCAACGGTGTTCGTAATGTTGTCTTACTCGTGGTTGATCCCTCGAGCATACACCGTTACATCTTTGGTCTGACCAATACTATCACCGTGTTCACATGATGGCGGAAGTCCAGTGGTATGGAAATTCTGATGAGTTGCTCTTGAGCCCATCAGCAGCATTTTGTCTCCCCCATGATTCATGTTGAACATCAACCTAGTGTTGGAAACTTTTATAAGCATTTTCTTCATGTCCCATTCGCGAAGAATATGTTGGATGAAAGAAGTGACTTTCTCTGATTCACGTGCATTTGGTGCAAGTTGCCGCCGTGAGTTCGAGAAAGATTGTTTTGATTCCCTGAATCATCCCAAGTCGATCATGCATGTGCGAAGTACTTTATGGTTTGATAGGTTGGCGCCTCCATTCTATATGTGTTTCCTAGCACACCAAGCCACTAACTGATTTGTTCAAGGAGAAGAAATTCCTTCTTAAGAGCATGCCTTATGCAAGGACTTCGTTATCCTTGATGATGGTTCCCACCGAACTTCGGTAGTGTTTTATTGTAAGACTACTCTGTGATCATGCTTGTCTTGGACATCATGTTCACATGATTGTAGCAGAACCCGCTCATGTTTTGGAGCTTGCTACCTTAGTTCATCCCTCGAGAATCTTGCAACGTCATCTCGTCGGTTTGTGTTGCAAACTTTCTTTTCGGACATCCGTCTGCGAAATATCCTGTTTTCAACCAGATCTGAATCTCAGGCAGATATGATGGTTGGAACATTTCCAACAGTTGCATCTTGTTCCCAGCTTGCACCGCCATTGTGCCAATTCCCCATGGGTTGCCTTTCTCGGTAGTTGTTGTCCAATATTGTCTTAAAAAGTGGACTTACCATGGGTCCCATCCATTTCCGATGATAAGCAAATCATCCATTGCGTTGTCTTCAACAAGGTAGTCCACATCATCCATCCTAGTCCGGGTATGCCATTCCTTCGAACTCTTTCAACGATCAATTATAAATTTCCTTAAGCTGGTATGAAGAGTGTCAATGATCTATGGATCAAAAGTAATTCTTTTCGCCACTTAAGGGAGCAGTTCTTCGAGTCACCTTTTCCAAAGTGCCCCGTTACGGGATCGTGGCAATTATTTCCTCGCCATCTGACACCATCCACGATCTTTCTAAGCGTGGAATTGTTGCCCACAAAATCAAACCCCGTCGTTGTTCCTCCATCCCTCTCGATGTGTTTTGTGTCTCAACTCGAGATGTTTCAACATCTCATTCCACGAGTTGATCTTGAGTGCTCGATCTCCGAGGAGATCGTTTCCTATAGAGTATTCTTTTTGTCGCCATCGTGTTGGATGAAGATCTCGAAAGCAAAGACGTCAAGACCAAGATGATGGAATGAGTCAACATCTTCGAGAAGGGCAAATGGATCATGAAGATTGTGATAGCTTTGTGACTTCCCTTTTCCTCTTACCTCACGTCTTGAATCTCGGGGCGAGATTCTTGTTTAGTGGGGGTGAGTTGTCACATCCCTAGCCTTGCAATGCACTAGTGCTAGCTTGGTTGTTGCATCATGTCTAAATTTATTGAAAGTTGAAATGGGGATTGCTCAAACCCTAGCACCAAACCAAATCAACTAGGTTCAAATAAAAATATTCTCAATGAACCCAAAATGCCCTTCATAAATGTTCACCATCTTTGGTCCTGGCTAAACCCTCTGCCAAAAATGGTTTCATATTTTTGAAGGCTATTCTGGATTTTTGAATTAATTCATAAGTATTTGAATTTTGACATTTAAATTTTATAATATTTTTTAAATGTCCAAATAATCCTGAAAGTACTTGGGGGCTATTGGAAATAATTCAAATAGTACCCACAATTTTTGTCAAGATTTTATAAAATGAGTTAGTATTTTTACTAATTCAAAACATATCAAAAAAATAGAAAACATAACAAAAGTAGAAATTAGAGAGAGAGAGAGAGAGTACTGGGCCACTTACAGGCCTTACCATAGCCGCCCATTAGGCAGCCCAGCCCACCAGTGCACTGCGTGCCATCTTCAACCTCTGCCAGTAAGCACAGGCGATGACGCACGCGCTCGCTGGGAGGCCTCCACCTCCTGCTTCCACCGAGGCGTTCCCGAGCCTCCCCCCTCACGCCACCGCGATGCCACGAACCCCCCGGTGGCCCTCTCTCCTCTCCTCTCGCTGCTCTCCTCCCCTCCTCTGTTTCTCTCGCTCGCAGCCGCCGTTGCCGACGAGCACCACCACTGCCACCGCCACCCTCGCCTCGCCACTGCACCTGGAAGATCCACCCCGACGCCCTAGCCCTCTCTGCCGAGCCACGCGGCACCGGAAGCCCCCGAACGGCCTCACCAAGCTCATCTTCAATCTCCCGATGCCGGAGATCCACCTCGCCGCCCCGCTCAGCTCCGGCCTCCCCCGAGCACGCTGACACCTCTGCCGAATCCGCTGTGAGCTCCGCCGCACTTCCCCCCTAACCCTGCCGTCTTTTGCGCTCTGTAGCTAGCCCCGCCGTCGAAGCCGAACTCCGGCCGCCGCCCTGAGCTTCGCTCCGGCGAGCTCCGGCTCCCGCGCAGCCTCCCACCTGCTTCCCTGGATGCGAACGACGATGGGCTATGCCCCGGTGGTCTCCGCGCGTCCAGCCGCCGCTCGTAGCGCAAGTCCGGCGAGTCGCCGCCGCGTTGTTGGTCGCCGCCGGCCAAAACCCCGGCGTGCTGACGTGGCAGCGTCATTAGCAGCTAATGGCGCCACTAATTTAACCCACACCCACTGACATATGGGCCCCACTTCCTAATTAACCCTGATTTAGTTTTGTTTAGATCAAACTAAACCCGTAGGCCCCACAGGTCGGTTTGACCCGCCACGTCACTGTTGACTGGCCCCACATGTCGATGACCCTAGCCATCATCAGTGAGGTCGACCACTGGGTCCCGCTGGTCGATTTGACTCGACGGCGCCGTTGACTTGCTTGACGTCATCAGTGAGGTCATCTTGACGATTAAAGCCTTTACGAATTAAAATAAATCGAAAGGTTTAGAAATTCTAGAAAATGCTTTAAACTTCAAAAAATCATAGAAATTCAACCGTAACTCCAAATGAGATAAATTATATGAAAAATGATCACGAAAATCCAATTTATCCATTTGTACCCTTTTCATGCATGTTAGAACAACTTATGGCTACTGTATAGGACAAATGAAATGAATGGCATTTAAATAACTACATGTGGAGTTTGAATTTGAATCTTGTATTCAAACCTACTTCATTTAAATCATAGCTAGATGCATTAGCTCAAATCACAGCATATTGCCATGTCATGATCATGCATCATATTGTGGCATTGCATTGATTGTGTTCTTTCTCAGTTGCCGGTGTTTGCCCCCTCTTCGATAGACGTGGTTTCGACGATGAGTTCGATGACACCGATGAAGAACTATATTATCTTCAGAAGTGTCAGGCAAGCAAAAACCCCTTGTTCATTCCGATACAATCCCACTCTCTCGCTCCTGCTCTCTTTTACTGCATTAGGACAACAACGATTCATCTGTTACTTGTTGCGGTAGCTGAACCCCTTTATCCTCTGCATGACCTGTCATTCCACAGTAATTAGATGAAACCCACTAGCATGAGTAGGAGTTGTTTGAGCCATGTTGTGCCTACTCATTCATGCTTGTTTGTCACGCCTGCTATTGCTTAGAGTTGAGTCAGGTCTGATTCATCGGGGATGAATCAGAGGTGTGTGAACATGTCCTACTGTGTGTGAGCTAAGTGTATGAACACGATTTGGTAAAGGTAGCGGTGAGAGGCCATGTAGGAGTACATGGTGGGTTGTCTCATTGCAGCCGTCCTCGAGAACTGAGTTACGTGTTTGTGATCCATGAGCAGTTACTACCACACATTGGGTTCCGTAACTCGACCCTCTCGACTTATTAATCAACTTGATCTCTGTCCGTGAGTTGCAACTAGTTTACGGTATTTGTAGGTAGTGTTAGTAGTCTACCAAGTGGCACCCGTGCAGGTGGGCTTGGGACAGACTAGGCACCGTGGCACGGTGTACCAAGCGTAGATCCACCCGTCGAGGTGGGCTTGGGAACCCTGCACACATCGTTTGGGGCCGTGGCGACACCCGGCGGATCTCCTTGCGGATGGAACCCGAATAGGCGATAAACCTGGACTAGAGACTTGTGTGGTTAGTCGGTCGTGGCCGACTCCTCGCCAGCTTCCTCTTGAAGGTTGCCGAGATACACAAGGTGTACATGGCGGTAAGTGGCGAGGCGTGTGTGAAGAAGTACACCCTGCGGGGTTAATATGATCTATTCAATAGCCGTGTCCGCGAAAAGGACTTCGGGTTGCCTATAACAGTTCATAGACAAGTGAAAGTGGATACTCTAAAACTCGCAAGATAAGCGTGAGTGCTATGGATGGCGTTCTCGTGGGGAGACGGGAGTGGATCCATAGTGGTGTATTGATATGGTGAATATGTGGACTCGTAGCGCCACCTCAAAGAGTTACTTGCGATGAGTTCAGATAGCCACCGAGTCAAAGCTGGCTTGTTGCGGTCAAACTCCACCACCCCTTTGTTGATAATGATGCATATGTAGATAGTTCTGATGTAAGTCTTGCTGAGTACGTTTGTACTCACGTTTGCTTATTTTATGTTTTGCAGAGAGACGTCAGTCTTGCTAGTAGTTCCGCTTGGACTTCGACGTTTAGCTTGTTACCTCAGCTACGATCTTGTGTCCTCGGCAGGATCTGGTAGATAGTCAGGCTTCTCAGCCTTTTTCATTTGTAGATGTCTGTACTTAGACATGTTAAGCTTCCGCGTGTGCTTTGTTTGTATGCTCTGAATGTTGGGTCATGAGACCCATGTTTGTAATATCTCGCTCCTCGGAGCCTAATGTAATATTTGAGTCGTAGAGTTATGTTGTGATGCCATGTTGTATTTACACATATTGAGCATATTGTGTGTATGTTTGAAATGCTTGGTATGTGTGGGATCCGACAATCTAGTTGTTTATCCTTGGCAGCCTCTCATATGGGGAAATGTAGTCTAGTGCTTCTGAGCGATAGTAGTCCGCTTCTGACCGGTTCACCGGAGTCCTGCTAGCCCAAAGACTACTGCTCGACACTTGATCGGCGGCATGTGTTTCACCGTTCTGTTACGTCCCTTCGGGAAATGTCACGCGGTGACATCCGAGTCCTGCCTAGCCTGCTACAGCCGGGTTACCGAGTCCTGTTAGCCCAGTGCTACAGCCCGGATTCATACGTTGATGACCGACATGCTCGATGTGATTCATGTATGCCTGTCCCCATGGGTTAGTGCCGCTTTGGGTTCACGACTAGCCATGTCGGCCCGAGTTCTCTGTCATATGGATGCTAGCGACACTATCATATATGTGAGCCAAAAGGCGCAAACGATCCCGGGCCATGGTAAGGCGACACCCGTGGGAATACCGTGCGTGAGGCCGCAAAGTGATGAGGTGTTACCGGCTAGATCGATGTGACTTGGAATCGGGGTCCTGACAACGCCATAAAATACTTACCCCTCAAGCTCAAAGGGCCAGCCCGGCATTGGCTCAAAAGCCTCCCTGAAAATACCATTGGAAGTTGGGAAGAGCTCGAGGATGCTTTTCGGGCAAATTTTCAAGGGACTTATGTCCGCCCTCCGGATGCAGACGATTTAAGTCACATAACTCATCAACCCGGAGAGTCAGCCCGCCAATTCTGGAACAGGTTCCTCACCAGAAAGAACCAAATAGTCGACTGTCCGGATGCCGAAGCCTTAGCAGCTTTCAAACACAAGGTCCGAGACGAATGGTTCACTGACATCTCGGCAGAGAAGCCGAGAACAATGGTTGCATTAACAAGCCTCATGACCCGCTTTTGCTGGAGAGGATAGTTGGTGGCAAGATGCAGACCAGCGACCCAAGTACATCCAAAGTCGGGGATGGAAATGGAAAACCACGACGCATCAAGGACCAGCGCGGACAAAGGGAAACAGCCCAAAGAGCACGGCGATCAACGCGGATTCGAAGCTCCGGCAGAATCATAAAAACTGCCCTTAAGGACAACAGCGACGAGCTATCCAACCTAAACAAAATCTTGGACAAAATATGCCAAATCCACAAGACTCTGGAAGCCTACAAACCATACCCACAGAGATTGTTGGGTCTTCAAGCAGTCCGCAAACTCGATTGCGAACACAAGGGCTCGACACACCAAGCGAGGACGATGACGAACCCCACAAGCGAGCACCGGAAAACAAAAGAATTTCCCACAAAAGTCAAAACAGTGAACTCACTTCAAGTGACAAAGGAAAAACAGAGCGGCGCCCATAGAAACACGCGCCCGCACGGTCTATCCCAGCAGAGTCCCAACGATGGTTGTCAAAACCAATCACCTTCGATCATCGTGGACTATTCCGAAGTATCCGAACGCAGGATGGACTGCCTTGATATTAGATCCTATAATCGACGGACTCCAATTTACACAAGTCCTAATGGACGGAGGTAGCGATCTAAAACTGCTATATCGAGACACAATCCGCAAAATGGGGATAGACCCAACCAAAATTAGCCATAGCAACACCTCCTTCAAAGGGTAATGCCAGCCTATATGCCCATTGTGCGGGCTCCCTCACCGCTAGAAGTTGTGTTCGGTCATCCGACAACTTACGCCGCAAAAGTTAACCTTCCACATCGCCCCATTCAAAGTAGCTATCAAGCACTCTCGACGCCAAGATTTCGCTCGCTTTAACGCAATACCGCATTATGCATCTCTTACACTCGAAATGCCCGGTCCACGCGGCATCATCTCATTAAAAGGGAGTATCAAGTGTTACTCGAGCACGGAAGAACGTGAGACTGCCTTGACATCCCCACACTAATCCGCCCGCTAATCAAAGCACCTGAATAGGTCATTCAACCCGGACATGGCTAGACGAGTCCAACGTAAACATATAACGCCTACTAGCGGCATACCCCCGTACAAGGGGCTGCACGCATGTACAACAAGAGACAATAAAGCTCAATTTTATTCACTTTTCGAACCGTACTTTGTTTATTTACTATAAAGTACATTTTTCGCACGATCTTTTTTTTCTTTTCAACTAAGTTCTTCTCTTTTACAGATGAACACCGTGCTACACCCGTCCGTGATACGGCTGCGCGGAGACACAAAGCAGACGTGCAGTAGGGACCCGTTGCAAGGATTCTTTTCAGATTAAGACCCTGCATAAACCTTTTTAATGTCTCTTGTTGATACACATCCCCCGGTTTCTTGCTATAACCGAGGAGGAGGCTGGTGTTTTGGCATCGGCCGCACCAGAATTTTTGCGCTGCACTGACACTGGGGCTTAGGGCATTATTCTGCCCGTTTTATAAAGACCGAATACCTTAGGGAGTGTTCGGCGTCTCGAGTTAGGCCTTATATGCATCAGCTCGAATCATGTCTTTGGTCAAATGTTGGGTTTGCTCGGCTCCTGCGTTTTGCTGCCTTACGTTCCGTTCTATCGCCTAACGCGCACCGAGGGAACTCTGCGATTGTGCCCGGTTCGCCGGTGAGCACCTCGAGAGAAAAGCCGAAAACTGATCATGATATAGCGTGAGACTGGTCAACCACTCGATGACCCACCGGAATGTTTAGAATTTCCCGATTAACGAAGGACCGTTTCGGTCAGCACATCGCGCCCGAATTCGGGAGAGTGTGGTGCCCCTAGGGGCTATATAGTAGCCCCACCATCGAACTCCTATGGCTAAGTGAAAGTGATAAAGCATTATAGTCCGGTTGCCTAGTTTGCTACGCTATCACCTCCTTTACAGGACCAAGACGTTGGATTAAGTGTGAAAATGCGCCTTTTTGCAAACACCCCCGCACTATGTGCGTGGGTAATAAGTCAAGACTGCAATCTTTCAGGTTATATACACATATACATCAACGGCAAGACAGAGGTGTTTTAATACTTGAACGCACAAGTATAAAAAGCTCTTATATTATATTGAAACATTGTTTTCACAAATCATACATGTCATTAAAACATAATATCCTTGAGCATCGCGTCTCTATTAAACGAGCGCCTGCGCAGACTTCCTCAAAATAGTGCTCGGCAGGTACTCAGCTTCTATCCGAATCTTGGGATGCAACGTCGGTGGCCTTCATCTCCGCCCAGTATGTCTTGACACGGGCAAGAGCCATCCGCGCACCCTCTATGCATGCTGACCACTTCATTGCATCGATATGCGGCACCGCACCAAGGAACTGTTTTACCAAGCCAAAATAACTCTTCGGCTCGGGCATTTTCGGCCACAAATGAGTCACGACAGCCTTCATGGCAAGTCCGGACAACCTATTCAGCTCAGCCCATTCGGCCAAATGATCGGTTAATGAAAAGTGGACGCTCCGGACTATGGAACTGCGACCAAAAAAGCTCTTCCATTCCGTGATCCTTTTGACCTCGGAAGTGTTCGGCCGCGTCTGCGGCACTCACCGCCAAGTCCAGATAAGCATCCTCCGCACCCCACAGCTGGTCCAATTGAGCGTACCTAGGATCCATGAATTTCCTCCGCAACAGAAATGGCTTTCCAGCCGCAATATCTCCGGCCTGACGTAGCTCCTCCTTCATAGCTCCCATTGCAGAGCGAGTATCCTTGGCATCGGTGGCGGCCTTTTTCAGGTCCTCTTATTTCGCTCGATCTTCTTTTTCAAGAAGCTCACAACGGTCAGTAGCATTCTTCAATTTCACGGCCATCTCGGCCATTTCTTTCTTGCTTCGGCAGTGAGCAGCCTGTTCGGCTTTCAGCTCTGCGGCCGCCTTTAAAGCAGCCGCATCACTTTTTCTGGCTTGCTCCTTGGCTCGGGCGAGCTCCGCCCGAAGGCTCTCCATAGCAGCGGCACCATCTGCATTAAGCATACATGTTGTAAGGCCTGGGCGTCAAGCTCCCTTACCAGGTGTCCGCGGAGAAGTTGCATACCTTGTGACTCGTCAAGCCGCTTATTAACAAGCGTGATGTCCGCATCCGCCACGTCAAGTTGCCGCTTCAGTTCGGCAAATTCATCAGCCCGGCTAGCCACCGGACGCTTCGCCACCTACATAGGAAGAGCGCATATTATACTGGGGTTATGATCCTCGGCGCGCCGTCATTTTGACACCGCACCAAGTCTCGGGGCTACTATCTATACAGGCGCATTTATATGCAAAACTGTCGAAGGTACATCATTTTATACCCCAAAACCCGTCGAGAAACTTACGACGGCTTCATGCAATCCGCTCTCAGCGGATGAAATCCTTTCAATCACCGTACCCATTAACATACGGTGATCTTCCGAGATAGACGCTCGCCCGAGCAAATCCTTCAGCTCCTTCGACCGCACACCCGTTGGTGCCGGACACGTCTGGTGGCCTTTTTCGAAGGCCGGACACGGAGGGCTTTGAGGGGACATACGGCTGCCTTCTGGCCCCCCGCCGGATTCGGAGGAGCCCTCCGCGACGACACCTCGTGGTCGTCCACCTCGCATAACGGCATGCAGCAGGCGAGGCGTTCGCTCTCCATCATCTCCGACCAAGATCCTCAAGACGAGCTCTGCTGTGAAGGGTTGAGATCCGAACTACAAGGTAAATTTTTGGTTACCTTCAGAAATAAAACGGGGATGTCTCTCTTTAAAAAAACGCCCCCCTTTACTTACGGCTCGCTGGAGGGCTGATCTCCTTGGGGAAATAGTGCGGCCGAGGCATATCCCGCCGCAGGACCCTCTGGTGAAGATTTCTTCCCCCGCTTCGAGGCTTTGGTCTCCGGATCTTGAGAAGCGATCCTCTTCTCCCCTTGGAGGGAGGGATTCTCGATCCCCCCTTTCTTGATAGCCTCCTTCACGGAGGTAGTAGTTCCCTTGTTCCCCCCTTCGCCTTCTTCAAAAGGCACAGCCTCTAGCATCTTGTTTAATGCAGGATCCAGCGTGGTCTCAGGGAGGGGGGCCGGACACCTGATCAGTTTTGCTTTTGCTATCCACTCCTGTTTAAAGGATAGCTCTTTTAAGGGCAAGTGTATGATAAATATGCGGATAGCATGTCCGGGTACAGGACTACTTACTTGAGTATCCGGGCGATTGCAGCTCAGACCTGCGTCCTCGGTTAAGTCCGGACACATTGCTTGTGATCCGAAGAACAGTTGGTACATCTCCACGGGCGTTACGCCCATAAAATGTTGGAGAGCTCGTGGTCCCTCCGGATTAAACTCCCACAGGCGTAGGGGGCGACGTTTGCAGGGCAAGGTACGACGAATCAGCATGACCCGCGCTACTACGACCAGATTGATCTATCTCGCTCTCTCGGAGGTCTCGAATACGGCCCTGCAACAGAGGTACGTCCTTGGACGGTCCCCAGTCGAGCCCTTTATTGACCCATGACGCCCGCCGCAGTGGAGGACCCGAGCGGAAGGCAGGTGCCGCCGCCCATTTGGTGCCACTAGGAGCGGTGATATAAAACCACTCATGTTGCCATAAATTGAGCTCCTCTTGAAAAGAGCCCTCGGGCCATGGAGCGTCCGCATTCTTGCTTATAACAGCCCCTCCAAGACTTCTGCTGATGCCCCGATCATCTTGGCTCCACTTTGAAGGTCTTGAGCCACAATCCAAGTGAGCGGTAATGCGGAGGAAGGATTCACATACGACAATGAACGACGAGATGTGGAGGATGGACTCCGGATCCAAGTCATGGAATTCCAGCCCATAATAAAACATGAGCCCCCTCACAAAGGGGTCCGTCGGGAAGCCTGTGACACTCAAAAAAATTTGTTTGGTTTTTCAACAAAACTTTGTTGGTTTTGAAGAAAGTCATTTAAACCCTTCCAAAAATCTATCTCTCTAAATTTTCCCCTTGGCAAAGGATTTTATTTTGGCATCTTTTTCAACCCTGGTGTTTGGTTATTAAAAACCTTTCCTCTGATTCTCCCCTTCTCAAATTTATTTTTGGGATTTATTTTCTTTTAAAAGAAAACCCTAGGAGTTTTGGGTCTTCTCTTATATTGAAACCACCCATGGTTTTACCATGCCCCTTGTGGTAAATCCTTTCAAAAAAACCTCCTTCCACTTTGGGGCAATCCAAATATTCTGTCCCAACAAGTCCAACTCATTTTTGGATTTTATTTCATTTATTTCTTTCCCCAAAACATTTTTGTCCATTATTTTGAGCCTAGGTGATTTGCAAAGCAAGTACCTAATTGCCTTTGAACTTTGATCTCAAACCAACTCCTCTGGATAATCCCTAGCACCCACAACCAAGAACCATCAAGATCCACTCTTCTTCTCTTCAAAAATTTTAAGTTTCAGCTTCTGCAAGTTTGGACCAGATTTGTCAAATTTGGTGAAATTCATATCTCCTCTTCTCCAAAAATTCCACCAAAATTCAGGCAGCCCCCAGATGCAGTGAGAGGCCACCTCACCAAAAATCAGCTCAAGGAAAAATCCCCACATACCAAAATCATTTCGTCGAACACTTGGCCTACACTGTTACATTGCACTTTCAGAGAAATTCAGAGATTCAGAAAGTTCAGTGTCGTTTCTTCGTCAGAGTTCAGTCACCTGTCAACAGTGCGCCCTGGCGCGTTGCGCACGGCCCCTCCTCCCAGGCCAGAGCACCGCACGCCCCCTTGGACGGGTGCAGGCGTCGGTGGCGGCGAGCCTCGCCCGGCGTTAGCAATTTCTGCGGTGGCTGCGCCACCGTGGCGGCCAGCGAGGCTGAGCCTGCTCCATGCCACCCGGCGCCGCCCATCGCTCCTCCAGCCCTCCGCGTGGCTCATGCATGCTAGCGCACTCCCGCTGCACCGTCGCCGTGGCCTGCAAGCACAGGCACGCCCTCAGCCGACGGGCCTGCCCGCTCGCCCGTTCACGAACCCACCCCAAAGCTTCTAATCCAAGCGCGTTTAGTGCCTAAATGGAGCCAGTGGACCTCCACAATGTCCCTCAACCACTAAACCACCCCGACCAAGCCCTGCGCCGCCGTAACCTTCGCCGGAGAAATCCGTTCACGGCCATCACCTCGGATCGCCTATAAAAAGGGGCCCCGAGCTCGCCCTCGAGCACGCACCACCTCTGCACCTCACCAACACTCCGCCAGGCCACTAGGAGGGCCTCGAGGAGGTCTCCTCCCCCAACTCCGGCCGCCCCGTTCCGCCTCGGCCTCCACCTCGATTCACTCCAGTGAGGCCGTCCCCGGCGCCCAAACCTCGTCAGCAATCCCCTCGAGCACTCAGAAGTCTAACCCCCACTTCAATTTGCCCTTCGCAGCACTCTCCGGCGAGATCCAACTCCACCTGAACCGCCGTCCGCCGAAGCAAGGGCCACCGTCGACCTAGTACTCGCCGGCGACCACCACCACCACCCACCGACGCGGAAGGATGCACTGAGCACAGAGGTACCACCCGATCCCCCTGCCTCGCCGTGGATCGCCGCCGGCGACCACCGCAGCTCTCGGGCGCCGACGAGCTTCGTCTCCCCGTTTTAAATTTTCAAACCTGGCGGGTGGGACCCGCCTGTTAGTCTCTCTTTTCTTTGCGAACCGTTTTCTGAAAGCCTATTCTGGCAAAATGCGCTTTCCAGTCTGAATCGTTTTCTGGACTTTTTTGCTTAGCCCCCTGGGAAGTTTCTGTTTCATTACAGAAAGGTCCTTGGACCAAAACACTTATAACTTTTAAACAAAAAAGGGTTTTTGAGTGATTCTTTTTCTGCCCTCTTCAAAGTTTTGTCTAGTTTTTAATCAGATTTATTTGAAAAAAAATTGGTATATTTCTGTACACCTCACAGTATTTACGATTGCGCGTGTATTTTTGTATACCGTAGATACCGAAGGAGGTGACGGAACGCAAACTTCACCGAGCTAGGCCCCGACTACTCCGAACCAGGCAAGCATGTTTGAACTTTTGATATGATGAGTGTTTTGGCATGTTTTGCATTAAGTAGTTGCATGGCATGATCATGAGCACCTCGATGAATGTCATATTACCTGCAAAGTGGAGACAAGTGAGTTTCGAAAATCCATAAGATATTGGATACGAGTTTGCATGGCCGTGTGATGGCGTAAGAATGGGTAAGATGGCAGTGTTGTAGCATGCCAGTCTTATGCCTAACTGTTTGACCAGTGTCAGTATGAATCGGTCCAGTCTCCATCAGTTTCCCTCCTGTGCTACCACATGTTTTTCCGCAAGGAAATATGGCTTAGTAAGTTGCAAACCGCTTTCTGGTACACACCAAATCGAGAGGCGGGATGAGGGTTCCATGGCCTGGATTAAAGCCTATCATCCGGTCGGGGCATGGGTGTTTCGGTTGGGACCGAGAGGGGGCACCCTTAGAGCGCGCGTATATAAATTTGATCCCATGCTATTCGAGATTGTGATCTCCCCGTCTCAAAGTTTTTCTTGAACGCTGTCTAGGGTGATTCCTAGCATCGTGAGGTGGGATGGGTGTGTACTGGTTAGATGTGTTTCCTCCGAAATACCGTAAACGGAACTAGTCCCTCGTGACTACGGAAATCCGTTAGATGTGGATAATTTAGTACAAACTCTTCGGAGTCAATAAACCTTGAAATCATCTTATCCATGTCCAAGTACTGTTTTCATCTTATCTTGTCAAGTGTTAGTCTCGGTGACAGAAACTCCGGAGGACCATATGAGTGTTAAGTCCGGTTAAATGTTTATTCCTATGGATGGACTAACCCGTTTATTATCATGTGTTGAATATTTTCCTATGAGCACTATTTCTTGCAAGTTAACAGATATAAAAAGTGAAATTTCAAGCCCTTTCTGCGATGTCGCTCAGACGTCTGACTGCGGCATTGTTATTATTTACTCTTGATATAAGCCCTTTCTGCGATGTCGCTCAGACGTCCGACTGCGGCATTGTTATTACTTACTTTTGATATAAGCCCTTTCTGCGATGTCGCTCAGACGTCCGATGCGGCATTGTTATTATTTATTTTTGATATAAGCCCTTTCTGCGATGTCGCTCAGACGTCCGACTGCGGCATTGTTATTATTTATTTTTGATATAAGCCCTTTCTGCGATGTCGCTCAGACGTCCGACTGCGGCATTGTTGTCATTTACTTTCAATATAAGCCCTTTCTGTGATGTCGCCCCTACGTCCGACTGTGGCACGCATGTCTCTTATTTTCACTATAAGCCCTTTATGTGGTGTCGCTCAGACGCCGACTGTGGCATGATTTATTTATTTGTTCACCCTTCAAGGCGTCGCTTCAGACACCCGATCGGTTTTCAGTTATTTTACTACCGCCTAACTTCCTTATTACTAAATAATGTCGTGCAAGTTCATCATTTCAATGTACATTACTTATTGCTCATGACGCCTTCATGCATGCATTTGTTATATCTTATGTCCGAACTGTCTTGCGAGTACTTTCAAAGTACTCACCTGGCTTGTTGATTTGGCGAGATCTTGACGGCGATCTCATGGATGAAGAGTTCGATAGCGAGTCCGACGCCTAGAGGAATCCCACCGGTCTCGTGCGACCACTGGTTTTGGTCATCTTGTGTTATATCCGCTTCGCTACCCAAATAAATTCATCGAGCCTCACCTCGACGCTCAATGAGCCGCTAGTGTAGGAATCATATTATCCACTCCACTGTGTTATTCCACCACCACTCTACCTCGAGTCAGTAGAATGCCACCCCACTCCATTGTGTCATATACGCCATTATGTATAATTATTGGCGTGCTTGTAATAATTGGTTGAGCACCCCAGCTCGACCCTGTAATATATTCTAATGCTACTGGCTTATTGTATCAAGATTTTCTCTACCAGTCAGGAGGATTTTTCCTCGTACTGGACTCAAAAGGTCGGTTTCTCAATGAACATTTTATTGAAAAGCCGGTCGTGACAAGCTTGGTATCAGAGCCAGGCTAACTATAGGAAGCCGCTAGGTGCGATCGCTAATCGGTTATTAGCATAATAGAGCTAATTTATATTTTTTACAAATGTAGTCAATTTCTAACAGTCAGCATAAATTTATGATCTGACCACTCAGAATTTTTGCCTACTTATGTAGATGGCTGGCAACGACTGCGAGTCACAGATGTTCGCCAACATTCCTGATGGGTTCGTCAAGCTTCTCTCCTTCATCGTCCAAGTCGCGATGGGGCCATCTGTGCGCCCGGTCTTCACACTCTCTCAGCACAAGGTCAACGACAGTCTAACCATGCACCAGGCCGCGGAGCAATTCAAGGGAGGGCGTGTTGAGTTATGCCGTTTCCGGTTCTTGGGGAGAGCCATGCCTAAGGAGAAGCATGCGATGCAGATGGCAGCCCGTGAGGCGATAGCTCGTCTCAGGGATGTCCTTTCTTCGATGAAGACTCGTCGTTACCGCTACCTTCCATGTCACGTGCCATACACCTGTCACTACGTGTTCTCTTGCCCCAGAGGAGAACGAGACGAGGCTTTTGAGATGCTTATCGAGTATCTCCGGGCTCTGGAGGCAGCCTTCGACAACCTGGTGGACGACCTTGTGGCTGCCCGCATGGACCCAGTCAATGGCTGTGCCGCCAGCAGGAGGGAGCTCCTGCGCACCGCACCGCCACTAACTTTCGTCTCGTCATCGGCATCTTTTGCACCTACTACTCTCGCCACTACTCGTCGCCTGCCTACCACTGAGGAGTTCAACCAAGTCATTGCACCTACTCCAGTTCGTTCTGCACCACCCCTTGCGCCCACTCTTGTTCGTGTTATTCCACGTAGGGCACCAGCTCCACCAACTCAGCGCAGCACTTCACGTCTGGAGCCTATTAGCGAAGAGGAGGTTGAGTCCCCAGCCTCACTGCGCCTCACCCTCGGCAGGCCAAGGGAAATCCTTACCATCTCCGACTGAGTACGCTTAGCTGCCATGCGATGTACCGACTTGTACGATATGTTTATATGTACATAGGCTGTGAGAAGTAGCTTGTTTGTGCATCATGTAGGAACTGGGAGAAGTGCACTAGCCTAAATAACATGTCAGGTATATGTACGCATATCCTGAGTGGTGTATTGTATAATTACTGCTTGCGTGTAAGATATGTAATGAGCAGTCCTTCTCCGTGCGCAAACGTTTATTCTCTTAAAAAAATCTTGGAGCATTTAAGACTTTTTCCGTCTTCATGAATTTGTTGACTTTTGCGACTCAATTTCTTTTCTTATGAGTTTTACAAAATATATCCCCAGAGTGAACAATGTCTCGTCCTTGGACGCGCTCCATGCCAACTCCGCCAGAACAAAATTATGGCACACCACCAAGCAACAATTTCACACAGGGGCAGTCAAGTCAACAGGACAGTGAAACAGCACTTCCCCAAATGTGCCGTCTTTATGAGCAAAGTCAGCAACAACATCAGGAAATGATGAACCAAGTAATCAATATGGGAAATCACCATGGACAGTATCAGCAGCAATCAAAGTTATCTAAGCTACAGAAGACGCGTCCCCAAACATTTTCTCATACTGACAAACCTCTTGAGGCCGAGGACTGGCTTCGAGACATGGAAAGAAAATTAATTATTGCCCAGTGTTCAGATCTTGAGAAAGTGCTTTATGCACCGCATTATCTCACTGGAGCAGCTGCATCGTGGTGGGAAAATTTCCTACACATGCACCCCAACGAAATAATATAACCTGGGAGGAGTTCAAAGAAGGCTTTCGTGGAGCACATATTCCTAAAAGTCTTATGAAGATCAAAAAGAGAGAATTTGACGACCTCAAGCAAAGGACCATGACGGTGTCAGAATACAACAGTCAGTTTACTCTGTTGTCTCGCTTCATCAACGAGGAGTATGTCCGAAAGCAAGAAGATGGAAAAATTCCTAGGCGGTCTGGGGCCCGCGCTTAAATGCCAGCTGGTCGTGCACACCTTCCCAGATTTTAAAACGCTGGTGGATAAGGCCATTACTTTGGAAAATGAGAGATGCGGCTTGGAAGATTTCCGCAAGCGAAAAAGGGACCAGACTAATCATGCTCGCAACCACCGCAGCAAGAAAGATTTTCAGAAAGGTGGGACACCCAAACCCACGACAAACGTCTCACGCCCAATCAAGAATTTCCATGCAAGGGACAAGAAATTCACCTACCGCCCAGGCGTTACTTGCTATGCTTGTGGAGAAGAAGGGCACTATGCCAAGCAGTGCCCCAAGCCAAGGAACTCGACCCCAAAGCTGAACAACGGAGGCAATAATTCGGCGCCAAAGCGCAACAATTTCAACCCAAATAACAACCACAGGAAGGGTCATCTGAACCACGTTGCCAAAGAGGAAGCACAGAATGCCCCAGATATCGTTACTCGACGCGTTCCGTCAACACAATACCTGCCATGGTTTTGTTTGATTCTGGAGCTTCTCACTCATTCATTTCGAAAAGTTTTGCCTTGCAAAATAATTTTTCGATGCTTCCCTTGGAAAAATCTATGGTCGTCAAGTCCCCTGGGATTAAGCAAGTTACCCAGAGTTATTGCCAAGGTGTGATTATCGAGTTTGAAGGGTTGAAGTTTCACGCCAATCTTATTGTGTTGGAAAATATAGGACTGGATGTCATCTTAGGGATGGATTGGTTAACCACCAACAAAGGTTTTATTGACTGCTTCAACCGGAACGTAATTCTCAACCACCACCACGGGAAGACAATAAAAGTTTCAGCCAAAGAAAGGAAAATATCCCGGCAACCGAGATTGAACAAGGTGGATATTTCTGAATTAAGCAAGGTTCGATGGTGTGTGAATTTCCGGCGTATTTCCAAGAACTACTAGGCATGCCACGGCACCAAGAGATAGAATTCAGCATTGAGCTAGCACCGAACCGCCCCATATACAAGAAACCATACGAAATGGCACCATCCGAATTGGTAGAACTGAAAAAGCAAATAAAAGAATTACTGGACAAAGGATATATACAAGCCAGCTCCTCACCTTGGGGTTCACCAATTTTATTTGCCAAAAAGAAGGATGGAACTCTGAGATTATGTATAGACTATCGAGCGCTTAACATGGTCACAATCAAGAACAAATACCCGATGCCACGGATAAATGATTTATTTGATCAGCTCGCTCAGGCCAAGGTATTCTCAAAAGTTGACTTGAGGTCGGGATACCATCAATTAAAAGTACGAACAGAAGATATTCCCAAGACGGCATTCACCTCCAGATATGGATTGTATGAGTTCACCGTAATGCCATTTGGACTAACAAACGCCCCCGCATATTTTGTTCACCTCAGGAACAAAGTATTTATGAAGTTTATGGACAAGTTTGTGGTGGTATTTATCGACGATATTCTAATATACTCCAAGACACCAGAAGAGCACGCTGAACATCTCCAAACTGTACTAGGGGAACTCAGGAAACATCAATTGTATGCTAAATTCAGCAAGTGTGAATTTTGGCTAAGGCAAGTAGGTTTTCTGGGCCACGTACTAACCCAAGAGGGTATTGCCGTGAGACCCGAAAAAGTCAAGGCCGTGCTTGGTGGAAACCACCAGCCAGCGTAACGGACGTACGAAGTTTCTTGGGAATGGCAGGATACTACCGAAGATTTATTGAAGGATTCTCCACCATAGCGAAGCCAATGACGCAGCTACTCAAGAAAGACAAGAAGTTTGAATGGATGGAAGCTTGCGAGAAAAATTTCCAAGAATTAAAAAGGAAATTAATGACATCACCAGTATTAATTATACCAGACATACACAAAAATTTTGAGGTGTATTGTGACGCATCCCGGAAGGGCCTCGGATGCGTGTTGATGCAAGAAGGCAAGGTAGTCGCATATGTCTCCAGACAACTTCGCAAGCATGAGGAAAATTATCCTACTCATGACCTGGAGTTAGCAGCAGTTATTCATGCACTCAAGGAATGGAGACACTTTTTACTTGGAAATCGTTGTGAAATATACACGGACCATAAGAGCCTCAAGTATATTTTCACACAACCGGAACTGAATTTACGGCAACGACGCTGGTTGGAATTAGTGAAGGATTATGACGTTGGAATCCACTACCATCCAGGAAAAGCAAATGTAGTGGCAGACGCTCTAAGTCGGAACCCTAGCCCAAACGACGACAACCTACCATACCTGAGACCTGAATTTCGGCAGGAGTTTACTAAAGTCAACTTGCTGGTAGTTGCCAAAGGCAGCATATCAAATTTAGAAATGCATCCTACCTTGATAGAAAAGATTAAAGAGGCTCAGCATGGACACCCCAGCATTGAAGGCATTAAACGGAAAGTGAGTTTGGGAAAGGCCTCAGAATTCGTTATCGACGAGCAGGGAATATTGTGGTATGGAAATAGACTTTGCGTACCAAATATCAAGGACCTTAAACAGCAGATCTTAGCTGAAGGCCACACCGCCCGTATTCAATCCATCCCGAGGGACAAAATGTACAAGGATATTCAGGAAAAATTTGGTGGCACGGTCTAAAAGGGACATAGCCACGTTCATCGCATGTTGTGACTCTTGTCAACGCATCAAGGCCGAGCACCAGAAACCGGCCGGACTTTTACAGCCAAATAAAATACCCGAGTGGAAATGGGACGAGAGTGGAATGGATTTTATTGTTGGGCTACCTCGGTCACGGCACGGAAATGATGCCATATGGGTCATCAGCGATAGACCGACTAAAGTAGCACACTTCATCCCGTGAAGACAACCCACACCACTCGAAGCTTGTCGGGCTTTATCTCCCCCGTATCGTCTGCTTACATGGAGTCCCAAAGACAATAATATCAGACAGAGGCACTCAATTTATCTCCCGATTTTGGGATCACTTATAACAAGCTCTGGGAACTCAACTGGAGTTCAGTACCGCATACCACCCCCAGACTGATGGACAAACTGAACGCGTAAACCAAATTCTAGAAGACATGCTAAGAGCATGTGTCCTCACCTATGGGACCAGTTGGGAAGAAAGCTTACCATACGCAGAGTTCGCATACAACAACGGTTACCAAGCCAGCCTGCAAATGGCACCATTTGAGGCTCTATACGGCCGGAGATGTCGTACCCCGCTAAATTGGTCAGAAACCGGAGACAGCCATATCTTCGGCCCAGACATGCTCAAGGAGGCTGAAGATAAAGTTAAGGTGATTAGGGATCGACTCAAGACAGCCCAAAGTCGACAGAAGAGTTATTACGATCAAAAACATCGGGGAGTCAGTTTTGAGCCCGGTGAGTTTGTGTACCTACGGGTATCTCCTATGAGGGGCCTGCAACGATTCAAAGCTAGCACCAAGATTCATCGGACCATTCTGCATAGTGGCACGGAAAGGCACGGTAGCCTACCAGCTAGACTTACCCGAAGATTTATCCGACGTCCACGACGTGTTCCATGTCTCGCAGTTGAGGAAGTGCGTAAGCAACCCAGAGAAGCAGGTACCCCATGAAAACACTGACGTGCAGCCAAACCTCACATATCGGGAGCATCCAATAAAAATCTTGGAGGAGTCTGAAAGGAGGACCCGACAGAAAACCATCAAGTTTTTCAGAGTTCAGTGGAGCAATCACACCGAGAGTGAAGCCACTTGGGAAAGGGAGGATTTTCTTCGGACAGAGCACCCACATTTATTTGAGGATCAGCTGAAATCTCGGGGACGAGATTTTTCCTAAGGGGGTAGGTGTTGTGACACTCAAAAAATTTTGTTTGGTTTTTCAACAAAACTTTGTTGGTTTTGAAGAAGGTCATTTAAAACCTTCCAAAATTCTCTCTCTCTAAATTTTCCCCTTGGCAAAGGATTTTATTTTGGCATCTTTTTCAACCCTGGTGTTTGGTTATTAAAAACCTTTCCTCTGATTCTCCCCTTCTCAAATTTATTTTTGGGATTTATTTTCTTTTAAAAGAAAACCCTAGGAGTTTTGGGTCTTCTCTTATATTGAAACCACCCATGGTTTTACCATGCCCCTTGTGGTAAATCCTTTCAAAAACCCCTCCTTCCACTTTGGGGCAATCCAAATATTCTGTCCCAACAAGTCCAACTCATTTTTGGATTTTATTTCATTTATTTCTTTCCCCAAAACATTTCTGTCCATTATTTTGAGCCTAGGTGATTTGCAAAGCAAGTACCTAATTGCCTTTGAACTTTGATCTCAAACCAACTCCTCTGGATAGTCCCTAGCACCCACAACCTAGAATCATCAAGATCCACTCTTCTTCTCTTCAAAAATTTTAAGTTTCAGCTTCTGCAAGTTTGGACCAGATTTGTCAAATTTGGTGAAATTCATATCTCCTCTTCTCCAAAAATTCCACCAAAATTCAGGCAGCCCCAGATGCAAAGTGAGAGGCCACCTCACCAAAAATCAGCTCAAGGAAAAATCCCCACATACCAAAATCATTTCGTCGAACACTTGGCCTGCCTTTGTTACTTTGCACTTTCAGAGAAATTGAGATTGAGAAAGTTCAAGGTCATTTCTTCGTCGAGTTCACCACTGTCAGCAGGCGCCTGGCGCGTTCGCACGGCCCCTCCTCCCTGCCCAGAGCGCCAGACGCCCCCCGACGGGTGCAGGCGTCGGTGGCGGCGAGCCTCGCCCGGCGTTGGCGATTCTGCGGTGGCTGCGCCACCGTGGCGGCCAGCGAGGCTGAGCCTGCTTTCGACGCCACCCGCGCCGCCCATCGCTCCCTGGCCCTCCGCGTGGCTCATGCATGCCAGCGCACTCCCGCTGCACCGTCGCCGTGGCCCGGCAAGCACAGGGCACGCCCTCTGCCGCCGACGGGCCCGCGCCGCCCCGTTCCGTCGAACCCACCCCAAAGCTTCTAATCCAAGCGCGTTTAGTGCCTAAATGGAGCCAGTGGACCTCCACAATGTCGCTCAACCACTAAACCACCCCGACCAAGCCCTGCGCCGCCGTAACCTTCGCTGGAGAAATCCGTTCACGGCCATCACCTCGGATCGCCTGTAAAAAGGGGCCCCGAGCTCGCCCTCGAGCACGCACCACCTCTGCACCTCACCAACACTCTGCCAGGCCACTAGGAGGGCCTCGAGGAGGTCTCCTCCCCCAACTCCGGCCGCCCCATTCCGCCTCGGCCTCCACCTCGATTCACTCCAGTGAGGCCGTCCCCGGCGCCCAAATCTCGTCAGCAATCCCCTCGAGCACTCAGAAGTCTAACCCCCACTTCAATTTGCCCTTCGCAGCACTCTCCGGCGAGATCCAAATCCACCCGAACCGCCGTCCGCCGGAGCAAGGGCCGCCGTCGACGTAGTACTCGCCGGCGACCACCACCACCACCCACCGACGTGGAATGATGCACTGAGCACGGAGGTACCACCCGATCCCCCTGCCTCGCCGTGGATCGCCGCCGGCGACCACCGCAGCTCTCGGGCGCCGACGAGCTCCATCTCCCCGTTTTAAATTTTCAAACCTGACGGGTGGGACCCGCCTGTCAGTCTCTCTTTTTTTTTGCGAACCGTTTTCTCAAAGCGTATTCTTGCAAAATCGCTTTCGATCTGAATCGTTTTCGGACTTTTCTCCTTAGCCCCACAGGAAGTTTCGTTTCATTCTGAAAAGGTCCTTGGACCAAAACACTTATAACTTTTAAACAGGAAAGGGTTTTTGAGTGATTCTTTTTCTGCCCTCTTCAAAATTTTGTCTAGATTTTTATCAGATTTATTTGAAAAATATTTGGTATATTTCTGTACACCTCACGGTATTTACGATTGCGCGTGTATTTTTGTATACCATAGATACCGAAGGAGGTGACGGAACCGCAAACTTCACCGAGCTAGGCCCCGACTACTCCAAACCAGGCAAGCATGTTTGAACTTTCGATATGATGAGTGTTTTGGCATGTTTTGCATTAAGTAGTTGCATGGCATGATCATGAGCACCTCGATGAATGTCATATTACCTGCAAAGTGGAGACAAGTGAGTTTCGAAAATCCATAAGATATTGGATACGAGTTTGCATGGCCATGTGATGGCATAAGAATGGGTAAGATGGCAGTGTTGTAGCATGCCGGTCTTATGCCTGACTGTTTGACCAGTGTCAGCATGAATCGGTCCAGTCTCCATCTGTTTCCCTCCTGTGCTACCACATGTTTTTCCGCAAGGAAATATGGCTTAGTAAGTTGCAAACCGCTTTCTGGTACACACCAAATCAAGAGGCCGGGATGAGGGTTCCATGGCCCTGGATTAAAGCCTATCATCCGGTCAGGGGGCATTGGTGTTTCCGGTTGGGACCGAGAGGGGGGCACCCCTTAGAGCGCGCGTATATAAATTTGATCCCATGCTATTCAAGATTGTGATCTCCCCGTCTCAAAGTTTTTCTTGAACGCTGTCTAGGGTGATTCCTAGCATCGTGAGGTGGGATGGGTGTGTACTGGTTAGATGTGTTTCCTCCGAAATACCGTAAACGGAACTAGTCCCTCGTGACTACGGAAATCCGTTGGATGTGGATAATTTAGTACAAACTCTGCGGAGTCAATAAACCTTGAAATCATCTTATCCATGTCCAAGTCCTGTTTTCATCTTATCTTGTCAAGTGTTAGTCTCGGTGACAGAAACTCCGGAGGACCATATGAGTGTTAAGTCCGGTTAAATGTTTATTCCTATGGATGGACTAACCCGTTTATTATCATGTGTTGAATATTTTCCTATGAGCACTATTTCTTGCAAGTTAACATATATAAAAGTGAAATTTCAAGCCCTTTCTGCGATGTCGCTCGGGCGTCGATCATGGCATTGTTATTATTTACTCTTGATATAAGCCCTTTACGTGATGTCGCTCGAGACGTCCATCGCGACATTGTTATTACTTACTTTTGATATAAGCCCTTTCTGCGATGTCGCTTAGACGTCCGATCGCGGCATTGTTATTATTTATTTTGATATAAGCCCTTTCTGCGATGTCGCTCGAGACGTCCGATCGCGGCATTATTATTATTTATTTTGATATAAGCCCTTTCTGCGATGTCGCTCGGACGTCCGATCATGGCATTGTTGTCATTTACTTTCAATATAAGCCCTTTCTGTGATGTCGCCCCTACGTCCGATCGCGGCACGCATGTCTCTTATTTTCACTATAAGCCCTTTATGTGGTGTCGCTCGACGCCTTATCGTGGCATGATTTATTTATTTGTTCACCCTTCGAGGCGTCGCTTCAGACACCCGATTGGTTTTCAGTTATTTTACTAGCGCCTAACTTCCTTATTACTAAATAATGTCGTGCAAGTTCATCATTTGAATGTACATTACTTATTGCTCATGACGCCTTCATGCATGCATTTGTTATATCTTATGTCCGAACTGTCTTGCGAGTACTTTCAAAGTACTCACATGGCTTGTTGATTTGGCGGATCTTGTGAAAGGCGATCTCATGGATGAAGAGTTCGATAGCGAGTCCGACGCCTAGAGGAATCCCAGTCAGTCTCGTGCGACCCTGGTTTTGGTCACTGTGTTATATCCGCTTCCGCTACCCAAATAAATTCATCGAGCCTCACCTCGACACTCGATGAGCCGCCAGTGTAGGAGTCATGTTATCCACTCCACTGTGTTATTCCACCACCACTCTACCTCGAGTCAGTAGAATGCCACCCCACTCCATTGTGTCATATCCGCCATTATGTATAATTATTGGCGTGCTTGTAATAATTGGTTGAGCACCCCAGCTCGACCACGTAATATATTCTAATGCTCTTGGCTTATTGTATCAAGATTTTTCTACCAATCGGAGGATTTTTCCTCGTACTGGACTCAAAAGGTCGGTTTCTCAATGAACATTTTATTGAAAAACCGGTCGTGACAAAGCCTAAACCCCGAAGGAAGTGAGACACGAATACCACGCTCTCACCAGGCTCGGGAGTGGGAATAACCTGCCCTTGGGCAGGCATCCTATGCGAAATTTCGTCGGTTAGATACCTGGCATCTCTTAGCTTTAGCACATCTTCTTCCGTGACGGAGGAAGACATCCACCGCCGTGCAGTCGAGCCGACATCGTTGAAGGTCCAAGCGCCTAAATCTGGAGCTTTGGGTGTTGGAACTCAAGGCGAGGGGCGGATTCGATTGAGATTGAAAGAAAGGAGCGGCCTTGGTCTCGTTATAAAGAGGTTGAATACCAAGAGCCCTCCCGTGACCGTTCAGACTCGCCGATGGAGGAGGCGTGCCAGCGGCACGATCGGGTTACCCACGTCCGTATTGATGGGAATCTGGAATAAGGGCACGATCTCCGCTTTGATAAGGCGTGCCAAGAAGCCGCCTCGCTAAACGCTACCGAGGTGGAGCAAGAAAAGCGATTCAGTATAAAGGCACGGCCGTGGTGTGATGTCATGCCGCTTGAAGAAGAAAGATTATTGAAAACTCTGAAGAAGCCCCGTGCTGCTATTGGATATACTCTTGATGCTCTTAAGGGCATTAGTCCCACTCTATGTCAACATAAAATAAATTTGGAAGAAGATGCCAAACCAGTTCGTGATCATCAACGAAGACTGAATCCTAAGATGAAAGAAGTGGTAAGAAAAGAAATACTAAAGCTTCTGGAGGCAGGTATAATTTATCCCGTTGCTGATAGTCAGTGGGTAAGTCCTGTCCATTGTGTCCCTAAGAAGGGAGGTATTACTGTTGTTCCTAATGATAAAGATGAATTGATTCCGCAAAGAATTATTACAGGTTATAGGATGGTAATTGATTTCCGTAAATTAAATAAGGCTACCAAAAAGGATCATTACCCCTTACCTTTTATCGATCAAATGCTAGAAAGGTTATGCAAACATACACATTATTGCTTTCTAGATGGTTATTCTGGTTTTTTCTCTCAAATACCTGTGTCGGCTAAAGATTAATCAAAGACCACTTTTACTTGCCCTTTTGGTACTTTTGCTTATAGACGTATGCCTTTTGGTTTATGTAATGCACCTGCTACCTTTCAAAGATGCATGATGGCTATATTCTCTGACTTTTGTGAAAAGATTTGTGAGGTTTTCATGTATGATTTTTTCGTCTATCGATCTTCGTTTGACGATTGCTTGAGCAACCTTGATCGAGTTTTGCAGAGATGTGAAGAAACTAACCTTGTCTTGAATTGGGAAAAGTGCCACTTTATGGTTAATGAGGGTATTGTCTTGGGACATAAAGTTTCTGAAAGAGGTATTGAAGTTGATAAGGCCAAGGTTGATGCTATTGAAAAGATGCCATGTCCCAAGGACATCAAAGGTATAAGAAGTTTCCTTGGTCACGCCGGATTTTATAGGAGGTTCATTAAGGACTTCTCAAAATCTCTCGACCTCGACTAATTTATTACAAAAGATATACCATTTGTCTTTGATGATGATTGTGTAGAAGCATTTGAAATACTTAAGAAAGCATTGATCTCTGCACCTATTGTTCAGCCACCTGATTGGAATTTACCCTTTGAAATTATGTGTGATGCTAGTGATTATGCTGTAGGTGATGTTCTAGGACAAAGAGTTGATAAGAAATTAAATGTTATCCATTATGCTAGTAAGACTCTAGACAATGCTCAAACAAATTATGCTACTACTGAAAAAGAGCTCTTAGCAGTAGTATTTGCTTGTGATAAGTTCACACCTTATATTGTTGATTCTAAAGTAACTATTCACACTGATCATGCTGCTATTAAATACCTTATGGAAAAGAAGGACGCTAAACCTAGACTTATTAGATGGGTTCTCCTGCTACAAGAATTTGATTTGCATATTGTTGATAGAAAGGGAGCTGAGAACCCCGTTGCAGACAACTTGTCTAGGTTAGAAAATGTTCTTGATGACCCACTACCTATTGATGATAGCTTTCCTGATGAGCAATTAATTGTCATAAGTACTTCTCGTAGTACTCCTTGGTATGCTGATTATGCTAATTACATTGTTGCTAAATTTATACCACCTAGTTTCACATACCAACAAAACAAAAAGTTTTTCTATGACTTGAGACATTACTTTTGGGATGACCCACGTCTTTATAAAGAAGGAGTAGATGGTGTTATTAGACGTTGTGTACCTGAGCATGAATAGCAATAGATCCTACACAAGTTTCACTCCGAAGCTTATGGAGGACACCACGCTGGAGATAGAACTGCACATAAGGTATTGCAATCCGGTTTTTATTGGCCTACTCTCTTCAAGGATGCCCGTAAGTTTGTCCTATCTTGTGATGAATGTCAAAGAATTGGTAATATTAGTAGACGTCAAGAAATGCCTATGAATTATTCACTTGTTATTGAACCATTTGATGTTTGGGGCTTTGATTATATGGGACCTTTTCCTGCCTCTAATGGATACACACATATTTTAGTTGCTGTTGATTACGTTACTAAGTGGGTAGAAGCTATTCCAACTAGTAGTGTTGATCATAACACTTCTATTAAAATGCTTAAAGAAGTTATTTTTCCATGGTTTGGAGTCCCTAGATATTTAATGACTGATGGTGGTTCACATTTTATTCATGGTGCTTTCCGTAAAATGCTTGCTAAATATGATGTTAATCATAGAATTGCATCTCCTTATCACCCACAGTCTAGTGGTCAAGTAGAATTGAGTAATAGAGAACTCAAATTAATTTTGCAAAAGACTGTCAATAGGTCTAGAAAGAATTGGTCCAAGAAACTTGATGATGCATTATGGGCCTATAGAACTGCATATAAAAATCCTATGGGTATGTCTCCGTATAAGATGGTTTATGGAAAAGCATGTCATTTACCTCTCGAACTAGAACATAAGGCATATTGGGCTATTAAAGAGCTCAGTTATGATTTCAAACTTGCCGGTGAGAAGAGGTTATTTGATATTAGCTCACTTGATGAATGGAGAACCCAAGCTTATGAAAATGCCAAGTTGTTTAAAGAAAAAGTTAAAAGATGGCATGACAAAAGGAAACAAAAGCTGAGTTTAATGTAGGTGATTATGTATTGCTATACAACTCTCGTTAAAGATTTTTTGCAGGAAAACTCCTCTCTAAATGGGAAGGCCCCTACGTTACCGAGGAAGTCTATCGTTCTGGTGCCATAATCAACAACTTCTAAGGCACAAATCCGAAGGTGGTAAACGGTCAAAGAATCAAACATTATATCTCTAGTAATCCTATAAATGTTGAAACCAATGTTATTGAAACTGTAACCCCGGAGGAATACATAAGGGACACTTTCCAGAACATTTCAGACTCCGAAAAGGAATAGGTATGTTGTATGGTAAGTAAACCGACTCCAAAACAGTTTTTAAGGCAATATTTCTCCGTTTTGGAATATTTAGAAAAATAGAAAATTAAGTAGCAGTCCGGGAAGGACACGAGGGCTCCATGAGGGTGGAGGGCGCGCCCTACCCCCCTGGGCGCGCCCCCTACCTCGTGGACACCTCGTGTGCCTTCCGGACTCTGTTTTCTTGCATGATACGTATTTTGGTTGGTAAAAATTCATTATATAGCTTCCCGAAGGTTTTGACTCCTGTATCACGCAAATATCCTTTGTTCTTGTTTCGAGCTGTTCTCTGTCAGGGTTGTCAAGGCCAGGCATCATGGCGTCCCCCTCCTCCAACAATGGTGACGACGATGCTTGGCTAATGAAGATAGAGCTGAAGAGGGAAGAACCCATGGAGATCAACAAGGATGAAGGGATCAAGAAGGCCATGGAGGAACAAGCTCCGGCAGCAGAAGACATCCTTCAACTTGATCACAATCTTCTTACCCCAACTGAGATCGAAGCTTTCAAGATGATTGAGTTAGCTCGTATACAGAACAAGTATCTCACACGTGAAAATATTTTGTTGAAGGAGCATATCGTTGCACTCAAGGGCATTATCCGCAAGCTGGAGGACCTCTTACATTCGATGTGCGACGATCCAACAACACCTCCATCTTCTTCACCAACACCAAAGAAGGAGACATAATCACATGGGTATGGGCACTCCCCTTGGCAACTGCCAAGCTTGGGGGAGGTTCCCCGGTATCGTATCACAATCACATCTCCTATCTTTACCGTTTTTCTTAGTTCAATCCTATTAGTAGTATTTTGATCTAGTAGAATAAAGTTTATGGTATGATATAGTTTTGAGTTTTGCTTTATGATCTCCCTATGTAATCGAGTCTGTGAGCTATATAATAAAGATTAGTGTTGAGTCAAGGGCTTGATTATTTTGCCATGATCTTGAGTGAATAAAAAAAAGAAAAAGAATAAAAAGAAACAAATAGATCATATTGATCTTATCAAGAGTAATGACTTCACATAGAAAGAGTATGATGATTAAAAGTTGTTGGGAGTTGGCAAACATAGCTTTGGTCATCTTTGCAATTAATAGGAAGTAATAAGGAAAGAGAGGTTTCACATATAAATATATTATCATGGACATCTTTTATGATTGGGAGCACTCATTAAAATATGACATGCTAAAGAGTTTACGTTGGACAAGGAAGACAACGTAATGGGTTATGTTTTCTTATATCTGAGATAAAGTATATTGTCATGGATCATCCAACATGTTGAGCTTGCCTTTCCCCCTCATGCTAGCCAAATTCTCAAAGACCAAGTAGAGATACTACTTGTGCTTCCAAAACCCTTAAACCAGTTTTGCCATGAGAGTCCACCATACCTACCTATGGATTGAGTAAGATCCTTCAAGTAAGTTTTCATCGGTGCAAAGCAATAAAAATTTCTCTCTAAATATGTATGACTTATTACTGTGGGAGAAAATAAGCTTTATACGATCTTGTGATGTGGAAGAAATAAAAGCGATGGACTGCATAATAAAGGTTCATATCACAAGGGGCAATATAAAGTGACGTTCTTTCGCATTAAGATTTTGTGCATCCAACCCTAAAAGTGCATGGCAACCTCTGCTTCCCTCTACGAAGGGCCTATCTGTTACTATTATCTTCTATCTTATGCAAGAGTCATGGTGGTCTTCACCTTTCCTTTTTACATTTTATCCTTTGGCAAGCACAGTGTGTTGGAAATATCCTGATAGATATATCTAATTGGATGTAGGGGAGCATGAGTTATTATTGTTGACATTACCCTTGAGGTAAAAGGTTGGGAGGCGAAACTATAAGCCCCTATCTTTCTCTGTGTCCGACTAAAACTCTGTAACCACAAGTATTGCGTCAGTGTTAGCAATTATGAAAGACTAAATGATAGTTGAGTATGTGGACTTGCTATAAAGCTCTGACATAGACTCTTTCTGACGTTATGATAAATTGCAATTGCTTCAATGACTGAGATTATAGTTTGTTGGTTCTCAATAAAGTTTATGATTCGTACTTTTGCATTGTGAATAGATTATTACTTGAGCATAAGAAATCATATGACAATATCTATATATGTTGTTTATTATGAGAATAATCATGATGCCTTCATGTCCGTATTTTATTTTTATCGACACCTCTACCTCTAAACATGGGGACATATTTATCGTTATCGGCTTCCGCTTGAGGACAAGCGAGGTCTAATCTTGGGGGAGTTGATACATCCATTTTGCATCATGCTTTTATATCGATATTTATTGCATTATGGGCTGTTATTACACGTTATGTCACAATACTTATGCCTATTCTCTCTTATTTTACAAGGTTTACATAAGGAGGAGAATGCCGACAATGGAATTCAGGCTGGAAAAGGAGCAAATATTAGAGACCTATTCTGCACAACTCCAAAAGTCCTGAAACAACACGAAAGTCATTTTGGGAAATAATAAAAAATATCAAGCGGAAGAAGTTCACCAGAGGGAGACCCACCTGGCCACGAGGGTGGGGCGCCCCTACCCCCAGGCGCGCCCTACCTCGTGGCCCCGGCTTGGCTCTCCGATGGCCATCTTCTGCTATATGAGGTCTTTCGTCGAGGAAAAAATCATAAGCAACCTTTTGGGACGAAACTCCGCCGCCACGAGGCGGAACCAATCTAGGGCTCCGGTGGAGCTGTTCTGCTGGGGGCACTTCCCTCCGGGAGGGGGAAATCATCGCCATCGTCATCACCAACACTCCTCTCATCGGGAGAGGGCAATCTCCATCAACATCTTCACCAGCACCATCTCCTCTCAAAACCCTAGTTCATCTCTTGTACCCAATTCTTGTCTTCAAGTCCGGGATTGGTACTCGTAGGTTGCTAGTAGTGTTTATTACTCCTTGTAGTTGATGCTAGTTGGTTTATTTGGTGGAAGATCATATGTTCAGATCCTATATGCATATTAATACCCCTCTGATTATGAACATGAATATGCTTTGTGAGTAGTTACGTTTGTTCCTGAGGACATGGGAGAAGTCTTGCTATTAGTAGTCATGTGAATTTGGTATTCGTTCGATATTTTGATGAGATGTATGTTGTCTAGCCTCTAGTGGTGTTATGTGAACGTCGACTACATGACACTTCACCATTATTTGGGCGTAGAGGAAGGCATTGGGAAGTAATAAGTAGATGATGGGTTGCTAGAGTGACAGAAGCTTAAACCCTAGTTTATGCATTGCTTCGTAAGGGGCTGATTTGGATCCATATGTTTCATGCTATGGTTAGGTTTACCTTAATACTTTTGTTGTACTTGCGGATGCTTGCAATAGATGTTAATCATAAGTGGGATGCTCATTCAAGTAAGAACAGCACCCAAGCACCGATCCACCCACATATCAAATTATCAAAGTACCGAACGCGAATCATATGAACGTGATGAAAACTAGCTTGACGATATTCCCATGTGTCCTCGGGAGCGATTTTCCTTATATAAGAGTTTGTCCAGGCTTGTCCTTTGCTACAAAAGGATTGGGCTACCTTGCTGCACTTTATTTACTTTTGTTACTTGTTGCTCGTTACAAATTATCATATCACAAAACTATCTTTTACCACTTATTTCAGTACTTGCAGGGAATACCTTGCTAAAAATCACTTATCATTTCCTTCTGCTCCTCGTTGGGTTCGACACTCTTACTTATCGAAAGGACTACGATAGATCCCCTATACTTGTGGGTCATCACTCAACTCAAAATCCTACACCTACCAATCCCTTCAAGTGAAGCCATTGGAAATCTCATACAGTTTAGTAAATTTCTTCAGTGACAGAGATGAAGTTCTTATGGTCTCTGAGGAATTTGTTCTGACTGGGGAGTTAGGAATTCGCCAGTGCGGATTGCCTACAAGTGAGGAACATGATAGCCCTGAGGAATTTGATAGTCAAATTTCGGATCGTTGCTGTGCTATGCGCCAGCTGTCCCAAAATAGCTACCCACCTAACGGTCATTTCATTGGAGGGCATTTATGTCTTATCATGTCGGGCTGCTCCCTATGCTATAAATAGCCACCCCCTACAACCACTAGCTGGTTGGCTGCTCCAAGAGAAACTGACACTTGTCATAGAGCATCCCATCCTCCGAGGACTTTGAGCAAAAAACATCAAGTGAGGAAACCCAAACCCAAACACCTACAAACCCAAAGTGATTGAGCATCACTGAAGAGATTGATCCTGCGTGGATCCAACGCTTGTTACCTTTGAAGACTGTGCATCTTCCAGACGGTTAGGCGTCATGGTCTAGAGCATCCAAGAGGAAATTGTGGATCGCCGAGTGACCGAGTTTGTGAAGGTTTGGAAGTCACCTGAAGACTTACCACGAGTGATTAGGCGAGGTCTATGTGACCTTAGCCAAGGAGAATACGGTGAGGACTGTGTGTCTGGGACTGTGTGTCCTCAGGTTTAAATACCTAGCCGCTCCAACCAGACGTACAACTGTCACAGCAGTTGGAACTGGTCTACCAATTCAATGTCTTCACCAAGCCTACTGGTTCTATTTCCTCAACTCTTTCATTTCCTCATTACAGTTGTTGTGTGCTTGTTCATATCTGTTTGAAGACTTTGACTGAAGACTTTCTCAATTTCCTCAGTTCAATTTCTTCAGTCTGTTTGTCTTCATCCTGTGTTATCCTGTGTTTACGCTTTCTGTACTCTGTGCTTGTTTCATTTCATCATGATGACCATGTTTATGTTCTTCCATGTTTGCATCTGAGTACTTATTCCGCTGCAAGTAGTTCTTCGCTTAGAAATTTCCTCACCCTGAAATTTCTCAGTGAAGAAAATTCATAAAAATCGCCTATTCACCCCCCTCTAGTCGATATAACGCACTTTCAGTTGCCGTCCTCCGTTCGAGCCGCTCTTCGTGACCCGCTCTGGATGGCTACGATGCAAGAGGAGTTTGACGCCCTGTTGCGCAACCGGACGTGGCAGCTTGTTCCCCATCCCCGGCACGCCAACGTGATTACCGGGAAGTTGGTCTTTGAACACAAGCTCCATCCTGATGGTACCCTTGATCGCTATAAAGCGCGTTGGGTCATTCATGGCTTCCGACAGCGTGCTGGCATCAACTTCATCGACACCTTCGCTCTGGTCGTCAAGCCCGGCACGATACGCACGGTTCTCCACCTTGCGGTCTCCCGTGCTTGGCCGGTGCACCAGATGGACGTCTCCAACGCCTTCCTCCATGGTCACCTCGAGGAGCAGGTCTTCTGCCAGCAGCCCACCGGGTTTGTTGACCCGGCGCTTCGCGACCACGTGTGCTTGCTTTCGCGGTCCTTATACGGACTCAAGCAGGCTCCGCGCACTTCGTACCAGCGCATCACGGCGTTTCTCCACCAGCTTGGGTTCCGCTCCACCCGCTCGGACGCCTCGCTCTTCGTCTATCATCAGGGCTCTGACACGGCCTACTTGCTGCTCTATGTCGACGACATCATCCTGACGGCATGTACGGCTGGTCTCCTCAGTCAACTCACGGCTCGTCTTCGCGCTGAGTTCGCCATCAAGGACATGGGTCCTTTGCACTACTTCCTCGGTGTTGAGGTGGTGCGCCGTCCAGATGGCTTCTTTCTTCATTAGCGGAAGTATGCTCATGAGCTCCTGGAGCATGCTGCATGCTTAACTGCAAGCCTGCTGCTACGCCTGTTAATACGAAGGCCAAGCTTTCTGCCACGGATGGTTCTCCTGCTTCGGATGCTGCTTTCTATCGGTCTATTGTTTGTGCTATTCAGTACCTCACTCTGACTCGACCGGAGATCCAGTATGCCATGCAGCAGGTGTGTCTCCATATGCATGCTCCTTGGGACATTCACTGGGCTGCTGTCAAGTGGATTCTCTGCTATGTCTGTGACACTGGATCTTGGCGTCACGCTTCACGCCTCCGCCGACACCGCCCTCACCACCTACTCCGATGCAGACTGGGCGGGCTGCCCTGACACTCGTCGCTCCACCTCGGGCTATTGTGTGTACCTTGGACCCTCAGTCATCTCGAGGTCGTCCAAGCGGCAGCCTACGGTCTCTCGTTCCAGTGCTAAGGCTGAGTATCGTGCAGTGGCCAACACCGTCGTCGAATGTTCGTGGCTTCGTCAGCTGCTTTAGGAGCTGTCTTGCCCTGTTAACCGTGCCACAGTGGTCTACTGCGACAACGTCTCGGCGGTCTACCTCTCCGCTA